>OY540824.1:30062819-31265922 GCA_961205895.1 Mythimna pallens
TCATAAAAAGTTACTGAAGAGCAACATCTTATAATTCATTTCTCGGGTATTATATATTAAACTTAAAAAATGGCAGATTTAGGACTTTACGCGTATTTGCTAGGAGACACGAGCATTACTGAGAGCCTTTTAAGTCGCCAACGAAGTGTATTTCTTCGAAAAATGGAATTGCTTGAAATTTATGAAGTGCCGAACCCCGAGTTTATCGGGCTATACAGACTTAAAAAAAAAGTATGACTATATATAATTATTGAGCACTTGAGCACTAAAGCATTTATGCAGCTGAGTTATATCATATAAAATGGGCAAGAACCTACTTCAGTCACTTTCCAATGACTTAAACTATCAATGTACTTCATAATTACCAAAATTTTATTGGATTTACAATATGTACCTACATATATTTATTAAAGCTATAAAGATCTTAACATAAATTACTTAATATTTAGATATCACTTTTAAAATGGTTAAATAGTACTAAGTATCCACCCTGAACACTAAGGTACACTGTTTTCAAATAATTTGAAGTAGAGAGTTCAGAATATTTTTAATATTATCATCTATAGAATATTATAAACAAGCTTAGGTAAATTATTCCCAAAATAAAACCACTTAATACGTATAATAGAATGTTATTATTCTCATCATTATGGCATTATTCATATGATTTATTGCTTTCAACCGATTTTTCACAAGCAAAGAGTAAACCACAGGCGACAGAGGATAACCACAGACGACAGAGGGATACTACGGTAAACAACAATGTAGGTATGTTGCGAGCCTAACAAGTTGATATTTATTATTTCCAAAGATTCAGGCATTTTCAACTTCGTTTTTAAATGTTTAATTGCATTTTTTAATAAATTATTACCCTAAAATACTGAATTTATATTTTAATACAATAACTTAATACAAAATAATTATCCGTTAAATAAAAAGCTAAGAAAAAAAAAAAACTTAAAAGATTTTAATTTTTTTCATCTGGCAATATTATGGAATATGATTCTGCTAAAAAGTGAATTGAGTATGATTCGGCTAATTTGTGTAACCATTTTGCGATTTTTAGAAGAATTGCATAATGTCATTTAGTAGGCAGGAATTCGGGAAATGATTTGCTTTTAGATAATTGCCTATTGTGACCTTTTTAGGCCCCCTGGGCTTCAAGTCTGCTATTACAATAGTGTCAGAATGGTCTATCATTGACTTCATAATTGTTGATTTTGACAAGTTTGGTAATCTATTAATATAATGTCGTCATTATGACTTTCCAATGGTCAACCACTGAAAGTCCATTGAAAGTAATGGCACAGAATGGTAATCTATATATATAAAAGGAAAAACTGACGGATTGACATATCAATGCACAGCCGAAACTACTGGGACTAGAAACATGAAATTTTGCACAAGGCTTACTTTTGTGACGTAGGCGAGCACTAATAGAGGATTTTTTTAAATTCACCCCCTAAGAGGATGAAATGAGGGTCCAAAGTTTATATGGAGAAACCTACTTTCACGCGAGCGAAGCCGCTGGCAGAAAAGCTAGTCCCGTATATAATGACAAATGAATGTCTGACGTATACTCTGCTAATTTTTTGACAGTTTCTTTGATCAGTGTCCTACCATGAGAACGTCATTGTGCAGTCATTGCTTTTAATTCGTTACAAATCTCTAAATATTTTTTTTTAATACGTCGTATATCGTAAACCGCAATTTACCTTTCAAGTTTGTACGGGACCCTCAGTGCGCGAGTCCGACTTGCACTTGACCGTGACACTCTGGTTTCAATATGCCCGTGGCCTATGACACTGCTTTATTACCTTGGTGAAAAATTTACTTCTTTTATTGGGTCATTTTTTGGTTTTTCTGGAATATAATATTTTGAAGTATCTAATTACAATAGCAATTGGGTGATGACGTCACATGACGCCAACTGTTCTTTATACGGTATGAATTTTTCAAGTGGGCGTGGATGACTACATCCGAAAGTATGAGGAATATCGAAGAGTCTCTGGCTTGATTTTAACGAAAACACCATTAATCAATATTAGTAGCCAGGAATCGAAACTAGTAAGATATGATCGATAACGATCAAATTCGATCAAGTAAGAGTAGGGTTCAGCAGGGAAGGACTAGACTAGGGTGTTCTTTTTCTTCAAGGTATATAATATTAGGGGTTAAAGTATGCATTTGCCGGTATTTTTTTTTTAATTTAACTTATTATATCAAAATAATTACCATTATTATCTATACATTGCTGCCATCTAATAGGAAGGTCATTTAGAACTCTGGTGATCTAGATTTGACAAACTGTGTGAAAGCATTTTGTACTAGCTCCTGAGAAGAAAATTTTTTATCTCGTAGAAAATTGTCCAAATCACGAAAAAAATGGCAGTCCGTTGGAGCAAGGTCAGGCAAATACGAATGGTTTCTAATTGCAGTTCCTGTAGAGTTAAAACGCTGACTAGTGCTGTATGAGGTCTCGCGTTATCATGGAGCAATAATGGTGAAGATCGATTCATGAGTCGGTTTCGCTGCTAGTTTGGCTATCATTGTTCGAAGTTCGGCACAGTAGACATCTGCCGTTATTGCTTGACCAGATCGGAGAAAGCTGTAGTGAATAATACCATGATGAGTTACCATTACACCAAAGAGTTACCATTACCTTTTTATTGGTAAGCTTTGCTTTAGGACACTTGCGGCGTTTGACCTGGGGCCAGCCATTACATTTTTCGCTTACGGTTACTGCAAAGAATTCACTTTTCATCACGTGTCACAACGCGCGTCCGAACTCACATTCAAAAATCACTCGTATTTTCGAATAACATGGATGTAGTTCTTGTCTAAGCTGAATAAAAAAACAACTAAAAGTCGATAATCACGTGTTCGGTAATTTAATACTTTAACCTGTATTATGTTACTTACCAATTGCTTACCACCAGGTGAGATAGTGGTGGTAAAAGAGTTATAAATTTACATGTGGATGGATGGAGAGGGACAGGCAGGCCAAAGAAAAGATGGATGGATTGTGTGAGAAGTAATATGAAAGAAAAGAGAGTTAGTCATAGCGAGACGAGTGACAGGACAGAATGGAAAAAAGAAACGTGTTGTGCCGACCCCAAATAAAACGGGACAAGGGCAGGAAGATGATGAGGTGAGATAGTGGTTAAAAGCGAGCCTATCAATAATAAAAACGTAATCTTAATAACAATCTGAGACAGTAATCCGATTAATAAAATAAATAAAAATTATCATGTTAGACCGAAAGTACATTTTTTTTTAAATCATTTTGAACTAATGAACTTAGTTGAATATGATTGTATAACGTGCTGTGCATCTTTTCAGGAGGCGTTATTCTGATGGCCACTCTTCTTCTTACACTCTCGCCTTTAATAAGGAATTTATGCACAGGTAAGCTATTATTTTTATCTAACAATGTTATTTCTGAGTTTAAAATGTCAGAAGCTTGGAAGGACACTTTGCAATCAAGTGCCTCATTCCACATTGGAGTATCTATCCAGAAGAGCGGGAATACTTTGTCTAAGTCTCCTGTGTTGTAAACTTCCATTTTGAGATAATCGGAGGGCCAGTTCATTTTTATGTTTTGTAAGTCTTTCTTAATGTACTGAGTTATCTCTTGTCTAGTAGTCGTTATTTGCAGATCATGGTAAAAATATTTATTGCTAACACATTGAGGAATATTGAATATGGCCATAAGCGTCTTGGTTTGGAACATTTATAGGGTTTCGATGTTGCTGTTACTAGCTGTACCCCGAAGCTGGATTCCGTACATGCATATCGGCTTCAGGATTACTTTATAAATCTATACGCATGCTATATGCATTCATTTGTGAATGTCTTCTTATCAGCCAGTACCTCTCTCGCAGCTTTGTATCTAACTGTTTTCGCTTAGTGCACAAGTTTTTACGTTATGTCAGCCGTCTGTCTAAGTGCATACCTAGTTACTTAGCATCATCACTCTGCGGTATTTCTATATCATTTAAATAAATTGGCAGGCAAGTTTCTCTTCTGATGGTAAATATCACGTGTACACACTTGCTCTGGTTGGATTTGTTAGGTATTTAGCCAGTTTCCTATTTTGTTCATATTAAATTGTAAGTACTCAGAAGCCGTCACTGAGTTTATGTATGTAGCTGTGTCGTCAGCATAGCTAATAACTGTAGAGTTATCTGTCGTAAGTTAGTCTAATGTAAATATTGAGTACAGAATGGGTCCCAGTACACTTTCCTGAGGTACACCTGATTCTATGTCATATAATTCTGAATGTTCACTTTTGAACTTCATTTCGAAGATCACCAGGTCGTCAGTCCACCTTGTGGGAGGCCTTCCAACGCTGCGTCTTCCAGTGCGCGGTCGCCACTCTAGAACCTTTCGGGCCCCATTGACCATCCGTTCTACGAGCAATGTGCCCTGCCCACTGCCACTTTAGTTTAGCGATTCTTCGGGCTGTGTCGGCGACCTTGGTTCTCCTGCGGATATCTTCATTCTTTATGCGATCACGCAAGGAAACTCCGAGCATAGCCCTTTCCATCGCCCTTTGAGTGACTGTAAGCCTTCTGATGAGGCCCATTGTAAGCGATCATGTTTCAGAGCCATATGTCGTCACTGGCATCACGCACTGGTCATAGACTTTCGTCTTGAGACACTGTGGTATGTTGGACGAGAAGATACCGCGCAGCTTCCCAAACGCTGCCCAGCCAAGTCGGATTCGACGATTGACCTCTTTCTCAAAGTTAGACCTACCCAACTGGATTGTCTGTCCTAGGTAAACGTAATCGTCTACAACTTCGAGTGCAGAGTCTCCGATCTTGATCGGAGTGGGTGCTACATGGTTATTTACCATGACTTTGGTTTTGTCCATGTTCATTTTAAGACCCACTCTTTTGGAAGCTCTACTAAGGTCATCAAGCATTGTGCTGAGCTCCTCCGTAGTTTCAGCCATGACTACTATATCATCGGCAAACCAAAGGTGAGTGATGTACTCGCCATTGACATTAATGCCTAGTCTACTCCAGTCCAGAACCTTGAAGACATCCTCCATTGCAGCCGTGAACAGTTTCGGAGAGATGACATCTCCCTGTCTTACGCCCCGCTGCAGAAGAATAGGTTTCGAGGTCCGGTCCTGAAGTCGGACTGACATTGTGGCGTTTTCGTACAAACATTTCAGCACTTCGATGTACCGATAGTCAATCTGGTACCGTTGGAGAGATTGCAGTGCAGCTCAAGTCTCGATGAAATCAAAAGCTTTCTCGTAGTCCACGAACGCTAAGCAAAGAGGCAAGTTATACTCCTCGGTCTTCTGTATAACCTGCCGAAGCGTATGTATGTGGTCTACGGTGCTGAAACCTTTTCGGAAACCGGCTTGTTCGGGAGGCTGGAAGTCGTCGAACCTGCGCGCCAGACGATTCGTGATGACTCTGGAAAACAGCTTGAGACATGGCTCAGAAGTGAGATGGGCCTGTAATTTTTAAGCAGGGCATTTTCACCCTTCTTAAAGAAATTCTTCAAGTGTGTAAAATACTATCATGTTATTTTTAACAATAGCTAGCTATTGCCTGATGAGTGGTTATTCGTGTAGATTGTGTAGTTTTTAATTGCGATGAGTCATTTTGCTATCCACTATATTGGCCAGTGTTGCCAACATAGTGGATTTTCAACTAAAACTGGTGGTTTTAAACACCCATTTAGTTGCGAAATATTGGTTTAGTGGCTAGTAGATGTTTCTAGTGCTTTAGCAACATTCAATTTCTTACTATAATTGCGATCACTCGGGTGTAAATCAGCCCCATAGAATCTCTAATTACCAATCTGATACCGACGATGATGGTGCAAACAAAAATGATTCGTCTGAAGACGAATTAATACATAGCTGTTATTGAATAATTTGTATATTAATTCACCCACAAATGGTATTTTAATCAAATGATTGTTAATTTTATCACTTATTTTAAAGGAATCTAATAAGCTATATGTCTACGTATTTTATTTCGTACAACACTAATTTTTTTAGTAGGAAATTTTAATATTTTGTGTGTGTGATTATTTTTTGTTAGTGGTTTTCCGGTGGTTTTAAAAGTTGACCCCAGTGGTAAGTTAGTGTAACTGTTGGCAACACTAGATGTCTGAAAACAGTCTTGTAGCAGACAAGTCTGCGGTGTTGTAGACAAGTCTGCGACGTTTTAAACAAGTCTGCAACGTCCTAGATAAATCTGTCTAAGACGGTCTTGTCTCAAGTGTGCAAAGGCCCTGATACCACATTCAATATTGTTTTTATTTGACCTCATTTTCTCAGGTCGCGCTTTCGATAGACAGACTTTAATAATAATAGTAGTCTCGGAAACTCTGTAATAAAACTAATGTATCGTAACTACTTACCTATAGTCCGATCAATTCAGACAGCCAAATTACAATAATTCGCACCTAGCTGAAAATTGGTAGAATTGTTCAAAGCACCATCATAAATAAAACCTAAAAAGTCCTCATCGATCCGACACCTGAAAAAAAATACTCGGGGTCAAGGGTCACATAAACGAGCTTTTCGCGATTTTCAGTAAAACGGTAAGTTTTATCATAAAATTAGCACAGACAAAAATTGTAGATCAGATAATTATCTACAAAAATGTCTAAACATTATTTTTCCTAAGAGCGACCGTTTTTGAGATATAATGATTCAAAAAGTTTAAAGAAGTCATCGTCATAAAATGCACACGTTTTCACGACACCTTTGAGGTAGTGTACTAAGCGCAGTTTTAGGGTTCCGTACCTCAAAAGGATAAAACGGAACCTTTATAGAATCACTTTGTTGTTCAACAAAATCGCGAAAAACTCGTTTTTATAACCTATGCCGAGATATTTATCTCGGCATAGGTTATAAAAACGAGTTTTTTTTTTTTTTTTTGCAGGTCGATGATGACTTATTAGATTTCATTTGTTAGTGTTTTGAACAATCCGACCAATTTTCAGCTCTTATTGTAACCTTACCCCTATTTTTTTTTAAATAATTCAAAAAGGAGAATGAATAGAATATAGAAATATTCGGCTGAATGTATGTTTTTTTTAGCACAAATGATTCAGAAGGGTCGAAGTGCTCTGGGCTATGGCCAGCCCCACAACAAGATAAGATGGTTTTTTTATGTTTGTTAACCGATTTCTCAGTCAATGGACCAATTTTGAAATATTTTTTTTTTATTGAATGGTTATGCTTTCAAGTTGGTCCCATAGAAATATTGTTATGATCTGATCATGAACTTCGAAGTTATGAAACAGAACTCATAGGATCACAGCAGAACCGTCGTAACAAGTAAAATTGCTTTGTTTATACGTGTAGTTGATGACTGACTGAAAGAAGAGGGGGAATATATCGAACTGATCTGATGATGAAGCCTGAAGTTAGGCACCGGAACTCTGTAATAAATTAATGTAATTTAACCGTGTTTGGGATTATTAGAATTTTCATGAGATGCTCAGGCTATAAGGTATTTAAGTTTGGCTGAGGGGTACTTTTTAGTGGTTGTACCTTTTTTTTATAAGATGATTTTCCCACCGAAAAAAAATAAAAAAGAAATAACTAAAAAGAGTAAAATAAAAAACATTTGTAAATGTTTTTTATATTACCCTGTTTTTTCAGCGTGGCAATGCCGCCAGTCTTTTGGGTACATTACCAGTCGACAGCGATGTGGAGGAGTTTTTCGACGCCGTACTTTAGATTGCTTTTTTTTTTAGTACTTTAGGGCTTTTATTTTTATTTTGTAAGTTAGTTTTAATTTCGTTATTATTAGATTTAAATGTATATAAGCTACTGTAACTTAAAATAAACCCTTTAGTTTATGATTCAATAAAAAAATCACAATCCCTTTTTTTTTGTATACAAAAAAAATACAACCAACTTTAAAGTTAAAAAAAAACTCTGGAAATTGAAAATAACTTTAATTTCGGAAGTCGGTGTTGAATAACGAAGAGACAAAACTATTACAAAAACACCGACCGGACACCGGTCCGTACCGGAAATTCTTATTTTTGTCGGCGATTGTGAGACACATATGCCGACAACCTTTTAATAAAAACCTTTCAAGAACTCCTTACTTCTTGTTGGGTAATTATGAGGCATGGATCTTGTTAGTTTATTGGACAACTGCGGTTATTTTGGTTAAAAAACCTTGTCATAGAAGTGTTTTATTCTGTCAAAATTGTCACAATATTTTGATCTGTACAGGGAATTTTGGCATTTTTGTGGATTGTTTCTTGTTTGCATAAGTAAACAAGAACCAATGTAAAAACTATAATTAAACTCGTTAAAAAAATAAAAGGCTTGTTTTAACATTTGAGAAATACTCTATACTCTATCTGTTTAGGTAATTAACTAAATGTAAACAATCTCGACATGTCTTTTATCTAAAAGTTGTCTAATAATTTTATCAAAAAATGATTGCAATTTGTTATTTACCTATGTTACCGATGTTTGGTAGTTAACTAAATTTAAATAATTTTTGTAGGTCTTTTTTTAATAAAAAGACAGGGGTACCTCGTGAGTTTCTGTGGTGGGCCCTTAAGGAGAAAGGTGTGCCTGGGAAGTATGTGCAGTTGATCCGAGCGATGTACAGTCGATGCAGTACCCAAGTCCGGTCTACAGTGGGCACCACTGGCAGCTTCAATGTGGCTGTCCGCTTACATTAAGGGTCGGCTCTCAGCCCTTACCTCGTCCCAATGATAATGGATGCTCTGACGTCGGACACTCAGGAAGAGGCTCCTTAGTGTATGCTGTTTGCCGATGACATTGTGTTGATTGCCGAGAGTGGCTTGTTTTGCGATTTCGGCGGTCACTCCAATCCAGTGCCTTTAGCTCTTGCTGAAACTCCCATACCGATCTGCTCCGACTTTTGGTACCTCGAGTCACTCGTCCAAGGGGATGGTTAGGTAGACCGGGACGTAACACATCGGATCAACGCAGGATGGATGAAATGGCGACAGGTCATGGGAACAACTTGTGACCCACGGATGCCCCTCAAGTTGAAGGGTAAAATGTACAAGTCCGTGATAAGGCCTGTCATACTGTATGGATCAGAATGTTGGGCTGTGACAAAAAAGACGGATGAAAAAAAAGATTGCACGTAGCGGAGATGAGAATGTTAAGATGTATGTGTGGTGTGACGAGAATGGATAAAGTGAGAAATGACTATATTAGGGGAAGTTTGAAAGTGGTGCCAGTGAATGAAAAGTTGAAAGGGAATCGTTTGTCTTGGTATAGTCATGTGAAGAGAAGGGATACATGTTACTAAAAGAGTTATGAGTTTACAAGAGGGAGAGGAAGACCAAAGAAATGATGAATGGATTGTGTAAAGAGTGATATGAAAGAAAGTTAGTGATAGCATGACGAGTGACAGGGCAAAATGGAAGAAAAAAACGTTTTGCGCCGACCCCAAATAACACGAGACAAAGGCAGGAAGATGATGAAATATGAAGATTGTTTACGTTTAGTCGCGTTTACTAACTAAGCAAATGGAGAATAGAATGTAACTTAGAACGAAACTGAAAGAAACAGTAAAATAATAATTAATTACAAAAAGCGCGATTAATAATATGATGGAATATATTGCGAGTATTCTTATAGTATTTAAGTATTCGTTTTTGACAAATGGCAAAACGGGCCTCTTGTTTTTGGACCAGTTTATATGAGTATTATGTATTTTTACAGCAGCCGATCCTACGACAACATTGATCGGGACTGTCCAGTGCACAACCCCAGGTAAGTACAACCCATAGTAGATTACCTATTAACCGATTTCATTCTCGTATTTTTATCAAAGCAGCTTTACAAATTACCAGAGTAAGAAAGTGCATCATGACAATTGACAGCTATCGCTTCTGCGACATTAGATGCGAATGAAAAATTTGGGACTTATTTTCACCTTTTTACTTAAAATATCATTGCTTATTTTCATAAAACAATAAAAAGTCAATGAAAAAAAATCCACCGGGCATGAGAAGTTTTTAGGGGTCTAAAATGATAGCAGATGACCCCTCCCGTCGACCATTTCAATTTGGCACACGATGCACCAAACACCCTGTATACCATTGAGCGTTCTTGTGTACCGTACAACAAAACAGAAAGCGTATGGAAAAAGCATGCGCCATCCCTAGCTATTGGTACAATACTGTGACAATAGTATTGTTTAATAAATTCCCAATGATATTAACTAACTCTGCTCCCATTTTTAAAAACAGACACAGTCAAGTTTTTTTTAGTGTACAAAATATGAAAGCAATTCCGCATACAGTAGAATATTCATATGTTTGTCATTTGACTTTTCAAACATGTGTCAAAATAAAATAAAATGTAATTTAAATCAAAAGCACTAAAGAGTTTTGATATCAACTTCTAAGCAAATCACCCCCAAAATAATTTTCTACCCCTTTTTAACCCCGTTAGAGGTTGAATTTCAATTAAATACATAACTATTCGTCTTCCATCAATTCTGTTACAGAATGTTCATGCCAAGTTTGAAGTAGATTGGACCAAGGAATCACGTTGTCCCATACAAACTTTGCCCCATTTTTTCACCCCCTTAAGGGTAGAATTTCGAAAAATTCTTTCTTAACGGAAGCCTAGGTCATTTAAAAAATATACCCTCCAAGTTTCAGGTCTTTACTATCAGCGGTTTAGGCTTTGCGTTTATCCGTCCGTCATTCAGGATAAAGCATTTTATATATATAGATAGTATATAAATTTTTCTTCAAAGTTACTTTTAATAAGCGACGGGGAATCACCTTATTGGGAAAGGAAAATCGAAATTAATCGTGATTTATGTGATAAAGTTAATCTCTAAAGTCTATCCAGATGTAGTCCAAATAGAAAACAAAGATTACCTGTGGATGTGTCAAATAGATATAAGAAAGGATGAGATATGTTATGTAGTAAAAAATCTACCGGAACGCGGTGTCTCCAGTTTGGCCCTACCACCGCCGACACTACCTACTACACATGCAGCAATACGCAGTCGCGTACACATCCGCAATTCATAAATCAGACCATGCTACACAGACAATTATAAACCATATAACCCATAATACAGCGTCTATTTTCCATGCACCATACAACATATGCACACGTACATAAACGTCGATGTGCTGTGCAAAAGAAATTTTAAGCAATTTACTAAATAGAAAAGTTATCGATTTTTCCATATTTTGTTGCGCCATTTCTTTTGGGTCCCAAAAACAAATGAAATAAAAATCAATATATCCTGAAATTAATATATTAATAAAAGAATAATAGAAAGTGTTTTCTTAAACATTTATCCACATTAGGCCATTATACGGCATTTTAGTACGTCATTATCAAATACTAAAAATTGGCCAAGTGCGTGTCCTGGTTCTCTAAAATCCCGAAAAGTTTAATAACTTATATTATGAATTATTAATAACTCCAAAAAGGTTTTTCAATAATTCAAAAATAAGATCTAGTCTTAATTTAGGGATTGCCCATTCAAAAAGCCTGCTTTTTTTTAGAGGCTGAAACATATCTGGTTGAAAGGGAATTTAGCCTTAGGGTTGAGACCACCTCTAAGACTCAATTCACTTTCAACCAGAAAAAATCAAAGGGTTGATGCCACTGGAAGGCTCCAGTGGCATCATTGCTTTTTTAAATTGCTTCTTTCGGGTAACTGAAAACATAAATTAAATTTTTAGTTATCATTTTCACTTATGCTACTGCTAAACCTCACTATGTAAAAGGCCTTTGTTAGAAAAAAATATAGCACAGAGCACTAGAACATATTTTTCTTTAATTGATGTAAAGTAGTGCTTGACTGCGATCCCACCTGATGGTAAATTGTATGAACGACATGAAGAAGTGGCTGATGGAAAACGTTAAAAACCATTTGATGAATAGTCGCGTAATATAGAACGCTGTTATTTAATAAAAAAGAACGTTTAAAAATGTCATTTTTATTTTTTAATTGTATTTTTATTATCATCGTCATCATATCAGCCGATAGACGTCCACTTCTGGATATAGGTCTTCCTCAAATGTCGCCACAATAAACGGTCCCGTGCGTCTCGCAACCATTGGATTCCCCCTACAAGGTGGACCGATGACAGGTCATCGGTCCACCTTGTAGGGGGCCTTCCAACACTGCGTCTTCTGATACGCGGTCGCCACTCCAGAACCATTCAGCTCCAACGACCATCTGTTCTGCGAGCAATGTGCTCTGCCCATTGCCACTTAAGTTTGGCAATTCTTCGTGCTATGTCAGCAACCTTGGTTTTCCTGCGGATATCTTCATTTCTGATTCGATCACGCAAGAAAACTCCGAGCCCAGCCCTTTCCATTGCCCTTTGGGTGACTTTGAGCCTTCTGATGAGACCCATTGTGAGCGACCACGTTTCGGAACCATATGTCATCACTGGCATAGACTTTCGTCTTGTCGTCGACACTGTGGTACATTGCACGAAAAGATATCGCGCAGCTACCCAACTGGACTGTCTGTCCAAGATAGACGTAATCGTCCACAACTTTTATTTATTTTCTACTTATATTATATTAGAAGTCAAAGTATGAAATCGCCGATTCGTACTGAAAAATTGAACATCGTTTTTTTTTTTTATTTAATATAATATTTATTTAATCGAAATAATTACCATTATTATCTATACATTGCTGCCATCTAATAGGAAGGTCATTTATGCCATTGCGATAGAACTCTTGTGATCTAGATTCGACAAACTGTATGAAAGCGTTTTGTACTGCCTCTTGAGAAGAAAACTTTTTATCACGTAGAAAATTGTCCAAATCACGAGAAAACTTGTTGTCCGAGCAAGGTCTAGCGAATACAGAGAATGACAAATGGCTTCTAATTGCAGTTCCTGTAGAGTTAAAACGGTTCCTAGGGCTGTATGAGGGTCCGCGTTATCATGGAGCAATAATGGTGAAGATCGATTCATGAGTCGGGGCTGTTTCAATGCTAGTTTTGCTATCATTGTTCGGAGTTCGGCACAGTAGACATCTGCCGCTATTGCTTGACCAGATTGAAGAAAACGAAAGTGAATAAACACTATGCTAAGACCACCAAACAGTTACCATTACCTTTTTATTGGTAAGCTTTGCTTTAGGACACTGTCGGCGTTTGACTTGGGGTAAGCCATTACATTTTTCCAAAAAAAAAACCCTTTTCATCACATTTCACAATTCGATCCAATATTCCTTCATTTCTTTATCGATACAACAAGGCAACACAAGTTTTAACACGCGTTTCTTTCTGCAGATCAGTCAAATCATGAGGCACCCATATTTTTTTATGTTACTGATTTGACGCAAATGAGTTAATATTGTTGGTAAGGTAACGTTAAAACATGACGCTAATTCCTGGGTAGTTCGGCTCGGATCGGCTTTAAATTCATTGTTATTCACCTGTGTAGGTGGTCTTCTCCGTGGTTCGTTCTTCAAATCAAAGTTTCCATCACGAAAGCGTTTAAACTAAAATCGCACGGTGCGTTCATTAGCAGTCCCCTCTCCAAACTCAACATTGATATAGCGAGCTGTTTCTGCCGTGTTAGTTCCGCGTCGGAACTCGTATTCAATAATCACTCGAATTTTCGAAGTATCCATCTTTCTTGTCTAAGCTGAATAAAAAAGCAACTGAAAGTCGATATTTGAATGTAGCACAGTTTTTAAACGAAGAACGTCATAGGTACCATGTGATAAAATTTTCACTCAAAAATCTATGGCAATTTGAAGTACTTATATTACAATAAAACTGCAATTTCATAATTTAACCCCTATTATTTATATCGAAAGTGAACTAGAGTTATTAAAATCCTTTAATTCAGGTGGGATCACAGTTAAGCATTGGTTTATATCAATTAAAAAACAAATTATATTATTATACCTAGTTGAATTCAGTAAAGAACTTGTTTGGTTGATAGGGGACTGTAAGAACAAAAAAAAATATTTTTTGTATAAAATAATAAACAAAATCAATAAATATAATATAAAAAATAAAGGTAAATTATGTAATACGTACTTACATTGTCAGTCATTCGTATTTTTTTATGCTAACCAAATTATCCATTTTCAATGTCACGCACACACTTAGCATGACACTTGTACAGATATTGTGCTTACCACATATAAATCCCGGTCGCCTTCGTCAATCACATGAACTTGCATGAACTGTACACAAACAGTACGATATTTTGTATTTCTCTCTTGCCCCAGAGATGAAGTGTTTTGAGGTATACTATCGCCATCATTGCTTCCTGTTGTAGGAATATGTGGAGTGTGGGGATTCCCAGTATGGCTCCAAGTATTGCGGATGAAGTAGTCCTCATGCAGCCCGTAGTCACCATGCAGGCCAGCCTTTGCATGTTATGTACCAAGTTTGCTTACGGCTGCAAAACAGCTTGCTGTGGGGCCTCCACACCACGGCCCCATAAGTAATCATGGGCCGAATTACTGCGCTATATGGCCCCACCTCTTTTTCTTTTTCTTACATTGCCAGAAGGTGATGCAAACCGTTTAATTTGTAGTCTAGATAAGTCCTCCAATTTAACTTACTGTCTCGGGTGATACTCAAGTATTTGTCCTCGTTAGACATCTAACAAGTACTATATTTAACAGTTTAGGCAGGCTAAAGCGGCCCAATACTCCTTTTTGCGTAACCATAGTAAAAACAACATGGTAGGTATATTATACCCGAATCAGATAAAATCAAAACTCTATCAAAATTAAAAAAAGGAATAATACGCTTTCAATATGAAGTTTAAATTTAACTATTAAAAAACAACCCGTACTGATAATCGTAAAATGAACAAAACATACAAATAAAATGAGATATATAAAATTTTCAGAAGGCGTCGGAATTTTCGGATGTTCGGTCATGCGACACCTTTTCAGCCAAATTAACAGAGCACCACTAAAACTGGCTTAGGATTAACCACATCAGCTTTTAAGGTTTACTTATATACTCACCCTCTCTATATTTTCAGACAAACCAATAAAGATGGCCGTGGCAAGCATACATCGTAAGTATAGAATCCCTACTATTTTATTAAACACAAATTCACTCGTTTTAAAAACCACACGGGACACTCGTTTTTAATCAAGTTATTGTGTAATTAATAATGTGAGAAAAACAATGTAAAAATACATTATAAGTACCTGAAACAATTTCTATAGTATATAAGCTTTACAGAGAAAGATTTAGGAGATTGCAGTTATTTTTGATTAACTATAAATACATATTAACTTATTGAAAAATTACTACTTGATTATAAAAATGAGTACTTACCTAGCTACGTAAATAAATTGGTACAAAATAGACATTTTGATGGGATCTAATGACTTTCACAGAGATCGGTTGTGTGATCGTACATTATAATGTTCCAGACGCCGCACTTCTTACGAGGCTTCAAAAAATATCTCGCCGTTCCCGTAAGTATTAACAGAACACCACCAAAAATGAGCCTCGCCAATATTATTATTTATATATTATCTTCTTTATTGTACACCACATAAACAAAAATACAACACAAACATAATTAAAAATAGTGTACAATGGGCGGTCTTATCGCACAGAGCAATTTCTTACTGAAAATATAGTTTATTAACATAAAATTCCGTCCTTTTTAATATTATAAATGCCTAAAGCACCTAGATGTCTGTCTGTTTGTAGTCTTTTTATGTCATAACAGCAGAACGGATTTATTTGGCACACCGGTAGATTATGTTCCAGATTAGGTTTATTTTTCGCCAACTGGTCGAAAAATTCATTTTTTTTTTAAATTCAGTTTATAAACTTAACCTAAAGAACGTGATTAAGTTGTGCAACGCTAGGCCCCGAAATGCACCCCTACTACCCTTACCCCTACACTGCTACCGGCTAAAGCAGGGCAATAATATCAAACCTACTGATTTTGAGGTTAAAGTATGAAATTGTCGTTTTCTTTAAAAACAGGTGAAGTGTTATTATCTTTGGATTGAGTTGGAATTATAAGTTCAAATAAAGTTTATATTAAAGGTACGTTATTCTTTTTTCACAATAAGTTATTTATTGTTTTTTTTTTTTTGTGTTTTGTGTTTCTGTAAACTGGATAACATTTTTTTACACGATTGCCTTAAAAAAAGAGAAAAACTAGATAGTAAATAACATATTTCTTATTGGATTTTTGTTTATATGGTTATGATACACCATTTTCCTCAAAATGAGGCCTTTAATTGGTACCTATATTGCAGTAGCCTAAAAATAATATTGGTTTTTGCTCAAAATTATGGCATCTCATAGTCGTTATGTTGTTTTTTTTTTAACGTCACCTATCTAAGAATACTTGAGTTATCAAGACGAATCTAACGACATCTTAATAATGTAAATCCGTTCAGCGGTTTGGAAGATATGAGGTAATAAAGAATATTTTATAATTCATACATACAAGATACGAGCGAAAAACATAACCTTTCTTGCAGTCGGGTAAAAAGTAGAATAAACTACTCGGGGATAAAGTTGTCTACGTCTTGAGCTAGCTTGATTCCCTCGCTACCCTTAGAATTCTTGACGTGACTCCCTAGCTTTGTTCGGGAATTCCTCGATATGCTTGGGGTTTCTCGCCCAGAATCCTTCATGACTCAA
The DNA here is from genome assembly GCA_961205895.1 of Mythimna pallens. Taxonomy (NCBI): domain Eukaryota; kingdom Metazoa; phylum Arthropoda; class Insecta; order Lepidoptera; family Noctuidae; genus Mythimna; species Mythimna pallens. The sequence continues at coordinate 30,079,457 of OY540824.1, forward strand.
GAAGTAGAAGACGCGCATAACAATTTTATAGTCTACTGTTTAACTTAATACAAAACGAAAATTATAATTTGTGCTACCTACCTGTAAAGGATGACATGAACATAATTACTGAATAATTGTATCAAATTATTTTTTTACCCGACTGCAAGAAGGGTTATGTTTTTTAGCGCGTATCTTGTATGTATGTATGTAATATTCTTTATTACCTCATATCTTCCAAACCAGCGGATTTACATAATTAAAATATCTTAAGATTTGTCGTGATAACCCAAGAGTCCACCATAAAGCGGGAGAAGTCATTAGATGTTTACCCACATAAAAAAAGCTTTCTGTCAGTGAAAGTCCCGTCAAAATCAGTCCAGCCGTTTCTAAAATTTCTTCTTCCCTAGGAATCAGGATGCTCATTATAATATTAGCCATTATTGTATTATTATTCCCAATGAAAGTTCCGTCAAAAAGAAGCCCAAGTTACTCATTGTAAAATCAGCTATCCGTCAGTGTAAAAGTCCTTCTAAGTCGGTCCAGGCGTTTCGAAGATGTCCATTATCCCCGGGAATTAAGATGAACTAAAAGACAGCAACAGTCGGGATCCATTAAAATAATCTAGATTAAAATCATTCCATATAATATGGGTCCCGACTGTTGCAGTTTTGTTTTAATTAAATTGGGTTTTTACGCTACTGGACTGAACTTGATATTTTTCTTTTCAGTTTTTATTTAAAGTTATTTTTTCGCAATCGGGTTTTTTTTTATTTTTTTATTTAATTGTAGTAATAATTATAAGAAAGTATAACATTCTGTACATTTAAAACAATTTTTCGTTTTTTTCTACCACGGCTGTAAAGTATCAGCTGGTAAAATGAACTGGAACATCGATTTTATTCCGCCATTAGAAGTTTTGTCTTGGGTAAAAAAAATACAATGTTGAATGAATGCTTATTTGGGACGAACAGGGCAGGCGAATGATAATTTCAATGCATGAAAAAGGCATAAGGCAGTCTCATAAGGTCTAAATTATATAATAACAACATTGTGCCCCCCCGTCCTGACGTTGTTGTGAACGGACGTGCTATCAGAACTCTCCGAACTTTTAAATCATAATCCGTCATAAAAGTGCTTTTTTGTAGAATATAAAACTACATAATAATGTAGTTTTATATTCTACAAAAAAGCACTGGTGCACTGAAGTCTAATAAGACTTCAGTGCACCAGTGATAAATAGTGAAAAAACCATTGTGAAATACATTGTGTATCATCTATAAAAATCAAAATGAACATTTAAACGGATTGCAAAATCTTAAAATTTATACTGTTTTTGGACTTTGGTCTCATTAGTGAACAAAAGAAACTGCTCGAACGTTAATCACCTACCTACCGTACCAGTTCGCGCAAGAAGATAGCGCCTACCAAATTGAACCATATTAATAAGTATTCACTTGGCTCAGCGGCGTAAGGCGCCGCGTATGTGCGCAGAGTGCCGCAAGTTCAAATCTATCTTCGAATATTACTTTTCGAAGTTTTAGATTTTATTTCAATCACATTTCCGAAATACTTAAAGAGAATGTCTCTAAAACGCACACCGCCAGGGTCACCTGCTATATTAAGTCAGTGACCCCCAGCCCACCAAGATTCAGAGCCCAACATATGCACGTCTGCAGAAATTAATGAAGCCACGGGTCCACAAAACATTACCTGTCGTAGTCGTAATAATAAAAGGAAATACGGAGACAAGGATTTAAATGATTTCAAAGATGAAATATCTAGTGTAATCAAAGACCTTAAAAAGGAACAAAACGATTTCTACTCCAACATGAAATCGATACTCTTCGAAATAAAAACCCAGTACAGTAAACTGCAAGACTCATGCTAAACAAAATACAACAATACGAAGTTGAGAAAAAGGAAAATCGTGACTACATCAAGAAACTGGAAGACAGGGTAGATCAACTTGAAAAGCAATCAAAAGTCACAACTAAAGAAATAAAAAACATCCCAAAGATCGAGAGGGAATCAAAATTGGATCTGATAAATGTGGTCACTAATGTTGGTACCGTTCTGGATACCACAGTTGCGGTATCGGATATTAAGGACGTTTACAGGATTAACTCAAGCAATTCTATGAATAACACCATCATAGTAGATTTCACTACAGTCTTACTTAAATCTAAGTTATTGCAATCAGTTAGAAATTTTAATAAAAATAATAAAAGCAGTAAATTGAATACAACACATCTACGAGTCCCCGGCCCTAAGGTACCCGTTTACATAACTGACAATCTCCCGGCAAAAACTAGAAAGTTATTCTTCCTGGCGAGAGACTTTGCCTCCCAACATAAATATAAATATTGTTGGACAGCCTACGGTAAAGTCTACTTACGAAAGGAGGAAGGCGCTCAACGTATCACTGTAAACTCAGAAATGGATTTTGCTAGAATAATTGAAAAATGACTATCTGGCCAATATTCTACATCTTTTAATCCCTGCATGTATTTTGATAGCTTTTATACAATGTTAGTTAGTTTTTTTCAGTTATTTTCTTCTATCTATAGAACACTTTCTTTTTCAAGCAAGCACGCAGCATAAACAATTTCACACACAATCACACACCTTTTTCGCTTCATTTTCAGGAATTTTACAATACGAGATATAAACAAGAAAAGTATTTTGCCGATGTTGTCTTTTTTGTACCGGATTGCCAGCCTACTGAATTTCTTTCGTGAGCAAAGGAGAGATGTCTCTCAGTTTTGTACAGTTATGCACATTAGACTCTGCCTCTATCAATCAAACCGTACTCTTCGATAATTTTGATTTAATAAACAACGACATTGACAACCTCTCAATAGCTGACTCAACTACTTGTGACCTAGGTGATTGCCTAGACCTCATACCGAATAACGAAAAACGACTCAAAATTATAGTTCAAAACATAAGAAGCATAAATTGCAACATGTCAGGTTTTCCAACCGCCGCCGGGATTCCGATCCCGATTTCCGGCCACCGTAGGCGCGGGCTTGCGGACGGCGAGCAATGGGTGGCTTGCCGTCCGACCGTCCGGTAACCGTCCGGACCAAGCCCAAGTCGTCAACGGCGCGTGCTGTTCCGCGCGCCTCTTCAAGGAGATGTCAGCAACTGTAGGAGCCCAGCAGGGTCGAAGCCTACTGGGGCCAAGGGTCTGATTCTGAAAGGAAGACTCGGCCCTGGTACGAAAGGCAACGAAGGAACAGGAGTGGGTTTTTAGTCAGTAAAAGTCTGACACTATCTCCCGCCCCGCCCAAGAGCGGGGGATGTCATAGGATGATTTTCCCACCGAAAAAATAAAAAAAATGAAAAAACATGTCAGGTTTTAATGTCCTATTAGCCCAGTCGAGAACATCGTGGGATCTAATAATTCTCACAGAATGTTGGTTACCGCACACCTCAAATCTTCCGGTGTTAAATGGCTATAACCATTACTCAACAAACAAAAACAAAACACAAAACGAAGGTGTAGTTGTTTATATTTATAAAAAATGGTATACAGGTTAATATTATAGAACCTGATTTTCAAGACGCAAATTGTTTAGGAATTCAAATTAATAATGACACCGTGGTTTTAGCTATTTATCGCCCACCATCGTATTACAATATATCTAACTTCCTACAATCCCTAAATGAAACACTAATTAACTATTCTTCTTGTAGAAACATTATTCTCACTGGTGATATAAATATAGATATCAGTACTTCAAATCATGATCGAAATGCTTCACTTTACCTCGATTTGACATCGTTTCATGGTATGCTTCCGGCTCACATTATTCCAACACACGGAAAAACCTGTCTGGATCACGTCATTCTCAAAACTAAATTGCCAGCAAATGTTTTCATAGCTCAAACAACCCTCACCGATCATTACACTGTCATTCTCTCATTGAATCAATGTTTTCCTAGACATGTAAAACACTTGATCTCGCGGATAGATTCCGTAGGTCTACTTTCGGACTTAAATAAAGCAAATTTTCAACCAGTTCTCGAGACGTTAGATGCAAACATAGCAGCTGACAATCTTGTTCACATTCTTAAAACTATAATAGAGTCAAATACTAAAATGATTACTGTCTCCAAGCGAAAAACAATTATGAAACCCTGGATAACCCCTGGTCTCTTGAGATGTATAAAAAACAGAGACAATCTAAATAAGAAAACAAAAAAAAATCCTGACAATTTAATTCTAAAGACTACATACATAAGATATCGAAACTACTGCAACAAAATTTAAAAAAAAGTAAAGATGGAATTTGAAAGAGAAGAAGTAAAACAAGCTGGAAAGGACAACCGCCGCCTTTGGAAAGTAATAAATAAAGTCTCGAATAGAACAACAACCAAGTCATCACCAACTGACTTAATAAGCCCGCAGGATCAACCAGTTCAATCTTTAAATATATTAACCATTTTTTTGCCAATATTGGCTCAACTTTAGCTGGTAGAATAACTGCCCAACGGCAAGGTCATGATTATACCCTTACTAGTACCCCCCTGCCTATCTGTTCCCATTCCATGGTTATTCTCCCCACTGATGAAGACGAGGTAGGTACTATTATTTCCTCTCTTAAGCGTGACTGTGCCGTGGGCTGCGATAATGTTTCTTCAAACCTTCTCATCGCACATATGAATCTTTTAGTACCATCCATTACACATATCTGCAACTTGGCGATAGAATATGGTACTTTTCCACATGCATTTAAAACAGCACTTATCCATCCCATTCACAAGAGTGGAGACCGACACTGTATAAATAATTATAGACCAATAGCAATACTTCCTGCCTTATCAAAAGTTCTGGAAGGGCTTTTAAATAAAAGACTAGTGAATTATTTGGAATCAAATAACTTGCTGTCCCAGTTTCAGTTTGGTTTTCGCACTGGAAAATCGACAGCCATGGCGGTTCATGAGCCGACAAACTTCATCGTTTCCGACATGGATGATAAAAAGAAGTCTCTAGCCATCTTTTTAGACCTAGCTAAGGCGTTTGATACAGTGTCGGTTCCCATTCTGTTACGGAAGCTTGAAAACTTGGGTATACGTGGAAATCAGTTGTCACTATTCAAGGATTACTTAACTGACCGCAAGCAATTTGTGAAAATTGATAACCACTTTAGTGACACTCTTCCTGTAGCTTTTGGAGTTCCCCAGGGAAGCATTCTTGGGCCCACGTTGTTTCTGGTCTATATTAATGACCTCTGCAACCTCTCTCTTCAGAATGGAAGGATTATTGCCTTTGCAGATGATACTGTAATTCTTTTCAGTGCAGACTCATGGGAAGGGGTATATAATTATGCTCAAGTCGGATTTAATACGGTTAATGATTGGCTGAGATCTAACATACTCACCTTAAATTCCGATAAAACTAAGTATAAAGCCTTTACTCTACGGAATAGCCCGCAGTTATCTCTTCAACTAATTTCCATTCTTGCTCACACCTGTCCATCCCCTCACAACGGTAATTGTTCTTGTTCCAAATTGCAGAAAGTCGACAATATTAAGTACTTGGGGGTCACCTTGGATTCTAACTTAAATTTTGCTGCACATATAAATAGTCTCACTAGCAGAATACGAAAATTTATCTTTGTGGTTAAAAGTCTTCGGTCTATCCTTAACTCCAAGCAACTACTATCTGTTTATTGTGCTTTGTGCCAATCGCTCCTGACATATTGTATCACTTCATGGGGCGGAACGTTAAAGACTAACCTATTGGCACTTGAGAGGGCTCAACGGGCTGTCCTTAAATTTGCACTATTCCTTCCTTTCCGTCATCCCACTGTAGAAGTTTATAAGGCCTCTAAAGTCCTCTCACTTCGGCAGCTCTTTATATTGCATGTTGCTTTGAAACAACGATCTCTGATTCCATTTATAAACACCCATCATAGTTCTGATTTGAGAAGCAGAAGAAGGAATATATGCCAGCCTACATCCGTTAAAAACAAATTTGCGCGAAACTTCTTTTCTTTTCTTGGCCCATTTTTATACAACAAGCTGAATGATTTACTCTCTATTCACACCCTAAACAAACCAACCTTTAAAAGAAAAATAACTGACTGGCTTATTACTTTAGATTATAACCAAATTGAAGATCTTTTTAAAACAATATGCTAACAAAATGTTCCCTTTGTAACACACCAACACACACAAACACACACACACACACACACTTCCCTTATCTTTAATAAATTACTTTATATATATTTTTTATTTTCCAATGTAATGAAATTGAATCATGTAATTAACTTATAATTATTAATGTAATTAAATAATGTAACTGATTATAATTATTGTAATGTATTTTCGAGAATCAAATCGTCTTCTGTACGACAATTATTAATCTCAAATTTTGTTTTTGGGGGCCTGGTGACCTGACACACAGGTTTTGTAAAAAACTTAGTTCAGGCACCAGTCTTCCACAAATTGTTTTAGTATATTGTTGAATTAATTAATTTATCTGTAATTTGTGGAAGGAAAATAAATAAATTATTATTATTATTATACTTGTTTTGCAAATATCGTTTTGTCTTTCTCTTTATTTTTGCCATGTTTACAACACTGGTTAGATTACCAAGTATGTAAAATGACAGCTGTCAAACACTATTTTGATACCTACACTATACACAAATACTGTTTGTTCATCACTTCTCTAAAAAATAATAATATTTAAAAAAGAAACTAAATAGGCCCTGTTTATTCCTTTCTGTTTTACTATAACATTTATCACGTGAACCTTAATGAATGAAATATAATTTTCTACTATACAAATGCATTTAAAGCTATTCCGAAATTAAAATTGCTTTTAGTGTGTTTGATTAGCGAGAAATGTCTCTTATCAACCCTCCTTTCATTTTTTAACGATACAGTGTACAGATACCTACTTTACCTAGCGCTGTAACAGACACACGGACAATTAGACAAAATTAGGTAATTTGGAAAGTCTTAGACGGGTTAATAAGGTATCTATGGAACTCACTTCACAATTCATTTCCGTCTCATTATAATAGTTTATTGCTCTAATTTGCTAAATAGAGATGCTTCTCACAGTACGATTTTGTTATCGTTTCACTTAATTTTTCTTCTACAGGCATGACTACGAGGTCATTCCTGAATTCACTGGGCCGGCAGCGGTTCCCCGCTCATCCCTGGCTAGGCGCCCATCCCAAGAACCCCAACAAGCCCAGCCGTGTTGTTGTTTCAAATTCAGGTAAGTCCCAAAAAGTTGCGGATGAAGCAGCCGTTGTCGACTAGAATAACTTCTAGTCGACAACTGCTACCAGCGGCTTCACTAGGCTAAGAACTCACGAAGCGATTTTCAGCAGCGCCTGAAGCGGTGAAAGAAACAGCTGTTTTATTTCTAAACTCGTGAGATCGCAGTTTCGTGCGGTTAGGCAGCCAACGCGGTCGATTATCGCAAGATGGAAGGTTAAATGATGTTTAATGATTGTTGGTGAATGTTATCCAGTTTTGTAAAATATAGAGTTAAATTAAACTTTGTAAAATATCGGTAAATAATAAAAAATGACATTCTTTCTTACATATTATATAATATATCTGCATTCTACGGAGGCCCGCAACCACGGCAACGCGGGTGAAAACCCCTTCGTGATTTATTAGCCTTAGTTAAGTTGAAACTCGGACCCCACAATCCAATTGTGAGGTCCGAGTGGTCACATATTAATTTAAGATCTTTTGAAACGCCTTGTTGACAAGTGGTAAATTTTAATGATAAAATGACAAATGATATTTATTTTACAAATAGGTTTAAAGAAAAACACTTTTACCAGTCAATTTTTTTTCGTCAGTTTAAATTAGATGAAGCTGATGTTTCCTATCTGACTACCCTGAGAAGAAACACCGAAACAAACTCAGAGTTCAAAGTCTCTTTCAAAGTCCATACAGTAAATATCTAATAGTCAAATCATATGAGAACCATGCAGATTTGTCTGCGATGGTCTTTTGAAGAAAGAACCATACAGATTTGAGTGGACCTTTCCAGTCAGTGTAAACATTTGTCAGTATTCGCAAAGCTCAACTCAGGACTACTAAGGAGCTCAACGACTTGACAAACAATACCAAGGAAAGGATATTTGGGTAGGCCGCAGAAAATACTTAAATTGCCAGACAAACAAACAAAAACAAAAGAGAAAAAAGCAAACAACATAGTCCTCACATTCACAATTATAAAAGGAAGTATATAGTTTACAAAATGTAATAAAATTAAATATGTAAAAAAAAAAATCTAATTGTAAAATAAAAATAATCTACAACGTCAAATTGTACAAAATAAACTTAATGTCAAAACGTAAAAACTAAACATCAATGTCAAATTGTAAAAAAGGACAATTGAAAATAAAAATGGACGAAAAAAAAAATGACAATAGTTACAGAGACACTTCGCGTGACCCAAGGGCTAGTTTTTACCTTAGACAAAGGATAAGCATTGCTATACAGCGCGGCAATGCCACCAGTCTTTTGGGTACATTACTAGTCACCAGCGATGCGCAGGAGTTTCTTTCGATGCCATACTTTAGATTAGTTCTTTAGGGCTTTTATTTTTATTTAATCTATATGTTATCGGCAATGTGTATAATTCAGGTATTCTATACAATACCTAGGCAATGAATAGAATACCTGGGGCGTCCAGGCAATATTATGAATATTATTACCCATTACATACTTTACCTAGGTAGTGTATACAATTCCTAGGGATTATATAGAGTACCTGATGGTCCACCGACAATGTGTAAAATAATAAAAAATGTTCTAATAAAACATTATCTGTCTATGTATCTATTGTTTCTACGGTAATTATGTTGGTCTCAGATAGTGTTTTGGTGCTGCATCTGTTTACCTCACAACGAGTACCTATCTACAAACTTGAGGGGTGACCGGATGTGGTCTTAGTAATAAGCGAAATTCACGAAAATGTACTGCCGGCAAACTGCTATGCAGTTTGGCAGATGTTAGAAATGATTTTTGATGTAACAAATTAATAAAATAATTAAATAATAAAAAAAAACGCAAAAAAGAACCGACTTCAAAAAACCCAAAGCACTAAAAAGTTAAAAATAATACTATAACCTACCTATATTAATAAACCTAACCTAACCTACGGTTAACCTATAATAAAATTTAACAATTTTTTAGAGTCGGTGCCAAGCAATATACAAAACTTAAATGACTATATACTAAGACCTACAGACTAAGACCAAAAAAAAAACAAAAATCAATCTTACAGCTTCTAAATATTAATTTTAATCGGAAAACAACAAAAATATTTTAAGATAGATTACCTAACATTAAGACACAAAAAAAAAGATTTAACGTCAATATTTAATAATAATGTATTTTTACTATATTTTTACATACACCTCAATAAAATTAGGTCTCAATGAACAACGTCATCTATCAAGCTCTGTTGTACTAAAACGGAAAAATACTCAGGAATTACAAGTCATTTCATAACTTAGCTTGGCACCGACTCCAAAAAATTATTAAATTTTAGTATAGGTTAACCGTAGGTTAGGTTAGGTTTATTAATATAGGTAGGTTATAGTATTATTTTTAACTTTTTAGTGCTTTGGGATTTTTGAAGTCGGTTTTATTTTTTTGCAAAATTTTTTTTATTTGTTATTTTTTAATGACATATTTTTAATCTTATAAAATATGGGTAAGCCTAGTAAAGATGCTTCTCGTATGTGAAAACAGCGTCGAACTGAAACTGAAAATGAGAAAGAGAAACGCTTAAAGAAATCAGGGAAAGAAATGCTCAACGCATTTCAAATGAGAACTCTGACCAGCCCGAAAACAGACTGTCAAAGCAGAGGACCTATATGTTACGTAGGTTGAATAAGGAAAGTCAAGATGGTTATAATCGTCGTCTTAGTTTGATTCGTACTCGATTGGATAAGAAAAGTCAAGAAGGTTATAATCGTCGTGTTAGTTTTATTCGTACTCGATTGGCCACTGAAACCCAAGAAGATTACGATCATCGTATATCTTTAATACATACTCGATTGGCTAATGAAAGTCATGAAGATTACGACCATCGTCTTTCTTTAATACACGCTCGACTAGCCAATGAAACTAAAGAGGAACGTCAGAACGATTAAGTGGCCTACGTATTCGTTCTAGTCAGAGGCGGCTGAACTGAAATTAAAGATTTGAGCTTCTATGATGAAGACGTCCGCTTCTACGGTTCAAGAATTACTGTCTAAAGTTTATCCAGACATTATTCATGTACATGACAAGCCTATTGAATTGTTATGTGAGCGTGCCATACTAACTCCAAAGAACGATCAAGCAGCAGCTATCAACAAGCTCATGTCGTTTGAGAGCGAAGAAAAGGTCTATACTTCGATTGATACTGTGGTTAATACAGATGACGCTACTAATTACCCTGTAGAATTTTTAAATTCATTGAAACCGCCAGGTTTGCCTTATCATAAGTTTATTTTGCGTGTGGGCACTCCATTATGTTGTTGCGAAATTTAAAACCACCAAAACTTTGTAACGAAAGCGTTACATCGCAATATAGTGGAAGCCACTATATTAACTGGGTGTGCGAAAGGGGAAACTGTATTTATACCAAGAATCCCATTAATACCGAATGATATCCTGTTCGAATTTAAACGATTACAGCTTCCCCTAAAAGTCTGCTTTGCCCTGACAATAAATAAGTCTCAGGGGCAAACTCTCAAATTTGCAGGTATTGACTTGAGAAAACATTGCTTCTCTCATGGACAGTTTTATGTTGCTTGCTCACGAGTAAGTTCACCCAATAGCTTGATAGTTTTAGTGCCTAATGACAGATTAGTTAAGAATATTGTGTACAAAGTAGGCCCTAATTTTTTACACACGCTAAACAAAAGTAAAGCCGCAAAAAATATACCTAATTAATAATAATACTTAACGCGAGCGAAGCCGCGGGCAAAAGCTAGTTTGTTCATAATACTACGATTAATTGAGTACATGTTTTGCTGATTTCAAACTAGGAAAAGGTAGAAAAATTTGAAAAAAAAATTACAATTACAGTTAAGAACTAAAAATGGAAATGTGTTCTTATACTGGACCACCAAAAAAATTTACGCACTGGTTAAAAACTTTTCCGGTACATAATGATAGTTAGTTTTTTTTAATATGTAATGTGCTAGACAAAATTGCGCGGAGGAAGCAATGTGGAGGAGTTTTTCGACGACGGCGTCGAAAAAGAAGGTAGATTAGGTTAAAATAAATATATTTTTAAAACCTAAACTCCATACTTTTGAGGTATGTCGCCATAATAAAAAAAAACTCTATTAAACAAGACGTTTCGAAGGACACCTGTTTCAAAGCTGTTGGTACCAGCACATTTAAAACAGCTGTCATTTTTGAGGACAATTTTACGCAATGCCCTGTGTCAAATATTTTTGTAGAATCGTACAAGGCTCGTTGAGCTGCATTCTAAAATGTATGATAGTACTATTTTATGAGTATAGTTTAAAGTCTAAAACACTGGGGTTAGGTTAGGTTAAAATAAAAATATTTTCTAAAACCTAAACCCAATACTTTTGAAGTATATCACCGTAAAAAAAAAAAAATTTTTAACCTGACACTTGGAATGACACCTGTTTCAAATCTGTTGGTACCCACCAACATAAGATCCTGATACAATCGGCGTAAAAACTCTTAAAGAAAATACAAATTCTTATTTTAACAACTCTAACCCACCTGGTTAACGTCAGTCTGGAAACAGGAGAATTCACCGAACAATGGAAGGTAGTAGCAATAAACCCGAAACACAAGTGGCCCTAAAGAAACCTGATGATGGAAACTAAAAATTACAGGCCATTAGCCCTTCTTAGCATTCTAACTAAACTTCTGGAATTGTAAACATCCGACTAATTTTATTTCATCTCCATGTCGTTGACTTTTGTTAGATGTTATATTAACTTTTATTGGAGGCATATGGTCATGTAATATTATTATTATATTAGATTTTTTTTTTCTGATGATTTTTTTGTGATTGGAATTTTTTTTGGTAACTATATTATAAGAAATTAGCTGAGAATATTTTTACAAAGATATTGACTTATTATTATTATGTGTTACAGCACTACGCGTAGCCGCAGCTACAGTCCAGCTCCAGCCGCGATGCCCCGGAGTGCTCGCAACGCCCCATTCGTGCGCCCCGGCCTAGTGACACGTGACTCGCGCCGTCGAGGCACTGCGACCGAATGCTACTTCCTGTAAATAGGAGATATTTACATAAAAATATTTCAAATTACGGAGTTTGAACGTTACGTTAGTTAGTACCTACGAGTTTCTGTTCACACTCGTCAATCTTAATTTAAATGTAAATTATCTAACATTATAATATAATCTGAAACAAACAATAAAGAAATATTAACGCATGACATACACTACTATTTTTTAATTATTACAAAAATGCGGCTATATCCCACCCGTACCCCTTACCGATTATATTTGCGTAGTTAAAACTTTTTACAAAAAAAAAAAATAACCACCTTCACTAAAACAAACACAAAAATGATCAAAATGACTTTAATTTCTAAAGTCGGTGTTTCTTGGTATTTTTTTTATTATTATTATATTAAACTTATCAAAGTAAGTACTTAAAACTATTATAATAAATTATACAAACAAAAAGAAAAACTAATATCTATATTCCATAAATTGCTTAATACTATAGAAATTAATATCAGTCAACCAATTATGCAGTTTAACCTTAAACAGCCTACAGTTTAACTGTTTTAAAGTATTTGGTAATTTGTTAAATATACACACACACATAGCTGGACAGCTCATATTGTATTTTGCTAGCCTAGGAATTTCTTCTAGTACTAGTAAGTGTTGGTACTAATCACGCCGACTACGTGAGCTTATTTTATTTAATGGTAGTACCATAACTAAAAAGTGTAAAATAAAAACTTTTTAGAAAAAAAAATACAATCGACTTCAATGTAAAAAAAAGCACTGAAAAGTGCAAAATAACTTTTATTTCGGAAGTCGGCGTTTCTAAAATAGTTTGGTTTCGGAAATACCTATATACCAACTTGATACTATCTATGTATGTTATCCGGCAATCTGTATAATTCAGGTATTCTATACAATACAGAATTTCCTAATTCTTTGAACCCGTTTGGACTCCCTCCTACTTTTTTTTATTTTTACCCGACTGCAAGAAGGGTTATGTTTTTCGCGCTTATCTTGTATGTATGTACGTAATTTTCTTTATTACCTCATAATTTCCAAACCGCTGAACGGATTTACATACTTAATTAAGATATCGTTAGAGTCTTCGTGATAACCCATTGGTTCTTAGATAGGTGACGTAAAAAAAACCCAATATAACGACTGCGAGATGCCATAATTTAAGGTAAAAAATATTTTTTTGTTCGTCACTTCGGTATGGGTATCAAAGTAAAGGGCTCAACATGAGGAATTCGAAATGGTATATCATGACCATATTAAAAATAAATACAATAGGATATATGTTATTTATTATCTACTAACTTTTACTCGCGACTTCGTTTCTCCCCGTTTTATTGTTATAAAGTCAAAGTCAAAGTCAAAAGTTTTTATTTCACATATGCCTACATGGGCATTTATAAAACGTCAGAAGCTAGTGCACGGTTCCAAATTGGTCGTTTCCTATGGAAAATAAAATTGAAAGTAGCCCAAGTTACTCCTTGTAACATCAACGACCAATTTCGGATGACGTGCAATGTGTAGCTCGCAGTCTGACCGTCTGGCTGTTGTCCGGACCGAGCCCAAATCGTCGACAGCGCGCCGTGTCCTACGCGTTCCTCAAAGAAATGTCAGCAAAACCGTAGGGACCAGCACGGTCGATGCCTACTAAGACCATGGGAGGACTTCTTAAAAGGTAACCCGTGGTCCTGGAACGCAAAGGGCAACTGAAAGAACCTAGGTGTGGTTTTACTCAGTAAAAGTAAAAGTCTTGCACGCTCTCCCTCTCCGCCCTAGAGCGAGAGAAGTCATTAGATAATTACCCACATAAAACAGCTTTCAGTCAGTGAAAGTCCCGTCAAAATCGGTCCAGCCGTTTCTAAAATTTCTTCTCCCTTGAGAATCAGGATGTTCCCCCGACCACTGGAATTAAGTCCCGTTCCCGCGAGAATATAAAAAGTATTTTAAGGCATTATACTATTAGCTATATCCCAATTAAAGTTCCGTCAAAAAGAAGCCCAAGTTACTCCTTGTAAAATCTGCTATCCGTCAGTGAAAGTCCTTTTAAGTCGGTCCAGCCGTTTCGAAGATATCCAGTATCCCCGAGAATTAAGATGAACTACCTCCCGCGAGAATCAAGATGCCCCCCGCTCTCGAGAAATAAGTCCCGTCCCGCAGAAATATAAAAAAATGAGTAATATACCAATAAAAAGTAGCCTAAGTGACTGCTTGTAACATTTGCTATCCGTCAGTGAATGTTCTGTCAAAATCGGTCTTGCAGTTTCGGATGTTAGCCGGAACAAACCGATAACTAATAAAAAAAATTCAAAGTTCACGTTTTTGTTATAGGTATCGAATACACCGCACCCCCGGTGCGACACTGTCACATAGGCAAAAATGTAGTTTTTCAGGAGAAGCACACAAGAAAACTTTGACACCTCACAAAACAATGACTTAAGAATATTATTATATACGGGTTACGCCACAATCGGGCTACTGGAGACTTACTAGTGTATACCACTCACATGTGGGGCGAGGCCCTCGAGAAGAATGAAGAAGCAATTGCTGTCTCCTTAGACGTTTCGAAGGCCTTCGACAGGGTATGGCACGCCAGTCTTTTGAGTAAGCTTCCAGCGTACGGCATTGCCCCTGGTCTGATTAACTGGGTAAAAGACTTCCTGAGTGAACGGTCTCTCCGAGTTGTTGTCGATGGATGCTCATCAGAGCCCATGACCACTAATGCCGGAGTTCCTCAGGGGTCAGTTCTCTCTGCAACTCTTTTCCTGCTGCATATTAATGATCTGCTGATGCCCGGTATCTATGGGTATGCAGATGATAGCACAGTTGTAGAGAGATACCTTCCGGGTGCTCGGGCTAGTAAAGAACTAATCCGGTCCGAACGAGAGGCTATGGTAGAGCGTACGAATGTCTCTCTTCAGGCAGTCTCCAAGTGAGGTGAAACCAATCTGGTAGAATTCAACGAAGCCAAAACACAAGCATGTCTGTTCACCGCTAAAAGGAGTCCGTTCACCTTGGCTCCTGCTTTTCGGAATGTATCCCTGGAGTGCACCGACCGCCTTCAGCTCTTGGGAGTCGAAATTTCTTCTGACCTCAATTTCGGGCGGTTCATTGAGTCCAAAGCCAAGGTAGCTGCTAGAAAACTAGGCGTTCTTGCAAAGGTCCGGCGGTACTTCACACCGGGTCAGCTTCTAATGTTATACAAAGCACAGGTCCGATCGTGTGTGGAGTACTGCAGTCACATATGGGCTGGTGCTGCAAAATGCCATCTGGCAGATTTGGACTCAGTAGAAAGGCGTGCGAAGAGGCTAATTGGGGATCCAGATTTGGTTAAGTCCAATCTACAAAGCCTCGAGCACAGGCGCAGGGTAGCCAGCCTATCGGTATTTTACAGGTTGCATTTTGGAGAGTGTGCGCGGGAGTTGCATGACTTGATTACGCCATCTCCTTTCTACCATCGGACAACCCGACGTACGGCGAGTATCCACCATTTCGTTGTTGAAACTTCAACGGTCCGAACTAAGCGATTTGCTTCGTCGTTTTACCGCGTACATCGAGGGACTGGAACAATTTGCCTGCTGCAGTCTTCCCGTCCAACTATAATTTAGGTGCCTTCAAGGCTAGAGTGAATAGGCTCTTAATAAACTAGTGCGCCTCACCATCAATGATTGCATCACTGCTTACCATCAGGTGGGATCGCAGTCAAGCACTGGTTTATATCGAATAAAAAAAAAATGTAGATGAGATGAACAACTTATACTGCAACTTCAACTTTTAGCTTTACTTTTGGATAAATATTAATCACTTTATATTGTATAAAATATATCATTATTTAACTCATTTTTGCATTTTTTGAACGGATTAATATAAAAATTAACAAAAATGTAGTTACAATTTTGCTTGAAATTAATTTTGAAATAAAAATTAGAAAAAATAGTTTAAATTATGGGAGATTAATTGCTAGTCATTTGCCTTCTTTTACAGTTTTTTTGGAAGTTAGCTTATTGTGAATATATCTACTTGAAAGAAACCTGTGTTATAAATTCGAGAGCAATGCGAGTCATGACACAATTAGTCCGTTTCTCAAAACGACTACTCCCAAAACGTCTACTCCCACAAGGTCTACTCACGTCAGACTTACTGACTAAAAACCCACTTCTGTTCCTTCGTTGCCCTTCCTACCAGGACCAAGTCTTCCTTTGAGAATCTGATTCTGGGCCAAGGGTCTGCCCTTGGCCCCAGTAGGCTTCGACCCTGCTGGGCCCCTACAGTTGCTCACATCTCTTTGAGGCGCGCGTGGAACAGTACGCGCCGTCGACGACTAGGGCTCCGTCCGAACGGTTACCGGTCGGTAGGACGGCCGGCTACCCATTGCTTGCCGTCCGCAAGCCCGCGCCTACGGTGGCCGGAAATCGGGATCGTAATCCCGGCGGCGGTTGGGGCGTGAGGACCGTTGCCTCACGCGATCGGCCGCCTCCTTTGTTAATATTACTGCTTTGCAGGAGGCGACCGCCTGCCACTCCTCCTCGCTCTGGACCATGGCCTGTACCAAGGCCCGGCGCGAGACATCGCCGCCGCCGATCGCCACCACGAGGACACAGCGTTGCTCTGCTCAAGCAGGGCACACCTCCACCGGGTGCTCCACCGTGTCCTCCGGGCGGTCCACACAATGATGACACCCGGGCGTTTTTTCCGCACTAATCCGGTGCAGGAACCCATAGATTATACATTTATATACTGAGATAGATACGCCACTCTATGATTCGAAAATTGAGTTTTTGCCCCCGGTCGCCAGGTAGCGTAACAGTAGATTCATACCGAAAAAATCCGATAGGTGGCGTCTATCTGACATCTTGATATATTTTCTAATTATTATTTTAAAGAATATAGAAGTACTAGATTGATTGAAATAAATATTCTAAAATAAAAACTTTAATATTTTTGTTGATTAGAATATTTGTTTCAATCAATTTAGTACTTCTATAATCTAAAGATTAGATTTTAGAGGGTGGCTAAAAATAAAACACGGTGAAGATGATTTAATTTTGTTTATTTGTGATTTTTTTTTACAATATTCGTACGCCTGCCGTTTTATATGCTCATTCTTATCGAATCGGGATTTATCTTTCCATTTAAAATTCGATTTACCCCTGGCCCTGTACACCAACTATGTATAATTAGCTTGATTGATAGATTATTAATACATTCAATCAATTTCTCCTTATGTTGAACACAAGTAGTTATATTATAATCGCAAGCACAATTAAGCAAATATTTGATTTTTTTATTTAATAAAATTGATTCTGGACAAACACGTAAACATGTAATGATTATGTGATAAACATCATTCATCAAATAATTACAATTGTCATTAGGGTGGAATAATATTTTTTTCGTATAATCAACTTCATAATTAAAAGATTGCAAATCAGCTTCAGGTCTACATAAATCACGTGCACAAGTATCACAATTTTTGAATATCTTCGATTTCATTTTTTAATTACATACCCACTTACATATTTTTTTAATTCATTATAAATCAACGAATCACTAATTTTATAATTGTTCATCGTCGTTAATAAAGCATCAATATCACATGCAAAATCATTATTCTCTGAATCATTAGATTTGTTACCAAGCAGATTTACACAGCAGTTTGTAGTAGTTAGAACAGCAGTTTTGAAAAAGTGTTTTACCATTCACAAACAAGCGAGATGTGCGTGTGTAGGGTCTATGGTCTATGATGCACTAAAATTCTAATGTCGTACAATTTAGTGAATTAGGTGCCTAAATATATTAAATAATGTTTTACAATTTTTAGATAAAATAATATATTTTTATTACTTTTGATTATACTGTTATGTATAAATATATCTTAGCTGCTGCCATCTATTGGCATAATAAATGCATTACTTCCAAAACTAAGTTGACTCTAGGCGTAAGATGACGCTAGTTTCTTAGCAAATTTTGTGTCTGAAGTTTCTTCGGGAGATTCACCCCCCTGCAGGAACCTTCCGAACTTACCATGTCCGGTGAGGGCCTGCGTCATGCGGAAGTTAAGGACGCCGTGAGGTCTACCCAACCACGCCTCAAAGACGGGACTTACCGCCACAATTATGGCGAACATTATGTACAATGATGGGGGCCACTGTGACCTGTAAAACCGTTTGTAACTGTTGCAGTTTACCATGAAATAATAAGTTATTGTCAATGAATTATAATAATTATTATTATTAATACACAAATATATCTAGATATTCATGCATAGAAATATTTGTCTTGTCACAGGACTGGAACCCGTAACATTTTGATTAAAAAAAACCTATTTAGAAAGTGGACGTTTTGGGAGTTGACGTTATGGGAAGTGAACTTTTTGGGAATTATAGATTTGTGGTCGTTTTGGGAAAGTCGACGAAATGGGAAATAGACATTTAAGGAATTAACATTTTGGGAAGTGGACGTTTTGGGAGGGTGGACATTTTGGGAAGTTGTCGTTATGAACCTAAAGGGTTTATGAGTAAACAATGGGATTATTTTAAGCGTGTAACTAATACATTGACACTTGGTGACGTTTACTGTGATGTGATATTGTTTTTCTTGTAATAATTGTTTAAACGATTAAGGTCTTCTTGAAGAGCCTTACAATCATCAGTTGAATTTATTCTACAGAATCTTTTTTGTCATCCGCGTACATTAAATTGTCAGAGTTTTTAAAAGAATCAGTGATTTCAAACAAATACGCATTATCCCTGTGGAACACCACTTGTGATTTCAATAAAATTAGAACGGTATCCTCCTAGTACTACAGCTTGTGACCTTTTGAATAAATATTACTGAACCTATCTTAACAGATCCCCACGTATACCTAGTCTGTATAACTTACTGAGCTAGATGACGTGGTCCACACGGTCAAAAGCTTTTTCAAAATCCGTGTAGATCACATCAACCTGCCCGCCGTTATCTGTATTCTCCAGAACAAAATTTGAAAAACTAGCGTAGCCTAGCTAGACATAAAATGGTATTGAAAGTAGGTTGTCCTGTTGTTATATTAAGAAACCTGAATCCAAATAAACTTTGCAATGGCACGCGTTTGCTGGTAAAATAACTTAAAACTTTCACAATACTCACTGGATGTGGTACCGGAGAATATGTATTGATTCCCTAAAATCTTCTGATACCATCGCATTTATCGTGCCTATTTAAATGCGTACAATTTCCGGTTGTTGGCGATCGCTGTGCTGGCGAGGCTGAGGGTGATCGACGGACGGCGACGGCGTTGGAATGCTGGGTGACGTCACGGGATCGGCATGGCAGTTCAAGTGCTCGGGCTGCGGTACCCCGAGCCCCGACAAAAAAACATCCGTTAACCTCCTGACTTAAGCATGGGAACTGTAGCAAGACCCAGTGCTTCCATCTAATATTAAGATGTTATTCGTGCAGTTTTAAACTAACCTTTGTGTAAGACAGTCATTGTGATTTGTATTAATATAGTTTTGTTCATGGCCCAAGTCGTTTCACTATACAGTTAAAGTATTAGTTAACATCAGAAGTGGCATAAGACACCCCACACAGTTATGGGTAAACAGAAGTCGGTTAAAAATAACTCATTATCAAAACAAAAACGTATAAAATATCTGTCTGTGGTCAAGATTTTGCAGCAGCAGTACTGCGAGGAGTCAGCTCGTCGAAAAAGGAAACAGGTACCACGTAAGGTTGATACCTCAAATTGCGAGTAAAAACTTTTATTTTATTTTTCCACTAAAGTGTAATACGATTCGATACCTAGTAATTAACCAACGTGGAAATGGAAGGATTGCAAACTTAAGTCTGATTCCAGATTTTATTATAATTTGTACTTTGGTTTTTGTGCCAGAAGATAAAGTAGATTAAATTTATAAAGAAATATAATTAAATATCTTTACGAGTATACATTTTGAACGATTGTAAAATACAGAGACCGTTCATGTTTGGAATTTTAGAGAAGTATCTTTGGTTGAACTATATTTATTGACGATTATTAATTGGATTCAGAAGTTGCAAATATATTTAGTTGGATCATTGTTTAAAATAGTTCTCGATTAGTAGAGTATATGTACCTAATCGTAATAGTACTGTTGGCGCGAAATTTTGTTGAAATGTTTATGTTTTGATAGTAGACTTTATGCATTTTTATACAAATCGTTGATTTTCAATTGATCGAAAACCTATCAAGTGGTCTTTTATAGAATCAGGAGAGGCCGAAGCAAGTAAAGTTGGTTTCAACGAATAATATGTTGTCTTTCTTTGGTGGCAAAGTTTATAAAGGAAATTCTGTGGTCGCCAATGGATGATTCCAAAGAAATGCATTTAGTAAATGAAGGTTCCCACGACGATCAAACAAAAACTCTTGTTGATGCAATAGCGACATTCATAAAAAGATAAATGGTCACATATTAAAAACTAAATGGATTTAAGGTTATTTATAAATATATAAAGGATGTCTACAGGTAAGAGATTGCCCTGTGCGGTAAGACCGCCCTTTGTGCACTTTGTTTTTGTATATGTTTATCATGTTGACAGTATGGTGTGTACAATAAAGTATATAATAAATAAATAAAATATAAACCAATATTACTACGAGAAAACGTGAAGAAAATGGAATTAAGTTCTTGGTCGAAAAGTATTACATAACATTAGGTACAAGAGTCTGATCATAATGCCAGAAGTGAATAATAAAATAAATATTAAAAAAAAAAACTTGTCCTCTGAATTGTTTGGTTGAGGAATAGTTGGTTCTTATTTACCACCCTTTTGCTTATAAGTAAAAGTTGGTTGTATTGTCGTATCTGTTGGAGACTTATGCCGTTGTGTTACTGGAAAGATGTAAATGAAAAATCCTATCTGGTACATGAGTTATTGTATATTTGATGACAGTTATATTAACATGTAACTATGGGTATATGTATATTATGTAGATAATTGGAAGATAATCCATCTTCAGTCATATCTACCATTCAGTCATATCTACTATCTAGTGTTGGCGATAAAAGTACTGTGAGATTTATTTAAGCGTAGATGCGAGTTAAAATAAAATGCTTTGAGTAATTATAAATGTTACATTACATTATGTCAAAGTCAAATATTATATATTTGTTACTCATAGGGTATAATGTTATGATACTACAAAATGTTAGTTACAAAATATCGTTTCACTATGTGTTGCCTGTTCATATACATATACATGTTTACATTAGAAAAAGAGGGAAGAAGAGTGAGAGTGGTATGTTCGAATATGTTATGATACTACATTGTGTTAGTTACAAAATTTCGTTTCACTATGTGTTGCCTGTTTATATTAGGTCTTTACCTATGAAATTGGAGAATTGTATGATAATTTTAAAATATAAAAATTTTGGTAATTTTTTTATTTCAGCTAATCAAAGTACTGGCCCAAATTATCTATACAATTTTGGCCAGTTGGATGGCAGTTTGTTTATCCCTTTACTGTAGAAGTCTGCCGGACACGGGGCAAGGTCCGGTGAGTACGGTGGGTAACGGAGAGCTTCCAGCTGTAACTCTTGTAGCTTTGCGATGGTCTGTCGTGAAGTGTGAGCTCGCGCGTTGTCGTGGAGAAGCAATGGGGAAGAGCGATTGACTAGTCTTGGTTGTTGAATTGCGAGCTTCTCCATCATTGTTTGCAATTCTTGGCAATAGACATCTGCCGTCACTGTTGTGCCATTCGGTAAGAAGCTGTGATGTACAAGTCCGGCACTGGTCCACCAGACAGTCACCATCATCTTCCTATGAGTAATCTTTTTTTTAGGGCACTGATTAGGTGCTGTACCCGGGTCCACCCACTGAGACGAACGCTTACGGTTGTCGTACAGGATCCACTTTTCATCGCAGGTAACAATTCGATTAAGAATTCCCTCGCTTCTATGCCGATTCAGTAGTGCTATGCATGCTTCGACACGTAAATCTCGCTGTCGGTCGCTTAGTTCGTGTGGCACCCACCTATCTAGCTTTTTTATCTTTCCGATTTGACGCAAGTGCTTCAATGTTGTTTTGACACTAACTCCAAGGCCCGCAGCAAGCTCAGCCGTAGATTGAGATACCACTATCGCCTTCAATACGTCGTTGTCGACAATAGTTACCTCTTGACCTCTTGACTTAAGCATGGGAACTGTAGCAAGACCCAGTGCTTCCATCAAATATGAAAGTTGAACATGAAGTGAGATGCCATTACTACAGAGGGAAGACGAACAGCGACCGAAAGTTTCGGGACTTCTAGATTCTGGCTCCGCTGTCTCAATCTTAGGTAATAATGCTCATTTAGTATTAGAAAAATATGGCTTGCCCCTTATTAAAGCAGATTGTATAACAGTTACAGCCGCAGGAGGTCAAAATAGAAAAAGTGTAGGTTTCATTAATATTCCAGTTTATTTTGAGGATCAGTTTCACATTTTAAAGCTTTTTCATTCCGGAAATTACAAAGAACTTGATTTTAGGTATAGATTTTTGGCGTAAATTTAAACTATGCCCTAAATATGTCGGTAGCATTGCTAAGGCCAAACCTGATAATTGTTCCTTAGACACAACGACTAATTCCTTCATACAAGGCTATGCAAATGATTATTGATGATTAGTCACAGAAACAACTTGCTGACAATATCAAGACGCAATATGAGGAAATTTCTTTTAATCGTAAGGGCCTAGGTATCACAAGTCTCATTACGCATCGGATTGATACTGGTGACTCAGAACCAATTCGCCAGAGATACTACCGCCTATCGCCTGAAAAACAACGTATTTTAGTGGAACAGGTTGACGAGATGCTTTCACTCGACGTTATCGAGCCTTGTGAGAGTGCTTGGTCATCTCCTGTTCTGATCGTTTCTAAAAAGAACGGCCAACCTCGGTTTTGTCTTAATAGCCGTAAGTTAAATTCAGTTACGAAACGTGATGCTTATATCTCTGAGATCCTAGACAACCTTCGAGACGCTCGCTATCTATCTAGCATCGATTTATCCAAAGCATTTTGGCAAATCCTAATCGCTTCCGAAGATCGTGATAAAACAGCTTTTTATGTTCCTAGTAGGGGTACATTTCGTTTTAAACGAACTGCTTTTGACCTTACTAATGCGCCAGCTACTCAGCAGAGACTGGTTGATCTGCTCGTTTCGGAATTTGATCTCAAGGTATTCGCATATTTAGATGACATTATCATCATATCTAAAGACTTTAATAGTCACGTGACACTTCTTTTACGCGTCCTAGATAAGTTGAAACAAGCAAACCTAACCATTAACCTTGACAAATGTAATTTTTTTAGTTCACAACTTAAATATCTAGGTTATGTAGTCGATGAGACTGGTTTATGTACTGATCCGGCCAAGGTTGAGGCCATACTTAATTATCCTACACCTACTTGTCGTAAGGACCTCAAACGTTTCCTTGGAACAGCGACGTGGTACAGACGTTTTTTGCCAAATTTCAGTACCATTGCTGGGCCCTTAAATAAGTTAACATCATCCAAGAAAGGTAGTCCTCCTTTTAAATGGACTCCTGAAGCCGACGCTGCATTCCAAAAACTTAAAGAATGCTTAATTTCAGCGCCAGTTCTTTCATGTCCGGACTATACTAAGCCATTTGAAGTGCATACGGATGCTAGTAGTTATGGCGTTGGTGCAATGCTTACACAGTCTATAGATGGCAAAGAACACCCAATTGCATACATGAGTAAGTCACTGAATGCAGCCGAGAAAAATTACAGCATAACCGAACGCGAAACCTTAGCTGTCCTTACCGCACTTGAACGCTGGCGTTGCTATATAGAGAACGGTTAACCATTTACAGTTTATACTGATCATAGTGCTCTTAAATGGTTTTTGTCCCTTAGTAACCCTACAGGCCGACTAGCACGATGGGGTGTACGCTTATCTGCTTTTAACTTCGTCATTAAGCACCGTCGAGGCGTTGACAATGTCATACCTGATGCTCTGTCCAGAATTGTCCCGGTTAGTTCCATCAGTACTTCCAAATCGCATTTGGACACTAAAGACTGTTGGTACAAAAAAGTTTATAATGGCTGTTTAAACGACCCTTCCAAGTTTCCAAATTTTTTAGTAAAAATTGAGACTTTGTTTAGGTTGTGTAAGAGCAAGTCTGAGCTGATTTCCGAGTTTTCATGGAAAGAGGTCGTTCCTACCGAATTGCATGAAACTATTATAAAAGAAAATCACTCGGAGCCCACGGCTGGACATATGGGCATTTTTAAAACTTACCGACGTCTGGCATTACGTTATTATTGGCCTGGTATGTACCGAGACGTCGTTAAATTTGTTGGTACTTGTGATAAATGTTTAGCATATAAGTCCCAAAATCATCAAGTTCTTGGAGAATTGGGTCGCCCGAAACATTGTTCAAGACCATTTCAGATGATCTCTATTGATCTTATGGGACCTCTACCTACTTCTAAAAAACTAAACAACTATATATTGGTCGTTACTTGTTGTTTTTCTAAATTTTGTTTAATTTTTCCTATAAAAAGGGCCACTTCTGAATTAATAACAAAAATATTGGAAGAATCAGTTTTTCTAGTCCATGGCATACCTCAAACTGTACGTATGGATAATGGCACACAGTTTACCGGCAAGGTAGCAGAGGCTCTGTTTAAGAAATATAAGGTACCAAATGTACATTACACCCTTAAATATACCCCTCAGGTAAATTTAGTTGAAAGGTACAACAGAACCATCATCACCTGTATTTCTACCTTTGTTGATGACGATCATAGATCATGGGACCTGTATATACCTAAGGTGCAGTTTGCAATTAATAACTCTGTTAACGAGGCTAGGTTATACACCCTCTTTCCTGGTTTTTGGCCGTGAGCTTGTTACGTGCGGTTCTCATTTCATTGATAATGACCTTGGGGACGAAATACTGTTCTTGCCACGAGACATTTACGCAGAAAATTTAGATTGTCTTACTTCTATTTTCAATAACGTTCAGGTAAAATTATGGCAAGCTCATGTAAAGAACACCTCTCATTATAATTTGCGGCGTAAATTTGCCGAATTTAATGTTGGGGACGTAGTCATGAAACGCGCTTACTTTTTAAGTGACAAAGAGAGCCGGTTTACTAAAAAGTTAGCTCCAAAATTTATAAAGGCCAAAATTATAGAAAAGAAATCTCCTTTAGTTTATGTGCTGCAAGACATGTCAGGCAAAAATATGGGCTCATGGCACATTAAAAATTTAAAACTAGCAGGTCGAAATATATAATTCTTTGCAATTAGGTAGTTTTAATTTTCTATTAAGTATCATTTACCAATACCTATTAACGCGTCTCGCTTTATTTCCACCTTTATTTGGGAGCCACTATTTGTAAGGTAACAAGTTTATAATAGCTAGTTACCTATTTTATGTCATTGTGCGACAGTTAATATAGTACTCACTCTACAGTGACTGCTGCTAGTTTATGTTTTGCGAGAAGTATGGAAGATTGTTTTTTGAAAGTGAAAACAAATAGTTTTGCATTAGTCCTTAAGCGGATTTTATTTTTTTAGAAATAATAAAATCCTTATCTGCGCGCGGGGGTATTGTAACGTTGTATAGTAAATCTCAACGTTCCTATCGAAATTATCAGAGCAAACTGCGGTAAAGACTTGCACTGATCAACAAAAATATTAACAGGAACCTTACAACCTAATAACTTAAAATAAATAACAAACAGATAACAGAACACTTTGTTGGTGATATAATAAAATAAACTAAACTAAACCTAATCTATAACTATATACACACTATACTACTAAAGATATTGAAAAATCGACTAGTAATTACATTACGGTTCCAACTCGCTAATTCGCTTCCCGTGTGGCGGTAGTTACACATTAAAAAAAGCATCAAAGACGACTCGGCTTTTGCAGAACGCACGGTCATTGTCGATCGGACATCTCAGCTGATATACACGTTCACACGCTCCTTACGATCATTTAATATACTTAGCGTGTGTCATCTTACGTGGTTTTCAATATTCACGGCATTGATCATAAAGTTTCCTAGCTTCAGTGTTAACCCCAAATTGGGTAAGTGTTGACAATTACCTTTTTTTTGCTTAATCATGCTGGATACGGCCATTACTTACATGACAAGAATTGTATCACCCATTTTTGTATCTTCTGTTGGTGTTTTAGTTCCTTGTTATTTTGTTGTTTCATTAGTGCTTACTAGCTTTAAGCGTAGTTTCCTTTTTTTTCCCGCTCCGGTTCTGATTGTGACATGCACACATTCGCCTTAAGCGCCTTCGTACTTCCTCTGCCCTGCGCTTACACACTGTTGCGGTCACAATCGGACAAGGATAAGCGGGAGACAAAGAAACTTATTCGACGACTGGAAAATTCCAGGGTCCAAAGTTCCGGTTCAGGCACCTGGCCTGAGATCCATCCAACCGTTCGGCAACCCTCTGGCCCTTCGTCTACCAGCGGGTCGTCTACCTGCGGGACGTCTTCCTGCTGGCGCCTAGTCCTCGATCTCCAGCTTCATAGTGGCCAGGATAGTACTTTGCGCGCCTACCTCCATAGTCGTCAATGTAAAAAAAAAAGGCATTTTGTACCTGCGACCATATTTAATAAATATTATTGTAGATAGTGCTGCGTATTATTTGTCTTGTGTTAGAGAAATAACCCGCAAACGCTACATCATTGTCAATGTAGTCATCCATACCATATATCCATACATATATGGATGTTGTTTACAAATAGCTTGCACAGCGCTCGGCATAGATGAGTCGAACCGTTCTGCATTTTTATTTTTAATAAATTGTGCTACGAAGGGCGAACAGTTAGCACCAAATAAAAGCGAACTCATCGCGTATGTTTTCAAAGGGTGGTCTGATGATTCTCTCCACATGAAGCGTAATGCGTCTCTGTCTCCTTCCATAATTTTTATTCTCAGAAACATATCTCTTAAGTCCCCAGTTAAAGCGATTTTGATTTCTGGAATCTTAGCATGATTCCGTACAAAGAAATTAATAAATCCGTTCCTTTCAAAATAAAATCGTTCAGACACATACCATTTGTTTTAACGGCAGCGTCGAGCACCAATCTCAGTTATTTTGACAAAAAGGAAGGAACGTGCGGTTAGCGCGCGGAGCTCAAAAATGGCACTAGCTGGCACTAGCATTGCACTAGCAAAAATTATGAATGCGCGTTGTCGCGCGTCCAGCGTCCCGCGTCCCGCGGCCTCCCCGCGCGCTCCTTGTACACACACATTAGTCGCGTCGTTTACATAAGTATATAATTAATTTCTTTTTTCAATGATTTTGATTTGACTTTACAATTATTAATAACCATTGATAGATTTTTTTTTTTTAATAATATTATGCCTAGAGTTTTTATATCATTTGGTAACTTATTACATAAGCGCACGCACATTGTAACGCAGCTTTTATTACTCGTATATTTAGTCAACCTAGGAAAATTGCTTAAAACGAGCCTATTGGGGTCTCGTCGATTACGAACATTAATGTCGTCTGCCTTAACAAATAAATTCAAATTTTTCCTGATAAACATACATGTTTCGTAAATGTAAAGAGCCGGTAGCGGTAATAAATTAAGTTTTTTGAATACAGGTCTACATGATTCATCTGGTTGCAGGCAATAAATTGCCCTAATGCACTTTTTTGCGCAACGAATGCTCTGTTGTGATCTATACTGCTACCCCACATTATAAGACTGTCAAGCGTTCGCGGATGATGTGGTCCTGATTATCTCAGGTGATACAGCGCTTGAAGTGCAGCATGTAAACTTGGAATCGGGAAGCATCTCAAGATGCAGTTCAACGTGGTTTTGTGCAAAAAATTATTAAGGCCGCCTCCAACAACAACAACACACACAACACAACAACTTCTTTGAACTCGGCCCTGGTACTCTCCGAGTTGCTTCCACTGGACCTAAGGATCCAGGAAGCAGCCTCTTTTTATGAGATAAAGAAAGGCTTCACCCGGAGAGTTACAGGAGACCGAGACATTGAAACACCTGTGCCCTACACACAGATACCACTACCTGCAGACCAAATTGGAATCAGTTCTGAATGTGTGGCCGACGGTGCACAACTCGACCAGCAAGGGTTCGAACACCCGAAGATCTACACCAACGGGAGCAAAATAGAGGGTAAAGCCGGCGCGGTATTGTCTCTGTAGGAAAACGGCCAGGAAACTAAAGCTCAAAAATTCAAGTTGGATAAGTTCTGCACGGTGTATCAAGCCGAACTATTGGCCCTGTATAAAGCTACCGAATTGGCCTGGAAGCATCCGGCTCAGGTTTTAGAAATCTATTGCGACTCCAGACCAGCCCTGGAATCTGTAACCCGAGGTGTTTCTCTTCACCCCCTCGTAGTCAAAATCAAGAAAAACATCCCAACGCATAATAAGCGAGGTTAAAATGTTAAATTGTACTGGATAAGGCACTTGGGGCTGGAGGGTAACGAAAGGGCTGACAAACTGGCTAAGGAGGCGGCGGTGGGCAAAAAGACAAGACTAGATTATGATCTGTAGGTACCCGGTTTCCTTCGTCAAGCGAGAGTTCCGAATGGACTCGCTTGATGAATGGAACATGAGATACCGATCAGAGGAAACCGCATCTACGACAAAGGCCTTTTTTCCTGATGCCCGGACTGCCTACAGCATAGTCCGGAAACTTGACCTTGACCCCCTTCTAGTGCAAGTGCTAAAGGGCCATGGCGGATTAAAAAAACGGAAAATGTTCTGCACGTTATTATAGATTGCCCCATTTTTGAAGAGGAAAGGTACAATTTGGAAGCTGAAATAGACACAAAAATTTGCTTAGAACACTTACTAATAATAATAACAAATAAAAAAATTAGGAATAGGTTTTTGAATTACTGTAAGGAAATAGCTGTTAGAGTCATCAAAAGAAATAAAGTATAAAAGATGTACTTACATGTATAATAGTTAAATAATGATAAGTAATCATAAGGAATTAGTGTAGGAATAGCAAAAACTTAAAATAAGAATAATTGTATTAGTGTTATTGCCAAACCCATTGTGAAAATTTGTGTTCTACGGTTGTGTGTGAATATTATTAGTAAAAATAGTATCTAAAACTGTAATTGGGTAAAATAATAAAGACATGAAAATAAAAGACTCTGATCCCAACCTGTCAGAGGAATGACGCAACACCCTGTGATGTCGGGTGCAATTAAAAAAAAAAAAAAAAAAAAAAAAAAATAGCCACAAGCCTCGACAAAAACCTCAGGAGGAGCTCGTCAGGCGGCTGGAACAGAAAGCGGCACTCCTGGACACGACTCGTATAGTTAGGAGGTTCCTTTCTCTGGAGCCCTGACCGCCGGTAGCTTGACTCCTGTTCGCAATACCGTTGGGATATTATTTTTATATTTTTAAATGTTGATTATAAATATTTAATAAGTTCAAATTACCAATAAACGAATAATATTTGAAAACTAAATCAAATTAGGGGTTTAGTACCCAAAAGTTTGCGAAAATTAAATAACACAATGACTGTAAATGTTAAAAATGTATATTTTTCACAAATAAATATACTTACAATTTTTTTACATAAAAAATCTATTTAGACTATAAACTGGTATATTTATTATCTTAATTAAATGCAACGTCGTCAGTTTATCACCATCATCGCACAGTAAAAAATAGCCCACTTTGTGAGATAGAGTAGAACGTTACACACAGTACACGTTAATCTATAATGTGCCCACTACTGGGGCATCGGTATCTTCCCGAGAGAGAGTGGTTCTTATGAAGTTACCTAGGTCTACAAAAGACAAGTCAGTATTACTACCGTTACGCACACAGCAGCTTAGATACAACGCTACATTCACAATTGACTACTCGATTTATGTAGTGTATGTGTACTACAAACAGCTTGGGAACGACGCGCGACGATCAAAATGATCGGGTTTCGTCAGAGATACAGAGACAAAACCCGTCGTTAGTTGCAAAAAGATATATTATCACCTTTTGACATGCGCCTATAATGGAATTGTGAATAATTTTAATGCCATCCATCATATTTTTAATGCAATGCAAACACATGAAATCTGTCCAACCCATTTGGACAGATTTCATGTCATGAATGAAGCTGTAGGTTGCTAAATACTGGTCACAGAAAATCACAAAAATAAGAAAACGAAAGAGGCCGAGACATACACAACCGTTAGCACTATCCCTTTTTCGGGTCGGAATCTTGATAACATTAACACTTCATCTGGTCGATCTATAAAGCGGTGTTTTTTTATTATTATTTTAATTATTTAACACAAAGTTGGAATTATACTTTATATAAAAACATTTTTATAATATATACATAAAAGCTTATCACTAGGGGATGTACTATAAATTATATCTTGAGCTATAGGTATATTACATCCCGTGTTTGCTGTTCACTGTTGAAAAAATATTTATAGTTTTGGATATAAAATACATAGTTATAATATAGCACAGTGTGAACGGTCTCGTATATGTATGAAAAGCGATAAAATAATATATGATGTAATATAATATATCCCATAGTGAAAAGCCGGCTGAACGGTTTTTAGACAGTTTTATTAAAATATTGTTTGCCTGTATTTCATGCTAAGATCTCGCACAGTGGCGATAGTGTGTCGCTTTTGGTATTTGATGTCTACTTTAAACACTTTTCTATTTGTTACTGTAATGATGATGATGATTAAGCGATCAGTATTATAAAAATCAGTAACAAACTGTTTTTAGTTGTATAGTACAGCCAACTTCCTAAGACATAGCAGCATAAGACTTATAGCCTAAGACTACCTAAGACATTAGCAGCATAAGTAAATATTACAGTTAGTAGGAATTTATTTTTCGTTTCGCTTTGGAGTTCCGTCTATTTATGGTCAATTAATGGCATACTTAACAACCTTAAAACTAACTTATTATTTACATAAATAATACACATATCATATTTCTAATTGATATTTAAGTTATTATTTTTGAAACAAGCGCTCCATACTCCAAACACATTCATTTTGAGTCTCAATATACTACTTTTAATACACTTTTATGTGAGTATGTATGGTGAGGTGTCCATCAGTGAGCCAGTGGTACACATTGAGCCACCCCTCTTACTTTGTAAACGTGTAGTTGTGAATCCGTGTCTTGGACACGAAAGTACTCGGACTTAACCGCGCCGCCCGCTCCCCAGTCGTGTAGTCGTGGGCAGTGTGTCATCTTTGCGATTGGACAATTTGCATCTGAATCACTGAAATGTTCCGAAACAGTGATACGTCAATCATTTGGAACATTTGGAACATCGGCTCAATAGATACAAACGGAACATTTGGAACATCTACTCAGAAGATACAACCGGAACATTTTAAACAACAGCGGCTCAAAATATTCTAACACTGACTGTTATAAATCGTGATCAAGACTGCATGCAGGTCACTAAAAGTAAAGTGTTTCAGTGTTCCAATTGTTAAAAATGATGCATTTAAAATATTACTGCTGTTCCAATCTTTCGAAACACTAAAATGTTTCGGAACAGTGAGTCGGTTTAGTAGAGTTACACATGCCCACAGTCGCGAACTAGCTCGCGCCAAAGACGCCAGTGTAGCTAAGCGCTTTATGATTTTCGGTGAAAAAAAAAAACAAAATAAAATGTAAGGCCTATTTTTTTTTACTTGTTATGTGTAGTTTTTCTGTGTGATATTAATTATACTTACTATAGTTTTATTGGGGTATCGTATGAAACTGATATTAATATGTTATTATATTATATGATTTTCATGGTTCACTGTGCGCGTCTGCACTTTATGCGGAAAAACATACGCTGTGCGTATCGTCACGTGTACCTACTGTCATCGTAAACATGTATTTTTTTTCCTTAAATAGGGTGTTTGGTAATTAGTGTATACTTAAACACGTGATTGTGCTCATGATAACCTACAACTTTTACTATGGGGACAAACCTGAAATCGTACACTAATTGCCAGTCACCCTATAGAATAGACGCGCTCAGTGAACTAAAATAAATTAGTACTTACTCACATAAAAGGTTATTATGAGTAGCATCATTGAAACTCAAAAGGAATATAGTTCATATAGCGCATGTTTCAGAAATAATAACTAAATATTAAAATGAATATAGATCATAGAGAGCGTTTCAGAAAGAAAAAAAAACGGGCAAGTGTGAGTCGGACTCGCGCACTGAGGGTTCCGTACAAATTTATCTACCTATGAAAATAGTTCAATTTCCGAATAGAGTTACGAAGATTTTCCGAAACACAAAGTTATTTTTTGTGACGTATAACAACAAATTTAGTTTTCATATTTTTTCCTATACTTATGCTATGAGACCTTGTTTCATGCTAAATTTCAGGATTCTAGGTCAACGAAAATTACAGGAAGACAGGCGAACATGGTCGCGTAGTTGAATGGTCGCAGTCGCGTGTCGCGGTCGCAAAGAACCAAAAGCTACCTTGAGAATCACCGCAGCACGACTTGCAGAGCGGCGATACGATACGACGCCACGGCCACGGTTTCAGAGCTATAGTTATCCGACTATATATATATATAGTTATCCAACTATGGCAGGTGCCAGAAAAATTTACAATAAAATACTGGATGTTTACGAGTATTTGATTTTATAAATCCGATTTATCGAAAGCAAATGTTAAGACCAATTAATGTTAAGCTACTGTTATCTTATTTTCTAATAAAAAATATTTGATTTATCTCGACTGTTACAATTATAATAACCATTATCAAATTCACCCCTTCAATCGAAGTAAAAAATATTCAAAAGACAGTATAACCTAAAAGATAGTAATTTATTTTTTGATGATTTTTGTTGTTTGTCTTGGTATGGTCATGTAAAGAGGAGAGATGAAACGCAGGTTACTAAAAGAGTTATAAGTATACATGTGTATGGCTGGAGAGGGAGAGGGTGGCCAAAGAAAAGATGGATGGATTATGTGAACAGTGATATGAAAGAAAAGGTAGTTAGTGATAGCATGGCGGTTGACAGGATAGAATGGAAGAACAAAACGTGCTGCGCCAACCCCAAATAAGACGGGACAAGGACAGGAAGATGATGATGATGACTCTTGTTGTTTGTCAAGTAGTCTTTTCTATAAATACAAAAGAGGGGATAATCAAAATAGAGTCTGTACGATAAAAGAATGGTCGTGGCGTAAAGTGAAAGATTTTATACGGTAACCTAACCCAGCCATCCGTCAAATTATTACATATTTACATAGTATTTATATTAATCTATTTACATTAGATATTAATGTATTTGTTTGCAACAACTAATGTACCTAGTCAAATAATTTCCAAGTAAAATAGTTAATAATTGCCAGCTTGCCGTTCAGCCGTCCGGTAATTGACTGGACCGAGCCCAGTAGTTAGCAACGCGTAGTAAACCACGCGCTCCTCAAAGAGATGTCAGCAACTGTAGGAGCCCAGCAGGGTCGAAGCTCACTGGGGCCATGGGTTCGCTTCTGAAAGGAAAACCCGGCCCGTACGAAAGACAACGAAGGAACTAAGAGTGGGTTATTAGTCAGTAAAATTCTGACACGTAAGACCGGGTTATGTCATTGGATGATTTCCAAACTAAAAGAAATAATCGCGCACTTGTAATATCATCATCATCAACACTAATCCTCCACTACGCAGCAATTCGGCCTAAAACGCTTACTTACATGTATAGTATGCAAATTATAATAATCAATACGGTTAAAAATTGCTATGAAATATCATCAGGCGTTTTCTATTTAAAAAATGCCAAATATTTTACGTAGTGAAAAGTTAAATAACTGTACTCTTGGGAGTAAATTTGGTTTGACGCAAGTTGGTACGGTATCCACATACAAATTTGGGCAATCTCTTTTGTGAGGGGATAGATGGATGGAAGGATGTTTGCTAGTCATTCACGCAAAAACTAGTAGACGGATGAACTTAATGATAAACGTTGCAATAATATACCTAGCTTATAAGTTATATTTTTGCTAAGTTTAATTTTAACAAGTAGGCTACTAATATTATAAATGCGAAAGTTTGTGAGGATGGATGGATGTACTCGTATGTATATGTGTCGCGCAAAAACTACTGGACGGATGAACTTAATGATAAACATTGCAATAATATGGTCTTAGAGGATTTGACAGCTGAGTTCGACTTGCGGACTTGCCTCTGTCACTTTTGCTTGGGAGCTCGGATACGACGAACGTGTTTTAGGCATCATAATTTTGAATTGTATTGATGTAACGGTTTTTGATTATTTATCATTTTAAATTAATAAAATACTTGTACGTTGTTCTGAGTATTCTTTTTAAAAAGTCAAATACACTTCTGATCCATAAGATCATCAGAAGTGGGATTCGTTTAAATTCACGCGATCTAGTTCGTTCGCGATCTTTTAACCCTTTTAGTGTAATTTTCAAAATAACACGTAAAGTGTTATTTTCTTTTTGTTTTCAATCTTAATTTGTGTTTTCACTAGTAGTGAAGTAATTTACATAGCTTGCAGCTATAGTCATGTCGAGTCGTGAGGGCACACCGCGTGTAAATAACATGAGGCGTAATTCTCGCGATTGCCGTAACGATTCGCGTACCCGTCGCGATGTTCATAGCAGGCGTTGAGACCGCTATAGTGTGGCGCGTGGTAGATCTTCTAGGCGTCGTAATGAGAGGTCAGAGAAGTCTTAACAGTCCGCGTAGGCACCGTGATAATACTTATGGGCGCCGCGATAGCCCATGTCGCGATCCTTTAAATGAAACCATCCTATGCTGGAACATGAGGGTAGACGGAAGCGAGTTGTTAGCTATTCTAGTAAATCCACGCTGGGCGCCGAGTCCCGTTCCCACAAATACGAACTCGAGACCTTGGTAACCGTTCGCGCTTTACAACGTTTTCGGCACTACTTTATCGGTATAAAGTTTAAAATAGTAATCGATTGTAACTCACTAAAGTTGAATAAGCGTAAAGGACTTATTAACACGTGTGGCCTGCCGTACACGTGCAGAATTTTCAGTTCACGCTTGAATATCGAAAAGGTTGCCTTATGCAACATGCAGACTTTTAAGCCGACATCCTGTTACTGTTCTCCAGATTAAAAATCCACAAAAGCTGAGAGATGGTCAATTGGATAGTGCACGGTTTTCATAAAGAACGAATTGTTGTATTACAAATATTCACCAATTGATGAATACTCGTCTTCTTTGTTTTATTCCTAAAGATGTTGTCCACACAAAAAAAAAACGATATTTATTTACAGCAGCGCCCTCAAATCTTCGACTATTTACTTTCTGCACAGACTCTATCAATATTACTTTGATAAGTAGGCATTATAATTTTTTCTAATAATGTATCTACAAAATTTTAAATTTTTGTGGCAAAACGAGTTCACGTAATGATAACACCACAGTTTTTTTTGCATTTTTAACGTTTAAATTGCTAGCTGGGCATCCATTTGAAATTTTAAATCAATCAATGTCACCCCTTTTTACCAGTTCAGTATATTAGTACAATATTGCACACCTCTGACTAATTCCTAGGATTGCAGGCGATAGGTTATGTTACGGTCATATTGCAAGTTAACAACTATAATAAACTCTTTTAAATCTAGTTGCCGTTTTCAATTTATATGATTTTCAGAGTAGCTCTTTAAATTAGTTTTAATATTGAACTCATAAAAAAATGTGCTAATTGTAATTCAAAACCCTGTCGTTTCGTTAACAATTTCTTTAATAAGAAGTGCGCTTTTCATTGCGCTTAATCTTAACACTAAGCCAACTCTCACATGAACATAGAATGAGATCTCTAACTAAAATGTTTTATTGTCAAGAAATACTTCTGCATTATTTCATCAACTACACTTTGAAGTATCCAATCCTGCTAATGCAAGACTGACAGATGACATTCAAAAAGATATATATTAACATATAGTTTCAGCAGTAATCTGAAGCATTTTATCAATGAGACCAACAAATACATAAAAGTTCTAGAAAGAATGGATGATTTTGTCAGATTCCTAACTTACACCTAAAGCATAATTATAAAATATTTACTCCCACAAAATTCACATTTTTAACAAATGACGAGGACGAGGTTAACTTAATTTAATGGACCTGTTACAACATAACAACATATTTATTGTTGATATAAATATTATTTCAAATAATCCCAATAATAACTAGTGCGCCTCACCAACAATTGCATCACTGCTTACCATCAAGTGGGATCGCAGTCAAGCACTAGTTTATTATCAATTTAAAAAAAAACAGGTTAGTTATTGCATCTTATTGCCCCCTTTATTAGAAATAAGTTTACACTCTTCTCTTCTTTATTAGAACCTAACGTGTGAATTGTAACTTTTGTGTACCCAAAATTTATTATTTACAGTCATAAGATGAATCACCACAGCGCATTTATATTAAAAAAAAAAAAACATCTAATATATTAATACAGATGTACAAAGTATATTATTTTCATACAAAATAAATCACACACATTAAGGCCTCACGCAGAGGATAGATTTATCCGAGGACACATAATTATGTCAAAAGAACACGACGCGCTGGCACGACTGCCCAGCTTTAGTTATTGTTCTATGTCCACAGTGAAGCAAACAAATTCATTGAATTTATAATTCCCTGTATTCATATATAAAAATAATAATCAACAGCAATGGAATGCTTAACATTTTCGCCCAGGAGGCTATGTAGCTTATTATTAAATAGAAAAAAATATATTAACGTATGTTTACTACCTGCTATGCAACCAGGTAATAAACTTAAATACTACTATAGAAAACTGGAATAATGAATTATAACAATAAAATGCTAAGTGAATTGCATGAATACATTTTACGAACTGCCATTTTAATTCCATTATCTAATAAATCTTGTACTATAAAACGTTTAACAATTACTATTAACATAATTCTAGTGTCAAAATTATACATAAAAAAAAGGATTATGAGCCCAGGAACGCAAGCTATATCGATTATTTAGGCAAATGAAGAAGAAGCAAGTTTCCATAAAATCGAAATATTTTTACGACACGCGTCATATTTTACCTCGGCACCCGGCTATATTGAATGGATTTGAATGATTTTGACGGTACGCTTGGCACAGTGGTTGAACGATTGGCTACTGCAATGCAGGTCACAAGTTAAATTCCCGTTCGGAACAAATAATTGTATGGCCTACAGATAGTTATTCCGGATCTGGGTGTCTTGTGTATTTGAGTTTACATTGGGGAATGTAAAAGCTCATACACACTAACTTACAAAATACTACATACAAAATAACTGGCAAGTTGCCAACGGCAAAGATAACTGCAGCCGTCGACAAGTCGGCGGCAGCCGTCGAACTATAGTAAAACCGGCCAAAACTAAAACTCTTTTAAACTGACAAATATGTCACTACAAGCAGGGGCCTTAACATGACGTGTTAAAAAGGCAAGCATGTGAGTGAGAAAGACTGATACACCCTACATAGCGCCATCCCATTAACAGTTCAGTTTAGG
This sequence comes from Mythimna pallens, assembly GCA_961205895.1. NCBI lineage: Eukaryota > Metazoa > Arthropoda > Insecta > Lepidoptera > Noctuidae > Mythimna > Mythimna pallens. Next base: position 30,117,220 of record OY540824.1, read on the forward strand.
TGGTCAAATGGATCGCGTTAAAAGCTCATGGTAGGGCCTCTGGCCTTGTTAATAAATCGTTCAACTCGAACACAGCGCTTTCCTATATCACGCATAATTATTAAAAAGTACACTGTATAATAAAGCCTTACGCAGAGGATAGAATTATCCGAGGACACATAATTATGTCAAAAGAACACGACACGTTGTCCAGCTTTAGTTACCACTTGGTGACCCCGACGTTCTGATTTAGCACCTTAAAAAATGGCAACCAACGACGAAGCGATCTTCTTGAAATCTTGCATACCTATGTTTCTCCTCTTACCCTAATCGACTCTAGCTACGAGGATGCTAAGAAGAGACTATTGTCCGTGTATGAAGAGTCGAAGACAAAGCAACAGCAAGCTGCTCATCGACCTAAAATGAAGGGTATAACACGACACAGCGTTCTAGCCTATCACGAAATAAGAACTTCATCAAATGCATCGTTTTGATTGACAAGAAAGATATAAAGGTTTAACAATGGCTGCGCAGTCGTCACCTGGAGAACTGCGCGGTCACGCTCGAACTTAAAAAAAAAAAAAATTTCTTTTTATAATAAAAGGTACTTTACCGGTATTTTAATAAAATTGAAAATATGTCATTGACGTACCATAAATCTTGGTCACCCTTCTTCTAACTTGCGTTATAGGTTTTAAGTTCTGTAGGTCGCGAAGTTCAAATATTAGGACGTTATTCATACTGTCTACATTTTCTAGTCGTATCGGTGGTTAACAAAAAGAATGAGACCTCTACTCTATTATGCTATGTTCAAGAGAACTGCGTGGCCGCGCGGCCAAACGTGGCCACGCGGTTCCCCATGTTTCGTCCGCGCGGCCATAGCATTTAAGTTGTGGAGGTCGTGAAGTTCAAAAATTAGGGCTTTATTTATACTATCTACATTTTCTTCGATTCCTAATAGTAGTAGTAATCCTATCAGTGGTAGCAAAAAAAATGGGACCTCTACCTATGTTCCGTTTAAGAGAACTGAGTGGCCGCGCGGTTCTCCATGCGCCGACCGCGCAGCCATGGTTAAACCTTATGGCCACGGACACAAAGTCAGCGGGCAGCGGGGCGGCAACGGCGGCGGCGCGGGCGTAGCAGCAGAACTGGCCACTTAGGTAGCGGCGCGGGAGCGACGAAGGGCGTGGCATTCGAAAGGTGCGCGCCAATCAAACGGTGCTCGTGCGTCTTCATTGGCGTAGTGCTGTGCATTTAATTATTAAATTTTTAAAGACAGATGTTTTTCAAAATGCAAGCGGATGTGATGGAGCAAATTATAAGCCCGTGCCCAAGAAGGGTAGTCGAGTTGACCCAGCTAACTATATGTAGATCAATCTCAGTAACGTCCATTCTCTGTATTTGAAAAGTTCTGTTATTTGTACATTTGGTTGAAGTTTTTAATTTTTATATTTGCGGCAATTTTTAAAGGGCAAACTTTGTATAAGTTTACCATTAGAAATTCAAAAATAAAAAAAATCTTTCATATTCATTCACTATAGCTGGTTTCAGTTAGTATTCATAAATAATGCCTGCATAAAGTATTTATTAATATAATGAAACAACGTCGCTTTCCGCGTCCGTCGTTCTGACTACCCGCAAACAGCTAAAACACAAAAAGGATTTTGATGCGGTTTTCACTAATCACGAAAGAGTGAAAAAAGAGGAAGGTTTGTAAACCGGAGCAGACCTCTAGCATCATTTAAAAACATCTAATCGTAACTGGAATGTATACTTCTAATTATGGTAGCTTTTGCATTGTTATATTATCTCGGCAGTTTATTAATATTGATATGTTTTAACTGCGCAGCAGTATGTGGACCCTATGTTTCACTAATTGTAATAAAGGCACCTAATACACGGTGACAGAAAAAAAAAAATTGATTCATCCTACTTTTTAGGCAAATAATAGTCGAATAGTCATATAAGGTATAGATCAAAAATATGATATATTGATTTAAAAATTATTACAGAGAAGACTTTAAACTTTGTCATTTAGGAAGACATTTTAACTCAACAAAAAACGTCACTATCACAACTAAATCGTGTTATGTCCATGATCTTAGTGAAAGTTATTTGAAATTAATGTTTGCATTTAAACCTAGTGCTCATCTCTAGCGCGAATACACATGTACTCAAATAAAATCATTGTCATGTATCATGTATAGCATGAAAGGCTGTTTCGTTCTGTAAAATATAAGAATTGGCATGTTTTTATATTCAAAAATAATTAAGTAAATTAAATATGATATGAAAGGCAGTGGAAGATACAATTTTGGGATCTGATCTTAAAATAAATTATTTAACTAAAGTCGTTATGTATATCAAGTCATCCAGAAAGGAAGTTTGGATTCCCTGATTCTTGATTTCATTTTGTCAAAACTGATTGTATTATTTATCTCTTAATATAAATTTAGTAGCCTCAATGCTATTTTTTATCAGTCATCATTTCCCTGCTACTCGTTTCTGGGAGTGCTTGCCTTTGCTGTAGAACATGTCTAGGAACAAGCCTGAAAACAAAAGAAAAATCTTGATAAATTACATGTCATTAAATAGTTGTACCTTAAGAACAGTAAGTTGTGGTTGTCGATGATAGGTTCTTACTATTTGTACCAGCGGTAAAAGGTAAAGAAAAGCTTGACAATATTTGCTCTAGACGTAGATATAGTCTTTGCAATGCGATTCAAATAAGAATAGGAACATCAATGACCACTATCTGTCTAATGATACTTGAAAAGTACGGTTTGCGAATCAATCATATTGGCGTATCAATAACGTTGTTCTTTTTTACTTTGTTTAACTGAGTCTCAGTTAAATCTAAGAACTAAACACATTATTATTTTATCTATATTAACTACTTATATTTCTTAAGTTATAACTAGTTAAAAATACTGTTTTCTTTCTTTTTGGCAATTTAATTTTAATTTAATAATTCACCTTTCGCAGCCACTCAGACGATTTACACTTATGCAGAAATGACAACAATGCAACTAAAGAACTAGATTCTGATTAAACTTTTTTCGTTAAAGGATCGCAAATAAATTTAATTTATTAAATATCTTGTTATGCTCACCCTACCCGATTCGATTTGACAGTTATGAGGTCATACAACATGGCAACTAGGAGATAATATTATTATAGGAATTCAAAAATAAAAATAAAAAATACAATTCAAAAGTTTTTATTTCACATAGGCCTTAGCTAGAGCACGGTTCTAAATTGGTCGTTTTCTATGGAGAAGAACCGGCAAGAAACTACATGGTGTCTCTTTAAAAAAAAATGTTATTCTTAGAATATTTCCATATAGTAGATATTATGTATGTGTATTAGTAGATATTATGTAAGGACAGTGTAGACCAGGCAATATTTTACTCAAAAGTACAATAAAAATAATCATAATAAAAAGTGAGTCGTAATAAGATATAGTTTAAGAATTCGCAGTCTACAGTGTTCTCACATTTTAAAAAAGAGGCTATATAAAAAACAAGAAAAATAAATAATTACAACTAGGTATCAATAAATGTGACGTTAACAAAATAAATTACTAACGAATTCATGGTAGTTATGGTCTAATAATATAAAGAAAAAGTATATATTACAACAAATGTGGAGAAGTTATATTATGAGTTACCAGGGGGCCAGATGTGCAGAAGCAGTCATTGTCAAACAAGCGTGTTTTCGACATAGTCTTTAACCTTGTAATACACCTTGGTTAGGACACGCTCAATATGGGTTTAGAACTTTCCCTCGCTAAGTTCAGTCACCGACTTTGGCAGCTTGTTAAATAAGTGTATGCTGTTTACTAAAAATGACTTGCTGGTCTTAGCTAATCTCCATTTGAGTAATACAATTTCGTGTTTACTACGCGTATTTATGTTATGAAAAGCGCTTCTAATTTTGAAGAGTCCTAGATTTTTACGAACATACAAAATACTTTCTAAGATATAAAGAGAAGGCAGTCAGTAAATCGATTTCTTTGAATTTATTTTTGAGGGACTCGCGAGGACCCATTTTATAAATAGCCCGGATTGCTCTCTTTTGCTATATGTAAATTGAGTCTACATCCGCTGCAGATCCCCACAGTGAAATGCCGTAAGACATAATACTGTGGAAATAAGCATAGTAAACTAACCTAGCTGTGGCTACATCCGTCAATTGCCTTATTTTTCTTACTGCATATGCGGCTGAGCTTAATCTACCTGAAAGAGTTCTAATATGAGCGCTCCACTGCAGTTTAGAATCGATAGTTATACCTAAGAACAGAATTACCGTAATAACATCAAGTTTGTTGCCATCAAGAATTAGGTTGACGCCAACTTGAGGGACATTCGGTAATGAGAACTTTATACATTTAGTTTGCTTCGCATTTAACAAGAGATTATTTGTTGACATGCAAGACATCCGCATCTTTCTTATCTGCTTTAAAAATAAGGGAAGTGTCATCAGCCAATAGAATTATATCGGGTAAATTAGCCATCATGTGAGGAAGGTCATTAATATAAACTAGAAAAAGGAAAGGGCCAAGAATTTAACCCTAAGGCACGCCCATCTGACTAAAGACCCTGAGGACGTCGCCCTAATAATTGTTACTTTTTGCTGCCTGTAAGATAAATAGGATTCCGTAATGATGTAATTTACAGATTAGAGTATCGCATAGTACAGATTAGATATCAGCGTATGTTTTATGAGGTAACGATAGTCTTTGGAATTCACTTTTAAACTGGTCCTATCTTATGTAGTTAGATAATACTTTCCAAACAAAATCGTTCAGTGACGAATCTGGGTTCGGACCTGGTAGAGAATCGTAGTCAGTAGAGAACAGATTTTTCGATGGTTTATACTGAATACCTTGTAACTAAGAAATACGCATCTTTTCAAGAGGCACAAAAACCAAACCAGATCTTTATGATCATGTAATTAAAATGTGATTCTACGAGTTTTATTAAAATATTTAAATATATATATTTTCATTTCAAACCTGAATGATGAATGAACTCTTGAGTTGGGTTGAAGACAAATTGAAACGACCATTTACGACTGCAGATTATTTGCGACTGAATTATATTCATTATGCATCACGGGCGCAGCCATGCGTCATTATAATAGAGATGATAAGGCATTTACATTGTGTCCCTTCAGTAGCCCCCTTCTTTAAAAAAAAAGTAATTACACTGAGTACACACATACGAAATAATGTTATACAATGTCAACAAAAAATAAAAATAGAATATAAATTAATTAATCGCAGTTTTTTTTTTTTTATAAAAATCATTATGATACCTTTACACAATCCGATTTAATGCTACAGTAAACAATAAAACACTGAACTATGTCTTCAAGCACTCAACACTCAATCCTAATATGCTTCTGGGTTACGGGGTACAGTGGCAGCACTGTTTGTACCTTCACCACTGGCGGACTCCACCCGGCTATAACTGCTTCCTTCCCACACCCGTCCCACATCCGTTTCTTACATTGATGAACCATAGGGTCAATATACCCAAGAAAACAGCACACACAATTAGTATAATTTCCAAAGAGCTGACTTTTTCATCTCATTTGACACTATTTGTGCGATGTGACATTGTTCTGTTGTGGTTTACTTTGACTGTAGCCCATTTTAATTACGATCAATAATTGATCCTCCCTCTCCTAGAGAGGAGGCCTGAGTCCCAGCAGTGGAAACATTAAAAGGCTGATTCCCAGCACATTAAAAGGCTGATTATGCTATGTTATGCAATAAATTAATTACAGAGAGACTATTACATTATTATTATTCCATTTAAAAAATAGTAGCCCACCGGCGGCATCGGGAACAGAGTCCAAGCTGCCGGCGGTCAGGGCTCCAAAGAGAGGAATCTTCTAACGATGCACGCCGTGTCCAGGAGTACTGCTTTCTGAATCAGGCTCTTGACTATTAAGCCATTGGCCGTTACGACTATCGGCACAATGATTGGTCTATCCACTTCCCACATGTCGACAACCTCGCGAGCTAGGTCAAGATACTTAATTTGCTTATCTTTCTTAGCTTTCGCGAGGTTCTCGTCATGAGGGACAGCTATATCAACAATCATTGTGCGACGCTCTAGTCGATCTATCACCACTTTATCAGGTTTATTGGCAACAATAGTCCTGTCAGTGATGATAGATCGATCCCAATATGATGTGATATTGCCATTTTCGAGAACTGGGTCGGGCACATACCTATAATACGGTACTTCTGATTCCACAAGATTGTATTTAAGAGCAAGTTGCTGGTGGATAATCCTGGCTACGAGGTTGTGTCTATGCAAATAGTCTCCGTTAGCTAGATGAGAACACCCAGAAATAATGTGTCGGATTGATTCCCCGGGCCGGTGGCATGCCCGACAGATGTCAACCGTACCGTCCTTCACAATGTATTTCCGGTAGTTGTTCGTCATCATAACTTCGTCCATTATCGCAAAGACAAAACCTTCGGATTCCCCGAAGAGGTCACCGAAACGCAGCCAAGATACAGACGCTAACAGGTCTACATTGGGTCCATGTAAGGCCCGGTAAAAGCGTCCGTGAAGCTCCTTGCTCTGCCATACTTCCCTGCGGTCATTAGTATCCAGTACTGTAGGTTTGCGCCAGTTCTCGTTGGCCAAGAAGAGCGGAGTGAGGCCTTTGTCAACTGCTGCCACATCTCGGTGCATACCCACGTCGGTTTTTGGGAAGTACTCCCTGAGACTGCATACGTCGCGGTTGTGCAGGGTCTCAGCATGTAAAAAGCCACGACCACCGCACTTCCGCGAGATATACAGTCTCATCACCGATGACCGTGGGTGATGTATCCGATGTGCGGACCCTCCTATCCAGGGGGTCAAGTTCTGTCTGAGTCCATTTGAGTATGCCGAAAGAATACATCAATACCGGCATGACCCAACCGTTGAAAGCGCGCACCTTGTTTCCGCCTGATAAAAGACTATTCAGTACTTTATTCAGGCGGCCAAAGAAGCGCTCTTTCAACGATTGTTTGACGTCATCAGTATTGATGCCTAACAATTCCGACATACCCTAATACTTGTAAGTTTCGGTTGAGCAGAGGGATCTAAGGTGTATGGAATCCGAGAGTTGAATTCCCACGGATTCCATAATCTCACCTCTCTTTACATGTATGACTGCACATTTGTCCACACCAAATTCCATCCTGATGACAAGATGTAAAACCTTCAGTAACTCCATCAGTTGAAAGTTGTTGGGGGCAAAGAGTTTCAGATCATCCATGTAAAGAAGGTGAGATATGACCTGCCCGCCTCTTTTCAACCGGTAACCTAAGCCAGAACCCTCCAGCAGTGTGCTGAGAGGGTTCAAGGCTAGGCAAAACCACAGTGGACTCAGACTGTCACTCTGGAATATGCCACGCTCAATCCTTATCGGTTCGCTGTTCTCCTGAATTTATCGACATCCCGGATAGTGAAGGACTGTTCTCCGCTGCCCCATACATGACATCAGGAAGGTGAGCAGAGTTGCATCAACTTTATACAGTTCTAGCACCCTCATGAGCCATGTATGAGGAACCGAGTCATAGGCCTTCTTATAATCTATCCAACATGCCGACAGATTCTTTCGAGAACGTCGAACCTGTTGGCTAATGGCCATATCGATGAGGAGCAGCTCCTTAGTACCGCGGGACTCGTTCCTACATCCATTCTGAGAGGCAGACATGATAGAATTTGTCTCAATATGACTATTGATTTTAGCTCTCAGAATGGACGTAAGAACTTTATAGACCGTCGGTTAACACGTGATCGGTCTATAACTTTTGGGTTCCGCAGTACTACCTGATTTATGGAGCAAGTGGGTTATTCCTGTCGTTAGAAACTGGGGCAGCGACCCTGACTCTAAGGCAGACTGGAACTGAGATGCCAAGCGAGCATGCGACCTTTGGAACCATTTAAGCCAGAAATTGTGCAGCCCGTCCGGCCCAGGATATTTTCAGTTAGGCAACGGACGGACTGCACGGGCTACATCTTGGGGGCTAATGGTAGGTAATTGCCCCCATTTCTGGTAAAAGATCGCATGCGTGCTCGACCTCTCGAATCCATTCACCCTCGGTGTGACTGACAGGCGCCGACCAAATGCTGCGCCAAAATGAACACATGGCGTCATCATCCGGCAGGCGCGTATCTGTCACACCTTGGTCCGGTCGCTCCCAATCCCTATAAACCCACCTTTCGCGTGTCATTTGCGTAGGTGGCCGTTACAACACCTTCTATTTCAGGTAGGTCTGCCGTATACGAGGCATGCCTTTTAAGTTTTATCGTTTGAAGAAAAAAAATTACTAAGACCTTATAGTACTTTTAAGTGTTTTTTAAAGTATTCACCACGTAGCATAATACACTTTTCCATTCGCTCAAACCAGTTATTATAACATTTATTCCACTCTAAAGTGGGGGTGTTCAAAATGGCCGACTTGAAAGCGTCGACTGCTTCTTCACCGGACTGGAACCTTTGACCACGAAGACTTTTCTTAATTTTAGTCAATGTAAAAAAATCGTTAGGTCAGGACTGTATGGAGGATTTTCAAGAAATTCTACTTTTTCCTGCTTCAAATACTCAATCGTTTGACGAGCGCTGTGTGAGCTTGCGTTGTCGTGGTGCAGGATGATGCGTCGCTTTGAGTTAGATTTTCGAAGTTCGGTGATGACTTGTGGTAAACAAACTGTGGTATACCACTCTGCGTTAACCGTTCTACGATCTTCAAGTGCAATAGTCGCTTCAGTTTTTCCAACGAGCGTGGCCACCATCTTCTTTTTAACAACAACTTTAGTCAGCTTTGGGATGTTGTTTGGAATCAGGATCGTAAGTCTATATCCAAGATTCGTCACCACTGATGATGACGTAGACATGATTGGACTCTCCTCGGTTGAACCTTTGCAGTTTTCTTACACCATCTGACGCGGGCCGCCTTGTGATCGTCGGAAAGCAGATGCGGTATCCAACGGCAAACTAGCTTTCTCACACCAAGCGCTTCATGCAAGATCTTCTGAAAAGATTCATTTTCGTACGTAACCTGACAGATTCCAATCGATGCTGTAACTAAACAATAGCATTAATCCTAATACTTTCAACTGTTTTGAAATTCAAAATTAAAACACATTAGAATATAGAACAATTCCAAATTCAAAATTGCTGGGAAATATGGAAACGACAGAACTGAAAAGGCATGCCTAGTATATACAATATAACACGGGGCCAAGAACTGATCCTTGGAGCACAGAGGCAGTGATCAAGTACAGGTTAGAGTATTCCTCTCCGCATTTGACTTGGAATTTCCTTTGGTGTAAATAGGATTTCAGGATCATGAAGAGTGAGTTAGGCAGAAGTGTTTTCAACTTGTACAGCAGTCCCTTGTGCCACACCCTGTCAAAGGCTTGCTGTATGTCTGTGAATGCTTCTGAGCAATACTCCTTCCTCTCGAGTGTTTGCCTGATTATGTGGACAACCCTATGCACTTGTTCGACTGTTGAGTGTTTCTCCCGAAAACCAAACTGGTGATCCGGTATAATCCTGCTCTCATCGAGTATGGGTTTGAGTCTTCGCAGAAGAGTCTTTTCAAACACCTTTGACAGTATGGGGAGAACACTTATAGGTCTATATGAGCTAGGATCTATTGGCGTTTTCCCTGGTTTTGGGATCATACATATCTGAGATATTTTCCACAATTTCGGGTAGTAATGTATTCTAAATATTGAATTAAAAAGCATTGTTAGAAAGACATTGACTTTTTTAGGCAACTGCTTAAGTACTTGAGCCGTTATAATCTTAAAATATACGTAAAATCATTTATCCGCGGGATGGGGTACCTGGCTGGAATCGTAATAGCAATCAAGGCCCTATAATCACCGCAAGGATACCTGCCCATCCATTTGGGTAACACATGCAGCGGACTGGCCCAAGGACTTTTCGAAGGCCCGCATATTCACATTTCCTGCATGCGCCGAAACTCCTCTTTGACCTTGACGTATTTCTCAGGCGCGAATGGTCTAGCTCGAGCAAATACGGGAGGTCCGTTTGTCTCAATGTGATGAAACACCGTCTGCGGAGGTTCTTCCCTGAATGCCATAGGTCTAGTGATCTCTAGAAAATCCGCTAGTATCTCCGCATAAATACAAGTGCTATCAATCTTAGTTAAGGATGGCTCCCTCCACTCTACAATCGAACCTATAGACGTCGACCGCTTAAATCCACCAGTAACTAATATTAAAATATTAGTTACCAGTAACTAATATTTTTTTGCTTTTGGATTTAATTAAAAATCTGCGCCTATTATAGACTGATTCACCTCTGCTTCAGTGAAATGCCAAGTATACGGTCGTCTTAATCCTAAATGTAGAGTTAATATCTGTACACTATAAGTTTTTATAACTGTACCGTTAACGCCATACAACGTAAAGTTAGACTTATTCCTATTATTATAACTACGTGAATGATTTTTCTTTACGGACACGTTAGCCCTCGTATCAATACAAAATTTCATACCTGTTTTCTTATCACACACTATTAGACGATTGTAAATTGTGCAACTACTTCTAGTTTCCCGCCAATTTCTCGGCTCCGTTGTTCCAATTACAGGGTTTTACACGTTTTGTTGCCTTTTCCGAGTAACGGTAGTGATAAAAACATAACCACTTATCACTCTTTCTTACCAACCTTACCCTTACTTTCTCTGACTTCAGATACAGATGATGAACTCTCTCATGTACTTTCCAGCACCTTATCTGCTATCGTAGCGAGCACATCCAAACTCTTTGAGTCCGTCACTGTCAGTACAGCTCGCACCAAAGTCGGCAGGTTTGATTGCCACATAAACTTTAGGGTCTCGTCAGGCACGCTCTTCCTGACCAACTCACGCATACGCCGTAGCAAATGTGATGGTCGCTGATGTCCCAACTCCATCTCGCTGATCAGTTTTTGAAGCTTTTTTGCTTCCAACTCCTCGAACACCTCCAGTAGCCTTTCCTTCAGCGTCCGGTACTTCCGAATTTCCGGTAGAGCGAGCAACAAGTCACTCACCTGCTCTATATCAGTCTTGCTCAGTTTGGTAACCACCAGATCCTGTTGGGCTGCCTCGCTCAGTCTGTGGTTTACTACCGCAACCTCAAACCGGACAAATCAGAGTCGCGTTTGGTCTGCTCAGAACTCGGGGATTCATGAAGTGACGGTTATGCTTGGCAGCTCCTTTTCGCTGGTGTCGCCGGACCTGTCCACTTTCACAACCTGAGTGGTGTAGTGCTTTATTGCGAATTCATTTCCGATCTAGTCTAATCTCAAGAATAAAAAAACAACACTAATTAACTAATGTGTTCTATTGCTTGTGTTGGGGTGAAGACTAATTGAAACGACCATCCACGACTGCGCAGTTTATTTGTGACTGAATTATTTTCTCTATGCATCACGGACGCAGCCGTCATAATAATATCGCTGATTAAGCATTTACATTGTGTCAAAATAAAACAACGTTTTCGCTTGACAAAAGAAGAGTAAAAAGGCAGAATTTATTTGAGATTAAAACGGACATAGATTGCACACATGAACAATTAATAAATGTTGCTATTGTAATATTTTCATTTATACTACCTCCACTATCAAAATGTTACACAGTTTAATTACCAAAGGTGTACCTCATTTTTTTGAAAAAATATCAGTTGTTATGTCAGCTTTTTATTTTTTTGGATATATTTCACTGAGCCTTAAATAATCTTATTCTTCACTAAAAATGCTAATTGCACACCAAATATTAATGGTAATTTTACAATTATTATGGGACTTAAGGCACTTCGACTCGGTCTGATCAGTTTGGAAGAGGATGGCGCCAACCCCTACATAGTTATATTTTTTAAACCACTAGTAGAGCATATTTTAAAGCACACTTAGTATTGTTGGTGAAAAAGAGGAGGCATATTTGGTAGCAAAAAACAGGAGTCAATTTTATTAAAGATCAGTTAAATACTACCCTTTAGATTTCCTGCAATATTTTTTTCAATCAAACTTTGTTTTAACATTTACGAACACAAACAAAAGATAAATAGCCTAATAAGTGAAGTCGTTCTAAATTGATACATTTACATCCTCATAATTATATTCGGCAATTAATTTTTATACTTACGCTCATTGAAGGCCTGTTCAAACTTAAGCAGATATCACTACCGTGTATAGTAATAGTTTCACGTGTAAATTTCGATATTGGTTGCGAAATTTACCTGCCAAACTATTTTTGCTTGCTCGTCAAATCACTACTGTCCATCTACTGTCTTAAGTGAACGCGACGCGTCGGTTATACTATAATCAGTTATAACCAGTAAAAAGGATTTTTTTTTTAATTCTGTAGGGGAAGCATTAGGGCTTTTAGTAATCGTACTTGAGACTCACCGGATAAGAAACATAACAAAAAAAGAGAACACGAAATATATGGAGTAATTCGAAGAAAAACTTGATTTCGTTCTGCAAGTAGACGAACTGTGCGAGTTTCGTATTATATCCTTAACCATTCGTCCAAATGATATGCAGTAAAAAGCACAAGTATTTAGTAATTGTTGCAAATAACTTAATTATTTTTATAAAGATTGCTGATAATATTAAGACCCGTAGTAAATCCTCTAACGATTTTAATTATTTTCAAGTACATTTTTAAAACCATATCTTTGGAATGGAATCGCTCATATTAGAACTCTTTCAGGTAGATTAAGCTCAGCCGCATATGCAGTACGAAAAATAGGGCAATTGACAGATGTAGCCACCGCTAGGTTAGTTTACTATGCTTATTTCCACAGTATTATGTCTTATGGCATTTTACTGTGGGGATCTGCAGCTGATGTGGACTCAATTTTCATATAGCAAAAGAGAGCAATCCGGGCTATTTATAAAATGGGTCCTCGCGAGTCCCTCAGAAATAAATTCAAAGAAATCGATATACTTACTCTGCCTTCTCTTTATATCTTGGAAAGTATTTCGTACGTTCGTAAAAACCTAGGACTTTTCAATATTAGAAGCGATTTTCATAACGTAAATACGCGCAGTAAACACGAAATTGTATTACCCAAATGGAGATTAGCTAAGACCAGCAAGTCATTTTTAGGAAACAGCATACGCTTTTATAACAAGCTACCAAAGGCGGTGACTGAACTTAGCGAGGGCAAGTTCAGTCACCCATATTAAGCGTGTCCTAACTAAAAAAGCGTATTACAAGGTTGAAGACTATGTCGAAGACACGCTTGTTTGGCAATGACTGCTTCTGCACATGTGGCCCCCTGGTAACTCATAATATTGTGTACATCTATCTATTAACTGCTCCACATTTGTTGTAATATATACTTTTTCTTTTCTTCCTACACATTGCTTTTGCAATATTTTTTATATTAGTAGACTCCAACCACCATAAATTCGTTAGTAATTTTCTTTTTGTTGACATGTCATTTATTAATAATTGTAATTACTTATTGTTCTTGTTTTTTTTTTTATATAGCTTCTTTTTTTTTAATGTAAATGTGAGAACACCGTGGACTTCGCGAATTCTTAGGTTACTTCCTATTACGACTCACTTTTTTTTTTTAAATATGATTATTTTTATTGTGCAACAATATCGACTGGTCTACACTGTTCTTACATAATGACTATTAATACTGTAATATGAAAATATTGTAAACAATCATTTTTTTAAAAGAGTAACCATGGAGTTTCTTGCCGGTTCTTCTCCATAGGAAACGATCAATTTGGAACCGTGCACTAGCTTCTGACGTTTTATAAGTGCCCATGTAGGCATATGTGAAATAAAAAATTTTTGACTTTGACTTTGACTTTGACTTGAATGTTAGAATTGAATTATTAAAAAAGTGGTAGGTATGCAGTAGTAGTTGGATAAGGACTAATACCATGGTACAAATAAAGTGTCTTTTATAGAGGAAACGAATATTTTTTTCTTAATACAAAATATAGCCATTTCACGGTTACGAAATTCTTAACGATGACGCAGCACTTGAACAATACAGTGTCATAGTATGACGTGGCTGTTACTGTGTATCAGCCACGTGTAAGTGTAAGTGTACTGGTACTGTACCACATCATACTATCGTCGTACGTCGGCACGATGCGCCAATGTACCACGGACAGCGCCGCACCGTGGTAATCAGGCTCTAACTGATCGATATGGCTGTTATTGCTTAGCCACGTCAAACCGCTCAAAAACTCGTCAAAGAAGCTGTGGTTGTTAAAAAGAATAACATTTAATAAAGTCGTACCTGAGAATACAAGAACAGCTCCGAACCATTGGCGCGGCAGAAGCACGTTGCCGAAGACAATGACGGACATCAACACCGTGAAGAATTTCCTCGTGGTCGTCACCACGGAGCATGGGAGTGGACCGTATTCCGCTACCTAGAATTATATTATGCACTCCATTATACTCATGTTCCTGTGGTTTTTCTTATAGCTGACACTAAAGGAAAGTTTTTAATAATAGTTAGACAACTTTTATTTAAAACCACTACATTTATTATTCAGGTGTGGAGTGTTGATACTAGGCAACACATGCATAATATCTATTAGATACAAATTTAATACTAAAATCATTTGCAGTTTGAGCATATTTCCACCATATTACGAGGGTTGATTGAAAACTTCGCGGCCTCAGCAAGAAAACAATATAAAATATAAGCAAAAGTAATTTTATTTTTCCACGTAATCTCCACTTAACTCTATGCACTTCTTCCATCTGGTTTCCAACACCTGTATGCCGGTCATAAAAAAAGTTTCTTCAAGGCCTTCAAAAAAAGTCACCCACCGCAGCTTCGACCTCCTCATTTGATGAAAATTTTTGACCTCCAAGGTGATTTTTAGGTTTGGGAATAAATGAAAGTCTGAAGGTGCCAAATCAGGGAAATAGGCGGGATGGTGCAGTAATTCAAAGCCACAATCACGAATTTGAGCCATAGATTCAACAGACGTGTGAACGCGTGCATTATCCTGATGGAACAACACTTTCTTGCTGAGTAGTCCTGGCCTTTTCTCTTTGATTGATTCACGCAAGCGATCTTACGTCGCTTGCGTGAAACAATCAAAGAGAAAAGGGTACAATAAGCCGAGTTTATAGTTTTACCTTTTGCAAGGTAGTCCACCATGATGACACCCTTAGCATCCCAAAAAACTGACGCCATCACCTTGCCAGATGACAAAATTGATTTGGCTTTTTTTGGAGTCAGTTCATCAGGTTATTTCCTCTGCTTGCATTGCTGTTTTGACTCTGGGGTGTAGTGGTGTACCCTAGTTTCATCCAATTGTTACAAATCTGGCCAAAAAATCTTGTGAATCAGCCTCAAACATTTCCAAACAGTCGCGAGAAATCGTGAAGCGTATTCGTTTTTGTTCGACTGAAAGCAATCTGGGTACCCACCGCGCAGAAACCTTAGAAAATCCAAATTCATTGACTATGATGTTTTGTGTTCGTTCATACGAGATGCCAATAGTGTCTGCAATCTCCCTGATGGTCAATCTCCGATCTGTCAATATCAGATCACATATTTTCCCGATGTTTTCTTCAGTCGTAGACGTCATAGGCCGGCCAGAGCGAAGGCCATCTTTTCATACTCTTTCGTCCGCGTTTAAATTCAGCAATCTACACGGGTGAGGGTAGCCCCAGTCCGATCCAGTTCAGTCGGAATGCTCCTCTAAATTCCATCGGCTATCGAGGACGATTTCCAGGTACTTCATCGTATAATTCGTAAGTTGATAATATAAGCTATGGTTCTTTTTTCTATAATTGGTAAATTCAAAATATGAGCTATATTACTACGGAAACAATATTAAACATATTGTTGTTTATAATATAGAAAAAACAAAATCAAAACATGCCATTTACGCTATAATAATATGCGAAATGAAAATTTTCGCTTAATTTCGTTTTAAGTGCTGTAATTAAAAAAAAAGAAAAACGTAGATAAATATTATCTAAATCTGAATATCATCATAATATGGTGGAAATATGCTCAATCTGCAAATGATTTTGGTATTACGTTTGTATGGATAATGCATTCTCATCGCTGTGCCCTTAATCTTTGTTGTACTAACTCAAGAAATAAAAAGTAGAAATAGCGAGGCAAAGTGCCGTGTCCCAAGCTAAGATTACAAAAATAGCTGATAGGTTCTGCCAATACGTCTTTAGCTAATTTAATTATCGAAAAGTGGGCTGCGCTGCAGTCTCCCCAACGTTGCCTGATTCGACTATCGGTACATCGAAGTGATTAAGTGTTTGTACAATAATGCCACCATGTCAGTCCGAATTCAAGACCAGACCTCGAAACCGCTTCCTATTGCAGCGAGGTATAAAGCAGGGAGATGTCATTTCTCCGAATCTGTTCACGGCAGTATCGGAGGATGTCTTCAATTCGATGGATGAGTTCGTGAGTGGAGAGGGCTGGGGATTAATGTAAATGACGAGTACATCAGTCACCTTAGATTTACCGACGACGTAGTAGTCATGGCTGAGACTACGGAGGAGCTCAGTACAATGCTAAGTGGCCTCAGTAGAACCACCGAAAGAGTGGGACTTAAAATGAGGATGGACTAAAAACAAAATCATGGTAAATATCCATGTTGCCCCCACTTCTATCAAGATCAGAGACTCTAGACTCGAAATTGTGGACGACTATGTTTACCTGGGACAGACGGTTTAGTTGGGTAGATCTAACTTCAAAAAAGAGGACAACCGTCGAATCCAGTTTGGCTGGGCAGCGTTCGGGAAACTGCGCGATTCTTGTCCAATATACGAAATATGTTGACGAGAATGTTAATGTATTATTCCGTAGCAAAACGGGAGCCCGCGCGGCGAGCCGGGACGGAGCACTTTGGTATGGGTACGCGCGGGTGGCCCGCTTAACGCATCGGCCCTAACGGAACCAACACGCTTATAAGCTAGAACTATCATAACACAATTACTATTAAATGTATGTCAAAAAATATAAAATGAATTCATATTTAAAAAATTAACTTCGAACTTCCGCTACCGTATCTTCGGCTCAACAATCGTTCAGAACGGATTGTACGTACGTGCTCCTTAAGCGGGTCGAACGTTGTCGTCGTGTCTGAGACTAATATGGACGGGGACGTTATTCAACAGAGGTGACGTGACAGATTTTATTTTAGTCTGTTTTTCGCTTACTATCTTTTTCGGCGAGCATGCCGGGGCCCACAGGACGGTGATCGGAATTGAGTTCGTGTAGCGATTCTATAGAATGCAAATGGAGGATTACATTCTTTAACAACGCCATATCAAGAAAATCGGGACTATGGTTGGAATTGTGGGAGTAGTAGTAGGTTAGGCACATCAGGACGATGATGTCGAAATTAAAGATTGCACCCAGGTTATTAATGACCCTGGCTCTGGCATTAGTCGCATTACTATTCCATGCGAAATATTTGGCTTTGAGATCTCCCGCTAATATAACGAAGTCACTCTAGCCGAAGAGAGCCGTGAAGTCGCTGATAAAGGCTAAATCGATCGTCTTACATAGGCAACGAATACGAGGGTAGTTGGGTTATAGGCGGAAATTACGGTGATCGGTTAGTCGATCAAGCATAGTCGAGAGGTGGAGTACTCAAGGTAGGAGCGGAGCGCAGGCGGTTTCTGAGGGATGAAGGACAGTAAGTACCTTCTTGTAAGAAATAAGAGTACCGTTACCATGACACACACCTTATCGTTGCGAACTACGTGATTGTCTGCAATTTTGCGGGTGCAACGGTAAACTTATAGAAAAATTTCCAGTATGAGGAGGACGTTTAGTTAATGGTCACTGAGGACTTTAGCGATCTCATCACTGTGTTTGAAAATGCCCGATGTTTATCCAGCGGATTCAACGTCTAGCTAACAACAGAATTATGATGGCATTGACACTTTATATTTACGCGCGGCCCCTGTTTGTAAACGTGCTGTGTACAGAATATATACAGTCGCAACAGACAGTTGATTCGGTGCTGCTGCATTTTCGCACATTACAACATAGTATACGCATGCGTAAAACAAATCTGACGGATATGGATTTTGATAAAGCTATAGTGGTATTAAACTGCCCTAGTGAATAAATTATCGAAATTCCCTTTCTTTTGCTTACTTCGTTATAAGAAATTCTTAGTATTAGATATACTTCCAGAACATGCAGACAACTTCTGTATGTTGTCTACATGCACATGTTGTGTTGTATATAATACACAGAAAACACACAGAGAACACAGTCAATGAACATCCTTAACCGCTGGATCAAGGCCCAGATAATAGGCTGTGTTTTCTGCCAGTGAGTGAAATATTTGGATTTTTTCCTCTAAATCGTGCACAATTGTGAATTGTGAAATCGTGAGTGCTTATGTTTGAAAACAAAATAATACATAATTTCTTACCATATAGAATATGAACATTTGTCCTAAAGCACCAACGATAGCTATTCCTACGAGGTATATTATAACCTCAGGATACGTCGACACAAACACGACGAACGTGAACATTTCGCCGCTCAAGCACACGCCCACCGACAGAATCAGCGATGACCTGCAATTTAAAAATAATTATGTCAGTTTCTTATCTTTTTATGAGTGACAATAGATTATGGACCCATTCAGACACTGCGGTATGGTTACCTAACCACGCCACAACCGAGACGAAATCTCCGCGTTGGCGCTAACTATGTAGTCAAGATGCAATCCTAAATTTTGTGACAGCGCACAAAATTGTGGTAGAAGCGGAAGTTTCAGCTGTATCCACAGCCACAACCATAATTGTCATGGGCCTTTAATTTCTACGAGTTAACAGTGACACCACACTTGACAAAATGCCGTCTCTAGCAAGACTTTCGTTCGGTCGGTCACGCAAGGTTCAGGACCGGGTAAAGATGCTCGTTTTACAAATAATGTATTTCCTTTCACAAAATTAGTACTACATCTAGTGGTTGAAGTGACCTTTTATACAAAAATTGCCTGTGTTAGGGCACTCTCGAGGTTCACTCTTCCGAAACTTAAAATAACGTGATGTACCTACTAGACTCTGGCCAGCGAAAGATGGCAGCGAATTATTTATTATAGTTCATAAACGGCAGCTGAAATGCTGTCAAAATTGTGTCATTGACGTTTCATACTTCATTCATCTTGTGTTTACGTGAATCTTATTTTCGTTTATTTTGATATAATATTGCGGAAAACAATAAATTGTTCGACGAGGAGGCTTCTCTTCAAAGTGAATTTATAAATTTAAAGACTAAAAAAGTAAGATTAATCGGAAATCTTTAGAGAAAATGCGACAGCTGGATACAATCTTGCCGATTCAATGGGGGAGGGTTTATTATTTACTAGCTCGTTTTTAGTTCAGTTTTAATTTTGCTAGTGTACGTTATTGCCTTGATATTTTTCCATAGTAACTTGCTATTTAAGATTGAATTTGCAAGAAGATCCCTATCATGTTTTCTTTTTATTTTTTAATTAGATTATTGCAGTGATTTCTGTATCGGTTGTACGTAATTTTAAGAATTTCATTGTGTGGGTGGGTCCATCTTATTTTTTTGTTGAAGTGTATTGGGGTTTTTTATGCACTTCGCATATAGTTGTAGACTTGTTTTTAAATTATTTATTATACTCAATTTTTATAAACAGACACGTAGCGCTATTATTTATCGCTACCCCGAAATGTTACACACAGGTACATAGCTGCTACTAACCGTAGATCATTCATCATCATCATTATTACAGCCGAAAGACGTCCACTTTTGGACATAGGCTTCTCCCAAGCGTCGCCACAACGACCGATCCTATGCGTCTCGCATCCCCGCGTTCGCGCGACTCTCACCAGGTCATCGGTCCACTTTATGAAAGACCTTCCAACGCTGCGTTTTACGTGCCACTGTAGAACCTTTTGGTCCCATCGACCATCCGGATAGTCATAATAATTACATATTAGCGGTAGATCATTATAATTACATATTAGCAATGGTTGCCTGTATATTTACCGGATTTAAACGGATACACATCCCATGTGCGATCAAAAATTGGTTTACATAATTTAATCAAAATATCTGACAGTCAGCCAGTGAGCGACAAACAGATGCCGCTGAATAACTCTTTCACAACCGATTAATATTTTAATCGGTTGTGAAAGAGTTATTCAAAAATGTATGAAGTTATCTTAATCAGAGATTAAGATAACTTATGACTGTATGACTAAGATTAAGATAATCTTATTCACAGAAAATCACATAGTAGTTTATTCAAATATCTCTTGCGAGTTTTGATTTACTGGCACTTGGAAATATTTTCTAGAAGGCAATGTTTTTGTTCTTTGTTTTTACTGGCTTATTTTTATTTATAATTATGGTATTATTCCTAGGTGACGGCTAATTGCCCGGCCGGTGCCGCGCGGTCGATGATTATGAGTCATGGCGTTTATCATTACGCCGCGTGTCGGCTGATGTTTTTTATTAGAGTATTGTGGGTACCACGTAATTTTATAGTTTTATCGATTTATCCAATGTGGTACAAATTTCATTTAAATTAAATTTCATAATATTGTGTTGTTATTTATCAAATACATATTTATGTATTTTGTTTAAATAAAATTGTACTCCAGTAGGTACACACTATCAATATAAATTTAAATTACATACAAGTATAATATTTATATATGTTTACCCTAGTCCGTGCATCACCCTTTCGGTGCGGGCACGCTCGGCGCACTTTGTACTTTGTTCTTTTTACTTTTTGTTTATAACCGTTGTGCTGTGTCTGTCCCGAATAAAAGCATTTCTATTCTATTCTATTCTTAAACAAGATTTTTTCTCCAATTTTTATCATCATTTTAGCTGAATGACGTCTACGACGAGTAGTGCTGGACATAGTCTTCCCCCACCCCAAGCAGCTATGCTTTTCGCATCCATCCACCCCATGAATTGGTATATACGAGGGTGGATTGAAAACTTCGGGGCCTCAGCAAGAAAACAATATAAAATATAAGCAAAAGTAATTTTATTTTTCCACGTAATCTCCACTAAACTCTATGCACTTCTTCCATCTGGTTTCCAACGCCTGTATGCCGTCATAAAAAAAGTTTCTTCAAGGCCTTCAAAAAAAGTCACCCACCGCAGCTTTAACCTCCTCATTTAATGAAAATTTTTGACCACCAAGGTGTTTTTTAGGTTTGGGAATAAATGAAAGTGTGAAGGTGCCAAATCAGGGGAATAGGCGGGATGGCGCAGTAATTCAAAGCCACAATCACGAATTTGAGCCATAGATTCAACAGACGTGTGAACGCGTGCATTATCCTGATGGAACAACACTTTCTTGCTGAGTAATCCAGGCCTTTTCTCTTTGATTGTTTTACGCAAGCGACGTAAGGGGGTACAATAAGCCGAGTTTATAGTTTTACCTTTTGCAAGGTAGTCCACCATGATGACACCCTTAGCATCCCAAAAAACTGACGCCATCACCTTGCCAGCTACCAAAATTGATTTGGCTTTTTTTGGAGTCGGTTCATCAGGTTTTTTCCACTGCTTGGATTGCTGTTTTGACTCTGGGGTGTACACCACCCAAGTTTCATCCATTGTTACAAATCTGGCCAAAAAATCTTGTGGAAGAGCCTTAAACATTTCCAAACAGTCGCGAGAAATCGTGAGGCGTATTCGTTTTTGTTCGACTAAAAGCAATCTGGGTACCCACCGCGCAGAAACCTTAGAAAATCCAAGTTCATTGACTATGATGTTTTGTGTTCGTTCATACGAGATGCCAATAGTGTCTGCAATCTCCCTGATGGTCAATCTCCGATCTGTCAATATCAGATCACATATTTTCCCGATGTTTTCTTCAGTCATAGACGTCATAGGCCGGCCAGAGCGAGGGTCATCTTCAATACTCTCTTGTCCGCGTTTAAATTCAGCAACCCACTTTTTCACAGTCGTATACGACGAAGCAGATTCCCCCAATGTTGTTAACATATCTTCGTGAATCTCTTTTGGAGTTAGTTTTTTTTTAAACAGGTATTTGATGACCGCACGTTGCTCAATTTTCTCCATTCTTTAAAAACGCTGCACAAAGGCTCACAAAATTCAGTCTAATTTAAATACAGTTAATGCTATTACGATAGAATTTTACAATTTGACAACCAGAGAGTAAACTAATCGAATAAGGTCAGTTACATTAAAATAGTTTAAGTATTTATGTGTTAGGCCGCGAACTTTTCAATCCACCCTCGTATCTTAATTTCATTCATACAGATCACACGTTTTCACTGGCCA
Organism: Mythimna pallens; assembly: GCA_961205895.1. Taxonomy (NCBI): domain Eukaryota; kingdom Metazoa; phylum Arthropoda; class Insecta; order Lepidoptera; family Noctuidae; genus Mythimna; species Mythimna pallens. Next base: position 30,139,518 of record OY540824.1, read on the forward strand.
GGCATTTAAATCTACGCAAGCGAAGCTTTAACATAACACGGGCAGAACTAGCATGTGAAAGTTAGATAAATATTTCGCAAATTGCTGTTCAAAGAATCGCCATAATATATGCTTTCGTTTGCTACGCCCAGCATTTCATATAATTTCTAATAAAATGGACACAACATACCACAAGTTAGTATTCATCATCATAGCATAGGCAGAAGGTGCAGATTCGCTCTTTATGCGTTCCTGAAAACCAAAACATAATTTGGTGTTTTATTTATTTTAATACTTCAAGGTGGACCCGACGGTTACAATCCAGCAAATTTGCTAGTTTCTAACCGTGTAGACAACAGTTGTAATCCATAACCTTCAACGCCCTTGGTTGGGAGGCGCGTTTTCCCAAACACAGTGACTGATTTGTGAACGTGTGGGCACGTGGATTAAATCCATGTAGCCGCAACACAAACCAAGCTTCAACAAAGGTGACCTTGGTTGGAACGCTGTTTTGCAACTGACTAGTCCACCTTTTAAGCTTTTATTTTTCACATACTATAATTTGTACTAGCTGACGTAGTTCGCCGGAACTTCGTACTGCCTAACAGTCAATGAATGTAGGACCTATAGGTATCTTTCGATATAGTCAATTGATTGCGATGAAACAAAGCCTAAGTAATATTTTAAGTTACAATTTTAATGTATAAAAGTTATCTACACTAAACTAAACTTCTACAGATTTATTATAAATAGAAAAAAAAATTGTGAAAGTTGACATTCATTTTCTTGGAAACGACACTTCACATAATAATATGCTTGCAGTAATTTACCTTTACTTCTACAAACCACGCTTCTGATAGCTACCTATCATGACGTAGGTAGGTAGGTACCGAATAGTCAGAACTAACTAACACGCGTGTGCTGCGAACGGTGCAAGCCATATTCAACCTTCAGCACTACATTTACAGCATAACTTAGGGGAGCTGCACACGGCTAAGATACTATATAATTTTATCTTAAGATACAATATCGCTCGCCATACAAATTCATCTTAAGATACGAAAATATGAAATATTATTTATAAACTTCGTCATGTGTGATAGTCCATTGTATGGCGAGCGATATTGTATCTTAAGATAAATGAACTCCACTGCGGGTGACGTACGACAAACTTATTATTTGCGGTTGGTACAGTAATCGGGTCTAGGGATCGAACTGCAAAATTAAGTTTGTTTTTTATTGTATATACTTTTCCGGGATAAAAAGTACCCAGTGTGGTGCCCAGGATATTAAATAATAATTATACCAAGTTTCATCGTAATCGAACTGGTAGTTTTTGCGTGATGCCTGAACAAACAGACAGACAAATTTTTTTTTAATCACATTTTTGGGTTCGATGTCGGTCTAGTAACACTGCCATTTATTTTTTTGATATTTTCAATGTACAGAATTTTCACTCCTACAGATTTATTATATGTATATAGATTAAGGAATATGTGGATGCTACATCAGTGTATAGTATAGTATGCCTTATAATGTTCCCACTGTTGGGGCTCAGGCCTCCTCTCTAGGAGAGAGAATGGGCCGTAATCCACCACACGGGTCCAGTGCGGCTTGGTGGATGTCACATGTCTTCGAATTTTGGTTCTAGGACATGCCGGTTCCCTCACGATGTTTTCCTTCACCGTTTTGAGAGCAGTTGTGATGAAATAAATTACAAAAAGTAATGTGCCTAGCTGGGTTTGAACCCGCGACCTACAACTCGTCGTAAGTTGGGGCCGTTACCCCTCGGACACCACTGCTCTCAGTGTAGCATTCACATATTCCTTGATACATTACATATTGGCTTTAGAAGGTATAAAACCGGAGGCAGTAGGTTTTCATAACTTCTAAAGCTCTTTTTGTATGATAGAGTAATAAATAGTACATACTTGTAACTGATTAGCACAGCCAGTATTCAAAGTCAGTATGGATATAGAATTGGAACAAATCATAAATTGTTACTATAAGAGTTCATACCTTATTTTTAATTGATATAAACTAGTGCTTGACTGTGATTCCTCCTCATGGTAAGCAGTAATGCAATTGTTGATGATCATACAAAAATTGCACTTCACATTGCAAACACTGCATATTTTAGTGGTACCTAGCAATTTAATCCACTTCTAAAATTATTTTCTATATTATATTATTTATTATTATTTGCGAAGAGTGATATGAAAGAAAAGGAAGTTAGTGATAGCATGACGAGTGCCAGGCCAGAATGGAAGAAAAAAACGTATTGCGCCTGCCTCAAATAACAAGGGACTAGGGCAGGAAAATGATGATGATTTACATACACAAAATGTAATTAATTTTTAAATATGTAGTGAATTTAATTTTTTTTCATAACTACTATTTGAAAATATGAGAAAATTAACATAATTCAATACCTCTTTAAGAAAATACCAGTATATTTATAAATGTAACTTTTTTTGAGGAATATGTTGTCATGTTATGGTTAACTTGAAAGTATGCCCCAAAACAAAGTTCAGAAGAGATTTAGGTTTAAGTAACATGTAATAGGGACTTAGCCTAGTGCCACTCTAAAGACAATAAAGCTTACCTGTACAGCACCAGTGAGCCCATCCATGGTTAGTGACAGAAATAGCAGGATTTCTCCTATTCCTATCCTGGAAGACTCATCCATAATTTTCTTGCCTTGATCTTTGTACATAAACATGACTACGCCAAGTACAATTAGCAGAACAAACAAATACTTTTTTGCTGGGTAGGACTTATGCCCAATTAGAACACCAAGTATCATCACTGGAATTGGCTTAGCTGCTTTGCCGACCACCTGTAAAATAAACAAAGGAATTTAAAAAGATTGCGTATGTGCTCCTTAAGAGTACAGGCATCCCGCGTCCCCCAGAAAAAGAGAGAAACCCTCAGGTAACTGAGGGATAATGGTTGGTTGGAGTGGAAATGTTATGGTAGCCAAAGTTCATGTACCATTATTCGGATGAGCCTTAGTGATTTGGATTGATTAACAAACATCCAAATATACAGACTTTCAGACTTGCATATAATGTGATGCTATTTCAATAATTTCATAGATTTATCTGACATAAAGAATATGCAAATTCAAGCAGTACAAAAAAATTACATTGTAAAGAATAAAGCAATGGCTTAACTAATATACATATAACCATTGATTTTTATTTACTGCTTTCTTTTTGTTTTTAATTTATTGATATAAATTGCAGTATATTAAATTTTAAAAAAGCCTACAATAAACAGCTACAATAGGCAGATTGTCATAGCAATTCGATTATTTTAAAGCCATTTATTTGTTACCTGTGTTGGGTAGTTGATCCATTGCAGAGCCATGTTTGAACTGACCATACCGAGTAAGTATGTCATTGCTGATGAGATATAATAGATTTTTCTTGTTGAGTCCGATTCTCTCTTCCATGATAACTGAAACAATATGTTATGAAAAATATGAATATGAAAGAATAAGATGACATTTGGTGGCTACTATTTGGAAAAATGTATCTCCCTATTACTTCCAGAATTTTGGTTCAGAGTGAATGAGAACCACTTGTAATTTAAATTTAAACTCAAAGCATTTATTTCAATTAAATTGACTAGCCTGTTGTTCTAGTGGTTAGTGGCCCTGACTGCTATGCTGGAGGTTGTGGGTTTGATTACCACCCAGGACAAAAGTTTGTGTGATGAGCACAATCATTTGTTCTGTGTCTGGGTGTAATTTATCTATAATATGTATGTATTTAGTAATATTTGAGTATGTTTACCAGTTGTCTAGTACTCATAACACAAGCTCTGCTTAGCTTAGGACTAGTCGGCGTTGTGTGATAGTTGTGTGAATATTATCATTAATTAAACCATTTACAAACACTTTTAAATTATCAAAGACAATCAGTCAAAAAGTGGTGTACATTCCAAACCTTACATCTCTATGGAGTACAATGTACAAGAAACTCCACACACACACTCTTTTAAATCAATGAACAATTACAAAAGTATGGTTATGTAGAAATTAAATATAATGTACTTATATAAAGTCTTGTGTCAAAGTGTGTTATCAAACTCCTCAGTTCAATCGATTTTTATGATTTTTGTTGTAATATTTAACTCATCTGAGAATAGGTTCCATTTCAACTAAAATGTATTTTGTTTGTGATATGATAATGTGCATTATCATACATAGACAATTTAAAAAATATTCATCCAATTTTTTTTTATTTTCAACTTGTTTTTCCAATATACCACCAACAAGAGTGATCATGAATAGAATAGAATAGAATACATTTATTTGTCAGTATATTGTACAAAGTTGTTGTGTGCATTATATATTAGGATCACAATATTCTGCTGTTTCCGGTGTACAAGTATGGTTTTAAAATTATGGGTTAATACATTAAAATTATGTTATCATTAGAATAAAAAATTACTGAAACTAATTAACCTTTTGAATACCATAATTAGAGACACAATAGAAATACAATGAGTGAGTGATTGCCGACGTTCGCTTGGGGTTTAATGAATTGAAAAATAGTTATAAAGAAGATTTATTATATAAGTCAAGAATTAATTGAGTCGAGGAGATAAAGTAATCATATTTTATCTCCTCGACTTAATTAAATCTTGACTGATCAAAGGTTGATCGAAGGTATTAATGTTATTTAGGTAAATTTTTCAGTCATAAAATTATCAGTTTAGTTATAACATTTGCATTTGCAAGTTAAATATTTTATATCAAATCAAGACTTCACTATGCAGGTGCAGGCTTTTTTATACCTTCTTACTATGTACTCAACAATGACTAAAATTTATTTATAAGTGGCTCTAATGTAAAGTGGCTAGTACTAAATGAAAACTTATTATACCAATGCCAATTTTAAGATTAATGTAATGTACTGAGTCACATTCTCTTAACATTTTCAGTGCCAAGGATCACCCACAGAGGAGCCAGGTCATACAATAATCAACAATCTAACCAGAGTTGGACTTACTAATTGGGTACTGGGTATGAACACAAGTCAACAATAGCAAAGTATAACAATGACTCGTGAGGTTGGTTAAGGGAACACAAACTAATTATTGGGTACAAAACGAAAGGTAAATCATCATAGCATATGAAGACGAAGAAATGATTTCATTGGTACAGAGCAAAGATCCCTTTCAATAGAGTAATCCTTATGAAGGTATTTTTACGACGCGAATGCGAGCCTGAGAGCTAAAGGATGATTATAAAAATTACCATTAGAAGCTGCACGAAGATGTAATTCACCACACACTGTATGAGAACCAGGGATAGCGTACACGTAAACTTTTCATTGTTTTCGCCATATTTACCCCTCGTTATTTTCTCTTGTAACATTCCATAAATGAAATAACATACGAATATTGCACCCGCATACACTAGAAACCTAAATTCGCTGCGGATTTTAGCCATTTCGGTGAAAGAGTTATGCCACGCAAAGCCTGTAAATACAGAGATAATTTTCAATATTAATATATGAGTGGTACCTAGTACCGCATAAATCAAACAGCTTTTCAATTTATGACCTCTACCTAAGCAACGTCTCAACAAAAATAAATTCTCACTATTTTTATTTTGTGAAATCTCTACATCCACCACTACACTTGACATAAGCCCATATTTTTATGAAACTTGGATGCCGAACCTTTTCCCAACCAATTCAAAATCACATTAAAAATTCTACCTAAGTCAAGTTGCCGATTCGATGCACGTATCTATCTCTTTTACTCGTTACCAAATGGAAAGAGTGAGACCGACAAACTGCTGGCATTCGTCCACGTGTTCTTTGACAATGCTCTGACATGGCTCGACAACAGGACAAAATGACAACACTTGTAAAACTATCACTTTTTTTTTTTTTATTAATCGTTGGCTCACGTTTGACCACCATCTTACCTGATGGTAAGCGATTATGTGGTCGACAATGGAGCACGCTTGCCTAGAAGTAGCCTGTTCACTCTTGACTTAAAGACCCCTAAGTTGTAGCTATCTGGGGGGCTATTGGCTAACTTTTTCAATAACAGTATAGTGTGCAACGAATGCTAATTGTCATAGCATTCGTTGCACACTATACTTAATTGTCAACTGACAATTTCATAAAATTGGTATTACGTATCACACAAGTGACTAACAAACTACGGTGGAAATGTGGTGAATTATAAAAAAATACGGTGCCTATTGTGACCACTCTTAAATTTTATCGACTATTATACAGCTTCAAAATCTTACACAATCGCTATTTTAAAAATATCGATACAATAACATCTGTCAAAAGTCTTGAACTGTCAACAGAGTTACGCAATAGCCCCGCTGGAAACACTAGACTCCGGCAAGGAATTCCACTACTTGGCTGTACGCATAATAAATGTGTTCTTAAAACGTTTTGTGCGTATGGGTGGGATGTCTACCATGTGACCGGTGGCGCAACGCCGCCGTACGTCTAGTGGTCCGTTGATGGAATGGACTTGGTGGAATTAAATTGTGCAATTCCAAAGCACACTCCCCGAAATGTAAACGATAGAATACCGACAGGCTAGCAACTCGGCGGCGATACCCAAGGTTTTGGAGCTTCGACTCAACAAGTGCATCATTGCCGATGATCCTCTTGGCTCGGCTTTCAATCGACTCTAGCGCATCAAGCTGGTATTTGGCAAACCCGTCCCAGAGTTAAGAGCAGTACTCTATACACGATCGTACTTGCGCTTGATAAAGGTTGAGCAGCTGTTCCGGCGTGAAGTACCGTCTCAGCTTTGCTATGAGCCAAAATTGGGTCAGTGGATACGAAACGGGGCACTGAGGAAAAAAGACTTCATCCAAAAACAACGCCTAATCCTTCAGGATCCGGTGGGATGTGGGAGTAAAAGGGTGAGGGAATATCGGGGGACACTGTATGTGACCTCGAACTCAATGTTAATGACCTTGAGGTCAAGGTCAAATGTATAAAATGTCGGGAAACGCCTGGGACACCCAGGGCCAATGATTTGTATGCCAAGGTCAAATGTTTAAAATGATGGGAAACGTCTGAGACACCCAGGGTGAATGACCTTGACCTCAAGGTCATGACCATTATCTCAAGGTCAAATGTTAAAAATGATGGACAGACAGAAAAAAGGATGCCCCCGCATAGCAGAAAAAAGGGGGCAAAAGTCTTTTTTGTAGCAAAAGTTTTCTAAGTCTTGTTTGAGAGTAGACGACAGCGTAACCCCAAGAAGCTAAACTAGAGGGTATTTATTGTTATATTATATAATTATATATTATTAATTGTACCTATTAAGTATTAGTTTTAAGTATAGTTGTTGGGGTTGAGGGGCCATTTGTTTGGTGCGGCATTACGGGCGGCGATGAGTTGTATGTGTGTTGAAGGTTGGGAGATTCCTGATTTTTGATGCGTATGTGGGTCGTTGTCGCTTGGGTATCGCTTCGGGCTGGTGGCCTCTAAACCCTGAAATTCTGACGGCTTTTATTGTGATGATCGCTGAAAGGTGCTCTGGAGTGACGCCACTTGCACGTGGAGTTGCCCAGAAGCAAACAATGTAGAATTACCAAACAAGGGCACGGACGTCATGTCCGTGGTTTAAATGTAAGGTAGGAGTGCGGTTTTAGTCAGTAGGAGTCTGACACTGCCCAGACTGGCTCGTCTGTGAGGCAGCTTGGGCGTCCATGAGGATTTCCCACTCCTACCGAAAAAAAAAAAAAAAAAAAAAAAAAAACCCCAAGAAGCTCAAGGTGGTCGGTTATTGGCACGGTCACACCTCGGAAAGATGGAGCCGAGTGGAATCGACTCCGTTTAGCGGAAAAAAGACACGCTTGGGTTTTAGTTGCATTGAACTTGACCAGAATGGCATCGCCCCAATCGGAGACCGCCTCCAAGGACGAGTTCAAGCGTTCAACCATAGCTTAGCGGGATGACTGGATCTGTGACCCACGAGTACATGCGTCAGACCCATATCCCTCGGCAACAGTGCTGTCGTCTGCATACCCAAAGATACCGGGTTTAAGTAAGTCATTTATGTGCAGCAAAAACAGTGTTGCCGAGAGTATCGACCCCTGTGGAACCCCGGCATATCCATTTGACCGGACGAGCAGCTATCAACAACCACTCGGATGGATTGATTCCTCAAGAAGTCTGCGATCCAATCACACAGACCAGTGGGTAGGCGAAGGAAGGAAGCTTAGCAATAAGGCTTTCGTGCCAGACCCTATCGAAAGCCTTCGAGATATTAAAGGAGATAGCAAGCGCTTCCCCATGCTTCTCAATGGCCTCGCTCCAGATGTGAATGGCATACGCTAGAAGGTCCCGAGTGAACTGATTTTGGCGAAAACCGTATTGCCGTTCACTGAGGATGTCGTTAGCTTCTAGGGATGCCAGAAATTTCTTGTTAAACATCCGTTCCATACTCTTACAGAGGATGGACATCTAAACCTTATAACCAAAGAGGCATAACTTAAACCTTCTTATGTATGATAATATATTTCCTAAAAAATGCATCACGTAACGAACTTAATAAAATTAAAAACCTTTGATTTATGCATGATTTATGATTAATATTTCACAAAAATTCAAATCTTAATTTGAATTTTTGTAAAATATAACATCTCCTTAATAGGATCCGATATTTAGTAATTCCTTAATTCAGAGAAGTTTAATCGTATTTAGGGAGGTAGGGTATGATTTAGACATATCGAGATATCGTATCCTAAATCGGAAGGGTGTAATCACGTTTAGGGCGCTCAGTTGCCGTTGCCGCTCGCCTGCCGCGCGTGACGTCGCGAGCGCATGTGTTTTCTTTAATTGTATGCATACGCAAAAAAAATGACGTAACAAAAATAAAAACCTAGTGTTAAAGTGAAGTTAAAAAATAATAATATACATGACATAGATAGTGCAAAATTCTTAGGACTTATAATTGATAGTCACCTTAACTGGAAGGATCATATCGAAACAAGAAGATTAGTAGCTAATCCTTTGCCCTATATAAACTTGCTCCAACAGTTAACACAGATGCACTACTCACAGCCTATCATGGTATTGTTGCATCTATGCTAAGATACGGCATCATATTTTGGGGCAACTCTACAAATAGAGAAGCAGCGCAAAAGCGTTGCATAAGAGCAATGTTTGGGCTTCAGATAAAGGACAGTTGTGTGCCATATTTCAGGAAACATAAAATTCTGACACTGCCAGCTTTGTATATATATGAGACTGCTTCCTATTCCTTCCTATGCTACCTATCTGATACGGTCCAACGTAATAGGCGAAATGATATTTTACGCGGACGCAGAGCCAAGACAGCTCTTATGCGAAAAAGCATATTCTGGAGAGCTCCGCAAATTTATAATAAAATTCCAAAATCTATTAGAGAGATGGATTTGACTGGGTTTAAGAAAAATTTAAAAAATTTAAAGAATAATAATAATAATAAATTCTTTATTTGCGTAAAACATGGTAAAAAATGGTGTTACATACATAAAATGGTGGTACAAACATGTTTAGCTATTTTATGATATATCATGCAAAATTTTAAAGTTTTTTGAAGGTATCTAGGTACATAGTTACAAGCAAAATGTTGGGAGGCAATGAATCAACATTTCTTATCCATAAATTCTTTTAAATTGCAGAAACTACATTCATTTAACCACTTGTGCAATTTGATTTTCAACGATCTTTGACTCAATGTTTTGAAATGGCTTGGAATATGGTTATAAATACGTACACACATTACTAGGCAGCTTTGTTATATTTGGTAAGTCTTGGGACATCATTAAGAGCCAGTTTATAGGGGTCTCTTCTGTGCCGAGGGCAAATTTCGTTTGCTGTCTTAAACAGTCCCCTATTCTTAACTAAAAACTTACTTAAACAAACACACAAGTTTCATAAATGTAAAGAGATGGTAGCGGCAGCAAACTAAGTTTTTTAAGTATTGGTCGACTTGTATCATCAGGTTTAAGTCCATACATTGCTCTTATGCACTTTTTTTGAGCGACAAATGCTCTGTTTAGATCAACGCTATTACCCCACATAATAAGTCCGTAACGTAGTAATGATTCTACATATACGTGGTATGATATAATAGCAGTTTTTAGATTAGTTACATTTTTAACCTGTTTCAATGCGAAAACTAACCTATTAATTCTAGTGTTGTCTACGTGTTCTGTCCAGTTTATATCCTTATCTATTATTACGCCTAAAAACCTAGTATGCGTGACCTCCTTAATTTTATTTATATTTAGCTTGATATTATTTTTATAGTTATTTGATTGATTAAATTGAATGAAAACGGATTTATCTAAATTAATTTTTAAACAGTTTATGTCAAGCCAATGCTGTAATGTATCTATAGTATTATTAATGTCAAATTCGTGATCTGCGATGGTATTTTGCTTTCTATCGGATGTCACTATAATTGATATATCGTCAGCAAATAAAATGCATTTGTGCTTTGTTATATCTATTATGTCATTTATATATATTAGAAATAATATTGGTCCTAAAACGATTCCTTGGGGTACGCCGTATTTATTATGCTTATATTCTGATGAGTAGGGTATCATTTCTTTATTTTTGTTTATTTTATTTATTTTTGTGTAATAAATGTTATTATAATTTACTTAAATGACTACTTAAATGACTCTTTGCCACATTAATTTAATTATTATTTATATGATTTTATTGGACTGACATTAATTCCAATTATAGTTTCCAATTTCCAATTATATATCATCATCATCATTTCAGCCGAAAGACGTCCACTGTTGGACATAGGCCTCCCCCAAGCGTCGCCACAATGACCGATCCTGTGCTTCTCGCATCCACCGCACTCCCGCGACCCTCACCAGGTCGTCGGTCCACCTTGTGGGAGGCCTTCCAACGCTGCGTCTTCCGGTGCGCGGTCGCCACTCTAGAACCTTTCGGCCCCATCGGCCATCCGTTCTACGAGCAATGTGCCCTGCCCACTGCCACTTAAGTTTGGCGATTCTTCGGGCTATGTCGGCGACCTTGGTTCTCCTGCGGATATCTTCATTCTTTATGCGATCACGCAAGGAAACTCCGAGCATAGCCCTTTCCATTGCTCTTTGGGTGACTGTAAGCCTTCTGATGAGGCTCATTGTAAGCGACCATGTTTCAGAGCCATATGTCATCACTGGCAACACGCACTGGTCATAGACTTTCGTCTTGAGACACTGTGGTATGTTGGACGAAAAGATACCGCGCAGCTTCCCGAACGCTGCCCAGCCGAGTCGGATTCGACGATTGACCTCTTTCTCAAAGTTAGACCTACCCAACTGGATTGTCTGTCCCAGGTAAACGTAATCGTCTACAACTTCGAGTGCAGACTTGTTCCGTATGGTGTTCGGACGTAAAGAATAACACCATCCTATTTCTTCCCGTGGGTGTCGTAAGAGGCGACTAAGGGTCATACCAGAGAATGGGCAGCAGCATTCTTTGTGAATTCCAACAACCAAACTGCGATCGCCAACCCGCATGCCAAGCGTGACGATTATGGCAAAATCCCCCCAATGATAAGCACAACCAAAAAATGGCCCCTAGTGCCCGGCAGCCCGTCTACCCTTGACTCCGGTAGCGGTCAAGGTTACGGCGAGGCAAGGGGTGCGAAGAATCTCCGGATAGGATCCGGCTACCCCTTTAGACAACGACGACTGGACCTGGCAACATATAACACGCGTACACTCCGGTCCGACGAGAAGATCACCGAAATTGAGGAAGAATTGAGCAGGTTACGATGGAGTATTGTGGGATTATCTGAAGTCCGAAGACAGGGGGAGGACACGATAATTCTCAAATCCGGTAACCTGCTTTATTTCCGGGAGGGTGACCAGCAGTCCCAGGGTGGTGTCGGGTTTATCGTCCACAAGTCCCTTGTGAACAATGTGGTGAGGATCGAGAGTGTGTCGACCAGGGTAGCCTATCTTATACTCAGAATATCATCAAGATATTCGCTGAAGGTCATACAGGTTTACGCCCCGACCTCGACACACCCCGACGACGAAGTAGAGTCCATGTATGAGGATATATCCAGAGCCATGCATGGTTCTAAGACTAACTTCGCCGTGCTCATGGGGGACTTTAACGCGAAACTGGGTAAACGAGACGGTGATGAGCTGCGAGTGGGGCAATTTGGATTTGGACATCGGAACCGCCGGGGACACCTATTGGCTAGTTTTATGGAGAAGGAGGGCCTCTATATGATGAACTCCTTCTTCAAAAAACATGAGCGTAGGAAGTGGACCTGGCAAAGCCCTGATGGTGCGACCAGAAATGAGATTGACTTCATCATGTCGACGAAGAAGTAAATATTCAATGATGTCTCTGTGATCAACGCGGTGAAAACTGGAAGCAAGCAACAAGCTTGAAAGATCTCGACTGATGAAGTCTACGCTCCGTCCAGCACAGATCCAGATTCAAAACTCCGAGAGCTTTCAGCTCGAACTTCACAATCGTTTCGAGTGCCTAGGTGGCTCTGTGGACGAATACAACGATGGGTTCGTGGAAACTGTCCATACGGTCGGGTCTAAGTTTTTTAAGACTCGTCGTACAAGGAAGAAAAGGCTCTCTGATCAAACTCTCGAACTCATGAAAGAGAGGCGTGAGATGATTCTGCAGTCTTCAGACGATGCGTGCATCTACCGGCAGCTCAATAGACGGATCTCAAAGTCCTTAAAACGCGATCTCCGCCTCTTTAATACCGAAAGGATTAAAGATGCGATTGAGCGGAATAAGGGCTCCAAGGTTTTTGCAAGGGATCTGTCTATAGGGCAGAGCCAGCTCACGAAACTGAAGACCGACGATGGCAGAGTCATATCCGCCAAATCGGAGCTTCTGGGAGAGATCGAGGCATTCTATGGACAGCTGTACACATCTATCACAAAACCCACAACGAATCTAGCAAACGACCCAAGAGCTAGATTAACCCGGCACTATACCGAAGATATCCCGGACGTCAGCCTGTACGAGATTAAGGTGGCTCTGAAGCAGCTTAAAAACAACAAGGCGTCGGGTGACGACGGAATTACAGCCGAACTCCTGAAGGCGGGTGGAAAACCGGTCCTAAGGGCCCTTCAGAGGTTGTTCGATTCCGTCATACTTGAGGGAAAGACGCCACAGGCATGGAGCAGAGGTGTGGTGGTACTTTTCTTTAAGAAGGGCGACAATGCCCTGCTTAAGAATTACAGGCCCATCTCACTTCTGAGCCATGTCTACAAGCTGTTTTCCAGAGTCATCACGAATCGTCTCGCGCGCAGGTTCGACGACTTCCAGCCTCCCGAACAAGCCGGTTTCCGAAAAGGTTTCAGCACCGTAGACCACATACATACGCTTCGGCAGGTTATACAGAAGACAGAGGAGTATAACTTGCCTCTATGCTTAGCGTTCTTGGACTACAAAAAGGTTTTGATTCGATCAAGACTTGGGCTCTACTGCAGTCTCTCCAACGGTGCCAGATTGACTATCGGTACATCGAAGTGCTGAAGTGTTTGTACGAAAACGCCACAATGTCAGTCCGCCTTCAGGACCAGATCTCGAAACCTATCCTTCTGCAGCGGGGCGTGAGGCAGGGAGATGTCATCTCTCCGAAACTGTAGTGGAAACTGGAGTGGACTAAGCATTAATGTCAATGGCGAGTACATCACTCACCTTCGGTTTGCCGATGATATAGTAGTCATGGCTGAAACTACGGAGGAGCTCAGTACAATGCTCGATGACCTTAGTAGAGCTTCCAAAAGAGTGGGTCTTAAAATGAACATGGATAAAACCAAAGTCATGGTAAATAACCATGTAGCACCCACTCCGATCAAGATCGGAGAATTATATATAATTCCAATTATATAATTATACTAATACTTAATTTCAATTATATTAACTACTAGTGTCTGCCAGCGGCTTCGCCCGCGTGAAAATAGGTTTTTCCATACAAACTTTGGAACCCTGTTTCATCCCCTTAGGGAGTGAATTTTGGAAAGTCCTCTCTTAGTGCTCGCTTACGTCAAAAAAGGAAACCGTAGTTTCGGCTGTGAGTTGATATGTCAGTCGGTCAGTTTCTCTTTTTATATATAAAGATCACAATTTATGTAACCTTTTTAATATTTGTACGCCCATGTGGTAGAACGTGCCGAGACTAAATGTTCAAACCTAAGACCATGTAATGTACATACCATGTTCTAATAAATAAATGATTATGATTATGATTATGATTATGATTATGATTATGATTATGATTATGATTATGATTATGATTATGATTATGATTATGATTATGATTATGATTATGATTATGATTATGATTATGATTATGATTATGATTATGATTATGATTATGATTATGATTATGATTATGATTATGATTATGATTATGATTATGATTATGATTATGATTATGATTATGATTATGATTATGATTATGATTATGATTATGATTATGATTATGATTATGATTATGATTATGATTATGATTATGATTATGATTATGATTATGATTATGATTATGATTATGATTATGATTATGATTATGATTATGATTATGATTATGATTATGATTATGATTGTGATTGTGATTGTGATTGTGATTATGATTATGATTGTGATTATGATTATGAAAAAAAAATTGGTATTGTAAAAGGCCATGCCTTATCTTTAGAATAAAAGTGATCTAAACTATATGAATAATGATAATGATAATAAATAAACGGAATACGATACGGCCAACGTAACTTGGCGGGCCTGAACATAGGCTCTGCGAACTTTAGCGCATGTACACTCGTAAAAAAAACTGTCATTTTTTAAACCAAATTACGAGTAAAAATTTACTAATACAGGCCATACCATACCATAGTCGGACTTATAAGTCGTTCCCACTATTGGGACTCAGGCCTCCTCTCTAGGAGAGGGAACTAATACAGGCACCGAGTACAAATAAAATAAATATTAAAACACTTTGAGACATAAAGCCATAAAAATAACTCATGAATTAAAGAAACAAACCTAACACTACACAAAAAACTTTAACAATATAATAATAAAAACCAACGAAAACTTTGGTCACCGCCTGTGCTCAAGACAGAGACAGTGACACGAAAATAATACCAATGCTAACGTGTGAGTGAGACATATTACTGCGTACTAAACATTGCCGAATAAGTACGAAGCTTTACGAAGTTACCGACAAGAGACGTAAAATACTCGTGTCTGACGGTGTTGTTTAATCGATTTTTTTTCAAATCGATTTATATTAAGTTATACAGGATGTTTGGTCCATCGTGTGCCAAATTGAAATGGTCTACGGGACGGGTCATCTGCTATCCTTTCAGACCCCTAAACAATTCTCATGCCCCGTGGATTTTTTTCAACGACTTTTTATGGTTGTATGTAAATAAGGCCCAAATTTTTCATTGAAATACAAATTTTAAAAAATGTATAAGGCGTAGACTCTGAATTTTAAATTTATTTAGATGTGTATTGCATTAGAGTCGATCTGCTAAGTATTGTCTGCGAAGGGCAAGGGGAGGATCTGCACATTCAACCTGGAGAGCATTTATGGGGGAGGATTTCATGGCACCAATTACGATTCTTAGGCATTTGAACTGGGCTGAATCTAGTCTGCGCAGAGCTTCTCTGTTACATGGCTCAATTAGATAACTGCAGTAATCTAATACGCTTCTGACTATAGCATTATAGACCAGTTTTAAGGTATATGGGTAAGCACCCCACCATACACCTGCCAAAGCTCTAAGGACCGAAATCGAGCGTTCACATTTTTACACTGTGTTGTTAATGTGACCCACTCCCGATAATTTGGAATCCAGGGTAACACCCAGAAATCTGGCGCTCTCCTTTACTGCTAGCTATAGCTTGGCCGTCAATATTAATGTCCACCTGTGGTACAAGACGTCTGCCAGTGAAAACAACTGCTGTACTCTTTGGGGCGCTTAGAGATAACCCATGATCTAGTAGCCATTGGTTTAATGAGGACAAAGACACGTTTATGGATTGGGCAGCGTCCTCGATGGACTTGCCACAGACCAATAGTGCAATATCGTCCGCATACTGGAGATTTTTGCAGTCCAAATTTAAACAAGAGGGAAGATCTGAAGTGTAAATGTTATATAGAGGGGGGCTAAGAACGGATCCCTGTGGTAGACCCCTCCAAGCTAACCTTGGTTCAGAGTCCTCCCCAGGAATCCTTAGTTTAATACTGCGGTCTGAGAAGATATTGCATATGATCTGAAATATCCTAGCCGGGATTCTCAGCTGTTGCAACTTCTGCCTGAGGATCGGATGGAGGACAGAGTCATATGCAGCAGAAATATCCAAGAAGACGACTACCACAGACTCACTTCTACTAAGGGTCAGCCGGATCTCTGATGTGAGGGTTGCCACACTATCAGTTGTACCCAGACCTTTCCTAAAGCCAAATTGAGTCGTTGGTAGCAGTCTTCTGCTCTCCACAAACCATTCCAGACGATTTTTTACTAAATTTTCCAAGAGAGAAAATAAAAATAAATGATGAAAATTTTTATGAAAATAAGCACGGACGATAGAGCATGGTCTGTATGAAGAATGATTACTAGGATCTTTTCCAGGTTTCAAAATGGGGATAACAACTTGAACCTTCCAATCTGGAGGTATATATCCGGAGGAAAAACAATAATTGGCCAAATCCAGGTAATACTGGTGGGTCTTATCCCCAGATTTGCATATGAAAGAGTATGGAAATCCATCTACACCAGGAGCAGAATCCTTCACATGTGCGAGGACCGATTTCAGCTCCCCCAAAGTGAATGGTTTATCCAGAGGATCATCTGATGCCATCTGGGGATCTGATGAAACACATTCATCTTTATCCGGGGCGTAGGCTGGAGCTAGCTTGGAGAAGAACTGGTGAGCCAGTTCTTTAGATGTCATGCTGCCAGAGGGTAGTCGCATGCTGTTCCTAAAAGATTTTAATTTACGCCACACCACTGAGGCTGGAGTGGATGGACTCAACGAATCGCAGTACTTCCGCCAACCATCTCTTTTCTTTTTCTTGAGTAGTTTCCTGGATTTAGCCAATACATGTTGAAAATTAATGAGGTTCTCTAGGTTCATATCCGCGTTGAGCTTTCTTTCGGCCTCATTCCTGGCTCTGATCGAGGCAGAGCATTCTCTATCCCACCATGGTGGAGAAGGAATTTTGCCGGTTGGCGGTTTTTAGAGGGGAAACAGTCATCCGCTGTAGTGGATATAGTACTCGAGAATGCTGAAAAGCATTCTTGAGCATTTGCGTCATTGATGGGAGGAAGAGAGGAGACCCGTAAATCCAAAATTTTAGAGTACAGATCCCAATCGACTGAATTCAGTTGGTACTTTAACAGGGGAGGGGAGATATTGTCGGGAATGGATTTAGATGGGATTTCAACCATGATGGGATAGTGATCACTCCCATAAGTCATAACCAAGCGCTTCCAATTGAAAAGGCTGGCTATATTGGATGAGCAAAATGTTAGATCAACACAACTGTTGTTCTGTCCTGGCGAGCCCCGACGTGTAGCACAGCCATTGTTGATCACACACAAATCTAGCTCATCCAACATATCAACCAGACCCGAACCAAAGTTGTCGCTGGTATCTGACCCCCACCTATAGTGATGGCCGTTGAAATCACCCATGATAAGTAACGGGCCTTGTACATTACTCAGCAAATCGAATTTCTACATGTCCGCCCGATACAATGCTACTATAGATTAAAGTTATCTCAACTCAGGTCCCCAAGATACAGGTTCTACCTAGTTTGGGGACCACCATCTAAATATATGTATAATTAATAATTAGTTACAGACAATATTAATCATTATATAATAGTTTTAAGGTATTCTTTATTTACTGTAACAATGAACAATAAACATTATTCTTATTCTTATTCTTAAAATGTTTTATTGTCTCAAGATCATTAGTCTGTGGGTGAGCAATGTAAAAACTAAAAATATTTATATCCTCAGCCTTAACAGCAACAACATTGACGTTGTCACCTACAAAGCATAGAGGAATTGGGGAGAATGTAACTTTGTTATTGATGAACGAAGAACATCCCCCATACCCATCTGATCTGTCATGTCGAACACCACTGAAACATGGAATCCCGAAATTACTATCCGGACGAAGCCATGTCTCAGCGATGCTACAGACTGATGGTTTATGTTTATTAATTAGATAAAGAAGGTCAGTCTTCCTGGGTGAAACACTCCTGACGTTCCATTGAAGAAATATCTGGGGATGGAACACTATGAATATAGTTGACGATTGATGACAATTTGTTGGGAACGTGGTCTGGTAGGGATTGGGAAGGGTTCGCTAACACTGTCATTAGCATACTGGAAATTATATTAAGTATGTTTTCAGAGCTAATGGGACTGCTTGCACCTTCTCTAGGGATGACGCAGCCATTTTGGGAGGGGGAAAAGGAATAATCTTGAATAAGGGCTTGATGAGCCTGCTTATCATAGCTAGCTGAAAGGGGGGCATGGGATTTTGGTTTAAGGAAAACTGTTTTACGGTGCGATCTGGGTGTTTGGGGAGTTTGGCTTTGGGATTGAGGAGAACAAGGGGGTTTTGGATTGGATGGTGCTCTTGATACTTCAGCATATGATCGTGAAACCCTAGGGAAAACCTGACTTGCTTCCTCATAAGAAACAGATTTTTCTGCCATAAGGGCTTTTATCCCTTTCTGACGACCTAATTCGGGGCATGCCTTGTCGTTAGCATAGTGGTTGCCGGAACAGTTTACGCAAATGGCATACTCATTGGGAACTTGGCATCCATCACCTGGGTGGTCTTCACTGCACTTGAAGCAACGCGGTTTCGAACGGCATACAGTACGAGTATGGCCGAAACGACAGCAGTGGAAACATTGTATGGTAGGGTACATGTACTTTACAACTGAGAGTGCTGAGTAAAAGCAATAAACTCGCCTAGGCAGAACTTACCCGTCAAAGGTGAGAACAACGGTTTGTGTGGGTTTCCATTCAGTGACACCTAGAGAACTCACCTTCCGGTTCATTCTCCTCGCCTTTATAACAGGGCCGCATCCAGCAGGAACCTTGATATTTTGGATGATTTCATCCTCTGTCCAATCTGTAGGAACATCTCTGACGAGACCCATGCGTGTGATATTGTACTGAGGAATTGTGGCTGTATAATTATGTTGGACTAAAATACGGCTGATCAAAAAGCTGTTCGCATCCTGGTGCGACTAGAACTCCACTGACACGCGATTCCTTCCTAACTGTTTTACACTACCAAGGACAATATTGCTGAATTTTTTTTCGTGTAAAAACATCCCAAATTTTACTTTGTGCAGAGTAGTACCCGATGTCTGGCCGTTGTTTATCTCTAGATGTGTAGATTTGCCTACCGGTCTCTTATTTATGGAATTAGGAAGGGGTTGTCACACTGGTCGGGGGAGAGGTCGCCAATCTTTTTCTGCTAGCAGATTCAGAGTCCATTTTGTCGTTTGAAGCATTGACGTTGGGAAGGGAAATCGTTGTGTATTCGAAAGGATCAGGGGGGTCGGGAGGTTTTTTAGTATCCATAGTGGATACTGTATAAAATAGTTTAAAAAAAACACCAAAACTTAGAAAAAAAAACACAAACGAAAGCACGTGTTTGACCTTCACCACTACCAAGCAAAGTCCCTACGTTCGTTGATTCCAATCTTTATGAATTCGTATTTGCTTGCACGATCCGATATTATATTATCATTCACGGAGCACAGAGTTCATCAGAAATGATTATAATCATATTTTCGTTTTACAAACAACTGACGTTCAAAGACAATCGTGTTCTTCGAAGTATCGAAAGAAAGGTTATTTTAGAGTTTGTTAGTGACGTCGTAATCAATTGATGTGTCACAACACTATTCGATGAAATGTCAAACCAATGTCAAACAAAATATCGTTTACCGTCAAAGAGATTTAAAAGAGATACAATAGAGACAGTTTGCACGTGTTATTGGCAAAATGGTGGTGTCTTTTCCGCCATGCCTTAAATGCCATATTGAAGAGTTGAAGTTGAAGTTGGCTATCAGAACAAATGTCTTAGAAAAACTGTCATCCTATGCCTCAGTGATGCCATCTGGCTTTGAATAGCTAACATACGAATTAAATTTGTCAAAATTTATAATTATTTAACTGTCGCTCGGTAGGTGGCCAGGGGCCTTATCATGATAATGTTAAAACGTCAGTCGTACAAGCGAAAATGAGAGATGGAGCTATACACCCTATATAGCTCCATCCCTTCAACAGTTCGGTTTAGGTCGTAAAATGGGTAATATTATGAGCTCGTGGTAGAGTCTCGTGTGTGATAAAGGTAAGGTTGAGCTTTTCAGCAATAGATGGCGTTATCACAAAATCAGCAAATGTTCTAGAACTATTTATAAAAAATTTGAATTTTAATTAATTACTTCGTAAATAACAAAAATATTTACGAAAATAAACCGAAGTTAGGTCCAGTCATTTTATCATAACAAGATTTGCCATAGCGTAATGCGCAGTTCGACATATTTTCTTAGAAAATGATTTTCTTTTAATGCATAGAGCGGATACAAACACGACTTGACGTGTAGGGGCGTCATATTATGTATTAGACTGAGCGACTTATAACCACTAAGTAATAAGTATCGGATCACGATTTTGTTCGCTATGTCCTGTCTATTGGTAGTATATGTTTAATGTCTTTGTTTACCGTGTTAACTGCCGGCAAGCCGAGAATATTGTTTTAAGCTTTTCTCTGCTAACAAATGTAAATTCGTGTCGAGTTGAGTTTTAGGATTCTTCCGCGTTCATTTACTACATCGAGCGATTTAACTCTTTTTGCATATCGCTGTGAAGTGAATTGTTAGAACGTTTTTACGTCCATGTTGATTTAATCTAGATATAAAACAATATGTGGCGCTGTGTAATTGTTCTCTTTTATTAGCACAGCCACTGCCTAGCCGCCAAATCAGAGAGGCAACTGATTTCATGGCCCGGAGGCAGAATTTCAAAACAAATTGTTTTGAGATGTAACATTACCTCAATACTCAACTAATTTTTTTTTTTTAAACCCTAAAATTTATCATTTTGAATTTAACGTTGTTTTAAAGCATGACACTATCCCTTTTTTGTGTCTAATTTTCACTACTATACTGTGTCAAAAGTTGCGCAACCAAGTGCCATAGTACCCAATCTCCTTACTCCATTAAATTCTGTGTTTGTTTATGCAAATGATATAAAAATTTCAATATATTTTTGAAATTATTAAGTATGGTGTTATTTTCAT
The DNA here is from genome assembly GCA_961205895.1 of Mythimna pallens. NCBI lineage: Eukaryota > Metazoa > Arthropoda > Insecta > Lepidoptera > Noctuidae > Mythimna > Mythimna pallens. The sequence goes on from OY540824.1 coordinate 30,160,853, forward strand.
TATTTCTAGGGACTCTGGGTACCCATTAAGATGTTGCATGATGGCACCAGTAACTGATGCCACCCCGGATACTCCTGAAGCTTAATACACTAGTGTGCATGTCCGAACAAGAAATATTGTTGAGAGGACAATCGGTTTTTGCTTGAAAAGTAATTTTAGGTATACATATAGTTAAGTTTAAGTTAATAAATGTATAACCCGATCAATTAAAAACAATTATCAAATATATTACACACTTATTAAGTACCTACCCCATATCTATATAAAAGTAACCATACTCGCCAAATAAGGGTTGTATCATCCCACGGGCTCTGTCATGTATGCAACCGGTATAAATGTTAGAATGATAAAAATTTAGATTAAAGGTGTACAACATCGTGTTTAGTAAATAAGTAACATAGGTAGACCACCTTTTCCAGTCCTTGATCGCACCTTCCCCCAAAGAATTCAGTGTCTCTGACATAGACTTTTACATAGACAGTGTATCTGACATAGAATTGTGACACAATATTGAACAATGAGAAACTAGAATTTATCGATAAAACGGTTTTCTTAGGGCTTACGCTTGACTCAAGGCTACAATGGGGTCCTCATTTAACATCTCATGCGGGACGGCTTAGCTCAGCTGCATATGCTGTTAGAAAAATCCGCCAATTTACGGATGTTGATACCGCTAGACTAGTATATTTTAGTTATTTTCATAGTATCATGTCATACGGTATCCTACTATGGGGACGGGCTGCAGACATCGACTCAATTTTTTTTCTACAGAAAAGAGCTATCAGAGCTATTTACAATCTCCGCCGGTGCGATTCTCTAAGGGAACTGTTTAAGGATATTAACATATTGACGGTGCCTTGTCAATATATCTATGAAAACATCATGTAGGTACGTTAGAAAAAATCTTCATCTTTTTAGCAAAAGAGGCGATAGACATAATTATTTTACAAGAAATAGGGACCAATTAGTTCAACCAGGTTTTAGACTGGCTAAAGTGGCCTCTTCTTTCATGGGGTACTGTTTGAAATGTTATAACAAAATACCTCCACAAATATTAGAACTCAATGAAACGAAATTTAAATCTTGTATTAAACGCACACTATGCAGGCAAGCATATTATAAGTTGGAGGATTATATTCAAGAAAAAATGCTTGGCTCAATGCTGGTCCAGCTCCACTACCACCGGGGTGTACAAATTGATTAGTTTTGAAACTATAATCTGTAAAATATTATTGTTGTTAATTATTATTGTATTTAGTATTGTATAATGTAGAAGCATTTTTTTTTTCAAAGTTTGTAAATGTGAGTACCATGGAGCTATTTTATGGTTTTTAGGTTATTATTGGTCCTGTTTGACATAAATGAGCATGGCAGTTGAGAGTTTGTCATGCTCACTCAAATGTCTCACTGATGGTGGCGCGTGTGTTGGATCATTCGGTTCCCTTTAAAATGGTTGAGCTGAGTGGTGCTAATATTCGCGTCAGGTCCGTGAACGGGCGCTGTCAGTTGAGACTGGTCATCTCTTAGCTGCCAGTTGCTATTTTAATATCTATATTTAGTTTTTATTTTTACTTTATTGACATTGTTCTCACATGATAGCGACAAGAAACATGTAACAGACATATTTGTAATTGCAAAACACGATTGAAAAGAGTGTCCATGGAGTTTCTTGCACATTCTTCTCCATAGAGATCTACGCTTTGGAATGTGCAATTAGCATCATTTTTTCTGACTGACTGACTTCTTGCCATTTCAAAAGTGCCTGTAAATGGTTTATTTGAAAAAAATGCTTTGAATTTGAATTTGAATTAGACACCCACATCCGTTTTGAAAAATCGCGTGCTTGCGCCGATTTGTTGTATCCTATGGCCAAGTCCTTAGGAGAGTTCAAAAACTCCCACAAACACTCTAATTGCTCATAGGATACCCAGCGACGACGCGAATTAGCGCGGGTTTATTTAGAGTTTAAATTAAGAGCAACAATTAATTTGATAATTATAAATAAAGTAGGTAGGTACTACTTACGCCATTATTAATTAGATTTTTTTTTATTATTGTTAAAAAGTTTTATTCGAGTACGTGGCGAGACAGCATTTTTATCGCAGTACGTACAGAAATGATTAGTTTGCAAAGAGTGAGTTTGTGAGACCATGCTGTCATTTTCAACTTTATGACATTGTATTTACGGAAATAATACATAATTCGTTTTTGAACTCGTTGTTAATCTCGATTTCTGTATAATATTAATATATTATTCAAAATTTAAAAACCGTAAATACCGGTAATCTTTATTTTGATGTTTTCGAACGCCATATTTTAAGGCAGAGCAAACCAGCCACAGACAACAATCCAGGATGATTCCAGTCAAAATAACGTACCTACTGCTTGGCAAAAAATTCTAGAAACGGAACTGATTTTTTGTCTGTTGGCAACATTCCCAAAATAATGACTAGTCATTAGTGATGTGCCGAGTCGCTGTTATTGTGGATCGAGTCAACTCGAGTCAGGTTATACGGTATTCGAATCATGACTCGATTCCACCATTCGATCCCAGTACTCGAGTTCTACATGTGGAATTCGAATGTTGACTCGAGTCCAGCATTCGAGTCCAGGACTCGAGTCCAGCATACGAGTCCAGGATTCGAGTCCAGGATTCGAGTCCAGGATTCGAGTCCAGGATTCGTTTCCAGGATTTGAGTCCAGGATTCGAGTCCAGGATTCGAGTCCAGGACCGAGTCCATAACTCGGGTCTAGAAATTCGAGTCCAGAAGTGTAGTCTAGAAATTCAAACCAAAAGAGTCCGTTATTGATACTTTTTACTTATTACAAATCAAAAACAGATCCTTTTCCGTGTAATTGTAAGCTTATAAAAAAATGCAGGGTCAAACTTATGTTAGCGTCATTTTATTTCTTAAGTAAACACAGATCGAGTATGAGCTAGTCAACTTAACTCGAATGCTAGACTCGAGTCAGCTGGACTCGCATAATAAAATTGAGTCAGTGAGTTCAGAATCGATTCTTTCTGATTCGAGTCCTGGAATTGAGTCTTGCACTCGAGTCCTGGAATCGAGTAAACAAGACATCATCATTATCCTAAACCTAAACTACATGCTGTCTGAAGTTTTCCTTTTTGTTCTAAAAAGTATCAATAACGGACTCTTTTGGTTTTAAATTTATAGACTACACTTCTGGACTCGAATCCTGGACTCAGATTCTAGTGATGTGCCGAGTAAGGCTTGACTCGAGTCAGACTCGATTCCTGCTGTGGACTCGCTGACTCGAGTACAAATTTATTTTAACTCGAGTACGCTAGACTCGAATACTGGACTCGAGTCCTGGACTCGAATCTTGGACTCGAGTCCTGGACTCGAATCTTGGACTCGAGTCCTGGACTCGAATCCTGGACTCGTATCCTGGACTCGAGTCCTGGGATCGAGTCCTGGGATCGAGTCTAGCGTACTCGAGTCCTGGGATCGAGTCTAGCGTACTCGAGTCCTGGGATCGAGTCTAGCGTACTCGAGTCCTGGAATCGAGTCTTGCGTACTCGAGTCAGCGAGTCCACAGCAGGAATCGAGTCTGATTCGAGTCAAGCCTTACTCGGCACATCACTACTAGTCATAGTCTGTGATCTGGTCGTAATGTCGGTCTGCATCTCCATATATTGTAATATAACCATATTTATAAATAAGACTATGGCTGCATGCCTTTCTTGTCAAAACGGGAAGAAGAAAAAAAAAAATCTATGTATTATAATTGTTTTAAAGTACCTATATTACTAATCATTTTGTGGGGAGTAATTTGTTCTCTATTTATCGTGGAGTATTTCTATAAATCAATATGAGAAAAGTAACGTGATAGCTGTGATTAATTTGTGGTACCTATTAGATCATGCCGGGTTGATGATATCAATCGTCTTTTTATTGCAAGATTTCTAAAAGAAATAAAGAACGGTAAACATAATTAGTTATTTATTTCTTTATAGAACTCAATTCAAGTACAATCTTTGAACGTTTAGTGCATTTTAACAGAAAAAGAAACTTACACAAAAGTTACAAAACATAATATAATGTAGTGTTGGGTAATTAACCAAGATTTATCGATGCCGATGTTTAGTTATAGAAATGACTGGAGAAGCCTATGTTTAGTAGAGGACATCTATAAGCTTATGCTGAAGATGATTATGATATAAGGAAGTGAAATAAATTTCCATGCTTGTAATGTTACAGTAGGTTGACAAAATGTTTAAAATGGACAAAAATCGCCTGTCATATAAGTTATTTTGTTATATTTTATAATACATATGTAATTTGTAAGTAAAAATAACTCATCATAACCCAATTTTTAGGTGTAAACAATGAATCAAAGCGACAGGGAAAGAAGACTTAGTCTATGTGCCAATTGAAAAGTTGCATCAATTGAAATATTTTTGGGCAAAACATTTCCGAAGTACAGATTTCAAAAAGAAAAAAACTCCACTGAAGAAAACGGCTGTTCTGAATATGAAAATCTCACATACACCATTATCAATTTCCACTACATTGTATTGCTAACAGTCAACCATTACCAGCAAGAAGAACTGACAATGTGCAGCTCTCATATTATGGTCAGAAGTGTATAGCACATTCTGATTTCATAAATTGCAGAGGTCTGCTAATTATATAATTTATGTTCACAGAATTATCTTCAGTTATACAACAAAAGGAACATAACTACCACCAGAATGTATGAGAACCAAGTAAGTGTTGTTGTGTATTTATTTATATTTTTTACCAGACGGTCTTGCAAAAATATATTTAAAATATTAAAAAATATATTACTTTACATTTTTGTTGAACTTTTAACCTTAAAGCTAGATGGCTCTGGACCAGTTAATTTAAAAAGGAGCTCATGTAGTCCAGACATCAGACCCTAATCTGACTTCCCTAGAAAGAAGATTTGTAGTCCTAGTGAGTATTGTGTAAAATTTATTTAAGTTTTCAAGCACTTAATATCTAGATTTTAACACCAATTTTCTTTATTTCAGTACCTTTATTGTCACCAAGAAAACATCAAGAGAGTTAAGCTGTCCTGATGATACGTCGGAAGTGAAGTTAATTAAGAAACTTATATCAAGTCAAAATATTATAAAAAAAATCCCAACAGAAAGATCATAAAATATTTAAAAAAAAACACCTGTCTTGAAAAGTACAAGTGCAAGTTTTATAAAAATCGTTTCAGTAGTTTTGAGATAAGGTAAATGTGTTAGTCACTAGAAAATTTGTCGATTCTAGTTATTATTTATTGCCATTTTTGTGTAACTGTTTGTTTTTTAGACTTTCCAAATTTATCTCAAAAACTACTGAACCGATTTTACTTGCTGGATACCTCCAACATAACAAAAATTCTTTCTGTCAATTCTTTCTTTCTCCTACTATATTTTTCTGAGAACAACTTTTTATGTCAAAATTTATCCACAACTTAACACACATAACACAAGTTGTAGAAAATAAAAAAAAGCAAGTAAAAGAACCATGGATACTTTGTCATATTAAGTTTATTATGTCTTTAACAAAAACTATTCCTTGAAAAAATAATTATCCTCTAACTACCTTCTGCTAGAGTCTTCACCCATGTAACTTTAGAAAATCATGCCAAGGGAACATACAATATGATAATATCATTTATTTTTTTAACTCTCAGAATAAAAAGTATAGTTCTGCAATTCTAGGACTTGTTTTATATATGTGGTACATATATAAAACAAGTTTCATCAAAATCTGTCCAGCCATTCGACTGTAAAAAAGGAACAAACATGCAAAATTTATGTCAAAAGTTGTTTACAAAATAAATACAATAAAAAAAACATATTGAAGCTCTCATTCTAGCATTCTATAATCTTAGCAGCAACTTATCCCTACTATTAAAAGATTTAGGGAATCACAATTGCCGGTTAAATTTTAAATTGTCATGTTCAATTGGCCAGATTAAGGCCACATGTGTAGCCCAATTATTCCAGGTTCTAGCCATAACAAGGTTACAATTAAATTTTACTTTTTAGGAATACCTATTGGTGTATTAAAACACATTCAAAACTTAGGTATTACTCTCTCATAATTTCCCTGTCTTGCTGAGACGAAGGGAACTTTATGTACCTTCCTGGACATTTATTGACCTTGTGTAGACACTTGCTAAATGTAGGCTGGCACACATTACACAGATATGAAGCTCCTTCATTGCGTTGGTATGATCCATTACTAATTTAAAGCAGCCAAAATCTGCAACAGACAGTGAAATAAGTAGTAGTAAGTTGCTCAGGCATACAAGTTGGTCCTAAATACTATTATATATTTTTATAACGAAACAAGAAGGATATGAGTAAGGGCATAGGCATACCTAGCTTCTGGCGTAGGAGGGGGCAAGTCAGACTTTTTAGGTCAGACAGATACACACTACACAAACACACCTACATGAAATATTAGGTATGTAGTGTAGTGTAAAGGGCAAACAGCGGCAAATAATCCTGCTTTTTATGTAGTTAAATAAATAAAAGTAAATTTGACAAATAAAATAAATGCTAGTCGCAAGCAACTCCTTAACGAAGATTACCGAATACAGCCGAGCGTTCGAACGCTCAGCTAGATTCGGTAATGTACGTCCACCATCGTCGCACGCGGTTTTTTAGCAATTGTATCGTGCATTTTAACAGTGTCTACTGCGCGGTTTATTTATAAGTTAAAGCATATGGCCCCGTTTGCACTTTAATTAGTAGTTAGGCGATTTCATACATGTTCTGCGAGATTTCCAAGGGGGAGCAGCTGCCCTCCCCTGCCCCCCCCTGAGTACGCCCATGAGTAACAGTACTTACATTTAGTTCATTACGAACAGTCGTTTTACGTGATTGTAGCAGGTGTGGTCAAAATTCGATTGTGCAACCGTATTCCTAGGGCCGATTCGTCATTGGACTGTTCGTCGACAGTAGTGATGTGCCGAGTACGGCTTGACTCGAGTCAGACTCGATTCCTGCTGTGGACTCGCTGACTCGAGTACAAATTTAAATTGATTCGAGTACGCAAGAGTCGATTCCAGGACTCGAGTACGCTAGACTCGGTTCCAGGACTCGAGTCCAGGATACGAGTCCAGGATTCGAGTCCAAGATTCGAGTCCAGGATTCGATTCCAGAAGTGTAGTCTAGAAATTCAAAACCAAAAGAGTCCGTTATTGATACCTTTTAGAAGAAAAAGGAAAACTTCAGACAGCATGTAGTTTAGGTTTAGGATAATGACACAACGATTATTTATCAACCATTTTTATTGTAATTAAATATTTCTAAAGATTATATTAAAAAAAAAAACATAGAACATACTAATGAGGTATCTTTCTAGATAACAAATAAAACTTGATCTCATTTCTAGATCCTTTTTCGTGTAATTGTACGCTTATAAAGGGTCAAACTTATGTTAGCGTCATTTCATTTCTTAAGTAAACACAGATCGAGTACGAGCTAGTCAACTTAACTCGAATGCTAGACTCGAGTCAGCTGGACTCGCATAATAAAATTGAGTCAGTGAGTTCAGAATCGATTCTGTCTGACTCGAGTCCTGGAATCGAGTCTTGCACTCGAGTCCTGGATTCGAGTAATTCATCATTATCCTAAACCTAAACTACATGCTGTCTGAAGTTTTCCTTTTTGTTCTAAAAAGTATCAATAACGGACTCTTTTGGTTTTGAATTTCTAGACTACACTTCTGGACTCGAATTTCTAGACCCGAGTTATGGACTCGGGTCCTGGACTCGAATCCTGGACTCGAATCCTGGACTCGAATCCTGGACTCAAAGCCTGGACTCGAATCCTGGACTCGAGTCTGGGACTCGAGTCAACATTCGAATGGTGGAATCGAGTCATGATTCGAATACCGTATAACCTGACTCGAGTTGACTCGATCCACAAAAACAGCGACTCGGCACATCACTAGTCGACAGGACGATTTAGTTATTTCCGTTTCCCCAGCAGGATCTTTCACCTAGGACTTTTCGCCGACTGGATCTTTCGTTTACGTCACAGACTAGAGAGATGTTTACGTCATTTTCGATAACAAGCCTTTTTACACGACTGCCCAAAAAAGGAGTGTTATGTTTTCTGGGTTCATTTATGTGTGTACTTATGTAGGTATGTATGTGTGTGAGTTTCTTTATTCCAATTATTCTAAATGACTGCACTTTCGACGACATGCTTTTTAACAACCAAATACCATTTCTACAGCTTATGGTATATTTCCTAAGAGATCAAGGTCGGCTACCTTCCCCAGAGAATGCAAACTTTGCTTACAACAAAAAGAATTAAGTATAGGCGTTACGTCGTGTCCGTTAAACATTTGGTAGCTAAAAATCAAATAATGAAAAAAAAAAAAAAAAACCAGACTGCCATGACAAAAATATTAGGTACTAAAAATAAAAAAACAAGATGTTTGTTAATTTATAGAAAACTGAATAAAGTAGTCACTCATTGACTAAACACGGAATTTTGGAAACTACTTGATCTACAAAACTGAAATTTCCATCGCAGTCGGATGACTACTCTGTAAAATACTTTCTTATGGTATAAGAAGTCCCCTGACTGCGATGGAAATTTCAGTTTTGTTGTTTAATCGGGACAATACAAGGATTCTAACGATACCTCATATATGTAAATCAGTTTAGTCATTTAGAAATTATGGTGGAATAAAGAAATTCACACACATACTATGTATGTATGTGTACAAGGTACATACATAAGTGAACCCTGAAAATAAAACACCCCTTTATTGGGCCGTCGTGTAAAAATGCTTGTCTTCGAAAATCTTAAACGAAAGATTCTGTTGGCGAAAAGTCCTAGTGAAAGATCATGCAGGGGAAACAGAAATAAATGAATCGTCCTGTCGACGAACAGTCTAATGACGAATCGGCCGTAGGAGAACAGAGAGAGCACAATCTCGAAATTTTTCCAATATCTGTTGGAATCCATCTTTATCCAAACGAAAATTTGCAATGAGTTACCTGTCTGGCAACTACAACGGATGATAGTACCTACTAGCGTCGCAGCCGGGGGCCTCTAAATTCGCAAATTCTTTAGTATTTGCTGTTCTTCAGCATATGCATACAATGTTAGGCGTGAAATCTTTCACCAGCAATAAAATTACCCAAATACAACAAAATAAATAAGTCAACTTAGGGTCAAATTAAACTCGGGCACCGGTATATGACTAAATTTTTATAAAATACTACCCAAGAGCAGTGTCATTGAATTTGTTTGGTGGCTTACACAATGTCACAATCGCAATTTTAAAAGTATCGATACATAGACCTAGAAACTTCTGTCAGACACTTTATAGCTCAAAAACATAAATAAATGAACTTTACTTATTTTCACATGTCTGATTTTAAAATATGTTATTGAGGTAACTATTACAATGTAATATTTCAGTAGGTAGTCAGACTGATTGTAGTGACCAAACATCCCCTAAACACAAAAATTATTCACCCGAGACGAGAGTATGACCGCGAGAGCACGCATGTGTTTCAGAGCCAGTGAGACGATTTCATGCACTGACTGGATGTTTGGTCACTACAATTATAATACATATATAAAAATCAGCCATAAAACATTAAGTTAAGTAACTCGTTATTTTTAGTTCCCTTTCTCATCTCTTACCTGCCAAAGTTCCCCAAGGGGGAGCTCCACAAGTAGGTACACAGGTATTCAAAGCACATGCGACGCTACTGAGAACCTAAGGTTTCATCCATGTGCGTGTGTGACGCGCTGCCCCGTGCTCCTCTGATTTTATAATATTCCAGTAATTTTGATATAATTATGACACGATTTAATGCGACGCCTGTAATTCCCGTAGTACCTATTAAGCAGAAGCGATAGTACATAATTATAGGCAGTACCTCCATATTCACCTGAATACGGAGGTACTATAACTATTCCCTGGAAAATTAACTAGCTAGTTATTTCCAGTCTCCAAGTCCAATTAACTGGCTGCTAATAAGAAGTAAAAAAATCCTAAGCTCTATGGTAAGATGAATATTTGAACAAAGAATGAAAAAAAGTAGAAAAGCGTTTGATGATAGTTGTGTTATTGTGCGTGATATTACTTAGAGCATTTTGTTTCTAAGTGTTTATCCATCATCATATTAGTGCAAATAATAATTTTACCTACCTATCTACCTGAATTATTTATTATTTAAAGTAAAATAAAAATGTGCTAAAAAATAAAAATAAAAATGTGCTGTCTATAAAACAAAATTTAACTTAATGAAGCTTACAAGTAAGTGTAATTTTCCTTTGCTAGATTTGATCTCATTTAAAGTTGAATGTAGCGCCATCTACCACTATTTTAAAACACTTCGTAAAACTTATACTTTCCCAGCGTTCCAAATTGCGATAAAAGTGTCGCGAATCCGACCAAATATAATAGTTACAAAATATTGATGCTATTCAGTAATAATTGTGACGTTGCGCGTTTTTCTGATTCGCTATATTATCGCTTTTGTTGCAATTCGGAACGCAGGGTTTGTTAAGCTGTATCAAGATGACAAGATGGAGATAGGTAAACCTCACAAATATTATAGGAAAAAAGTTTTAGAATCATTATCATCTGCTACGTTTCATTTGAAATCATTGTAAACAACCTTGTAGTATTTTATTTTTGTAGTTGAAAATCCTATTTGCATGAAAATTGCTTTTTTGGCGTTGAAAATAAAAGTAAAATTTTGAATGACCAGATCTGGTGAAGATAAAGTAATAAATAAATTAATTTAACAATAAATAATTCATTAGTATAGTTGTCAATATTTTTTATATTTTAACTGTTACTGATGAATTCCAACTGGAGTTCTGTAAAACGGAACGCAATATAAGGCGTTTATAATACAACCAAAAGCGACTCTATCTCGTTGCATAAAGGCTTACTCTACAACACGAGCAATGGCCTTCAATTTTACAAAAAATGCTTTAGCTATGATGTAGAATAAACGTAAAAGGTTATTTTTTCATTGATAACCATCATTGTGCACTGTAGACGGGAGATTTCCGGCCAAAAGTAGAATTTAATATTACCTAATAATTCAATATTAAATTTGTTATGAAGACATTATGAACTGTTGGAAGTTATGTACTCTACCTAAGTTGGTAAAGTTTAGTCCAAGTTGTGATTTACTTGTGTTCAGTGTTGTTTCGTCCGAGTTTATGATACAATTTTGTTGATAACATTGACGATGTGTTAATTTTGTGCATGACAGTAAGATTAGCATTAAGTTATGTTAAAAGTGATATTTCTATGCATGACATAATTGCGGCAAATTCAAGTGGTCGTTACAGGAATAATTTTCTATTATGAGTCATGATCCGGATAACAATGGTTACTGTTGTTATAACTTGAACTTGTGTTATTTGTTATAATTATATCTTGTATTGGTTGCCCAATGCGACAGTTTTCTGAATAATATTCCAACGGTAAAGGAACACGAAACTTTTTAAAAGTAAGTCGAAACATTTGTTGTGATAATTTTTTATTTTACTTCAATTTGTTATTACTCTAAATTACTATTTATAAATGCATAAACAACCACAAATAAATACTTTTGTTAATTGACTACTTATCTTAGTTGCCGTTCGTTAGTTTATCGTGTGGCAATCATACCTTTTCATATAGGTACCTACCTATTACCATACCGTTTCGATGAGTGACTTCATTAGAAAAGTAAATAGCTACCTAGCTAAGTTACCTAAACAGGCCACTACTAACTTAATTTATGAGTTTAATCGCGTGGTAGGTCTTTAGTGTAGAGTCAAATCTATTACGTCATGTAGGCATGCTATCCTGCAACCTTAGAAATAAGTAGGTATATGTATAGGTAGGTACTTACCTATTTATCAAGGTTGGTATTTTATTCATTATAAAATAGAATTATACAATATTTGCATGATTACCAAACATTCGTTTAGAGGTCGACCGGTGTCTGGAAACAAAATTAAATTCCACTCTACGTAAAAGGTTATATATATAATTAAGTATTTACCCACTTATACAAAGATAGGACCACCAGCACTACCAGTAATACTAAGTACGTGTTATGTGTTGTATGTGCCTAGATATGGTTTGCGGTTATTCGGTACCTATTCATATTTATGAAGTTACCTAAGCACATACCGTCCTACCTAGGTACCTACTTAGGTAGGTATTATTTACGTATCCGATAATGCAACGTCTGTTCAAAGAGAATTTAACGAGTATTTTTTTTAAGTAGGTACATAACTAAGGAGTACCTACCTATTTACCTAATCTAACCGGGTGCTTAGTGGGTATATTAGGTACCCCATTATCAGCACAAGGTCAACATTTACTTAAATTCACAAATCTCATAATTGGTGTTGCAGACAAGTACCTAGGTAGGTATTAGGATTGCGAATTGACTCATCTAATTACGTTAGGTACCTACCAAAGTGCCAAAAATAATCAAACGATTTCAACTATAGCCCTAATCACGACTCCCATTGATACGTAACTTTATCCCGATCCTAACCAACTCAAACCGATCCGAAGCTACTTATCTTTCCAGCCCGAAATAACGGAAACTCGAATCACCTCAAACCTAATGAACGCTACCCTGAAAGCCACTTTGATAAGGAGCAAACGGCACACGACTGCGGGGTTCGTGTGGTACCTATAACGGGTCTATATGGTTCGTATGGATGACTGTCGTGCTCATTTTCATTTCACCATTAATTCATCAATTCAATATCAAAAAATCTTTTTATTTCACATAGGCCTACATGGGCACATAAAAATCGTCAAAAGTTAGTACATCTAGCAGGTAGGAACACCAAGGGTATCCAACTTGATTCGACTCACGATCTACTGTTTATCTACTAACTAAACTCTGTGAAACTAAGTAGGTGCTAGGCTCAGAAAAATAAAAAAGTACTGTACTTTTTTATAGTAAAGTAATTTTTTATTGGTCTAAGGTGCTAGGAAATTCAATCCCGCATCAAAACCGTGATCCGCAAGCCTGCGTGATTAAAGTCAGCAATCCCGCTGATCCCGCGGGATTTCAGGGATTGAGATTTTTTTCTTTTGAGTTGTACCTAATAAACAAAAAACCGGTCAGTTCCGTATAAACTCAACTATATCTAGATAGTTCTATCTCCGAATCAAGTCTTGAAGATTTTCTGAATTACAAAAAAGTAATTATTTTGTTATGTAACTGCAATAACTATATAACCACTTGACTGCTCATACGGGCGACTCAGGCTCACGCACGACATTTAAGTGCAATTGCACATAAATTAGATGCCAATATGACTGCCTTTTTTAGTTCTGACCAGTTATATCCAATAACTCTCTCTCTGCACACACGATAATTTTGGTAACCAAAATGCATAAAACAAAAGCAAAAATGAGTACCTGTTCAATTAAATGATGTGGAAAATCGTCTAGACCATCTAGCTATAAAAAAAATTACATAAATTTTCATCGGTTATTAATATAGGTATATTTATAATTTATTAACATTATTAGTATTGGAGAGTGCAAGCTAAACTGGTTGGTTACGTAAAAAGTGACCCCGCGTTATTGTCTTTTTGAAAAGTCCCTTTCTTTCACTAGAATATTAGATAAGTCTATCCCTTTCTATCTCTAAGTATCCTTTACACCACTACCCTTTCTATCCAGTGCTGAAGTGCTGTGACAACTTCAAAACAAAGTCGATAAATTATATATCGACGATCCCCAATACCTACATAGTACCTAAATAAAAAATAATGTTACTCTTAATGTTTACATTTTAGATTTCCAAATATTCTGGAATTTAAAGAAAAGTGGATTAATGTAGCTCATATGACCCCAAATCTTTTTCTTTTTGACTAAATTAATCCATTTAATAAACTAGTGGGTCATCGTCCAACCTAGCCATGAAATTTAATTTCTTTTAATAGACAGACTTTTAATAGACATACTTTCTGTCGATTAAATTAGCTGATTGATATATTAAATCGATGAATAATTACCGGAGATCTATATATTGAAGAAGCATGATTGACATAATTATATCGGGCTTATCATCATGTAAGAGAATTATTTCGTCACATTATCTCTGGTTGTCCCCGTCTAGCTAACGAAGTGTACTTGCATAGGCACAATTTTGTAGCCAGGTTTATCCATCAAAAACTTACTCTGAAATACTCTCTTGTTCAATCGAATGACGCACTACAGATACGGTGGTGGTCATAGATATAATTTGAAACGACTATTTAAAAACAAGCTTTTTTTTAAACTTACTAGAATACGCTTTTGGAATGTCTTTTTGTATCTCTATCGGTATCGCAAAATTGTTCCACATTGTCGTAGCAAACAGTTATAACATGATTAATTCAATAATATATAGATAAACGTTTTACATTAAACCTTAACATGTTATTGCAAACTTACTGGCTGGCCACATAATTAAGAACGCTGTATAGTATTTTATAACGCTTTATCTATAATATAAAAATGAATCGCAAAATGTGTTGGTAAGCGCATAACTCAACAACGCCTGGACCAATTTGGCCAATTCTTTTTTTTAAATGTTCGTTGAAGTTCAAGGATGGTTTTTACGGTGAGAAAAATTCGAATAGAGTAGGGTAGAGTAGGGTAGAGTAGAGTAGAGTAGGGTAGAGTAGGGTAGAGTAGGGTAGAGTAGGGTAGAGTAGGGTAGAGTAGGGTAGAGTAGGGTAGAGTAGGGTAGAGTAGGGTAGAGTAGGGTAGAGTAGGGTAGAGTAGGGTAGAGTAGGGTAGAGTAGGGTAGAGTAGGGTAGAGTAGGGTAGAGTAGGGTAGAGTAGGGTAGAGTAGGGTAGAGTAGGGTAGAGTAGGGTAGAGTAGGGTAGAGTAGGGTAGAGTAGGGTAGAGTAGGGTAGAGTAGGGTAGAGTAGGGTAGAGTAGGGTAGAGTAGGGTAGAGTAGGGTAGAGTAGAGTAGAGTAGGGTAGAGTAGTCAGTTGACGGGAGCGAAGCCGCGGGCAAAAGCTAGTAGTATATATAATAATAGTATTTTTTTAAATCAAATTTAAATAGAGAACACCCTGTAACTAAGCCATTATTCACGAATTTTGGCGCTATTTAGTGCTATAAAAGTCAAGAAGTTGATTATCTATATATTCAGGATGTTTGGTGCATCGTGCGCCAAATTAAAATGGTCGACAGGAGGGTTCATCTGCTATCCTTTCAGACCCCTATTCACTTCTCATGCCCTATGGATTTTTTTTCCTCGACTTTTTATTGTTTTATGAAGAAGAGACCCAAATTTTTCATTAAAAATACAAATTTAAAAAAATATATAAGGTGTAGACTCTGAATTTTAATTTTATTTAAATGTGTATTGTAGAGTAGTTAAATTTAAAATGAGTGACATTAGCTATCTAGTTTTTCTTTAAATTTACTTGCAAAGCTTTGGACTTAAATTAAAGCTGTCCATGTTACAGCTATTAACAAGGCTATAAAAAAAAAAACCAAAAGCAACCGGAATCTTCCAACTTCCTAGAAATTCTCTAGTTTATCCTCTTGCTAGTGATGTGCCACATGCCGTAAAAATCTTTTTATAACTTGGTGAATTCGAAGTCGTCGTAAACATAAAACTAATATTCAAAATATATAATATTCATAAAAAAAAAGATTTTTGCTTAATTGATACCTGAAAACCCCATTAAAAATGTTATCTCACTCTTATAAGGTAAAATCTGTCTCGTATCTCTCTTTTCGTGTGTTTTACTTGAAAGAAATAAAAAATGAAATTGCATTTTTATCATTTATTTCATAATTTTTACAAATCCTGCTCAAATTGTTAATAAACTGCTTTTAAGGAACGACATTAAAAATATTTAACGTTTTAACTTTTAAGAAGGAAAACTCTCGTGCTGTGAAGAAATCCCTAGTTAGAGAGTACCTAAACTGACAGTGATTACGTTCCGACAAAATAGAAAATCATTTAACTGAAAGGAAAAAAAGACAACATTATTTTCTATAAAAAATCTCTAGACAAGTCTCGAGCTCCATGAAAAGTTCTTATCACTTAATGATAAGGCTGTGCTAGGTGTAATAAATATTCAGTACGCGGCGCGGCGGCGCAACGCGTCATGTACTTAAGCTACTTTTCTTGATAAAAAAAATCAATCCCGCTCACGTCTGTATTGGATTTGCTTATATGTACCAATAATTACAAAAAGAATTTAATAGTAAGAGTAAAAAGCGAGCAAGCTAAAAAACTTCAGCACAACGCTTCGAAGAGGTTCAATATAATAAACTTCCATATCTACCATGACTATGAAGAACGAGCGAAGCGAGCTCAAAAACTTAAGTAATCTGGTAAATACATTCGATTTTCTTTTGACAAACACGAAGTTACAGGGCGACATGGTAATAGCATTCTATTTCCACTTCTATTACCACCCACTACACACTAGCTAGCTATTCGACCCTACTAAGGGTCGAATAGTTAGCTAGTTGCCGCCTCGCGCCATAGTCCTCTTGGTCTAAAAGTAAATACGCTACTGCTGGTTACCAAGGTTGACTGGATTGATTGCTGAGATCGACGGATCGAACGTGATCGACCCCTGATGTACACAACAGGAGAGGTGTATAGTTGTAACAGTGATTTACAGTGTGAAATCTAGCTGTTATCAAGAACAATACGAAGAGTGCGTTTGTGCGTGGATGACGTCAAATATTCGTGTACTGCTTCGGAAAGATCAGTCCAGGAGGTCCAGCTTTCGGTTGACGGAAAAAGTCCAAGTCAGTGTGCATGCTCCTAATCTTATTTTCCTTTTTGATCAAAACCTGATTTTGATCGTCCTATTTGTGTCGCATTTGTGGTTATAAGATTTCGTTATTAGGAGTAACGATAATTCGGTCTTCTCGCGGCTTCAGTCCCCAAGGAACCGAGCATTATTCTAACCACACTTGCAATATGAAACCGAAACCTTACAGCCCGAGGAATGTTTCGAAAGGTGGTCCCCTACGAAAACTCCCTCAGTCGTGTCACACACGTTGACGTTGTCACGCATAATACGGTATTTTAGTTGTCAGACCGCAACTGGATGAAGTTAGATATCTTATCGGGTCAGCTAGGTACACTAGAAAGTAAGAAAGCTGTTTAGATATTTAAACTTCTATTCTAATTCCACTGATATTTAATTAACCTAGAAACTAGTACATGGATTGTTTAAGCGTTATGTGGTGCCAATAAATCCGATTTGCTTATCCGGGTATTTGTAAAGTAAATTTTACATATGCACGGCGCGCGTCGGTTGAGTTGGCTCGAGGTTAGCCTAGATTTTGATCGATTAACCACACAATGTCATTTCTAATTTCGACCGTTTCTTTTGGCTTCTACAATGCGACAACGGCGCGCCTGTCTGTGAGAGTCGTAATATAATATTGGTCCTGAAAAATATACTAATTAAAGTTATCTTAAACTTGCCCTAAGCACAATTTATTTGGTTTTGTATTATTCAATTTACTTCTATATTAATCTGTACTTTAATAGTCGTCATCTTTGTACCCATAACATTCTGCGTACAGTCTACAAAGTTATTACGGTGGCGATCAAATGCCGATAGAACATGTTTTTCGGTAGGTATGTACATTAAAGGACGGCGAGGAAATTGTTGATGAAATTATTAGGGGTTAAAGTATGAAATTGCCCATTTGTATGAAAAAATTAAATTCGTTGTTTTTTTTTAACATTATATATTTAATCAAAATTATTACCATTATTATCTATACATTGTTGCCATCCAATAGGAAAGTCATTTATAATAATAATAATAATTAACTTTATTGTCAGACCAGAGATCCATAGCTTGAACAACAACATTAAAAAGAAAAACATTAAATAAATACATACTAAAGAAAAACAAAAAGACAAACAATACAATACAAAACAAAACAATACAATACAACACAATACAGTACAATACAATGAGCCTACTTCACATACCTGAAAGCCGGTCTGTGTACCGCCATCCAGTGAGACACCATTAGGCCATCCACCCTGCCGGCTACAGTAGCCACGAGGCTATTGGGGCTGTCGCGCATCCGACGCATCAGTGATGCGATTCTCAGCCGCATCAGTGAGCCGAAATCCGGAACACGCGCGTCCGCGAACATCCCCGACGCGCTACAGAAACGCGGCAACCCCAGTAATACCCGGAACGCATTATTATACTGGACTCGTAGAGCATTGTACGAGCCCTGTGTATAACTGACCCACAGGGCGCACGTGTACAGCGACTGGCAGTAGGCCCTGAACAGTGTTATTTTAACTTCACGCGTACACCGTGCGAACCTGCGAGCCAGCATGTTACACCTGACAGCCAACGCTCTACGTTCCCTCTCTAAGTCAGCGTCATCCGACAGACTATCGGTGACCCAGTGTCCCAGATATTTAAAACGAGTGACTCTTTTCAGCGGAACTCCGCCCAAGGAAACCGGTGGAACAGTGCCACATATTTTATTATGCCCCCTAAACACTAAGAGCTCGCTTTTTGTTGAGTTATACCTGAGACCATGAGTCACCGCATAGTCTTCACAGATTCGGAGAAGCCTTCTTAACGCACTTATCGATGGGCTCAACAACACCATATCATCCGCGTAACTAATATTATTGACACATTGCCCGTCAATGGAGCAACCGATCTGGGTGTTACTGAGCTCACAAATAAGCCGGTTGACATACAGGTTGAAGAGCCTAGGTGAGCTAAGCCCACCTTGTCTCACGCCGCACTCCAACCTGTACTCATCGGATAAAGCACCAGCCCATCTAACGCAGTTGGACTGATTGCTGTACCAGTACTTCAGGACAGCAATCAGTCCCTCAGGAAGGTCTGTGTCATGGGAGAGCTTCTTCCAGAGGCAGTCATAAGAAACTAGGTCGAATGCCCTGGAGAGATCCAAAAAACACGCATATACAGGTGTTTCCCTTGCTGCATAGTATTGGACAGTATGCTTGAGACAGAGGATCGCTGTTTCAGTCGACAAATGTGGTCTAAACCCAAATTGGGCGTCATGTAGGGTGATATATCCATCCAGCTGCCTGTCAACCAAACCGTCCAACACCTTCGCAACAATTGTCGCCAATGAGATAGGCCTGTAGTTGTTCTTGTCACTCGCATCTCCCGTCTTGTTCTTTATTATAGGAACGACAATCGTTTTCATGAGGTCCTCTGGAAGATACGAGTGACTCATACATACATTAAATAGCAGAGTTAATACACGTGGTAAGTGCTTACCCGCATATCGTAGGTGTTCCTGTTGTTTATTTATGCCTTTGCGATTGAACTCTGGTGATCTAGATTTGACAAACTGTATGAAAGCATTTTGTACTGCTTCCAGAGAAGAAAACTTTTTATCACGTAGAAAATTGACCAAATAACGAAAAAAATTTTTTTTTATTCGATATCCGTGTTTTTATTGGTAAGCTTTGCTTTAGGACACTGTTGCGGCGTTTGATCTGGGGTCAGCCATTGCATTTTTCGATTACGGTTATCGTAAAGAATCCACTTTTCATCACGTTTCATCAAAAAAGTTTAACTTAAAAATCTCAAACCATGAAGGTTCTATGTCAATTCGAAGTACCTATTACAATTAAACGGTAATTTCATACTTTAACCCCTATTATACTGTAGTGGACGTACTGTAGGGACGCTGTTGAATTTTTCGGAGACAAGAAACGTAACTTTTGTCTCCGTTTTCGTAGGTGTTTTCAAAAATATTAAATGTTAAATTCGATACTTCGACGACACGAGATTTATGAATGAACTTAATAATAATAAAGAAAAGTGTTGATGGAAGAAGTACAAAACCTTTTTTATTTTTAAATCATTATAATCCTAAAGAATCTAAATATCCTAACGGAAAGATAAAAAACTCTGCTTATGTTGTCGTACATTGTTGGTTGGAAGACGAACAGTCGGATATTGCGCTCATAAATTAACTGTAGTATATTATGGTATCTAGGATGGACTAGGCATCAATCAAATATTTCGGCACTTGCAGGTTTTCTGGATGAATTTGTGGTTAGTGATCATGAGGAATTCCAATTAACCTATAGACTGCTAAGATACATTGTTTTATTATGAAATTCCCGTGTCCACCTTCCACCGTCCGGCTCCATCATCAGATCAGTTCGATAGTATCTTATAGCCCAAGTGCATCTCATGACAATTCTAATAAGCCCAAACACGGTTAGGATAAATAAATTAATTACGAAGTTCCGGTGCCTATCTTCCAGCTCCATCATCAGCATCAAATCGCTTCGATGATACCTAAAATTTTCAACATAACTATTGAGAACCATATATTTATTCGTATTGTCATAGTCGCTTAATTATCTTCATTGTGATATCTAAGTGAGTATGAAGTTTCGTTTTCGTTGGCCATTTCTGGTCTTCTTCATCGGTTCCACTTCATCAAATGTTACTTTTTGACTGTAAATGCATAATATTTCAGGAGTTCCCTCGATTCCTCATGGATTCCATCATCAGAACTGGATTTTGAAAAAAATGGGACCAATCTTAAAGCATATCTTATATGGGAAAAAAAATTGCAATTCGGTCCATAAACGACGGAGTTCTGAGGTAACAAACACAAAAAATAATATGATAAAATACAACCGAATTGATAACCTCCTCCTTTTTTTGAAGTCGGTTAAAACGTGCGTTTTTTTTTCACCGCAGTGCGCGGCGCTTCCTAGATCTCTATGCGTTATATAAAATAACTAATTTCGTAAGTCGGGGTTTCCCGGTATTGTTTGTTTCTCCGAAATTTTTATTACTGTTTTTATTTGTTAACCGACTTCAAAAAGGAGGAGGTTCGGCTGAATGTATGTTTTTTTTATGTATGTTCACCGATTTCTCAGTCAATTGTAGACCGATTTTAAATTATTTTTTTTTATTGAAAGGTTATGCTTCCGAGTTGGTCCCATAGAAATATTGTTATTTATTTATTTACTAAAGTACAGCTAAAAAGCCATTAATACTAAACTAAACTAATTTAATCTTTTCACTCTGTCTTCTCACAGAATCGCAAACTTTCTAATAATATTGTCTTCCATTCATCAGCAAGTTATGATCTGATCATGAACTTCGAAGATGTGGAACAGAACTCATAGGATCCCAGCAGAACTGTCGTAACAAGTAAAATTGCTTTTCAACACACTTGCTCAGAAAGTGACTCTTATTGCACTGCGCTTAGGTATATAATGGCCACTCGTTATCAAACTGTGACATTTTGATTACCATTACGCACTAGTGCTATAATGTAGTTAAAACCTTTTTGTTCAACCTCTGTTCGCAAACAAATTTTGAATTCAGATAAAATTCCCATTAAGTTATTGCGTTCAATAGTATATTATATAAATGAGTGTCTTACTTACTTGTTTCATCAAATTTACAAGTTAAAATGGACAAATTTAACTTGTACAAACGATTTATTTAATTAAAAACAATTAGTAAATAAATCGTACATTCAAATAAAATTTGTTTCTTTTTTGTAGTCTACGGTTGCCATTTTAAGACGCGTGGTTATTGCCGTGTTTTTTTTTATTCCAGTACAGTTCAGTGGCTGTATTAATTAAATTAAATTAAATACTACAAAATCATTAGAAAATGTTACATACGTATTCTATTGTCACTACGAAAGACATTAACGTAAAAACTTTTCACGCAAGAAAACATAAACGTAAGACTATAAGGCAGTATGATCAAAATACCTCAGCCTTCGTCTAGGGGTAAATAAAAAAAAATTATGCGCGGCCTTATAAAAACAGATTTTTACCGCCATGTCACAGAAAATTTTACTAGTTTTACTGTTGTTTTCTTCACAAGTGTAATGAAAAACGTCGTATGACACACGTGAGTAATTAATGATTACCGTTCTTGGCTCTCTTAAGACCCTCGCCACGGCTCGGGTCTAAATACCGCCTCGACGGTAATCACTAACATTACACACTTGCATCATAATGTACTATTATTTATACGTGTAATCGATGACTGACTGAAAGAAAAGGCGGAGGGGATATATCGAACTGATCTGATGATGAAGCCCGAAGGTAAATCAATGTAATCTAACCGTTTTTGGGATTATTAGAATTTTTATGAGACCCACTCTGGCTATAAGGTATTTTCAGTTTGGCTGAGGGGTACTTTATAGTGGTGGTACCACTGAAAAGTGTAAAATAATAAACTTTTTACCAAAAATACTACCGACTTTAATGTAAAAGACACTAAAAAGTGCAAAACAACTTTAATTTCGGAAGTTGGTGTTAAATAACGAAGAGACAACTATTATATTTTCATAGCTCCATTCTTCAGATATATATTACCATGTAGTTTCCCTAACGTACTAGGTAGTGTCGCACTTTTAGATTTAAATCGATTATACTTACTCGATTTCCGATTTCAAACCGTCATCCGTCATCTACGCATCACTAGCGCTCCCGTGTTTTGCTCATTCCTTTTTTGTGCGCGGTAGTGAACACGCACGTTACTTCAAGTTATCACAAAAAAAAAAACGCGTTACCGTCACATTTCAAATATGCCGAAACGAAAGGCCGAAGATAAAATAAAGCGTTACAAAGAAAAAATCAAACGTTTAGAAGGGAAACAAAACGTGCATAAACGTCGACGAAATATTATAATTTCCGATTCAGATTCTGATATCGAAAACCAGGGTAAGTACTTATATATATATATATATATATTGTTATAAGTGTTATCGGATCACAAAATTATTATACACGATGGCTAGACATGACGCAAAAAATCTGAGCCTGGAGGTTGACCGAGAGTCGTACACGAAGGCAAAATACATGTACCTAGATTAAATGAATTTAAAAAGTTAATATTAAATATTTTATAAGTGCAATGTTAAAATTTTGCAATCACAATAAAAATACATATGGGTGATATTATTTTTAGTTTTCAAAGTATAAACTATATTTTTACCGTATACTTTCAGATGTCGAAATACCCGAAAATTATAATGTTGAGGACGTTGAAATTATGCACCATGATTACCCTCATATAGAGGATGAATCATTACCGACGATACCGTTATCTAGTACATCAGTTGAATGCGACACATTGCAGTCGCAAACATGCGTGGACAAAAATCATCCCCTAGAGCAAAATGAGACGGTTCCTGAAACCTCAAATGAAGTACCTATAGAACTTGATCCAGAAATACGTCTTGCATTGGGGGATCCCATTGAAGACAGTCCTAAATATGGAGCTAATATTCACAACGACTTGGCACAGCGCTGGTTGCCAATACTAAAGAAAGGCTTGACAAAAGATGTTAAAGAAAACTTGTTGAAGGAACACCATATTCCTGATAACTGCAGATTACTAAAATCACCCAGTTTAAACCCCGAGATAGCCGCTGCTGTTGCAGAAGCAGTTCGAAGTAGAGACAAAAAGATGGAAGTAAAACAAAATCAATTAGGGTTGGGAATCACTGCTATTTCAAGAGCTTTGGAAATAATTAATGACGGAAGTAAAATTGAAACTATAAAACATCTTTCTGAAGGATGTAGAATATTGACAGATCTTCATTATACAGAAACACAAATTCGGACTAAATGTATTACTCCGTGTTTAGATAAATCTATACTGAACATAATTCAAGAAGAGGAAAGAGATGAGTTCTTATTTGGCAGTCAATTATCAGAAAAAATAAAGGCTGCCAAAGCCATAGAAAAGCAAGGTTCGCAAATCAAAAGAAATATACCGCAAAGAAATAATCAAAATCAGTCGCAATCCAAAGGCAGATACACGGGAAACTGGACACCTCCTCCTCGATATCCGTCGTCGTCGAGGGGGGGGGGCGCGGAGCATACATACGAACAGGCAATTTCGCCCTCAAGCACCGGAGCCGCCGCCGCCGGCTTTGCAGTCGCAGGCGAGGACAACCCCATTTTCCAGACAACGTGCCCAAACACGTCAATAGTTCAGGTACATGCAGGTAGATTAACTTATTATTATGATTGTTGGCTACACATAACAAAAAATAAAACTGTGCTACATTATATTTTAAATGGCTATCGTATACCATTAATAAATAATGTTACACGACCGCATATACCAAATAAATTTTTATCTTATAAAGAGAAACAAAAAATGCAAATTGCTATTAATAACCTTCTTGACTTAGGAGCTATTGCTGTATGCGAAAACCACACTGAACAATTTCTCTCACCGATTTTTTTGATTCCAAAACCTAATGGGACAGATCGTTTTATTTAAAATTTAAAATATTTCAATAAATATGTAAATAACGAACATTTTAAAATGGAGGATTACAGAAGTGTATGCACTTTATTATCAAAAAACAGTTACATGGCTAGTATTGATCTGAAAGAGTCCTACTTATTAGTTCCTATACACCCCGAACATAAAAAGTATTTAAGGTTTCAAATTGAAGACGATTCAAAAAATTCAATTACGTATGAATTTAATGCAATGCCCTACGGTTTATCATCAGCACCAAGAACATTTACAAAAATAATGAAGGAAGTGATTGGTTACTTAAGAAAACGTGGTTTTAGTTCAATAACATATTTAGACGATACCTTGTGTATCGAGAATTCCTATGAAAAATGTCTTTTGAACGTAAATGAAACTATCAGAATCCTCGAATGTTTAGGTTTTATCATAAATTTCGATAAAAGTTCGTTAGAGCCAAAACAAACATGCAAATTTTTAGGTTATACATTTGACACACAAAGTATGACGATGTCCTTACCAGAAAACAAACAAACTCATATATTACATTTGGTGAAAAAATTCAAAACATTACAAAAATTTACCATTCGAGAATTCTCTCAATTTATAGGCGTTTTAACAGCCGCATGTCCGGCAATAAAATACAGCTGGCTATATACAAAGAAATTCGAAAGGAAAAAGTATCTCGCCCTGAAAAAATGGAACAATAATTACGATGCGATTATGAAACTGTCGAATAACATTTTACCGGATTTAAATTGGTGGGAAAGAAATATATTAATTTCAAAAAAAAATATTTAACCTCCAATATACAAATTGGAAATTTTCACGGACGCGTCAAGGTCAGGCTGGGGTGCTGTCTGCAACAATAGGTGCGTTAATGGGCACTGGAAAGAAAGTGAGCTAAAATATCACATTAATTATTTAGAGCTTCAAGCAGCATTTTTTGGCCTTAAATGTTTTGCCCGAGATGTTACCAATTGCGCTATATTGATGCGAATAGACAACACTACGGCCATCAGCTATATCAATAGAATGGGCGGTATACAATTTCCACACTTAAATGACTTAACGAGATCCATTTGGCAGTGGTGCGAAGAACGCAACTTGTTTGCATCTCGCACCAATGCCAAATGTAGGGTATACATATCCTGGAAGCCAGACCCGGATGCGCTTACTGTAGATGCTTTTACGATATCATGGTCAAAATATTATTTTTACTGTTTTCCTCATTTTGCAATAATTCAAAAATGCTTACAAAAAATTATCAGCGAACAGTCAACTGGAATTTTTGTCTTTCCTTATTGGCCCACACAGGTGTGGTTCCCGTTGTTGAGCAATATTATAATATCAGATATAATTTTTCTAAAAAATGCAATTCGGTCGGATTACAGGATACATCTACCCGCGCAGACTACCCTGGCAGCAGCCATTGTCTCCGGGAAGCCTTCACAAAACAAGGCATTCCATCAGAAGCGATACATCTAATGATTTCTTCGTTGGCAGCTAACACTATTAAACAATACAACACAACGTTCAAACTGTGGTGGAATTATTGTTTAACCAACCGTAATAACTACTTAGAAGCACCAAAAGCAGCGCTAATTTTATTTCTTACGAAACAATTTGAAGATGGCGCTTCTTATGGGACACTAAATAGCCATCGTTCAGCTATATCACTGCTTCTAGGTAATAATATAGGTTCTAATGAACAAGTTTCACGGTTACAAAAGGAGTCTTCAAATGTAGACCTAGTATACCTAAATATAATACGATATGGGATCCACAGGTAGCTTTAGATTTCATGGATAAATGGTTCCCTCATACAAATTTATCACTATGTCAATTAACATTAAAGTTGGCCACACTTTTGGCTCTTTGTACAGCTCATCGCGTACAAACATTGTCTTTAATAAAAACAAATAGTATTTTAGTCCATCAAGATCATATCATTATAACTATTTCAAATTTAATAAAAACCTCGGCAATCAATCGTGAGCAACCAACCTTAGTTATATCCTATTTACTGACAAGCCTAGTATCTGTCCTGCAAAATGTTTGGAAGATTACTTAGAAATTACAAAACATATTAGAAATGACTCTTCTTATTTCTAACTTACAAACGTCCACATAAGCCGGTGACGTCACAAACCATCAGTCGATGGATTAAAAATATGTTAGCAGAGAGTGGCGTCGACGTGACGAAGTTTAGTGCTCATAGCACGCGTCACGCTTCCACATCGGCCGCTCGCGCCTCTGGTGTATCACTGGACACGATTCGTAAAACAGCTGGATGGACGGCTACATCAAAGACGTTTGCGAAATTTTATAATCGTCCCATTATTTCACAAGAGTTAGCTAGGTCTGTTTTTGAAACAAACAATTAAATTTAATTGATTATTAATAATTTACAGACAAATTATATAAAATTGTATAAGATCATCTGTTAAGTTAAAGATTGTTATTTTGATATTGTTTTAAAGTTAATACCTATGTAAAAGTTTTGGTAAATGGTATCTCTTAAAAGAATGAGCAAAGCACGGGAGCGCTAGTGATGCGTAGATGACGGATGACGGTTTGAAATCGGAAATCGAGTAAGTATAATCGATTTAAATCTAAAAGACGCTACCTAGTACGTTAGGGAAACTACATGGTAATATATATCTTCGAATGGAGCTATTCATATAATAATGATCGAACTTCCTTCTAGAAGTTCGTTTGATCATATATTATAGAAACACCGACTTCCGAAATTAAAGTTATTATGCACTTTTTAGTGTTTTTTTTTTACATTGAAGTCGTTTGCATTTTTTAAATGAAATATAAAAATTGTAATGAGTTTTTTCTACTATTTAAAGTACAATTTAGTGTTAATTTCGTCTTTAATCATTTCACGAATTTCCCCAGTCATTGAAGTTAATCAGATTCATTATTTCGTTCAAATATTTCGGGTATTACACTGCAGCCAGCTAAACTGTTTAACGTGCTAGGTAAAAAAAGATAAAAAATTGTTAGTAGTGTTGACCTTATTTGATCAGAATATCAGCCACGCCTGGTCTTAGATAAGCTGCAGATAGGTAGGTACTTCTTATCAGTGCACATTATGGCAGAGTGTGTTCATACAGGCAAAAATGCATACAAAATAGATTTGCCAGCTGCGTTTTTTACACACTTGATAGTCCAGTGGTAATTCATTTATTACGTAAGACAATTTTTACTTGGTTTTTACCTCCTTCTCCCTAAATAAGATTTTTTTTTTAGTATTTTTTCGTAAGAATCTAAAAGAAAAAATGAATATACGGTTGGTTTTGATGTCGAGCACAGGGAACTATTTTCCCACCCGCAGACCACGATGGCGACGACGACGACAATGCTTCAGAGGTGACCGAGGTAGAGATGAGAGTGGCGGTACGAAGGCTGAGTGCCAAAAATACCGCCCCAGGACCCGACAGGCTTGCCTGGGAAGGGCTGGGTCCTAGCCATGGAGACTAAGAGGGCTCTTCAGCGCATGCATGGAGAGGGGCCAGTTCCCACTTCGCTGGAAGACGGGGAAACTGGTCCTCATCGCGAAGCCGGGGCGCCCTGCGGACTCACCGTCCGCGTACCGGCCCATTGTGCTGTTCGACGAGGTGGGCAAGCTCTTTGAAAGAGTATTTGCAGATCGCCTCGTCGCGCACCTAGCACGGGTGGGGCCGGATCTGGCAGACGGCCAGTTCGGCTTTTGCAGGAGGCGCTCCAGGGTGGACGCTATTATGCGAGTGCGAGCTCTCACGACAGGGGATGCGTCCCAGGGCAGGTGTGTCGTGGCGGTGTCTTTGGACATCGCCAACGCCTTCAACTCCCTGCCTTGGAGCAGCATTAGAAGGGCACTCCGGTATCATCGGACGCCCGACTACCTCTGTCGTGTGGTCAAGGCGTACCTGTAGGACAGGCACATTATTTACCCTGGTCACCTGGTAGCGTCGAGAGATGTCGTGCGGTGTTCCGCAGGGATCGGTATTAGGGCCGCCCTTGTGGAACATCGGATACGAAAAGGTCTATAAAAGAGCAAACGTACTATCGGTTAGAAAACTCTTTGTGCTTGAGATGATAATAAGATACCACAGAAACATCGTACCTACCCTGCCTGTTACAACTAAAAGGACCAACCGCTTCACTTCACTAAACACGCTATTCAAAACACACACACACACACACACACTCCACAGAATGCTTAATTTTAAATCTAGACCTAAGTATTTATTTTGTTATTTAACCTTAATTTTAAAGTATTTCTGACATAATAATACAGATTACACTAGTTTATGGATCAGGTGATTATTTTCTATGTAAAACTTTATGTCAATAAACTTTTATACTTATTATATTTTTAAATAATTCCTTAAAAAAAACATTAAAAAATATAAAAAATAGTAGCCCACCGGCATCGGGAACAGAGTCCAAGCTGCCGGCGGTCAGGGCTCCTGAGAGAGGAATCTCCTAAAGGTGCGCGCCGTGTCCAGGAGTACTGCTTTCTGGACCATGCCCTTGATCCAGCTGGCTAACGAGAGCCTCCTTAGATGTTGATCGAGGCTCTTGGCTATTAAGCCATTGGCCGTTACGACTATCGGCACAATGATTGCTCTATCCACTTCCCAAATGTCGACAACCTCGCGAGCTAAGTCAAGATACTTAATTTGCTTATCTTTCTTAGCTTTCACGAGGTTCTCGTCATGAGGGACAGCTATATCAACAATCATTGCGCGACGCTCTAGTCGATCTATCACCACTATATCAGGTTTATTGGCAACAATAGTCCTGTTAGTGATGATAGATCGATCCCAATATGATGTGATATTGCCATTTTCGAGAACTGGGTCGGGCACATACCTATAATACGTTATTTCTAATTCCACAAGATTGTATTTATGAGCAAGTTGCTGGTGGATAATCCTGGCTACGAGGTTGTGTCTATGCAAATATTCTCCGTTAGTTAGATGAGAACACCCAGAAATAATGTGTCGGACTGATTCCCCGGGCCGGTGGCATGCCCGACAGATGTCAACCGTACCGTCCTTCACAATGTATTTCCGGTAGTTGTTCGTCATCATAACTTCGTCCATTATCGCAAAGACAAAAACTTCGGTTTCCCCGAAGAGGTCCCCGAAACGCTGCCAAGATACAGACGCTAACAGGTCTACATCGGGTCCATGTAAGGCCCGGTAAAAACGTCCGTGAAGCTCCTTGCTCTGCCATATTTCCCTGCGGTCATTAGTATCCATTACTATAGGTTTGCGCCAGTTCTCGTTGGCCAAGGAGAGCGGAGTGAGGCCCTTGTCCACTGCTGCCACATCTCGGTGCATACCCACGTCGGTTTTTGGAAGTACTCCCTGAGACTGCATACGTCGCGGTTTTGCAGGGTCTTAGCATTTAAGAAGCCACGACCCCCGCACATCCGCGGGATATACAGTCTCATCACCGATGACCGTGGGTGATGCATCCGATTTGCGGTAAGCAGTGTGCGGACCCTCCTATCCAGGGCGTTAAGTTCTGTCTGAGTCCATTTAATAATAATTTTTTATATTCTGCGTAACGTCACAGTGTAGTTATGGAACAGTACAGAAACTACGTACAAATGTTCGAAACGGCACACTCACACAAACATACGCATCGACGAGATTCCTAAGCGTTTCTCGCGGTGCTGTCAGTAGCAAGAAACGCTTAGGAGTCTCGAGTCTCAGTTCGATAGTACTTTATAGCCAAAGTGCATCTCATGATAATTTTAATAAGCCCAAACACGGCTAGGATACCTACATTGATTAATATTCCGGAGTTCCTGTGCCTATCTTCCGGCTCCATCATCAGATCAGTTCGATAATACCTTATAGCCAAATTGCATCTCCTAACAATTCTAATAAGCCCAAACACGGCTAGGTTACATTGATTAATTACGGAGTCCCAGTGCCTACTTTCCGGTTCTATCATCATCATCAGTTCACTTCGATGATACCATTTTCAACATAACTATTCAGAACCATTTATTTATTTGTATTGTCGCTTAAATATCTTCATTGTGATATCTATGTGAGTATGAAGTTTTGTTGGCCATTTCGAGTCTTCTTCGTCAGTTCCATTTCATCAAATGTTACTTTTTGACTGTAAATGCTTAAGTTCTCGATTAAAATACCAAAATCACCATATCATCATCATCATCATCATCATCATTTCAGCCGAAAGACGTCCACTGCTGGACATAGGCCTCCCCCAAGTGTCGCCACAATGAACGGTCCTGTGCATCTCGCATCCATCGGACTCCCGCAACCGTTACCAAGCAAGAAGAATCGCCAAACTAAAGTGGCAATGGGCAGGGCACATTGCTCGCAGAACAGATGGCCGTTGGGGCCGACAGGTTCTGGAATGGCGGCCACGTACCGGAAGACGTAGCGTTGGAAGGCCTCCTACAAGGTGGACCGATGACTTGGTAATCACCATATGATTGCCTATAATTTTTGAGGAGTTTCCTCGATTCCTTATGGATCCCAACATCAGAACTGGATTCTGAAAAAAAAATGGCACCAATGGGAAAGCATATCCTCTAAGAGGAAAAAGAAATTTTGCAAATCGGTCCATAAACGACGGAGTATTGAGGTAACACAAATAAAAAAAAACATACAACCGAATTGAAAAACCTCTTTGTTTTTGAAGTCGGTTAAAAATGTGGGGATTTATATCTGTCGACTTTTTTATTTTTGTCTTGAATATCATTTTTATTTATATAATAACAACTCTATGAACATTTATTTGAGGATTGAGGAACACAAATGTAAAAGTTAAGCCAGGATAAGCTACTAGTCTATTAAAATTTGTAGACGTAATCGGGCAAAGGGAAATAATTTCCTACACGAAAAAACCGTTTTTTTTTTTAAGTTTTAGTAATCTGGGGGCACGGTAGTACCCCCGCCAAGACGAGCCAAGCGAAGCGCAAGGGTCCTATCTCGAAGTGTTTCGTCGTTTTTTTGAACCCTCATAGAGTTCCGATGTACCAGATAGTTCATATTCTCAGCATATGATGTCAGTAATAGACTAATTAAATATACCAAGTCTCAATTGAACTGCTCTAATACTTTAGATTTTATTGATATCTGACATACACCGATTTCGTCACTGACACACTGATGATCATCAAAATGTTTGGCTTCTTCCTAAAGTGCTAGAAAGCTGATATTTGGTATGTAATCTAAGTTTAGTATACAACCAACAAAAAAAAAACATAAACTTATAACTTTCGCCCCTTTACTTACTTCAGAAACTAAATATTCGCATCACCTCTACGACGACGGTAGCGAAATGGCGAATCCATACATTTTTACTAATATGTAGAATTTGTGAAGTTAGGGTCGGTAGAGTTAGGCCGTGTAGATTCAGAAGCTTGGCTCTACATGATATCTGATATCTTTTTCACAGGGCAAACCTTATGTGGTAGTCTTGGCAACATTTTACATGAAATGTTTTTGGTGGGATTTATATTGTATTTTATGTACACTGCTAATCTGCTAAATAACATGATACAAGAAAAAAAATGGTTTTTATGTTCGGCCCGATTAAGGGTTAAAATAAAAAGGAGTAGGTTCTCAATTCGGTTATATTTTTTTATCATAATTTTTTTTTAAAGTCATTTTCGTCACAACTCCGTCGTTTATGGACCAATTTGCAAAAATATTTTCTCCTTAAAGGATATGCTCCCAGATTGGTCCCATTTTATCAAAATCCAGGTCTAATGATGAGATCCATGAGGAATCGAGGGAAACACCTCAAATATTCAAGGCAACTATATAGTGATTTTGGTATTTTCATCGATAACTTAAGCCGTAAATGGTCAAAAAGTAACATTTGATGAAGTGGAACTGATGAAGAAGACCAGAAACGGCCAACAGAACTTTACCCTCACATAGATATCACAATAAAAATAGTTAAGTAACAATGACAAAATAAATAAATGGTTCTGAATAGTTATGTAGAAAATGGTATCATCGAATTGATCTCATGATGACGATGGAGCCGGAAGGTAGGCACTGGAACTACGTAACTAATCAATGTATCCTCGCCGTGATCGGATTTATTAGAATAGTCATGAAATGCACTTTATCTGTAAGCCACTATCGAACTGATTTGATGATGAGCCGGAACAACTTCATAATAAAACAATGCTAATAAATATAATTACTGAATGGCTCGCCTGTTTCGTTGAACATCACAAGAAATTCAATATGTTTGACGCAGGTAAGGAAATCGATATATTAGTTTAATTATATTTCCTTGTAAAAGAGCAGTCGTCTGTAACTACTTGATTCATGCGACTAGATAGGGTTTTTTAGTCAGAACTGCGGTTTTACAAACGTATGCGTTTCTCTTCTACTGAGATTATAAAACTAAGTTATAACTGAAAATGCATTTGTAGGTGAATTGCAGCCAAAATTATACTTTAGTAAAACGTCCCTTTTATTAAACGGTCCAATCCTTGTTATACATATTTTATTACTTCAGTTACAAAAAACTCTAAGTAACTGAGTAGGAGAGTTAAGCTATGGTAGCTGTACTCTCCTACTCACAGAGAGAGGCTTTAGACCTCGAGCATATAATTATTTATTTTGCTGGAATATGAGTACAGGATTAGCAGTCTAAAATCCAGAATTCTAAATGCCAATCTCAAAATACACGCAATTTACACTGCGAGCAAACCGTAGTTAATTTAAGTACTTTTATGCAACGCTGGGGCGAAACTCCGCTGCCGCGACATATCGCGGCTTGGCCGCATGACGCAAGTTCTCACCGGAGATGGTAAGTTCGGGAGGTTCCTGCACTGGATTGGTGCGGAAGAAACGCCCGGGTGTCATCATTGTGTGGACCGCCCGGAGGACACGGCGTGCCCCGCTTGAGCAGAGAACCGCCGTGTCCTCGTGGGGGCGATCGGCGGCAACGATCTCAACGAATCATGAATTAGGTTATTTCAGGTTTATAATGAGGTTTTTTTATATCGCACCTTCAGAATGGTATGGGCTTTGCTTTTTCTGAGCTGATTTTTTGTAGCTCATTATCAAAATATTAATAAACCTAGTACAGAAATAAAGTTTCATGGTTAAAAAAAATAATGTACAGAAGGCGCATCTGTAGCTAACCGAGGTAGTCAATATTACAAAATAATCAAAAAGTGTCGAATGGTTATACATCCTGTTTGCGTACGAAGAATATTAATTAAAAGCCAGTATTAAAATATAGTCCGGATAAAGTTACGTTCAAGTTTTAATTTGACTAGTTTTGCCACCTGCTTCGAAAGTATCCACACAATATTAGAACATCAGATTCCTGTAGACGCGTGATTTATTAACAATTATGATGGTCATTACGTTATTGCAAGTATTTTAGTGAGCTTGGTCTCCTTTTAATAGACGTAATCTAATCATTAACATCCTGATTCCTGAATATGATCCTCTTCGGAAATTCTAATTAGCACTCCCTTGTGTGTTTAACATCCAAAAACTACTAATCTATATTATTAGATTAATTACTAATGTTGAGCATTAATCCATACGTCATAACCGCTCATAATTTTCTGTACCTACACGATGCAGGCACCAATGTAGGTCTTGCTGTAACATACCATGTTGTATTCATGCGTGTTCTTCCTTTCTGTAGCTACATGTAGGTCGACGAATGTTATGCCACTAAAGAAATGGAAAATTACAATTTTTGTAAACGGAAAATACAGGTATCCTATGATTCCGGAATATCCCCTGCTACTCTTTAATGGTATATTGTAATTTAAGTTGTTGCCAACTTAGCTTCCAATCCAACCTATGATGGGACATCGATTTATGTAGTCTTACGCTTCCATATTTCTATACTAGCTTGTGTTCTTGACCTTGCCTGTGATTGTTACAACACCGACCATTTTCATCAGTACTAAAAACAAAGTTTAGTGCAATATTAGCAACGATCAACATCGACGTTAACTCTATAAATCGTTCTATAATTTTAAACTATTTACTAGCGGTGACTCGTGCTAATGAGATTCCGACAAAATCGTAATTAAACCATCAGCAGGTTGGTACTTACACAGGCGTCTGCTATTACCATAACCACCGTGTTGAAACGGAAATTGATCACTTTATCGAAGGTCAGGACCTCCCAGCTGGAAGGACTCCTATCGCAATTGCAAGGAAACACTTTGACTAAACTGTTTGTAATGTGCATAATGTAGTTTAAAACCTGTAAGAGCTAGCGTGCACTCGTGACTTTTGTCACCGTGATTTTTTGTTTATTGTCACCGTGCTTATGAACTAGGGCTTTCAATTCCGGTATTCCGAGATCCCGTAATATCGATGACGTGTGTATATTGGTCTTTTTTTAATCACGGTATTGACGAGCCAATATTGTGATTACGCTATTACAAACATCAGTATATATTATTGCGGTTTGTTTAAATAAGTAGTAGGAAATTATATTATATATATTATAATTTACGATGTGATATTACTCCCACACTTATTTTTGCAAGCGCCGGGCTCTGGTTCAGGCCATGGTCCGGAGCTAGAGGAATCGGGATACGGTCGCCTCCTTCTGTGAAGCAGTAATGCTAGCAAAGGAGATGGCCGCAAGCGTGAGAGAACGGACATCTTCATGCTCCAGTCGCTGCGCCAGGAGATGCCCTGGGCGACGGAAGTCGCAGGGCAATCCCTAGCTATCGAAGGCATGGACTCGCGAACGATGAGCGCACCGTCTGCCCGTGCGGTAACGACCGAGGCCAAGTCGTCGTTGGCTCGTAGTGTTAAACGCGTACCTCAAAGAGATGTCAGCAAAACTATAGGAGCCCAGGATGGCCGATGTATGCTAGGGGGGCGGGAGAAATCTCAGCCCGTAAAAAGACCCT
Source organism: Mythimna pallens (assembly GCA_961205895.1). Taxonomy (NCBI): domain Eukaryota; kingdom Metazoa; phylum Arthropoda; class Insecta; order Lepidoptera; family Noctuidae; genus Mythimna; species Mythimna pallens. Next base: position 30,196,032 of record OY540824.1, read on the forward strand.
TCCGCGCCCCGCTTAAGTCGATTCCCGAAATTGAGCCGTATTCAATTCTAAATTGTTATACTAAAACAAACAAAAATTGGAAAATAATGTTTAAGTCTGGAATTCGGTGTTCCTAATATTATTTTTTCATATTTTGATACAGACTTCCGAACTTGAAAGTTATTTTACAATTATTAGTTTTCGTTTTATTGAAGTCGAAGGTTGTATTTTTTGTAAAAAAGCATTTTTATTTTTCACTTTTTAGTTTTGGTATCTCACAATATGGTGTTTTAAAGAAAAATGCCAAGAAAGCCGTGGCAATAGCGATAGCAAAAGCACAGGACAAGCTAAACGATACACTAGACAATCCGGCAGGCCAAAAAGATCTATATTGGCTTGCTAGAGCACGAGAGAGAAACGCAAAAGATGTTTGTCAGATAAGATGATTATGGGATGAAGCTGGAATGATTCTATCAGAAGATGAAAAAATCAAGATGTGGATGGACTATTTTGAAAGACTGATTAATGAGGAAAACAACTGGAATGGAATTATAGAGAGTAAGCGAGTGAATGTGGGGTTAGTGAGAATGATTAGTATGGATGAAGTCAGAATTAATGTAAATGGAATGAAGAATGGTAAAACAATTGGTCCAGACGGAATACCAGTTGAAGTGTGGAAGTTATTGCAAGTGGATGGATGGACGTGGTTAGCTTTGTTCTTCAATAAGTTGTTGCGGGAAGAAGCCATACCTGATGATTGGTGCAACAGTTCCTTGGTGCCCATCTTTAAAAACAAGGGTGATGTGCTTGAGTGCAACAATTATAGAGGAATAAAGTTAATGTCACATACTATGAAAGCCTGGAAGAAAGTTATTGAAAGGCGATTGAGAGAAGAGAGTGAAATTTCATAAAATCAATTCGGTTTTATGCCTGGTCGGGGTACAACGGATGCCATTTTCGCTATACGCCAGCTGTGCGAGAAATACAGAGGTGCGCATAAAAACTTGCATATGGTATTCATTGACCTCGAAAAGGCATATGACCGGGTACCTCGAAGTTCTGTGGTGCGCCCTTAAGGAGAAAGGTGTGCCTGGGAAGTATGAACAATCTATCCGAGCAATGTACAGCCAATGCAGTGCTCAAGTGCGGTCCTGTGGGCAGCACTGGTAGCTTCAATGTTGCTGTCGGCTTACATCAAGGGTCGGCTCTCAGCCCTTACCTCTTCCTGATGATAATGGACGCTCTGACGTCGAATAACCAGGAAGAGGCTCCCTGGTGTATGCTGTTTGCCGATGACATTGTGCTGGTGGCCCAGAGTGGCCTAGAGGTCCAGAGTAGATTGGAGGTGTAGTGGCACAGACTGGAGAGTATTGGCCTAAAATTGAGCAGAACGAAAACCGAATACTTGGTTTGCGATTTCGGCGGTCTCTCCAGTCCTGTGCCTTTAGCTCTCGCTAGAACGCCCAAACTGATCTGCTCCGACTTTCGGTACCTCAGGCCGCTTATCCAAGGAGATGGCGAGGTAGACCGAGACGTAAAACATCGGATCAATTCAGAATGAATGAAATGGCGACAGGTCACTGGAACAACTTGTGACCCACGGATGCCCCTCAAGTTGAAGGGTAAAATCTACAAATCCGTCATAAGACCTGTCATACTGTATGTATCGGAATGTTGGGCTGTGAAAAAGACAGATGAAAAAAGATGGCATGTAGTGGAGATGCGAATGTTGAGATGGTCGTGTGGTGTGACGAGAATGGATAAAGTGAGAAATGAGAATATTAGAGGAAGTTTGAAAGTGGGCCAGTGAGGGAAAAGTTGAAGGGGAATCGTTTGTCTTTGTATGATCATGTAATGAGGAGGGATGATTCGCATGTTAATAAAAGAGTTATGAGCATACATGTGGATAGATGGAGAGGGAGAGGGAGGCCAACAAAAGAAGGATGGATTGTGTGAAGAGTAATATGAAAGAAAAGGAAGTTAGTGATAGCTTGACGAGTGACAGGGCAGAATGGAAGAAACAAACGTATTGCGCCGACCCCAAATAAAACGGAACAAGGGCAGGATGATGATGAAATGTGGTGGTTTGAAAATAAAAAAAAAAACACTTATTTTAATGGTTTTATTAAAGGCGTAATCGAACTTGCGTTCAATACGGTGATCACGTGGTCACGGTGGTATTATAACAATAAAACCGGTATTGAAAAAATCCGGTATCTGAAAGGCCTTTTATGAATCCAACATGTGGTGCGCGCACTTGAACACGTGACAGTTGGGTACAAAATGATAAAAAAAATATTGTTACTCTGACAAAAGTCACCAGTGCGCGCTAGCTCTAAGTGAACATAAGTTTGACATACATTATTGTATGCTGGTGGCGCCTAACACCAATTACTTGATGCGGAAATAATATAAATTAAGTGCGGTTACCCTGGCGCAGGGTTTTAGGCTGGTTTGGATAAAAAATGAATAGGTAAAGTGGACTGTATTGATGCGATGTAGAAAAGTCGTAACTATACGTGGCCTTGCAAAATGCGACTTAGGGGCGACGGAAGCAGGTTTTGGGTCTAGCAAAATTGAGCTAGGAACGCACACTGACCTGTACCTCTACCATGACTTTAAAGCAATAGTATTCGTCGCTACTCGATATCGACGCCGTAAATATTTTGCATGGCAAATTTTGCAGCGCCTCTAGCGGTCACTTGCAGAACCAAAATCGGAAGGTAGTATGAGTCATCAAGTACAAAACCTATCGAATAAGAACTCGCTAGCGACTAGTTTTTAGTAGTTTCCTATAGAAAATCGGTACCATGAGTAACAAATTTGACAGGTGCTATCGAAGCAAACCGTTACTACAGTAGTAAAGTAACTCACTAGCATATGGAAGGGTGAAAATGTTGTAAAGCGTGTCGTGTAAAACGATATTTTATTTATTTGTGCATAAATATGTCCGTTAAAACTTATTTAACGTAGAATATGTTAGGTACGGCTGCATATGAAGACGAACGACACGTCAAAGGAAATATCCTAGCGACTATACGAAAGGCACATAAAGATATTAGTGAAAATAATTTCATCAAAGAATATAGGCTCAATAAAGGGGCTTTCGAGTATTTGTGTGGTCTGCTAAGGGTTTATACAGATTTGAAATTTACACAAAGAGCAAAATACACTTGAATCGAAAGTAAATTAGAAATAAGTATGTTATAATAACTTACTTTTATACATGCACTTCATAATAGACATACCACTTTTCAGTATGCGCATTGTTATTTAACGAATTACTGGCAAAGCTCTCCAACACGCACCATCAAAATATTTGTTCAACTACAATTGTACAATATTACATTTTCAATAGGTCGGGTTATAGAGAATGCGAGCGAGATGGGGTTTCAAATTGGTAGGGTTTTTAGGTCTATCTGCCTTACTCTGTCTTTTACTGTAGCTAGAAAGAGAGCAAACTTAAGTGTGAAGTTAGATACGATGCGGTTTTTGTACCAACGGTTTTTGTATTATATTAAATAATTATCTTATTGCCTTGTATTGTGTGCAATTTATTTGTTTTGTAACTAGAAAACTTGTTGATAAACCAGTCTTTATTTTAAATATAAACGGTTTATAATATTAGTTATTTCTATTTCTATGAAGGTTAAATAATTATTTGCTGCCTTGTACTGTGTACAATTCAGTTGTTTTGTAAGGATTAAACTTGTTGATACGCCATTATAAATAATTTGTAAAATTGTTTGAAATAAAGTAATGTTTATAAATAAAAAAACATTTTATTTACCTAAGTTTTAAGTACCTTGAAACCATTATTATTAAAATTGTTTGTATTTATCTTGAAAAATAAATGTGGTGAACACCTGCGTCTATAAACCTCTTTTGTCTAATGCAGAAGTGAATGAAGTATACTCTCTTCAAAAAAAATAATCCAGTGTTATTTTCTTTTTCAGGTAAAAAGGAATTAAATCTTTGAAGTAAAACTTTTAGCCGAAATCTTGGCACAATGTCAGAAAACAATAAAAAACGTGCTGGCAGTTTTCGCAAACTATTTCCAAATCTTTTCTTTTCTCATAAATCTAAAGAGAAAAATGCAAATAAAAATACCAATGCAAAAAGTACAGAATCTTCTAAAGGTAATCAATATCAAAATCCTCGTTCGATAAGATCTGATAAAAATGGTCAAGGATTGGATGATAGTGAACGTATATATGAAAATTTGTCAGCACGTCGTCCTCAGACTGATAGCGAAACGCAAAGCAACGATATATCCAGCCATCACTCGTCCAGTAGTACACTTGTTTCGGAGAATACGAGAAATAAATCTATTGACACCAACGAAATATCTGAAGTAGAAAGTTTTGCTTACACCAACTACGCAGCAAGACCTCAAGTACCACCGAAACCGTTTAACGATATGGCACATTTGCCGCACTCGCCCAATCGAAATAATCAAGTAATTAATTATGATAACACACAATTTCCGGACGTTTACTATCATTCTTTGGAGAAACTGACTGATAAAATATCGCCGTTCGATGAAATTGAAATCTATAGAGCATCACAAGCACAAGCCTGCCCAGCTTCAGTGGGAGCGGAAATTAAACGAGTGAGTACAAAATTTCTTATATCGCCGAAAAAAGAAGCAGAAGTACGAACAATCCAGCCTACGAGAGCTCGCAGTTTGTCATTTGATAATAACAAAGAAAATGAGCAAGACATCAAGAAACCTAATTCTTACAAAAAACGGGATAGTATTACAAAAGCTTACAATTATTCAGCTCCGACTTCACCAATGCCAATTAGTCACAAAATACCGAACATGCCAAAAACTATATCTCCGTATGAACACGTAAGAAAAACTATGATTGAGTCAGAAGAGAAAAGAAATTCGTTAAGTAGAACGAGTTTTCGTAACAAGACGACGCCATCACCGAGGTCTGAGTATAGTCAAGGAATGACACCAACGCTTCAAGAAAATTCAAAAAACGATTCCGCTGATAAAGAAAAGACCAGACAAAAAGTCGAAGCTTTCTACTGGCAGAAGTTAAAAGAGTTAAAACAAAAAGAAGATGAATATTTAATCAGACAGTCCTCCCTGAAAAGTCCCGTCACACTAAAAACTTCCGGTATCTCCAATTGCAGTACCCCGAATTCTTTCTCATACGTAATAGAGCCTAGGAGTTGTAGTTTGCCGCGTGGCAATGATCTAAAAAATTACTCTATGAATCAGTCAATTTACACTCCAATGCCGTTTGCTAGAGGCGCTCCTGAGAGGCGAACAGATACGTTCATAAAATTTCGGACTTTTGATGACCAAGAAATCATTTACCGCAATCCGGAGAAAGTTCTTGCAAGGACAGTGTCACCAATTTTCCAAGAACGAAAAGTGCCAACTTATTACCGAGGGACTATGCCCCAGGAGAATCGGAATCTAAGTCCATCGAAACGCGTCAGTTTTGAAGAACGATATGGTAAAACTGGAAGTGGTGGTAAAAGTGATAGTATATTAAAAGTGAACGATTATAAAGTGGAAACCCGACAGCCTCAGAACAATAACAAAGTTAGTGAAGTATCATCACGAGTGCCTCCACGACCACCTATCCGGACAACTAGTGTGGGCGTTGGAAAAAAAACGGGACATAATAAAAACATTGTGCATTTAACTAGTGCTGGACATTCGCTGTGCTCTGAGTCGGAAAGTGGTTCCGAAGCTGGTGAAATACAGAGGATAATGCAAAGCAAAGGTAAGAATATTTTTAAATGTCGCAGTTTTCCAAATAAATTGTGCACTTATTTGAATTTGCAAAGCGAATGGTTCTGGCGTATCAAATTTTGCGATAGTAGTGTGGCCCTGTCCAATTACTTACTTGCTACCTTGCAGATTATTTTCATCGTAAGCTGAATTATTAATAATAGTCCGGTCAAATTAGACAAAAAAATAGGAGTGATGTTACAAAAATTCACACCCAGCTGAAAATTGATGGGATTGTTCAAAACACCTTTATAAATGAAATCTAGAAAGTCCTTATTGATACGATTCCTGTAAAAAAATACTCGGGGTTCTTAAAAACAGGTTTAACGCGATTTTCAGCAAAACGTTAAGTTTTGTTATAAAATTAGCCCAAACAAAAAAACATACACCATTTTTGAAATGAGTTGTAATATATGATCAAACGAACTTCCAAGTGAAGTTCGATCATTATTATGATAGTTGCTTCATTTGAAGATATGATTATAACAATGTAGTTTCCCTACTTACTCGGTAACCTTCGCACATTTTTCAAAGTTTTTTTAATTTTAAAACTTCTTAGTTCCATACTCTCAATATATCCACCTCGCGTCGTTTGACGTTTAGCTCATTTTTTTAGAGTCAAGTTAATGGTATGACACAAAACTTTCTGTTTATAGTCTGGGAATCGTTCAGTATTAGGGAGGGAGGGAGCTCATATCTTCAAATGAAGCAACTATCATAATAATGATCGAACTTCACTTGGAAGTTCGTTTGATCATATATTATAATACGTTGCTTCATTTTTCAGATATGATTATAACAATGTAGATGTTGAGAGTCAGAAAGTTTTAGGATGGAGAGAAATAAACTATAAGGTTGAAAACATTATAGTTCTATTTTTATAAACAAAACAGTCTTGTAATTGTTACATCTTCGTAACGGATGGATCTATATCTATTTTTTTTTTTTTTTTTAATTAATTAAAGGAACTTAACATTGATAACTTCAAACTTAAAATTAATTATCATTCTGTTTATTACAACTCGATAATTATGATATTACTAGCACTTTGCCCGCGACTACGTCCGCGCACATCGCGTTTGGACTTCAACCCTTAAAACACTTCCAAACTTAAAGATATTGCGATGCAATGCTTTTACTTGCATCCTAGTACCATTACATAACTTCGGAGGCTTCAAGTTCCTAAGCAACATCACGGGTGTGCCCACACGCAGTGCAAGTTTATGGTATGGAAGGCCGGCTGTATTAATAGTGTTCAGAAACTCAACCGGATAGTCGACTGCTTCGTCTGCATTTACCACCGTGTCTATTGAACAATACACTATAGGCGTCAATATAGCTCTTTCTCTTAGTTATTCCATTGCTTTATCTTTTATTTGAGCCACACCAAGATAATTTTTTTCAATCATCTCTTCGACTGTACTTACTACCGCGCATAATTTTTCTGGTATGACTATAACCCCATCTAATTCTTGGTACTTGCCGTTTCCTAATTGTAGTAAAAGGTCTGAAAATTCTCCTGCAGAGACGTCTCCTCTGAGATTTACTCTCATATTTTTAGTTAATTTAAGAATTTTAGTATAGGGCCATAAGTGAGAGCTCTCTACATATGATAAATTAAAGGGCAATTTCAAAGCAGAGTGTGCAGTTCGACCACCTTCCAATAACTAATAATGTGCAACGATCCCAGAAGACGCGACCAACGTCAAAGCGGTTCCGCAAGTACCTCTTACTTTTGTTAAAATTAAATTGATAAGGTATGTTTTACCAGTCCCACCTGGTGCATCTAAAAATAAATATATAAACTGGAAACAATTTTTCTTTAATTTTTTCCACCGAGGGTTGCATGTGAAGGTGACAAATAAGTCTGGGCGACCATAATGACGTACATAAGTCATAGTGACCTGAGTTCGCTCGTGCATGTATCTCGGCCCACCGGTGAAAAAGGACAGTAATACCACTATTTGACCCAGCTGATGAGCGGCAACATCTTGTCTACCGATGGCGTCCTTAAGGTGGATATAGCTATCGGACCGTAGCTTTGCCTGATTATTTCTAATGAAATTCAGTCTCAGTTTTTGCGTACTAATCTACCAAATATTGGCTAAAATGAGCATCAAAGTGAAGATGGTAATTTTCCTAATTTGCCCTGACCATGATGTAGTATGAATAAAAGCTCGATGCTGACAGTCTTTTTCTGAAGTAATTTTGTTTCCGGGTCTCGCTGTGGTATAGCAATTGAATAACCGTCTTCTCCGTGGCTGAACATTACAGGATATTGCAAAGCATCGTATGAGCGATGTATTTCACTAATTATATCGCGACGCTCGAACTGTTGATCTAATAACACCAAAGCAACTTAATTCATTTGTGTGGTGGTTGTTTTTCGGCATGTATAACTAACTTGAAAGTTTTACAGGAGGAATGAATTCTGTCAATGGTACTCTTCATGTCCCTGATATAAGGAAGATTTTTCGTGCAAGATTTTTTTTCAGTTGTTTTATTAAATTTGGTTTTAATTTCGGGAAATTACAGCATCTTAAGTTTACTTCTCTTTCATCGTCACCCACGATAAATTTGTAAAAACTGAGATGTTTGACCAGGTTCTGACAATAAACTGCCAATTAAACTTGATAAACTTGTCCCTGTACTTTGACGGTTGACATATATCTTTAGAGGTAAGCGGAACAGAGAGTAAAGTCCCGCAAACCTCCGTTGAAAAGGGAGGATCCTCCGACCACACGGGTGTTATGTCTGGTGGGCTACTACTGCCCGATAGATGATTTCGGGCTGTTCTATATGTTTTAAACGCGCGGCGAACTTTGATTGCGCGATGCAGGATTAGTTCTTATGTGACGTCATAGATGTCGCTACATCACTCCCCTCCGGAGATCGGAGATCGATGGTTCTTGATGCTTCTTGATGCGTGCCAGGCCAGTGGTAGGTTGGTTCCAGTGGGTCGGAACCGAATGCCGCATAGTTCTCGGTGAGTCGGAACTGTCTGCGGTGATGCCCCAGTGAGTCGGGGTGGTGCTATCCCAGTGAGTCGGGATGATGCCCCAGTGAGTCGGGGTGATAATGTCCCAGTGAGTCGGGATGATGCCCCAGTGAGTCGGGGTGATGATGTCCCAGTGAGTCGGGATGATGCCCCAGTGAGTCGGGGTGTTGATGTCCCAGTGAGTCGGGATGATGCTGCAGGCTCCAGTGAGTCGGAGCGGTGCTGTGCGACGTAGTGGCTTGACTGCTGGCGTCGACCAGGAGAGGTTCTTCATGGCTCTTCATGTGACTGGCCGAAGGTGCAGTGTGCTTCGCCAAGGTCGCTGATGAGGCTGAGGGTGATGACCAGGTATGACCAGGAAGGAAGGCATGCTGGTGGTCAGGATACCCTTTAAAGCCGTGGGTACTGGCTGTATGGCTCGATGCTCGAAAGCTTGAGGAAGTGATGATGACGTCACGAAGTAGTTGCTGCACGAAGGCTGCGCTGACGTTCTTTGTCGAGGGTCACCAGTTTAGAGGTAAGCGGAACAGAGAGTAAAGTCCCACAAACCTCCGTTGAAAAGGGAGGATCCTCCGACCAGACGGGTGTTATGTCTGGTGGGTTACTACTGCCCGATAGATGATTTCGGGCTGTTCTATATGTTTTAAACGCGCGGCGAACTTTGATTGCGCGATGCAGGATTAGTTCTTATGTGACGTCATAGATGTCGCTACATATCCATCTCCACCAACTTGTTTCCCACCAAACGACGTCATTTGGAAACAATTGTTGTATTTACGAATGTTCGAAATAAAATGTTTGTGATCAGGATGGAGATCCATTATCAAACTGTAAAGGGGTTCGGGAGGTGTACTCAATAATTTGAGTTAAACTTTACCGCTGCTGCAAAACATCTCAGGAGTTTCGTCCTTCCATTTAAACGCATTACACCAACAACATTTATGATTCATATCATCAATTGAAACTACATTATCAAATTCGTAATTTATTTCAGGTTTATACATTCCTAAAAGATACTTGATCTTCCATGGCCGTGTAACAACACGCATATTGAAGCGGGACTGCGTTGCTCTGTGTACTTCAGGATGCGCTTGCTTGTAATTTTCAGCGGCTATTTTTCATTTGGCATTTCGGTGTGTTTTTTGATAATTGCATACAGCTTTCCGGTGTGCCAAAGAATTATTTTCTGAGTATATTTTCTGAGCTCGTCTAACTTGAATCTTCCTTGTTTTGTCTGTATATCTGGTCCTCTTTTTTGTGATGCCGTCATGGACTGTGAAGGAATGTCCGTAGAAATGACTGAATATGAATCTAAGGAATTTAGTGGCACAATATCAGGTACTTCATCATATTTCGTTTTCTTCACATTTATGTTTTCCTCGTCAGAATTAACAACGCCTGTAGGATTAAGTTCTTCATATGAAAAGTAAGCATCGAAATGACCATTTGAAAGATTTTGTGTAAAGCGAAGACGTTTTATCGGGTAACCTAGAGTACCTGCATTTACATACAATTCACCGTTACGATAAACTTCGAAAATACCATACCAACTAAATCTTACATCCAGTTACTTATCTTAATTTTATTATTATTCAAAATGTTACGTAAGACTGTTTAAAAAATATTGTTTTGTAATTAACTTTATGTTTTCGTTTGTACCAATTTGTGTCAGTAGATGTCGTTGTACGTATATAAATCACATAATTAATACGTTATTATAGGATTAGGTTATCACAATAAAAAAAGAATAAGATATTTTATACAAACATGGATGATAACATTTCACCAATACAGGGATGAATGTTGTATTATTATTTGAGAAAGTAAGATATTAAATTAATTTTTTTACCCACATTTTTGAGTAAAATAAACCACTGTGTAAAATCTTTCCGTAAAATAATAATCGCTATTTGCTCTGTTAGAGCTTGTTTTTCTAATTTCTAACACCGAGTTGCGAGTAAATTAGGATGCGCAGTAAGACTTCAAAAATCCTGAACACGATAAAGAACACTTGACTCGACCCTAAACCGTAATTTGAGGATAGTTTTGGAAAACGACTAATGCGTATCATTATTATTAATTTAAAAGTGTATTCGTGCAAAGTTTCAAGTTTATTAACCCAAGAAATAAGATTCTCCCATACAAACTTTAACACCCCCTAAATCTTGCACTGGGGGGTTGTACTGAAAAAAAATTATCGTAAACTTTATAACTAATTTAGGTTAATATTTGTACAAAGTTTTGAGTTAATTGGCCCACGAAAAAAAAAATTGCATACGTACGAAATCCCCCCTTTTTACCCCCTTAGGGGCTGAATTTTGGAAAATCCTTTCTTAGTGCTCGCCTACGTTATAAAAGGAAGCCTAGTGCAAAATTTCACGCTCCTAGTCCCAGTAGTTTCGGCTGTGCGTTGATATGTCAGTCAGTCAGTTTCTCCTTTTATATATATAGATTATGGTTAATCACGATTAGACTTCTGATTGTAGGCAAGCAGAACTGGCAAAATCACCTTCGTTAATAACAGACCTGTTACAAAACCGCTTAAATGAGTTAGATGAATTAGTCCACCCAGCGGTCTTGCGAATTATTTCTATATTAACCCCTGCCAAGCTAGCAGCAGAGGTAGACGCGTGTCTTGTGCTATGCGCACTGAACACACTTATGTCAACGCCACTCTCAGATACCATTTGTTTTATCTATCTGCTGATGGTTTGTGTAGTGGCAGGTTTGTGTGGCCATTTGTACGTTAGTAACAAACTGTTTGTACTCTCAGGTCTATTTTTGATTGTGCAAATATAATCTGAGAGTACTGTTGCTAGGCAAATGGGAATATTTTCTTTGAAGTATGGCAGAAACCAAACAGGCTGTTCCCTACCAGGTGCGGATATCTTGATGACGTCTACTATTGCAATTTTTATGCCATTTTTTGAATATCGTATGTTCTCAAGTTTAATTAGGAAAAACATCTGTACCCTGTGAGCTGTAAAAATAGCTAAAATAATGATCAGTTTTTTGTTTTTTTTGTGATTTTTTCCAGTGTCAGCTCCTTGTTAGGGAACCATGTACCTACTAATGAAATTTAAAACCAATTTTTGGGAATTCCAGGTGGTAGCAATACTTGGGTCTTGAAGGTCTTAGTTTATAAGCGCCTTTCAAGAGACTCATCCGAACCAATATTATATTATTATTATATATGCCTAAGAATGCTGAACGATGAGAGTTCAGGCTACCATACGCACATCCATTATTAAATTTTGAAGTTAAGAATGACAGTTTTGTTTACCATACAATGTTGCCACTAAAGGTTGAGTGAGGTATTGAATTGCTGTATGGTACTGTTAGAGAGGAATGATAGCAGTGTAGCTAAGTCTATACAGGCACCCCGTCGGTTGAAGGCCTGCCGGAGAGCTTCGCTAAACCTAAGGTAAGGTTCCTGTGCAGGGGATGACACTCCTTGAAATGAGATTGAATTTCAGAAACTATAAGGCTTTGCAATAATGGGAACCAAGGTTGTGATGGCCAGTAAGGATAAAATAATATACCATGTGCATTATCATTGATAATTTTTCTAAGGTATTACAACATAAGGGAGAAAGGCAGAAAAGCGTAAAAGAAATAAGCATTCCAGTCTGCTTTAAATGCGTCGACGGATACTGCGTCAGGATCTTATTTCCATGAAATGAACTTGGTACACTTAGTGTTATCTCGAGTTGCAAATAAGCCTATTTCAGGTTGGCCAAAGAATTTTACTATGTTTTGGAAAGCTTCATCGGAAAGGGACCATTTAATGTCCAGATTGACTATTCTAGACGCAGCATCTGCATGTTTTTTTTTTTATTTTTTTTTTGTTTTGACGTAGGTGTGTTGCATATACCCAAAGGTTGCGCTGCTCACACCATTTCCAAAGAGACCTGGCCAAGTCGTTTAAGTGGGGGTATTGAATACCTCCCATACGATTCACGTAGTTAATAGCAGTGGTATTGTCCATGCGGAGTAATATTGCACAGTAGGTTACATCACTAGTAAATGATATGAGTCCTAAATAGACTGCCATCAGTTCTAAGTAATTGATATGAAATCTCTTCTGTGATGACTACCATTTACCATTAAGGTTCTTTCCTACATACAGAACTCCAACCTGATCTCGACGTATCTGTATATATTTCAATTTCAAAATTTGGGTGTCGCATGAAATTGCATGCTGTATCGATATTTGTCGGCCACCAAAACCAATCCTCTATTATAATCAGATAAAACAATTTTGATTTCATAATTATTATTATGCTTGCGTTCTTTGCGCAAGGAACTTTTGTCACTCTAATAACTTAGTGTATACCCAAGCGTACTTCACGGCTGGGCAAGCGGCGACTAATATACCAATAACGCGGGCTAAATCGTGAATCGAACATGCCTGCAATTTTGTAAACTTAGTGACCAGCTTTGCAATGTTACGGCGCTTATGTGCTGGTAATACTATATAAAGATTTTTGGTGTCATAACAAAATCCTAAGTAGGTACTTGCAGGATTATCGCGGTTTTAACCGCCTTTTTTCGTAATTAACAACACAGCCAAGAAACTCGAGTAGTTTCAAGGTTTCATTTACATTTTGAAAACACAATGTTATAACTATCTCCAATACATAAAAATCATCTAAATAAGAAACTCATTAAAAACCGCGACGTCTGAGATAAGCCATAGCTTCCTCTATAACATTAAATCTAAATGTGTTAGTTTTAAGCGAATTATTTGGTTGGAATTGAAATTTAAAATATCTGCGGTCAGAAGGCCTAATGGCTATCAGGAAATATGCGTCTTTTAAGTCGATGGTGGCAAGGTATCCATCGCGTGGTATTAGTATGCAAGTTGTTCGATAATCCTCCATTTTAAAATGTTCATTCTCGATTAGTTTAACGGTTTTAGATTCAATATAGAACGTTTTTCACCATTAGGCTTAGGCGTGAGAAATATTTTGGATATAAATTAGTCTTGGGTCATGCTGCACTCTGAGATAGCCCCTAATGACTTTAATCTATCAATGACTTTCATCATATCTAATTTATCAGTTTGTGATGAACTATTTTTAGGTATAGTTGATTGATTCACAGGCGTATGAAAAGGTATTGGGTAACCATTTTTTAACTAATCGAGAACAAAGTGGGTAAATCTACCTGCATGCACCTGTGTTAACGGTGAGTCTGCACGAGCGCCCGAGGTTTGTCCTGCATCGTGGCGTGTAGTGACGGCTGTGTTGGCGACGAGTACGGGTGTCATCGCCTCATTGTCGTCGTTGGCATCCTGTGTGTACCCCGCCCCCTCCCCCCCTGTTCGCTGGGAACCGAGGAGGTGGGTTCCAGTTACCCTGATAAGGAGGACGGGTTGTTGTGGCTTTACAGTCTTGACAGTCTTCTTAATGGCAAGGCCTCGCTTTTCCGATTTGGATGAACCGAACAAGGATTCATCACGTTCTGATTCATTTATAATGTTTAAAAAGGCCTTGTCTAAACTTGGAGTAATTAATTATATCCTGTGTTGCCAAAAAGTGTGAGTCGTACAATAGACGACAACCATTGCTTAGATGTTTTAAAGCTTGAACCTTATTATCGCTCTTTAATAGGAGATCCATACCTCTGTTGATGGCAGTGATACCTGTATCCAGCTGCCTTTGAGATGCTGTAAGTGCCTTGTCTCGGTTACGCACCATGTCTGGTACCGCTGCTGAAATTTCTGCATTCAATTTTGGTGCTTGCAAGAGCCTTCAGTTGTCTGGCATAGGGTAATCCTTCATGAGCAAGTCTTTAGCGTCTTTAGACATTCCCTTCTTTAGTAAGGGAAGCCATAATTGTGATCTATTGTTGTGAATAATATCACCATAGTCAGGCGAGTCTGATGTGGATTTACCGAAGGCTGACAGTAGGTCAGGGTCTAGCTCGGGTTCTGCGTTACCGCTGGTTCCTCTTGACCATGTTCCTCACGATGGATATCGCCTGATTCCAATTCCACCTCATGCAAAATGTCGGGTGGTAGGGATACTGGTTGCATGCTTTCTTTATCCTTGTACAAGGTTAGGTCAAGATCTTCGTTACCTAAAATTACGATTTGCAATTTAGGTTGTGAAGACAACAACTTTTATAGTAGTATATTAATGGTGCTATAGTTAGTTGCACTGAGTTGCACGATAACGTTACATCTCTTTTAGATTGTACGTATTTTGTGCGTCATTGTCATCGTTGAAAACTCGCAGTTAACCCCGATGCAAATAAAATGAATACTGCTTTAGTTACATAGTACGCAGTCTTAGTTGTGAAAAAATGTCAATGTTATTGACTCGCAGTCAATCCCAAAGCATTTACAAAATTGATACCATAGCATCATTGTCATCGTTGAAAACTCGCAGTTAATCGCATAATGCTCAATTTTTGACAGTGTGCTCATTTTTGGCATGTTGCTTGCAGAGCACATGCGACAGTTACCGCGCACGAAAAAGGAATGAGCTAAACGTCAAACGACGCGAGGTGGATATATTGAGAGTATGGAACTAAGAAGTTTTAAAATTAAAAAAACTTTGAAAAATGTGCGAAGGTTACCGAGTAAGTAGGGAAACTACATTGTTATAATCATATCTGAAAAATGAAGCAACGTATTATAATCATCATTATATGTGTAAGTACACCACGTGTACATGTACATACATCACTGAAGCTGTAATACAAGTAAAAATATTATTTTTAATGGTAAATAAAAAATAATGTTACGTCTTAATCTTAATGTTAACATGTTAACTTTAAAAAAAGTGGAATAATGCAGCTCATAGGGAAAAATTGGTTGCCAAAAAAGTATAGCGATATTTGTTCAAGGCAGTTCACAGCTGATTGCTTTGAAACTTTAAAGACTGATGCCGTTTATTTGGTTCAGCAATACGTTATAAAAAATGCATTGATGTAAGCTTGTATTTATTTTTTAAATAATAAAGACCCCAAATATTTTATCCGGAAAACTTATTAAATTAATCCATTTTAGAAACCAGTTATAGCCTGAGGGGCATCGTCTAAAGGGGTGACCAGACGGTTGGAAACTAGCGTTCCAACCAAGATGACAGTGGTTTATGTGTTTCGTTTGTGTTGCGACATGGATATAAACCACGCGCTAACACGTTCGGTGGTTGGGAAAACGCGCCTGCCAACCAAGGGCGTTGAAGTTCTTGTATTACAACTGCTGTCTACACGGATTGAAAATTTTGCAAAAAGGAAATTTCTCAAATGAGACCATCAGTAGACAAAAAAAATGGGTTTTTTTGCTTCCACAGCAACAATAAACTACAAGAATTTGAGAAAAGTAACTTTATTTTAAAAATCAAGGGGTTTTATCATATTGACACAGGAAGATTTGAATCGATTTGTATACGAATACAATAACTTCAACAGCATGCCGTCGGCATTGTACATTAATACCTATTTGTATGAACGGAAACCAATTTGTATTTAAAAACAAAAACAGGGATAAGAAAATGTTGACAAAAAGCTATTAAAGTTATGGATAATTTAGATCTAAGTAAGCCTATTGGAAACAAAGCCATCTATGGCGTTGTTTTCAATATGCTTATTTAAAACTTGAAGAGTTTAAGTAAAATTAGTGGAAGTCGAGTTTTTTTGTGGTTGTGATAAAAGTTAAAGTTGTGGGAGTTCGTTATTTGTTTGGTAAGTAATACTATGAACCATTTCGAATGATACATAATACCTAATATGAATTCCGCATCGATCGAAAATTAGATGACAAAATCAATATTATATTGTAGTGGTGTCTGAACAACCTATAACTTTATAAAATATGATAAAAACTATTAAATTGCTAGTTTGTACTTAATTCATTGTGAATTGACTATAAAGCGTGATTATTTACAACCATTTTAGTACCAATACAGTTAAATATAGTTAAGATTTTAAAGTTGTGAAATGAATTATTTACGTTGAATCACGCGGGACAACACTCCGCCGCGCGCGCGCTAGGTAACTTAGAGTGCGTGCACGCGGGGGGCCGGACGGGTGAGTAGAAATTAAGTATTAATTATTGAAGGAGGAAAATTTCTTGAGGTGTCTCAGTCAGAGATGTTGTCACGTAAAGGATGACATCAAACGTTGACGTTGTTTTAATATTTCTAAAATTGGCGTCAGTTTGAATATATGTTTTTGGATATTTAATGCCATTACGATTTTAAAATAATGAATTTTTACAGTTATATAGCTAGCAATTTAGCCATTACAGTGATAACCGAAAAATCAAAATACAAAATTAGAATTTTATTTGTTTATCCTTTATATGAAATGATTCATTGTTTTGAGGACAAAATAATGTGTGTTTAGAGTTTGAGTACATTTCACCTTTGGAAACTAAAAATTAGCGCTTATCTTAAAACTTTTTGTTCTTTATTTGTTTCCTGTCACTTTGGGACGTCTGAAAAAGTTTTTTTTCTAAAATATATGGATACTTCGCGCGCAGAAGCCGCCCAAGTGGTGGCATTGCTGGGTTTTGGACTTAGTGTGTTGTGGCTGAAAGATTGCATTCTATCCTGTCGTCTGTTCATAGAGTCACGCGCCGGTCAGGATATGGCAGTAATCGGGTCACTTCTAAGCGAGATTATTGATTTATTGTAACACAACTTGTTTACGAAATCGACGCCTTAATGCTTTTCAACTGCAGCAGCAGCTTCATGTTGTACGTAGGGTGGCTGTAAGTGACTCTACAATTAGAAGAAAGTTGAAGGAACGTGGACTGGTACCGCACAAGCTAGCAAATGGGCCGAAATTAACTGCTGACCATCGAAGAGCGCGCCTTAACTTTGCACGTGAGCACCTAAATTGGTCATACCTCCAGTGGAACAAAGTCTTCTTTTCTGTTGAGTGTAAAATTATGCTGTATGGTAACGACAGATAGAACAAGGTCTACAGAAAAGATGGAGAACGCTTTGCATAATGCTGCATTGAAGAAAAGGTGAGCTATGGTGGCGGTTTGTGGACGGTTTGGGGAGGAATCAGCGCCGACGGTAAGACAGAACTTGTCTTTGTGTCTAGGCTCCGTTTGCCTGCACTAAACAGTCATCGGTATATCGAACAGTGTCTTGAGCATCACGTGATGCCCTATGCACATTTTATTGGCAACGGTTTCAAATTCATGTACGACAATGCTAGGGCTCACACCGCGAGCGTGGTACGAGATTATGTTACCGAAGTCGGTATCTCCATTATGAAATGGGCAGCAAGAAGCCCGGACATAAATCCAATTGAACATCTATGGAATGAATTAAAGAGACGAATTCGTGCAATAGATCCTGCCCCAGAAACGGCCAGCTGCAAAATGCAATCCAAGAGGAATGGAATGGAATGCCACAACATTTGATCGTGACTCTCATCCGATCGATGAAGAACCGTATGGAAGCAGTAATAAGAGCTCGCGGAGGGAATACAAGTTATTAAATTAACGTTTCTTAGCTTTTTTTTTCTTTTACGTGTGTTGTTTTATTAATTTCCTTCATCTCCATACAGGGTAAAACTACTTGTTAAACAAAATACGAAACCAATGAAAATTTAATTTAAATTATTAACATTTGAAAACCTCATATTATTCACTATTAAAGGACATCTGACATATTTATATTCCTAAATATAGACATTTTTCTGTTATTCCTTACAAAATCATAAACTTGCAATTTGTTTCGATTTTTCTGATGAGAAGTGTAATAAAAATATTCGTCAAATACAAACAATCCCATACAAAATGTCTGAACAGCAACTCTATTTGACCAAGTCAAAGTGTTGTATAAAAGGCTACTAAGCAAGATTATCTGAAGAAGTTAAAGTTACTCATGCAATGCAATGCATCAGTTAAAATAAAAGATACTAATCCTGATGCTTTGTAGTACTAGCTAGCAGAAGACCAAATGGAATGGTGTGTGTAGCAAAAAAACAACATTCAAATTGTTCCTCAATCGGACAGTGCATATTTCAGGTTTTGAATGCTAAATGTTTTGAAGTACTGTTCTCTTTCACCTAAAATTAAACTAAAACGAAATCGTTTTCAATGGTTTCAAACTGTGTCAAAACTATTATCTATAGCTCACTGAAACTACCATAATTTAACAATAATATAACTGAGTAGTACTGGCCCAGTGGTATCGGCCTTGACTTACGAGTCGGGTTGTGGGTTCAAACCCAGGCAAGCACATTACTTTGTATAACTTATTTCATCACTTCCGCTCTCAAAAGTGTGAAAGAAAACATTGTGAGAAAACCGGCATTACCTAGAATTAAACATTCGAAGATATGTTGAACACTTACTATAAATGTGTAAATACATAATATAAAATTAATTAAGTCACGGACTTAACTAGTTGAAAGCATTTAATTATTTTTCTTAAATACTTTTGAGGAAATATGGAAAATTGCAAATGGATGAATCGCTTAAAAGATTAAAAAATATTCTCCTTACTTCATCATCATCATTTTAGCCGAAAAAGGCCCACTGCTGGACATCAGCCTCCCTCAGGCGTCGCCATAAGAACCAGTCCTTTCCGTCCCGCATTTATCGGATTCTCGCGACCCTCACCAGATGATCTGTTCACCTTGTCGGAGGGCCTAAAATATATTACGTTCGGTTCGATTCCCACCCAGGACAAATGTTTGTGTGATGAGCACGATCATTTGTTCTGTGTTTGGGTGTAATTTATCTATAATATGTATGTATTTAGAAATATATAAGTATGTTTATCAGTTGTCTAGTACTCATAACACAAGCTCTGCTTAGCTTGAGACTAGACGGCGTTGTGTGATAGTTGTGGAATATTATATTATTATATATTATTAAGTCTAAGCTCTACGTAGTACGTACCTAAATATATTTACTTCCCGTGACACAAAGTGTCGCCATCTAATGTCGGGTAGAATTATATTTGGAAACGCTGATGACGATTTTTCTAGAACTATTTTAATAAATTACGTTAAAATAATATACAAATGAAATGTGATACCATCCATAGCATCAGAACGTCTATCCAAGTAGTTTTTACAATATAAAACACAACATTTAATTCGTTTTGTCTTCTATCGCGAATATGCTGTAAAATGAATAAATTTACGAAGTTGTGCTCAGGACGAACGCCAACAATACACTGACTTAAGCCACGCCCACCGTGATGACGTCAGGACCTAGCTGAGAATCACAGTGCACCGTTGTTTACCCATCTCCTCTTGGTATTTCCTTCATGGTCGGCCCCATTGACCATCTGTTCAGCGCAGTGACGGATTAACCCTTAATCAAATTAAGCAATTGCCTAGGGCATCACGTCTGGGGGGGGCACCAGAAGAAGCACAAAAAAATCCATCCTTAGGGCAACACGTCTCACTCTCATGTCACCAAAAACCACACCAAAAAAAGTTTCTAGGACTAATTTGAAAATTCGCGGGTTTTAAGTTTACATAGAGTCCGCCCTAGAGTCATAACCCCGCTCCCGCTTGCCCACTCGCTGTCCGCTAGTGCATTCGGTAATTCAAATGCACTGGAATTGTGATTAGCCAATCATAAACCACCCCTACGCCGCGGCCCCCCGCAAATCTGTGTCAATCAAATGTTTTGTTTTTTGAGTAATTGTACCGGCCGGCTTCTATGCATACGTAATAATAGGGGTTAAAGTATTAAATTGCCGTTTTATTGTAATAGGTACTTCGAATTGACATAAAACTTTCATGGTTTGAGATTTTTGAATAAAACTTTTTTCACATAGTAGGTACCTATGAAGTTCTTTTAAAAAAAACTTTTTCCAAAAATAAACCGATTAGAATTAAAAAAAACAATAAAAGAATCAAAATAACTTTAATTTCGGAAGCCGGTGTTTCTCGGTATTTTTTTTCTTATTTAACACCGACTTCCGATTATTATTATTTTTAAGTTTTTTATTTCACACTTTTTAGTTGCGATACACTTATAACCAGAGTGCCTATTCTCATAACAATTCTAATTAACCCAAACACTGCTAGGTTACATTGTTTTATTATAAAGTTCCTGTGTCTACCTTCTACCTTCCGGCTCCATCATCAGATCAGTTCGATAGTACCTTGTAGCCAAAGTGCATCTAATGATAATTCTAATAAGCCCAAACACGGCTAGGATACATTAATTACGGACGGAATTCCTGTGCTTACTTTACGGCTCCATCATCAGATCAGTTCGATAGTACCTTATAGCCAATGTGCATCTCATGACAATTCTAATAAGCCTAAACACGGCGAGATTACATTGATTAATTACGGAGTTTAAATGCCTACTTTCCGGCTCCATCATCATCATCAGTTCACTTTGATGATACCATTTTCAACATAACTATTCAGAACCATTTATTTATTTGTATTGTCATAGTCGCTTAACTATCTTCATTGTGATATCTGTTTGAGTATGACGGACCGTTGGTCATTTCTGATCTTCTTTATCAGTTACTACTACTACTTACTACTTTTTTACTACATACTTAAATTTTCGATGAAAATACTAAAATAACTATATGGTTGCCTATAATATTTGAGGAGTTCCCTCGATTCCTCATGGATTCATCATGAAAACTGGATTTTGAAAAAAATGAGACCAATCTGAAAGCATATCCTTGAAGGGGAAAAAAAAATAGCCAATCGTTCCATAAACGACGGAGTTCTGAGGTAACAAACATTAAAAAAAAAAAAAAAAAAATACAACCGTATTGATAACCTCCTCCTTTTTTGGTAGTCGGTTAAAAAATGTACAACATTCGATTATCGACTTTCAGTTGTTTTTTGTTCAGCTTAGACAAGAAAGATAGATACTTCGAAAATTTGAGTGATTTTTTAATCCGAGTTCCGACGCGGAACTATTAGCTCGCAATTTCAATGTTGCGTTTGGAGAGGCGACTGCTAATGAACGCGGAGTGCGATTTTGGTTTAAACGCTTTCGTGATGGAAACTTTGATTTGAAGAACGAACCACGTGGAAGACCGCCCACACAGGTGAATAACAATGAATTGAAAGAGATGATGAAGCCGATCCGAGCCAAACTACCCAGGAATTAGCGACATGGTTTAACGTTACCTTACCAACAATAAAAAATATGAAAAATTGGTGCCTCATGATATACCAATAAAAAGGTAATGGTAAAATGGTAATGTTTGGTGGTCTCAGGATGGTGCTATTCACTATAGCTTTCTCCGATGTGGTCAAGCAATAACGGCAGATGTTTACTGTGCCGAACTCCGAACAATGATAGCAAAACAAGTAGTGAAACAGCCCCGACTCATGAATCAATCTTCACCATTATTGCTCCATGATAACGCGAGACCTCATACAGCACGAGAAACCATTTTAACTCTACAGGAACTGCAATTAGAAACCATTCGTTACTAGTATATACCTAAATACATTGCTCCAACTGACTACCATTTTTTTTCGTGATTTGGACAATTTTCTACTTGATAAAAAGTTTTCTTCTCAGTATGCAGTACAAAATGCTTTCACACAGTTTGTCGAATCTAGATCACCAGTTCTATCGTAAAAGCATAAATGACCTTCCTATTAGATGGCAGCAATGTAATGCATAATAATGGTATGTATGTGTATAATAATGGTAATTATTTTGATTAAATAAAAATAAAAAACGAATTTAATTTTTTCTGTACAAATCGGCAATTTCATACTTTAACCCCTAATAAATAAATTATGCTTTGATTTTTATTGTTGTCGCACCTACTCCACTTCAAAGGTTTTTTTTTTTTCGGTGGGAAAATCATCTTATGACATCCCCGAGAGCCCCCGCTCCGCCCAGAGCCCCCGCTCTGGGCGGAGCGGGAGATAGTGTCAGACTTTTACTGACTAAAAAACCCACTGCTGTTCCTTCGTTGCCTTTCGTACCAGGGCCGAGTCTTCCTTTCAGAATTAGACCCTTGGGCCCCAGTAGGCTTCGACCCTGATAAGCCCCTACAGTTGCTGACATCTCCTTGAGGCGCGCGTGAAACAGTACGCGCCGTCGACGACTTGGGCTCGGTCCGGATGGTTACCGGACGTTCGGACGGCGAACTACCCATTGCTCACCGTCCGCAAGCCCACGCCTACGGTGGCCGGAAATCGGGATCAGAATCCCGGCGGCGGTTGGGGCGTGAGGACCGTTGCCTCACGCGATCGGCCGCCTCCTTTGCTAGCATTACTGCTTCGCAGAAGGTGGCGACCGCCTGCCACTCCTTGCTCCGGACCATGGCCTTCTAAGGTACGTTACATCTCATCACCTTATTTTAAAAAACTAATGTTTTTAGGTTTAAAGACCGATTCTAGTTGACATATGGATAGGGGGCCCACAGGCGAAGATTGCTTAGGGCATCAAATAGTCTTAATCCGTCACTGGTTCAGCGAGTGATCTGTTTGGCAATTAATAAAATAGTAATAGGGCTATGTCGTTAACCTAGGACTGTACTACTAATGACTTAAATTCGTTTACGCAAAAAGTTTACAGACAAATGATATTTTATATTGCAAATTGCATGATCGTAAAATATCAGATCAAATGATTTTGAAATAAAAGTATACGTCTCACTAATCTTTCTTATTTTATTATAAAATAAAGAAGATTTGTGAAGACGAAGTACTTATAAATATATCAATGTTTACTTGAAACGTCCATATTTTCGAGTTATATAATTCTTTGTGAGAAGAATGATTGTGAACACAATAATTGTAGCAAAAAAATAAATGACAGCAGCGCCATAATATTGACGTACACCAAGTTTCAGCAACATAGTCTTTATTCATTTTTCTATTGTTACAATTTTATTAGCGGAATCAAATTTCCGCTTTCGCACATTCTGTATACGTTGTCACACTCCCCTATTATGTGCAGCGGCGGCAGCGGTGTAGTCGAGTGATAAAGCGATTGTATCAGTTGAATGGTGGCCAAACAGTCAATGCGTATACATTATAAACATGGGGCGTACAGTGGTATCGGTAACTTGTTCAAAACGAGTTAATCTGTATTTAGTAATTTTTTTTATTTTTTATTTTTATTCGCTATAAACCAGTGCTTGACTGCGATCCCACCTGATGGTAAGCAGTGATGCAATCATTGATGGTGAAGCGCACTAGTTTATTAAGAGCCTATTCACTCTAGCCTTGAAGGCACCTAAATTATAGTTGGACGGGAAGATAGCAGCAGGCAAATTGTTCCAGTCCCTCGATGTACGCGGTATAAACGACGAAGCAAATCGCTTAGTTCGGACCGTTGGTGTTTCAACAATAAATAATTAATTAGTTGGTATTTAGTAATAAAGTTCTTGATGTGTTTATTGTAAGGAAGAATATTTTTTTATACAATTTAAGTACTCTTTTTGTGCATTGAAAGACTGTCTTGGCTTTCAATCCGAATGAGCAGCTTTGTATGGAACAAATTGATAGATACAAAAAACTCCATTTACGTGACATCTACGTGACGAGAACGAGGACTTTTTTAATATTTTCCTCTGTACTCATTGCCTTGCACTACATATTTTCCAGAACAAAATATCTCAAACGGTGCTTTTCTGCCAAATATTATTAAAACTAGGTCGGTTTAACCCTAAATCGTATAGGACACACTTTCGGGGGGCTTCGGGAATGTTCGAATGAGTCACTGTGGCCTTGAAAAGCAAAGGGCAAGTGAAGGAACACAGATGGGTTTTAGTTGGAAAAAGTCTGAGACGCCCTTTCGCTCCACACAGCGAGAGAAGGTACTTGATACTTTCCCGCCTTAAAAAAGGGTCATCCTCGAGAAGATATCGGTTGTAGTAAATTTTCCGATTGTGATTTTTGCATTGCTTATTTAGAGAAATTGAAAAAAGTTCTACAAAGAATGATTCAATGATGGTAAAGTTCACAGCGGCCTCGCTTTTCGCAATTATTTCTTATCTACCTACAATTGTTCGTTTTGGGCATGGTGGGATACAACAGGTTGGAGACAAGAAGGGATCTAGCGTTGGTATCGTATATTCTAGGAGTGTTCCGGGGCAACACAAACAATCCGGGTGTGTTGCAGGAAATGGGATTGTGCGTGCCCGATGGGTACGTTCAACGTCGCAGTTGGCCGGATTTGTTCGCACTGCCGCGCGGTCGCACCAAGCTGGTGGCCAACGTCCCATTCTCGAGGGAAATGCGCACACTCAACCTGGTGGCTGATAGAATTGATATATTCTCATGTTCACTGAGCGAGTTCGCAAAAGTTACATTACATTTTTTATGTTATAATAATAATAATTAACTGAATTAAATAATTGTATTCTTCTGATAATTAATTACCCTATATTTTATTTTAATTGAATGTTATATTATTATTATATTTACTAATTTTTATTATATATTGACTAAGTTATTTTTTAATTTTGTAAATGTTGTGAATTGGAATTGTATGAAATCGTTATTGTAATTTATATTTTTGACTACACTATCGCATTGGATTGTTCTGTAATGATAGCTGTATGTATGTTTAATAATAAACAAAAAAAAAATAAACAATCGAGAGCAAAAAAACGCACATCATGACTTTTTTATCATTAAGGTGAAAAAATATTTAAAAGAATATATCAATCTCTGGATTGAGAGCCCATTTTTTTAATCCTTATGAAACGAAACAAAATGTATAAGGAATTTAGTTAAAAATGAGTAAAACTTAATGCAATGGCCCATACATTTCTAAAATGTAAATAAAAACGGTTAAGATTAAATAACGTGGGCCTTTAATCCAGACGCTTGAAGAAAGAGGCATAGTCTAAATCTCGGAAAGTACGATGTCGAGGTTAATAATTATTATTTAAGAATTTAGTTAAGAATTTCTAAAGTAATTTAAGAAATTTTCAGATCTGTAGAATATAACTATAACATTACAGATTTATGGCGATTTACCTTGGGCCCTCAATTCATTAATGTCTTTTATAAAGAATCTGCAATAACTGAATTTATCTGACGAAATTCATACATGATACGCCTTTAATGTATTTTAATTAGCTTCAGGCACTCCCGTCATCCACCATAGGCACTATGATGGATGACGCCTCGTTTCGGCTCGCAATCTGTTTACGCTTAGGCGCACCTTGTGTTGCTCCACATCGGTCCCACTGTGGCGAAGCTGTCGACAGCCTTGGACACCGTGGCTTGTCCTGCTGCAGGAGCGCAGGCCGCATAGCACGGCACGCTAGCATCAACGACATTATAGGTCAAGCTCTCGTCACCGCTGGCATACCTATCGTGTTAGAACCTAGCGGCTTGGTACGTGACGATGGGAAGACACCAGATGGCATGACCTTAGTGCCGTGGAAGGTGGGTAGGCCTCTGGTGTGGGACGCAACGTGTGTCTCGACACCCTTGCGCCATCCCATGTTCTTAGTTCGGCGGGCTTTGCCGGCGCTGTCAAATACTGTAACCTTATTGGTAATTACAGTTTTGAGCCGTTTGGGGTCGAAACGCTTGGGTCATGGGATCCGAGTGCGCGTTTCCTTTTCAAGTAAATTTCACGCCGTCTAATCGAAACTTTGCGTGACCAGAGGGCTGGCACGTTCTTCGCCTAAAGAATTAGCATTGCCATTCAACGTGGGAATGCTGCCAGCCTTCTGGGCACATTTCCGGATGACAGCAATGTGGAGGAGTACTTCGACGCCTGAGTGTAATAGGTGTTTTTGTATTATATGTACATAGTGAGGTTTAGTATAATAGTATTTATAGTTTATATTATAGATAGTTTAGATGTTAACAATGTAAACACGGTTAAAAAAAAATTGATACCAAACGGTAAAAAAGAAACAATGACCAAAAAGTTAAGCGTTTAAAAGTAAATGAGAGTTGAATTTTACTAAAACGAACTGAGGGCCCAAAATTTTCGGCTTTATTGACTAAACTTCATAAATTAACGCAATGTAGATCAAGATTTCATACTATATTTTTTAACAAAATTTTAACGTATCGTCCGTTCTTCTAAATGCTATACTTTAAGAGAATTAATTTTCAATTTTGTATAGGAGAAAATTTGGTAGGTTGACCATAATGTTTATCGTACATATATGTACATTTTGTAAAGCACAGACTAAAATTCATATATTTGCAGATAAATGTATTATATATCTCATTATACAGGTTGTTTGGTGCATCGTGTGCCAAATTGAAATGGTCGACATAATTCTATCGAATTTACAAATTTGTAGCAGTTGTTGTGCAGTAATGATAGTTGGAAACTAGGGAGAACTAGTATTGAACTAGTACAGTTCAATGCATTGAAGCGGCGCAACAAAACCAAAAAAAAAATTATTAAAATTGGTCCAGCTGACCAAAACAGCCGTGTAAATTCGCTAGAGTTGACAATGATTCACATAAGACTAAAAAATATAAAAACAAGCAGGATTATTCTACAATAATCTTGTTTGTTTTTATAGGTGGAATTATAAAACGAGCGAATAAAAAAAACTTAGCGACTTATGATGAGATACTGTTTTAATAACTTGAGCGGTATGAATTTGAGTAAGCGAAAAATTTACTTTACTTACGACAAATATTGATTAATAATAAAATCCAGAACAAGCATACTAAAAGTGGGCTGTGATTAATACATTTCATATATTTAAAATTCTAGCCGTACGACTAAAATACTAAGTGAGCGACTAGAAATAAAATTGAAGTTTTACATAACGAACTACTAAAAAGTTTACTTAAAAAATGTTTTCACCATTGTCTAATTATATAGTCGCAGGCAGATTCATCATTTTGAACTGGGTGAAATAGGTTAGGTTAGGTTAGAACTGTGACCAACCGCGTCGTAACGTTAACACTCTTTTAAATATTAGGTCGCTCAAATTTTATGAAGCTTTTCATTTTGTATTTTATGTAACTCAAATTAATGTTTGTAAGTTTCTGTTCTGTCGATTTCTCGTCACTCGCAATCAGTCGCTTACTTACGAATACTATAACCTAAATTAATTATTTTTGTCACTGAAAACTTTAATTTACAGTCACTCGTTAAAATAGTACCCTTTTTTATGTATATACATTTGCAGAAAAAAGTAATATTTATCTACATACATAATACCTTTATCTGAAAATATATGAATTTTAATCTGTGCTTTTTTTTTCGGTGAGAAAATAATTTTATGACATCCCCCGCTCTTAGGCGGGGCGGGAGAAGACTTTCACTGACTAAAAACCCACTCCTGTTCATTCGTTGCCTTTCGTACCAGGGCTGAGTCTTCCTTTCAGAATCAGACCCTTGGCCCCAGTAGGCTTCGACCCTGCTGGGCCCCTACAGTTGCTGACATCTCCTTGAGGCGCGCGTGGAACAGCACGTGCCGTTGACGACTTGGGCTCGGTCCGGACGGTTACCGGACGGTCGGACGGCGAGCCGTCCGCAAGCCCGCGCCTACGGTGGCCAGAAATCGGGATCGGAATCCCGGCAGCGGTTGGGGCGTGAGGACCGCTGCCTTACGCGATCGGCCGCCTCCTTTGCAAGCATTACTGCTTCGCAGAAGGAGGCGACAACCTGCCACTCCTCCTCGCTCCGGACCATGGCCTGTATCAAGGCCCGGCGCGAGAGATCGCCGCCGCCGATCGCCCCCCAGGACCCCCACGAGGACACGGTGTTGCTCTGCTCAAGCGGGACACACCTCCACCGTGTCCTCCGGGCGGTCCAAACAATGGTGACACCCGGGCGTTTCTTCCGCACGAATCCGGTGCAGGACCCTCCCGAACTTGCCATGTCCGGTGAGGACCTGCGTCATGCGGAAGGTTAGAACGCCGTGTTGCCTTTCCAGCCACTCTTCAAAGAGAAAATATACCGCCTAATTATATAGGACTTATATATATAGGACTTACCGCCATAATTATGGCGTGCCCTAGTCTGTGCTTTACAAAATGTACCTATGCTTACGATAAACATTATGGTCACCTTACAAAATTTTCTCCTATACAAAATTGAAAATGATTTTTTTATAGCATTTAGAAGAACGGACAATACGTTAGTCTAGTCGATAAAGCCAAAAATCACTTCAGACTTTTCAGTAAAATTCAACTCTCATTAACTTTTAAACAATTAACTTTTTGATCATTATTTCTTTTTTACTAATTCATAGAGGTATCAAATAATTTAAATATACTAAAGTTGTGTGTATGAAATTCGTCAGATAAATTCAGTTTTTGCAGATTTTTTATAAAAGACATGAATGAATAGGTAGCTAAACCGCCATCAATCTGTAATGTGATATTCTACAGATTTGAGAATTTCTTAAAACATTTTAGAAATTCTTAACTAAATTCATAAGTAATAATTATTAACCGAGACATTTACGTTTTAGAAATTTATGGGTCTTTGCATTAAGTTTTGCTAATTTTTAACTAAATTCCCTATAAATCTTGTTTCAATTCATAAGGATTTAAAAAATGGGCTCTCAATCCAGATGCACACAAAAATATATACACTAATTAAAAGACTATTTCATTAATTTTCTAATGATATGAAATACCTGGTGAAGGTTGCGGGAATCCGATAGATGCGAGACACACAGGACCGTCATTGTGGCGATATTCGGGGAAGTGCTATGTCCAGCAGTGGACGTCTATCGGCTGAAATTATGATGATGACATTGTAAAAAATACCCTTGAAAAGTATTAGGGCACAAAATCCAACATACGGGTAAAATTACCTAATTTTGCTTATGAATGTCAAACTTAAAATTCTCGGTCAACCTGTTTATTAATAAAGTGTATTCCCTCCCTTAAACTTAATTATAGCTGTTAATCGATTTTTCATAGACTGTATTAATTTTACCATGAAATCTTATGGCCCACTCCTTGTCAATGACAAATTGAAGCTCTTGGAGTCGCGGAGAGCCGGCCTTTTTGCTCTAACTCTTCTTTTAAGGTCATTTCAGATATGCTCGAACGGATTAACAGAACTACGAGCTGGCCTCTATCGCGATGATTTCAACGTCTTTCATGTAGTCGTAAACTTGTCTAGCGATATGCGATCTGGTGTTATCGTGCATTGAGGAAAAAAAAATCTAAAAAAGCCATACAAGCGGCTTCACACATTCTTCAAGCAGTTTTTTGACGTATCGTAAAGCGGTCAACCCTCTTGATATCGGGCCGGTATTTGCCCTAGTGAAGAATACAATATCATTTTTAGTGTCCAAAATTACGCCACCCCAGATTCTCTCTAAAAGTCACATGTTCACTTATTATCTATTGTTAAAACTGCCCCGATGACCTTCTGTAGACCTTAAAGCGTCCATCATGGTTATGTAAGTCATTATGTACTTATCAGAAAACACAACAACCTACCATTAGTCATACATCTAATTTAAATGTTCCATGGCAACTTGTAGCCGGGCTTGTTGTGCACTGACTGAATGAAATTAGTTTATAAGAAATCAAATTATTGTAGGTATTGTAAAAAAAACTGGGCAAGTGCGAGTCGGACTCTCGCCCTGAGAGTTCCGTACAAACTTACCTATGTAAAAATCTGAAAACTCTAAATTTGTTGTTAAAACAACAAATACAACAAACTACACAACAAATACAACAAACACAACAACAAATTTACAGTTTTCAGATTTTTTCCTATATTTGTGCTATAAGACATTGCTATTATATATTATTGTACTAAATTTCAGGTTTCTGGGTCAACGGGAAGTACCCTATGAATTTTGATATCCTCGAGTGTGTCGAAATGTACGTTTTTTTTGCCACATAACCCGAAATATCTTTTTTTCTCGTTAACTTACAGGTTTGGTTTTTTACAGAAAAGGAAGAAGGCTTTAATTTCAACTCGATATCTCCACGCGTTCCCGAGATAAAGGGTCTTGACAGACAGACAGACGGACGGACAACAAAGTGATCCTATAAGGGTTCCGTTTTTTCCTTTTGAGGTACGGAACCCTAAAAACATTAATTGTATTCGTATTCGTAAATAACTACAACTGGAAAAATGCTGCATTATTTGATGTATATCAGTCTTTCCAAATCAGAATGTACAAAAGCCTGTATTTTTGTGCAAAAAACTGCGGTCAGAATCTGTTGCCAAGCGTTTTAATCGATTGCTTACTAAAACTGTTC
Organism: Mythimna pallens; assembly: GCA_961205895.1. Taxonomy (NCBI): domain Eukaryota; kingdom Metazoa; phylum Arthropoda; class Insecta; order Lepidoptera; family Noctuidae; genus Mythimna; species Mythimna pallens. Next base: position 30,226,880 of record OY540824.1, read on the forward strand.
TGGTGAGACTATAAATAATTCAAGCTTAACGTAGCGCACCCTGTCAGGCTATTGCTGAAGCTCCGTCTACCAACATTATGAATGGGCAAATGTTGAATAGGATTATAAATAATGGAACTTTGCCTGGCCTGGTAACTAAATATTTTAAGTAGTGAGGGAGGACGCGAATGGGATTTATTAAAAAACCCGTCTAGTATCCAAACGTGGTAACGAGATCAAATGGTTACCAGGGTTTATCACGTACTGTAGATATAGCATCACCTAGCAAAGCTTACGATGCCTATTTCTACAGTATTATATCTTATGGAATTTTGTTGTGGGAATAAAAAGTAGAAGCAATGTTAATATTGCAAAAGATAAACTATTCGGATTATTTGTAAAATGGGTCCGATTTCCTTAGAAACATATTCAAAGAAATCGATGGTACTGACTTTGCCTTCACTTTTATATTTTAGAACGTATTTTGTATGTTCGCAAAAACTTGGAGCTTATGACTCCTTTTTGTTCCTTTTTGGACAAAATATCTATAGCTTTTTTTTAAACAACTGGTTAGAGAGAATAAATATGTCGAGTTCTATAAAGTGACTTTTGTAGTTTCAACAAAGCTATGAAGAGGTGCGCGCATGCCAGCGCTAGTTTTGCACATGGCCGGTGTGAAATACTGTAACAATTCTGGGCACTCTATAACATAACTGATTAGTAAGATCAAAACAATCGAATTTATTGTTACATAAATCATGTAGTGTCATTACACTTAGAAGCTGTTCCCTGGATTCCAAACTAACACCTTGAACGATGCCTTATAATATCCGCAATTCGCGTGGAGATGCAACACCGGGGTAAAATGCAGGGCGGTCAGAGATCCGGTGGGACCTCATGCTGGAACGGCGACAGCGACTGTCGCAACCCAGTGCTGGGCACGCCATTATTATTGCGGTAAGTCCCCTCTTTGAGGAGTGGCTGGAAAGACAACTCAGCGTCCTCACTTTCCGCATTACGTAGGTTCTCACCGGACATGGTAAGTTCGGGAGGTTCCTGCATCGGATTCGAGCGGATGAACCGCCCGGGTGTCACCATTGTGGGGACTGCCCCGAGGATACTGTGGAGCATACGGTGGAGGTGTGCCCCGCTTGGGCAGAGCACCGCTATGTCCTCGTGAGGGTGAGGGCGGCAACGACCTCTCGCGTCGGGCTCTGGTACGTGCCATGGCCCGGAGCGAGGAGGAATGGGAGGCGGTTGCCTCTTTTTGTGAAGCAGTAATGCCATCTAAGGAGGCAGCCGCACGCGCGAGGTAAGAGCCCTGGCTGGTACGAGCCATGGTCCGGAGCGAGGAGGAATGGCAGGCAGTCGCCTCCTGCGAAGCAGTAATGCTAGCAAAGGAGGCAGCCGCACGCGCGAGGGAACGGCCCTCATGCCCAAGCCGTCGGGATCCCGATCCCGATTTCCAGCCACCGTGGTTGTAGGCTTGCAGACGGTGAGCAATTGCGGAGGGTTCGCCGTCAGGTCGTTTGGTAACCTTCCGGACCGAGCTCGAGTCATCGATGGCGCGTAGTGTTCCAAGCGCGCCTCAAGGAGATGTCAGCAAATCGTAGGAGTCCAGCAGGGTCGAAGCCTGCTGGGGCCATGGGTTAAGTGAAAATGAACTCCGGGGCCCTGGAACGAAGGCAAAGAAGGAACAGGAGTGAGTGACACGCGGAGAAGTCATTGGATGATTCCTAACTAAAAAAAAATAATGTCCTCTATTAAATGGTTTTTTTTTTGTTTAATATCGAAAAAACTCATTCAAAACCAATCATCCCTTTCATTCAAAAACCGAGATAATTGTTCATTTATATCCTGAAGCTTGGGCCAACTCCTATTATGTAGTACATATTTGCTTTCAGAATATGAGTACAGTTGACATCATGTGTGATGCATTCAAACATTCGAAGAACCGCGCGTGAATCAATTACGTATGACTATAGAATGGAATGGGTGTTTATAGATACAATGTAGCTGGCGACATTCAGAAAAAGCCCGGAATCTGCCATTGTAAAAGTTAATGAAGTACAAAATTTAAAGCGCTCTGCGTCAGTTTCAGCGCTGCGGCCTACTTATCTTGCACAGTTTGGCGACTGCTGCGGATCTATTTAACTAGATACTATACAGGTATTACATATAGTCGGGAATACGAAATGCTGGAGTGGTTACATTATTATTTCGTGAGCAGTGCTAGTATTCACTAATACTATGTAACATTAATAAGCAGTCATATTCTGGCCTGTTGGTCTAGTGGTCAGCGGCCCTGACTGCTACGCCGGAGGTCGTGGGTTCGATTAACACCCAGAACAAATGTTTGTGTGATGAGCATAATTATTTGTTCTGTGTCTGGGTGTAACTTATCTATAATATGTATGTATTTAGAAATATATAAGTATGTTTATTAGTTGGCTAGTACTCATACCATAAGCTTTGTTTAGATTGGAACTAGATGGCGTTGTGTGAAATTTGTGGATTAAAAAAAAAAATAGCGCTAAAAAGCGTTTGCATCGACTCTTTAATGTGTAAGGTTTCACGAATCTACCAAGATGAACAACCAACAGATTGATCACAAAATTTACACCACCGACAGTCCGACACGCCCCTCGCTCTACCCTAGAGTGGTAAAAAGCATTAGAGGAGTTGCCACTTAAAAGCAAAAAAAAAGTAGTTTTGGGAGCTCACTGAGAAACAGGAGTGGTTACTGACGTAAAAGTAATTACGTTTGACATTACCTGACAAGTCATTGCTACTGATGCCTGTTTTTCGTAGCCTGTCTAAAGAACATTTGTATTAGTAAACGACTAAACGTAATGAAAGTTTACAAAAAAAATATGTATAATGATAATAATAAATATATTTTTATTTCCGAAATGTGCAGATAATTTACCTTATGTTTGCAATTTTTAACTTAATACTATAGACCAATACCGGGCAAGTGCGAGTCGGACTCGCGCACTGAGGGTTCCGTACAAACATACCTATGAAAACAGTTCAATTCCCCAATTGAGTTATGAAGATTTTTCAGAATCGCAAAAAGTTCTTTTGACTACGCAGACGAAGTCGCGGGCAAAAGCTAGTATATAATAAGGGTTGGGTAGGTCTAACTTCGCGAAAGAGGCCAAGAATCCGACTCGGCTGAGCAGCGTTCGGGAAGCTGCGCGGTGTCTTTTCGTCCAATATACCAGTGTCTCAAGACGAAAGTCTATGACCAGAGCGTGTTGCCAGTGATGACATATGGCTCCGAAACGTGGTCGCCTACAATGGTGCTCATCAGAAGCCTTAAAGTCACTCAAAGGCCCATGGAAAGGGCTATGCTTGGAGTTTCCTTGCGTGATCGCGTCAGAAATGAAGATATACGCAGGAGAACCAAGGTTACAGATATAGCCCGAAGAATCGCCAAACTTAAGTGGCAGTGGGCAGGGCACATTGCATGCAGATGGTCGCTGGGGACGAAAGGTTCTGGTATAGCGACTACGTACCGGAAGACGCAGCGTTGGAAGACCTGGTGAAGGTCGCGGGAATCCGACGGATGCGAGACGCACAGGACCAACAATGGACGTCTTTCGGCTGAAATGATGATGATGATGAATTAATGAAAAAAAATAATTATATAGTAATAATAAATTATTTTCGAATTCTTTATCGCAACAACAACAAACTTGAACGACTGCAGAATTTGTGCATCCGCTTTATTTTTGGCCTCCGCAAATACGATCACGCGTCGGAGTTCCGGACCAGATTAAGGTGGCTGCCAATTCTGCGTTGGCGTGATACACATATTCTCTCTTCTCCTCTATACAATAATAACATCATCATAATCCTAATGCTCCTCAATACCTCCGTGAACGCTTTGAGTACCTCGTTCCTAGGGGTAAACTCTGTCGCACCACCTCTTCTCTTCTCCTTCGCACTCCCCGTCATACTTCTAGCCGCTATGATGGCTCCTTTTCTATAACTGCAGTACGTTTCTGGAACTCTTTGCCACACTCTCTTCGCGATAGCCCTTCTCTAGGTGTCTTTAAAAGGAAACTTAAAGAGCACTTTCTTTCATTATTGACATAATATTAGTATGTATAATATAATTATATATTAGACTTAGTATGTAGGTTTATATTGTGCACTGGATCCTACCCTCGAATATGTTCTCTCTCTATATTTCAAAGGTTTGCTGGGAGAAAACTCATTGCTGAGTTAAGCACTCCTTTGTACATGAACTGTCTGTATGTCAATTTATTATGTTTTGTTTTTGTGTACAATAAAGAATTAAAATAAGAAATAATAAGAATATTGTATCGAGTTTTTAACCGACTTCAAACATAGAACCCTCCTTGGTTCTATGTTCGGCTGAATTTATTTTGTTTTAATGTATGCTCACCGATTTCTCGGTCAATTGTGAACCGATTTTAAAAATTTGTTCTTATATTGAAAGTTTATGGTTCCGAGTTGGTTCCATAGAAATATTGATATGATCTGATCATGAACTTAGAAGATAGGGAACAGAACTCCTCATAGAATCGTAGCAGAACCGTAGTAACAAGTAAAATTGCTTTGTTTATACGTGTAGTCGATGACTGACTGAAAGAAGAGGGAAATATATCAAACTGATCTGATGATGAAGCCTAAAGTTAGGCACCGGAACTCTGTAATAAATTAATGTAATCTAACCGTGTTTGGGATTATTAGAATTGTCATGAGGTGCACTCGGGCTGTAAGGTATTTAAGTTTGGCTGAGGGGTACTTTTTAGTGGTGGTACTCGCACCATAACTAAAAAGTGTGAAATAAAAATATTTTCCAAAAAAAATACACCGACTTCAAAGAAAAAAAAAATGTTTGGAGGTAGACGGAACAGAGAGTAAACTCCCGAAAACCTCCGTTGAAAAGGGAGGATCCTCCGACCAGACGGGTGTTATGTCTGGTGGGCTACTACTGCCCGATAGATGATTTCGGGCTGTTCTACATGTTCTAAACGCGCGGAGAACTTTGATTGCGCGATGCAGGATTAGTTCTTATGCGACGCCATAGATGTCGCTACAGACTGAAAAGTGCCAAATAACTTTAATTTCGGAGTCGAAATAACGAAGAGACAAAACTATTATAGAAACACCGACTTCCGAAATTAAAGTTATTTTGCACCTTTTTCGTAGTGTTTTTTTTTTAAGTCGGTTTTTTTGGATTTTTTTTTTTATTATTTCAAGTATTTGCGACATTTTTCACGTAAATGACACGTACTTATATTGAATGATCTTTAACACTTTAAAGATCATTCAATATAAGTAGACCTCCTAGTACTAGTGACTACCTTACTAATGCAAGGTCAACACGTGTATAATAACGTCTTAAACGACCTACTTTTTAAAAATTACATATGAACGCAAAGCTAACGCACATTTAAAACCAACAAAGTTATATACACTTATTTTAATTACCTATTTCATTAGTTTAGATACTTAACTAAATCTATACAATCTCTTGACACTTCTATGAGATGACTTTAAAAAAAATATGTTTTAAAGTATGGGTATAAGTAAATAGGTAGAATCAATTAGGTACCTATTTACCATATAATTTTAGAAAATCCGATTATATTTTATGTAATAAAACGTAAGAACCCATTTCACATTTTTCAAAAACGTACAAGTCCTAACCCTATAACAAGAGCGGCCTGTTCAAAGGCGCATTACGGGCATAATAAAAGAGACTCCCGGTGCGTGGACTTAAGCTACATTTTGATTCGTCACGAGCGCTACTACGCCCGGTAGGCAAATATAATCAAGGTCACGTCCGTAACATGCAATGTTTATGAACATTATTAACATTGTTAGTAGGTTTATATTCGCATGTTTTCTTTCGAAGAGTGAAACTTCTGTACCTTGTACTATTACTTATTCTGTGTCGTAGCGATGCTACACGACATGTTAATTTGTTAGCGTTGGAACATCACTCACACGGATACTTTTGACCCCTGACTGTACATGTTGACACCTTCAAATTCGTCAGTTTTTTCCCCGTAATTAACCGTTCTAGGTGGACGCGTAACTAAGTTACTATATTTCGAAGTTTAATTTTTTGTACTTGATGTTTTTTTATGAAGTTTAGCGATGCATAATATCCTTATGTAATATTTTGCGTATCAGAATACATGTGTAGTACATAATATATATGTTTGGGAAATATTCATTATTTTTGTATCTTCGTAATTTTTTCGGGTTGAGGTTCGGAAATTGTAATTAAATAATAATTAGATGCGGTCCCCCAAATTTTGTATGAGGTAGTCGATGTGTGGCTTAACTAAAGAAGAAATTGGTTCGTTGGTATTTGTCATGGTGGCCTCGTTTACACTTGTTAATTTCATCAACAATTTCCTCGCCCAATTTCTATCATCTTATTGTACGTTGAGAACTGTACAATAGCCCTTGAACGGCTTTTTCTGTCGAAGCGATTTAAGTTTTTATTACCGCCAATCTATTCTTTATGCATCACCTACTGGGCACGTAGGGAGATACCTCGGCGGCTTATGGCATTGATTCCGTATTCTACGGACGAACCATTTATCCGTGTTACCGTTATAAGAATCCGTATATAGTAAGAATCCGTAGATTAGTATAGTAAAACAAAACCCCGCCAAAATGTTTCGATGTGCCTGCGTGTTCTCACGCTGTTCACATGCCGATTGTAATTATTTTTTTCGATGTTCAATTCATTTAAAACATTATTGCTGTGTGTTAATGACATGACTTTACGCATGTCTCGAAAATAAAGTCAAAATTGTGGTTTGATGGACATCTATCAAACCACAGACTCGGGCTACGGAGTAATCCACGGAAATTGCTCTTAGAACTCAGCGAAACCCTCAGAATGAACACTGGAAACTAAGTCAACTTGTAATAGAATTTTGATTAGTCGATCAATTTCAATGTTTACGGTCTACAAGGGTTCTTACGCAGACCCCTTGTTAAAATTTGATTAGAAAATTTATAATAGTTTAAACAATATGTTAATAATTTGTTTTGTTAACACTTCTGTTTAGTTTGATATAGGTACTCAATTTAATATTGGCAGAATTCAAATTGAAACTCGGTAGTGACTCGTGTTGTAAGAGGCATCACTGTTGAGTGTTGAAAGTTTGGTTTACAAATACAAAATCGTAATTAAGGTTCCTAATTAAGATTTTGTAGTTGTTTATTTGTCAGAGGCATAAAATCAGTCAATCTTTGGCAAATCAACCTTTTGTTCCTAAAACAAAATTAAGATCACTGCATAGTCTACAAAAATTAACTTTTTTTTGTCAGATATGATTTTATTTTGACTCCCTTTGATATGAAATAGATATAGAAAAAATCAATTGACACAGACACGTGGTGTGACTGCGGTCTTTAGGATCCTTCAAAACCTATGGTTTCTGAAACCTTAATGGCTTGGCGCGCTCTTTTTGTCTAAGCTGTAAAATTCTTTACTCCTGTCGTAGAAATCATATGAAGTACTCACCTTACTTTGAGGAGGGAGCTACGGATAAACAAAAACTATCACGATAACACCATTTTACTAGGTTAGCAAAATTACTTCGTTGACCTAAGTCAAACCAAAAACCAAACCAAATTCCAAAATTTGGTTCACCACATACACAGCAGAAACTGTTAGGGTAAATGATACATGTTTTTTATGCGTTGAGAAACATACAACGATTAGGTTATGCATGCTAAACTCACAATTTTATTGACAAAATGACCAATATTTTTAAGGAAAATTTATTGCAATTCGAGCGAACGTAGCGGAAAGTTCGGTAAAAATTAAGGTGACTGTCACAACAAATCTGAGGCCAAAGGAAACAAATAATGATAGTGTTTTATGATGAGGGTAGATAGTTGAGTAAAAATAAGTATAAACAATTCTGTGGCAAAAACGATGTTGACCAGTATAATTAATAAACTAGTGTGCCTCACATTCAATGATTGCATCACTGCTTACCATCAGATGGGATCGTTGTCAAGCACTACTAGTGTTGTAAGAAACTCGAGTCTTATACATAAACACTATCAAACGCTCCGGAAAGTTACATAAAGTAAATAGCTTTTTAGCAGATGTGGGAAGTTCTCTAGCAAATACAATCAACCTGACAAACACGCACACACTTAACATTCGGTAATGAAAATTTTATACATTTCGTTTTATTCGCATTTAATAAGCTGCGAACCATTTCGAAAGAACAGCCAGACTTTCGTTGATATGTAAGACATCCCCATCTTTTCTATCTACTTTAAAAATACGAGCGCAGGCCATTCCTTCTCGCTTTTGCAAAGTAGTAACGCTAGCAAAGGAGGCGGCCGCACACCCCAGTCGCTGGGATTCCGATCCCGACTTCTAACCACCGTAGGCGTAGGCTTGCAGACGGCGAGTTATATGTAGCACGCCGTCCGGTCATCCGGTAACCGTCCGGACCGAGCCCAAGTCGTCGAAGACGAGTAGTGTTCCACACGCGCCTCAAGGAGATGTCAGCAAATTGTAGGGGCACAGCAGGGTCGAAGCCTACTGAGGCCATGCATGGGTTAAGTGAAAGCGAACCCCAGGGCTCTGGAATGCAAGGTGAAGAAGGAACATAGGAGTGGGTTTTAGTCAGTAGAAGTTTGACACGCCCTTCAGTTTCGCCCAAGAGCGGGAGAAGTCATTGGATGATTTTCCACCTTAAAAAAGCGAATTTATTTGTTGCTTGTTCTTTCAACAAAACATGTAATTACTCAAGCTGTTTAAGACGAAGTTAGGTAAGCCTTCTGCAATGAAAAACTTACGGAAGTATTTTAAAAAGTTCTCCGGTAGGAAAGAAACACAGATACCAACTTTACTAAAGAATCGTGTTGCAGAAATATTTAGTTTTGGATAAAAGTTTTATGTCTGAAAGTTGTAGGATAGAATGTAGGATAGTATTTGCTAAAGACATTTTGAAAGAATTGAGGAGCCCAATTCGAAAATCATGTTTTTGTTGTTGATAAAATATTGTATAAGGCATATATTTCTACTAGACACAGGTTCTACTCTGGCCTAGAATTAAAAAAAAAGAACAGGATTTGATAAACCATGTTATTATGTAGATTTTGTTAACATCTATATATATAAAAGGAGAAACTGACTGACTGACATATCAACGCACAGCCGAAACTACAGGGACTAGGAGCGTGAAATTTTACACAAAGCTTCCTTTCACGAAGACTTTGACCACTATGAGAGTAAATACTCTCCCAACAAGGTGATGAAACGGGGGTTCAAAGTTTGTATGGAAAAACCTGCTTTGACGTGGTCGACGCCGCTGGTAGAAGCTAGTTTTTAATAAAATTAAACCAGGCGTTAGCACCTTTACATCTGACGTACGACCGACCTAGATATTTTATTATTGTGTTATAATTTATGTTAATAGTGAGAGTGTATATGTTTGCAGGCTAGTGTATTTTGGAACTCACTTCCACACTCCTTACGTGACAGCCTTTCTCTGGATGTCTTCAAGAGGAAAATTAAAGAGCATTTTTTTTCACAATGACATGGTACATATATGTATATATATATATATATTATATAAGTATGTATTTATGTTTGTAAGTATGTTTATGTATTATATTAGCTTAGTTGTTTATCTAAATAAAGAGTACCTACTTTAGAACACGCAGTCCTATAATTACAACAGGATAATATGCTCATAGAATTGTTACATTTGTAGTTAAACTACCTATTGATTAGTATTATTAATATTCAGTCAAAGGCAGACGTCACTTTTTGGGTTAAAAAAACACTGCGATTGTTTAGCGTAGGCTTTGCTACGACCCTACCTCTACGAAACCGCGTAGAACCGCTACGAAGCCTCGTAGTAATTGTGTAGCATCATGTAGCGCTCCGTAGCAACTGTCTCACTGCGTAAATGGATCATACGCGAAAATATTCTTAATTCTGTTAATACTTAACGAAAGGCATTCCGATCACATTTCCGATTTATTTTTTTGATTCGAATTTCATTTTACCGAAAACTATTGACCGACGGCTTTTTTGATACATGCATTATTTGACATATTTTTAGATCATCGAAGTATCATGTGTCATAGTTATTATTTTACCGAACTATGTTTCGCCGATTTACAAAATAAATATTTGCTTTTGGCCGAAGCCTCTTTTGAACTTTTTTCATTTGCCAAATTATTTATTTGCCATATTTTCACCAACCTGTAACAACATTTTACGGAATTTCGTTCATAAATATATAGACAGTTACTTGGTAGCATTTTCAATGTTAAATTAAAATAGTGTCATAAAAATTGAATATGTTGTGCTACAAAACTTATTCCAGGAAGGAATAAATTTTGTGAAATATTCGAGTAAATCACGAAATTACAGAATGCTAAAAAGTTTTCAGGCGTTATCTCTCTTTTTTCGTGTTGCCTCTTCGTCAAATATCGCGTTGGATTGCGTTAGATGAAGTAATAAGCTTTAAAACCATGCTCGATGTTGACGATAGGCGAGTGAAAAAGGAGCTTCCGATGTTAAACTCAAATGTCACAGTTTGATAGTTTTTCGATATCAAGTAGATATTGGTTAATACGAAGTTTGAAATGACTCATTCTGATATCAGAGTAACTTATTTGCATGTTAAATTAATGTTAAATGAGATGTTTGGGAGCAGTGGTTGCCCAGTGGTCACGCCTCACAATTACCTACGAGTTGTCGCGGGTTCAAACTCAACCAGGCGCATTATACTTTGGGTAATTTATTTTCATTACCTTTATTCTCAAAACGGGGGATGAAACGGGGATCCAAAGTTTGAATGGAAAAACCTTCTTTCACTCGGGTGAAGCCGCTGGCAACAGCTAGTCTACTATAAATTAGGAGGAAGGAACATAATTTAAAATAAGCATGTACACAGCGACATAACTTTTTGAAATATAAATATTTTGCACTTTTCAGTTTTTTTTGTTTTACATTAAAACCTTTTTAGTTATGGTACCACTACTAAAAAGTATCCCTCATCTCAAATACCTTACAGCCAGAGTGCATCTCATGACAATTCTAATAATCCCAAACACGGTTAGATTACATTAAATTTATTACAGAGTTTCGGTGCCTAACTTCGGGCTTCATCATCAGATCAGTTCCATATATTCCCCCTCTTCTTTCAGTCAGTGATCGACTACACGTATAAGCAAAGCAATTTTACTTGTTACAACGATTCTGCTGTGATACTTTGAGGAGTTCCGTTCCATAACTTCAAAGTTCATGATCTCATCATAACAATGTTTCTATAGGACCAATTCGGAAGCATAACCATTTAATTAAAAAATATATATTTCAAAATCGGTCCTCAATTTACCAAGAAATCGGTGAACATACATAAAAAATCATACATTCAGCCGAACATAGAAACCTCCTCCTTTTTACTCCACATATATTTTCTTCATTTTACAGGCACTTACATAAAAATTAATTGCTGTTCGAATTTAAATAATTTTCTTATTTTTTGTTTGTTTTAAATACGTGGTTTTGTCTAAATAATAAAACGTTTATTTCGGATAAGATCCATATTTTGTGAGTAACAATTCAACAACAACATGAAGCCGCACCCATCTCTGCTGTATAGGGGACTCCCACCTATCTGCAAAAACACTCAGTATAGTGTTGGTGCTGCCACGAACGCGAGCAAGTAAGGAGGCACTTCTCTTCCTGAATATGGCGGCAAAGCCATCAAAATCACGGCAGCCCCAACTGTAACCTGATTGCATTATTATATTGGACACGCAGGTCGCTGTATGCCCGCTGCGAATATCCGACCGCAGGTGTAAAAAGATTGACAAAATGCTTTAAAAAGCGTGATTTTTACAAATTTAATGCTGAGGCAGTAATTATGAGAAGAGTATAGAATAGCAAAGCTTATTCTGCTTTTTAATGTCCTCACTGCTGGGACTCAGGCCTCTTCTGTAGGAGAGGGAATTGGCCGTAATCCACCACGCGGGCCCAGTAGAGATTAGTGAATGTCACATGTTTTTAAAATTTTTGGTTCTAGGATATGCTGGCTTCCTCACGATGTTTTCCTTCACTTTCGTTTTGAGAGCAGTGAGTGGTGATGAAATAAATTACACAAAGTAATGCGCCTGCGGTTTGAACCCGCGACATACAACTCGTAAGTCGGGGCCGTTACCACTCGGCCATCACTGGTCTCCAGAACTGAGAAGAGTATTTAGTGTTATATTTTTATTCAATTGATAAAAGAATGGATAAGCAAACACAGCAATTAATGCAATCCGGTTAAGACTATAATTTAACTAAAAATTTCATGTTTTGTTTTGATCACCCTATAATATATTATAGGTCAATCTGGTTTCAAAATAAAAGTTTATTTCTGAACTTTTAACATTTATCATTTACGTTTTATATTTTAAAAGAGTGGTTTTCACTTTTTTTATAAATAATATTCCATTTACAAAAAAAAAAAAATGTTTACCTAGGGTGAACCAGGCATACGTGTCCCAGTCGATAACGTGCCCCACTGGCAAAACTAAGACGCATTTCAAAGGATATTGACAGGGTCTTTATCAAGTATAGCCTAAGAGTGGAAGTAGCATTATTTACATAAAAAAATATGTATTCAAAAAAATTGGCCCCAGTAAAACCAAATTGAAACCAGTTTTATTATTAATAAATATCACTGATCATGACCGATTATAGTATGACCGACACGTAAATGTTCATTGAAGATAGTAGTGATTGAACAAGCGAGCGAACGGAAATAGTTTGGCAGGTACGCTACTACTAATAGCGATAGTGATATCTGCATTTGAACCGTTCTTTCTATGAGCGTCTGATAGATTCTATAACATATATAATTAAAAATTAATAGCCGAAAGTACGTGTAGGTATGTAAACGCATTAATATAGAACGGGTGCACTTATTTGTCTAATTACTTTTTTGTTGTGTTCGCAATTGTCAAAACAAGGATTTAAAAAAAAAAAAAACTGTTTCCGTGCGAAACCGGTGTGAGCAGCTAGTTGATAAATATTTTTCATTAAATCATAAAAACTAACTTCTGTACTTAGTCCAACTTCCATACAAAGATTGGCAATGTCCTGTGCGAATTTTTAGTTAGTGTATACTATTGTGTTGCAGCTGGTTATACGAAGACTGTTTGAGTTACCAAGAAAACTGCAGTAAATATGGTGCGGAAAATAAGGGAAAAGGGTAGGGAAAAAAATCATGTTCTTTACGGAGCATATTAAACAGAATGTTAGACAGACGTGTTCGTCTAATGTGCCTCATCCTCAATTTTATTAATCGTTAATCTCACTTATTATTAATTAAATTTTAGAATGTTTTTATCGTTTTTATAGTGCAAATTGAGTCAAAGTTTAAGACTGAATACTATTAAGTAATCAGTCTTAAATTTTACCTGACATGACAGACATGCCTAATTTTACTTTCTATTCTTCGAATATTTTTTCATCTTGTTGATTTTGGGGTATACAGTTTTATTTGCAGGAACCATATTGATCTAGTTTTAATCAAATGTATAAAGACCATCTAAAGGTACAAGTTGGTAGCCGACTGCATGCAGCAGCAGCAGACAAACATGTCGTCGCTTCATGTCGTCACGACACGTCGTTGCGTCATGTCGTTGCAATCATGATTTCGAACCCGACTGCAGACGGCAACAGCAGATGGCATCCAGTTGGTTCACTTGGAACCAACTGCTCCGTGAAACAAGATGTCTGACGTGTTCGAGAATAATCGACGTGTCGTTGCTCCGGCGTCAGCGGCACTACTGATCTGCGGTCGGACGAGACTGCCGTCTGCCGTTAGACGACCGCGACGCGTCGCTATCGCTTCATGTCGCTGACTACGGAGGGAATTTCATAGAAATACGTAGAAACCAGTAGTGTCGCTGCGACACGCTGCTGCTGCGTGCAGTCGGCTACCTACTTGTACCTTAACAATGCAAACAGTGTTAAGGGGCATTCGATTAATCGAGCATCAAACATCGAGGCACGGGTGACCACGTACAATAGCCGTCAATTGGCGCCCATATACCTGGGAATAATAGGAATGTAGTATAAACCGGGTTAACAGGGTTGAATTTGTGCCTGTCGCCGTCTTTTGAGGTGAGTAGCGGAAGGTCACTTACCTGGATAGACGATGTAGCCTCCTCATAATCTCACGACATACGAAGGACCATGTAGTCGGCTTGTTGTGGGACATTTCACCGTGACGCGTCATGACATTAAATGTCATAATACATAACTAATAAAAAAACAAAATTTGTTTGTATGTATGTTTTTTTATTAGTTTCCATATCTATAGATACATATAATTGAAATTGAAGTGTGTTTGTAATTATCACAATATTATTGACATGTATAAGATTTTTAGTAAAGGAAGACAGTCTAGTCGCTACACCTCCCAGGATTAATTTACCTGATACCGCCGCACGTCAGCGGCACCGCATTTCCGCATCACATAATTATTTTTAATAATTGATTATTTATTTACAGGCAACTAAGGCCCATAGACAGAATACATAGAATATTCTTAAAAATAATAAACCAATATATATTATAATAACATACAATAACTAAACTATTTTTAGGGTTCCGTAGCCAAATGGCAAAAAGCGGAACCCTTATGGATTCGTCTTGTCTGTCTGTCTGTCTGTCTGTATGTCACAGCCACTTTTATCCATAATTTTAAGAACTATACTGTTGAAACTTGGTAAGTAGGTGTATTCTGTGAAACGCCACGATCTCCTCAACCTTCGTGGTGTGATGTAGACTGGACACATACAGCTGCGTCGTGGGTATAGCTGGCCGCAGCAGCATGTTGGGGTCAGTCAGCGCTGTACCGCACTGGTTCTGACAAGGAGGTTTCTTCTTGTTCTTCTCCACCTTTGTGAAACCATCCTCATCGCACGAGCTCTTAACTGGACCTCGTTGTTTTAAGTCCGCATTTTGAGACTCTAAGCTGCTCGGCTTGCCCCCTTTCTGTTTGTTGCCCCGTTTTACCTGCTTGCTGCGTTGTTTGCAACACAGCAGGTATGTTTGCGGCAACTATAGCGGAGTAGGCACGTTTAGAGGTCGACGTTCCTACATGCGTCACCACTTCGAACGGTGACAAAACAGCGACGGCAACAGCGGAGCAAGATTCAACGCAAACATTTTCAGCAGCGGGTGACGCACTGCAACTTGCCGATTCCAAACTGCCGATGGATTCATTTTACGCTCTGTGACAAATATTGTCACTGGAGGTGTTAGGCGCCCTACTGTCCGAAAAAGCGTTGCGCATCAACTCTACTTCAGCACGTAATTCACCTACGGTGTTACCATGTTTATACCCTCTGAGCAAATCCTTCTTTTATTAAAAACAACATGAAATTATTTCTTTCGCTCTATGGTAGAGGGCGCGTGGTACACTACGCGCCTTTGACGACTCGGACTCGGTCTGGACGGTTACCAGACGGCTGGAGGGCGAGCTACCCTTTGCTCGTCGTCCGCAAGCCATCGGGGTCGCTGCGGAGTGAGGACGTCCGTCCGCTCCACCACGTGAGCGGCCGCCTCCTTCGTTTGTATTACTGCTTCGCAAAAGGAGCCGCGAGTAAAAGCTTGCGTTGTTAATAACTCATGCGACTTGACAACCCTAGGTCGGTCGATGCGATCTTGCAAGATAAGCAGTAGCGAGCGAGCTAACGATGTAAATCTTAAGTTTCACCCTTTCCAACGCCCGACGTCACCCTATCCAGCGAGAACGTGTATTCTCTCCGTATTTAAAGTTTATGCTAACAAGGTGTCTATATTCAGTGTAATTTCACTAGGAAACTGAATAATCAACGTCAGTTAACTACAGAAACGGTACGCAGGACAGTCTACTAAAGAGGAAATGTAGATACGGCGTCTAACCCAAGGGTTCTGGTCAAACGACGATCTGACACTATTCTACCTCATAGATAGCTTTCAGGTACGAGCTGCAATCTCATTTTGATAGCTTTCAGCTATGAGCTGCAATCTCAATTTGCTGCAACACATTTGTTTTGTTACTCAAGACTGGTTCCAAAGCGTCAAATCGTATTTAATCTTTATTCTCATTCTAATATATTTAAAATTTAGTTTATGTAACCTGTGTTCGTAGTTACGCCTCTTTTATTCAAAACAGTCGCGAGTAAATACACTAAACTGGGGCATATTACGAGCGTAGTAAGTTCCGTAGTCGAGAAATTACATTTAAAATGAAAATCCTCTCCTCTTAAATTTAGTAACTTACATTTACGTAATTTCGAAAAACATAATTATTTGTAAATAGCATGCTTGACGATTTAACGTTTTAGTGGCACTTGCAACTGAAACTTATATTTCAATGCTATTTTACTTTAAATAATTAAAAATAATATCATAGATACTTCTACATATTTAATAACCGGCCTCATCTAGTTTAAACTGACAAAAAAAAATTACGATTATAAGTGCTTTTTTAAAACTTATTTGCAAAATAAATATCATTAAATATCAGCCAACAAAATTCCATTTCATCGGCCGATCAACAGCCTTATCTTCAGAACGGGAATGTTTTAGCTCATTCACTTCTTTTTTTGAGATTGGCCAGGTTACCTTTCTAAAATACTGGACGTTTTTCGGTTGAAATGATGAGTCAACAATTGATATTTTACTATTTTAAAACTTAATACGAAACCTCTGCCTTTAAGTGGCCTAGTTTGTACGTAATAAAAGGAAACTCGTTTATCAGAGACATAATAAAAAAAAAATACAACTGACTACATAGAAGTCGGTTGTATTTTTATTTTACATTTTTTAGTTAAGGTACCACCACTATAAACTATATATATATACTATATATATATGTGTGTATAGCACCGGGTAGATGCACTCTGGCTATAGCCAGAGTGCATCTCATGACAATTCTAACAATCCCAAACACGGTTAGATTACATTAATTTATTACAGAGTTCCGGTGCCTAACTTCAGGCTTCATTATCATATCAGTTCGATATATGGGCAAAATATCGCTTCTTTCAGTCAGTCATCGACTACACGTATAAATAAAGCAATTTTACTTGATAGGACAGTTCTGCTGTGTTTCTATGAGGAGTTCTGTTCCACATCTTCGAAGTTCATGTTCCGATCATAATAATATTTCTATGGGCCCAACTTGGAAGCATAACCATTCAATAAAATAAAAAAAAATACATAAAAAAACATACATTCAGCCGAAAATAGAATCTCCTCCTTTTAGAAGTCGATTGAAAAATACCATAATATGCCAATATCCTTTTAAGCTTAAAAACGAAAATCGATAGTAATTAATAAATTAGGTAATTAACAATGGCCACATTTGCTCTATCATAGTTCCACCAGATTTTCCCAATTTGTATGTACATCAATATTATCTACCTAATAAATACCAAGGAAACTCTTTGACATAAACGTTGCGGTGTCGTTTTTATCTGACTCAGTCGGTTTACCTACTTCCAATAGAGATTCAGTGATCTTCCACACTTCTGTAACGCGTTGCAAGCTACACTACAAAATGCAGTTCATTGCGGGCTGTAGTACGACGACGGCTGCAGCTTGTTACAATGATGCTGCAGTTTACAATAGGGACGCATTGCAGCGAACTTAAACCCCTCCAACAGGTAGATTGGTTTTTTATACGCAAAGAAACTGTATCGTAAATGGAACCAGACATGGTATTGTTCGTAGCCCTTTCTCTTATTTCAGTTAATTTTACAATTTGGTTATTTAATGCCATTTTATTATTTACTACATGCCAATGAAATTTTAAAATCTTGCATTTTTCCCCTATTTTTGCTAGCAAAAACATGGTTGTTTTTAAACTACAAAAAAGTTATAAACAAAGCATTAAAAATAAAATTTATTTACAAAGAATTTAAACAAGTTATTTGTTATACAAGAGTGCAAAGTTGCTTTTTAACCGCGTGCTCAAGTTTGATATTAGGGAAGGCCGGGATGCTAAATTTGAAATTACTAAAGCGTCATGGAGAACTATTGGATTTTGAAGATTAGGTTCTAAAAAGAATAAAGTCTATGAAAAGTTTCCATTTTAGTGGGGGCAGAGCATGTAAGAATTTTCAAAAAAGTAAAAAAAAAGACAGTCACATGGAAATAATCGAGCGCATCAGGTATTAATAGTGCACACGCGCTTTGTCTTTCTGATAATCGATAGGTATTAATTAGACGATTATAGTGGGAGGTGGCCGTAAAAATACCAAAAAAAAGTTATTCGAGTGTGTCAGATATTCAGAGTGAATGTTAAGTGAACTCAAAAAAGTGTCCTATTTAAATGACTGACAAAACGGATGTGACCAAATCGTGACTGATTTTTGAAAATGGAAAAAATTAATGTGACCTTGAGATACTTGAGCGCCTCAGATTTCTATACAGAGAGTTAATGTCTATTACCTAATAGACAAATGAGATGCAGCACTATCTCATAAAAAATATTATTCTAGGGTCGCAGACACAAAAAACAGTTTCTTAAATATTTACGGCTATGGAGGTATTCGCGCTAAGTACAGTTCTAGCCAGAAGAGGTCACGATGACGATAACAGAGGGTTTTCGACGGTTGAATGAAGCTTCCAGCTGCTTGAACCGGGCTTTGGACCTTCAAATTTTCCAGTCGTCATTTTTTTTTTTGTCGCCTTGCTTATCCCTGTCTGATTGTGACAATTTATTGGTATTTATTGGTTTCTTTATGTTTTTAACTAACTTCAAAAAGAAGGATGTTCTATGTTCGGCTGAATGTATATTTTTTTTATTTTTTTTTATGCATGATCACCGATTTCTCGGTCAATTGTGGACCGATTTTGTTTTTTTTTTTTGTTTAAATGTACCCCATTACAGGGTGCAAGGTTTATCCCCATTTGATTTTCTGACGCGCTCAAGTAACGTGCGAAATCCCCGTAAAAACACGTAACTTTTCATCCCACCTCAGCGATGAAATGACAAAATACAAAAAACAGACACACACACATACACACACAGTACAATCACAAGATACTTTTATTTCAGTATAGGTATTAACTACTACATTATGATAGGTAAGTATTACAGAATAATCTTTAAATTATTACAAATAATACTCAGGTATAATTAAGAAAAATTTAAAGTTTAACTGTTGCTACAGTTACTTGAGTGTAATATTTTTGTTAGGTACTGTAATATTGGTATTATAATATTATGAATGATGCCCGGATTATGGTAAGTAGTTGATTAATATTGTGTGAAAGTTTGTGGATTATTATTATTAATATACTTAAGTTGATACTGAATGTGCAACTGACTTACTTTTGCCGCCAAATATACGGAATCAGGAACTTCGTTATGAAACATTTTAATTTCAGATGCTGCGAAAACCTTTGATTTTTTGGTTGATGACCAGATTAGGCCGTCTGATGACCACTTTTTAAAAATGCCCCTAATTTAGGATAGGTGTCGATATGTATGTCTATCTTCGTCTTAATTGTTGCTTTTAGCATTAAATACGTATTCCATAGAGTATTAGTAACTTATAAGCTAAGCAGTAATTTTAGGTTTTGTACTTGTTTTCAACTTTCTTGTTTTCAACCTAACTTTTTAACAATAAGACGTGAAAAGAAAACGGCGCACGCAAAGGAAATTAAAAAAAATACTCCAAGGAGGCCCCGAGTCTGAGTTTTCAACAAATTAAAAAAGTTGTTTAATAAATTTAGCACCAGGAGGTAGAAGTAAATAGGTCTAATGATGTTTTGAATTCACAAACTTCGTGCACACGATGTTCTAAATTAAATTTACTTTATCCTTTACTAGGGGATAAAAACGGCTTTTCAGTCAGACATCGAAAAGCAAAATTACTCTTTCCGAGATAGGGGGATGAAAAAGTGTTTGTTTCGAATTCAGATCAGATATCCCTTTTCTGAGGTAGGAATTCGTCAGACAACTTCTTTCGCTCTGGTTGGTTTAGTTACCCATCTGTGTTAGTTTAGTTGCCGTTTGGTTGGAAACCCATCTATGTTATTTTAGTTGCCGTATGCGTCCCAGGGCTGCGGTAACTATTTCGGAGAATCCCGTAGCCCTGGCAGGCAGCGGCTCTGGTGAGCCCCGTCTATTTAGCTGACATCTCTTTGAGGTGCGCGATGAACAACGCGCCGTATTCTAAGTATCCCTGGAAATATAGTAAGCATAATTTTCAAAGAAAGCAAAGTAGTAATAAAATTTTCTACACTACTAGACTGAACAACTAGAATACTAGAATGGACAGATGGCGCTGTAGCCTCAGTAAACATTAGCTCCGTGTATAAAAATAATTTTAAAATAGTAAAACTCATTTTTTATCAAGTTTATATGAAGAATATGATTCCATGTTACCTGACTCCCATTATATATTGTTTGTGATAGAAAAATCTATTTATTAATACCAGAAATGACTAAAAATACCAAGTGAAATCTAGTAGCTGAATTAGTGAAGTTTTGTACTATATTACTACACCACAGCATAATAAATGCCCCAATCAAGAAATCAACAAAAAAGTTCAAGGAAATAACATAAACAAGTGAGTGCATTTTTAAATATACTCCAAAAAAAAGTCCGTTGTGCAAATAAAAGACTGACACATTCTACCTGATACAAAACTGACCTTTGGACTTCATTGGATAACCAGCAAATTTCTTTCCCAATGTCTAAACATTGTGATAACTTATTTCGACAAAGGTTGTAAATGTTCAGTTAGTGGCGAGGATAACGCGTCCGACTTGAGCGGCAATAAGTGCCGGTTTCGAATCTCAGTGGCGCAGAGACGACTTTTTGTGGATCTTTCATCAACATTTATGACAACGAAACCCATTCGTTTCAAACATTCAAATTTTCGATTGAATCGTGGACCTACACATTCAAAAAAAAAAAAAAATAAGTTACTAGTCCGGTCAAACTAGACCCAAAAATGAGAATGAAGGTACATACATATGGATGGAAAAACATATTTGTTATCCAACTAGTTTTTTAAGAATATACAAGAATAGAATACTGTGAAACTCAACGGTGTAGTGCAGCGACACTCAGCAGTGCAGTGCAGCAACAACATTGTCTGAATCATCGACTTATATTCTAGCGATAGACAAGCACGTTCATGGAAACTATTTGTCAAAATACTGAAAAGTTAAAACAAAAGTTCGCTGCAGCGCTAGATTGGCATTATGTCGTCTAACAAAACTATTAAAACACAGCGCCAAGATAGCTTTTAGAGATACTTTTTTCACGACCAAAATGTCTTAAGCGCCATGAATTTCGCGACACTTACGCGTTTCTTTCAACATAGTGTAATGACATGTGTCTATATAGATTTTTATACCGCAGAAGTGACACAGCTTTTTGCCTACAATTCATTACAATAACACTAATTCAAAATGGGTAGTAATAAAAGCTCCGACACAAAAAGAAGAATTGTCCTTACTCAAAATATTAAATCTACTGCCTAAAATACTAACTTTCCGATTATTTTTGTCCGAATAAAAATGACGAAACGACCGAATGAGATACTGAAATCTTCGAAAAATAAACATGACTGTTTATTGCTATAATACTTTTCTACCAGCATAAATTACGTTCTACTGAAAACCATGCTTTGTAATTTTTACCTGCCTACTATTAAATCATAAATTACCTTTCATATTTCATAGACTGTGGTGCTATTTTAACTGTAACATTATACTAAAAATATTATTCTGAGTAGTTATACAGAAACTTATAAAAAATATAAAAATGTACTTGTAACAATAACTTTTACTTGCATATACCCCCCTGTACCATCCCCACCCCGCAGAACCCCATGGTTATGGAGATATCTATGTTTAAAGTTTGAGGTTAGGTTAAGTTAGAACACTAATTTCCATCGATTTATAGGGCGGTTTGGGGCCTAAATCATAATGGCTTTTAACATTAGAAGGAGATTTGGCGTTGATGGTCACAGTTCTAACCTAACCTAACCCAAATGATTCACTAACATTAGAGGGGGTTTCTTGTTACAACAATATAACCCAAACCCGATCGCGCGGGCAGAACAGTTGAGGTATTTTCCTCATTATTGAGAGTTAAAAAATAAATTTGATAACCAACAATAGAAATTAAAACAGTCCATGCAAGTTGTAAAAATATGATTATTTTGACCAAACCTCTGTTGTCGGCAACTTAGTAATTTTATCGGAGGTTCAGTATTCTATTCGGAAGTTTAGTTTTGTTATTCGAAGATCCATTTTTTTTTTAGGAGAAAATGTAATTTGAACATAGTCTTATCTGTTGTTAAATTGGATATTTTTTTTCGTTTATGTTTTGGGTTTATTGTCGGTAATTCATTATAATGCTGGTTAATTAGAATAATAGTCGGCCACAGATCGCTGGAGATTTATTTGTTTTTCGGAACCATTATTATTTCCCATTCAAAATTTAATAAAAGTCCTCGTTAGTGTAAATTCAAAAACTACGTTCTACTACCTTAATAAATAAGTGAATACAAAATCGCGTAAAATATTGAAACCCTTTATTGTAATCATCATTCTGAAGAACAGCTATCCTGAGTGAATGAAGATCAGGACTGCGCCGCTAAATTATCTAGTAACAAAACAAACAACAAAGGTAAATTTATCTTTAAAATGTTTAACAATTCCAGTTAAAGATTCAGTTTTTTTTTTGGAGATATTTATTTTTCTGTTGTAATTTTATACCTTTTTTTGCTGCTAAAAATTTTTTTTTAATCTTTTTCATTTAAATATCATCAGCTTGAAAGTGTGCAGAGCAGATAAACGAATATTTTGTAGAAAGCCAAGTGTTTTCACTTCTATCCTCTTGAAGAATTTTTATCCATTCTTCCCTTTTCGGCTGACTAATGTAAACAAATCTAGAATATAATTATAGTGTATGAAGGACGAAATCTCAATATCAGTAATGCAATATCACACATAAGACTACAAATTCAACTGAGCCTAATGTATATTTGAATACTAATCTACACGTGATATCTAGGTAGATACGTAATACCTAACTGCTAACGTATGACAGAATGCTTACCTAACGACAAAACTTACCGATGAAAACTGATACCCAATGATTTGCTGACATTTCATGCGAATTTTTACAGTATCAAAAAACACGCGACGTCATAATTTTTGAATTTGACTATACAAAAAAGAAATAACAATAAATACAATATTCAAAAAAAAAAAAAACTAACGGAATAAAACACCATGCAAGTTTGTGTTCACTAAACCGTTGTGGGTAAAAATCGTTTTTGTGGGAGTGAACATCTGCATGTTTTAGTCTATGATTGTAAAATGGGAAGGCTTTTTAATAAAATAATATGTTTTCTAACATACTATTACGATATTAGAAGCTATTATATTGCTTGGAAAACCAGTAATTTTACTTAAATTACTACAGATTTTTTATTTACGTCCAGATTCAATTTAATTTGAATTTATAAGCGCCGCTCTCACACTGCATAAACGTCAAAACTGTACTAATGTCATCAAAATCAAGGTGCATAGAAGACACTGCACCTGAGTCGGTTGAAGTGAGTGTACGGCACGCGTAATCTACATATATGTACATAAATATTCAGACCATCGATATATATATCGATGGTCTGAATATTTCTGCTTATCTGGGTACTCAATTCTTTTAATAATTTTACAATCTACTATCATGGAAACCACGAATGATTATATTACACTTCGAAGACGAATTACTAATTTAAATGCCTCTGCAACAAGTTTTGAAGATAATTCATTCCTATCCACCGACTCTAATGCCCTGGGAAGAAGTTTACCTGACTTATCTACATATGATTGCCAAGATATTACTGATTTAAGGGAAACTGTCAGAGATTTAAAGGAAAAGCTAGAGAGTGCTCATAAAGAAATTGAAAACTTAATACTTGAAAAAATTGATTTAGAGAAAAGATTACAAAATCAAGAAACCAAAATTAATAGTTTAAGTAAAATATTTTCACCAAAACTTAGTACTCCTAAACGGAAATCTAGAAACTTACACGAATCAAAGATTTTAACCAACCAACTACAACATGAACCAGGAATAGGAAGGAAACCTAACAACTCGTTACATAATGGGACTCAAAAATTCAACTTAACCAATTTTACTACTACACTAAATACGGAAGAACGACCAAAACTCAAGAAGACAAATGCGAAATGCGCTCAAACTACCATGCAGCATAGTAAGAAAACAGCTATTATAACTGTTAATTCAAATCTTAGAAACAATAGTATTTATCCGAAGAGAAAAATACATGTCCTTGGAACCCAGCAAATTACGGGCTTAACTACACGCCTACTTGATCTAAGATTTAATAGTTCATACGAAAGGTATTGTGTAGAGGGAATGATAAAATAAAATGCAATCTCTCAGCAACTGTTAAACACAGAGTTGACATGTAAATCTTGTGATAAAATTATTATTTGCGTAGGAGAAAATGACTACAATCCTACTATTATGCTAAATGAATTATATATGTTTATAAAAAAATATAAAAATTGTCCAATTATTGTGCTAAGTGTGTTGGAAAATAAACATCTAAATGTAAAGTTACTGAATAATAATTTAGAACTAATATGTAACAATAACGAAAATTGTTACTTCTTACGTACTCATAGCAATACTTGTCATAAACTGAACGTTCTGATCGATACAATTGACTATAAAAGCAAATACCTAAACTTCAACAAAAACCCAACTGCTCAGTCAAAATGCTCCGATTTGTCTACGTATTTTAATACAAGCCTAGACATAAAGCTTACTTACCGACCAAAAAGATCATATAACTATAAAAGCACCACAAATAATACCTTTTTTCCCAGGTACTAGTAATACTTTACCTACAACTAAAACGTTCTGTGATAAGCTACATATGAACTCTCATGAGTTAAGTAAGGTAAAAGACGTAAAATCCATTGACGTAATTAATTGTCACTCAACAAATGTTCTTCATCAAAATATTGCAGGCTTAAGAAGTAAAAGAGAACTTTTAGAAATTGCAATTGACTCGTTCCTAAATGAGAAGTTAGTTATTGACGTAGTGTGCTTAACGGAGACTTTTATTAAAGCAGGTGAGGAGAGTAGAATTGCCTTAAATGACTACAAATTAGGAGACTAGTACTCAAGAAAGAATAAAAAGCGAGGTGGTGTTTGTATATTCTGCCTAAATCACATTGAGTACAAAATACTGACGCAATTGAAAAATATGCGTCTGAAAATGAGTTTGAGTGTTGTGGTATTGAACTCTTACTATATAACATTATAATAATAGCCTTATATCGTACACCAAGCTCAAACCCTTTTATTTTCCTACGTAATTTGGAAATAATGTTGTGCAACCTTCGAAATAAATCAATAAAGCAACTAGTGATAGTAGGTGATCTTAACATTGACATTTTGAGCAAAAAAATCGATAGAAACAAGAAATGTATAGACGAATTACCTAGGATTGTAAATAATTTTGGCTTAACATTACATATAAAACAACCAACAAGAAGAAATTCATGTCTAGATCAAATAATAAGTAACTGTAAGGATGCAATATGTGAGGTTATACCGCTGGGACTGTCAGATCACGAAACAGCTCAGATGATTTCCATACAAGTAAATAGTAAAGTTCCGCCTCTACGCTATGGTATAATTCATAAGCGTGATTTTAGCGCCGAAAATAAAGAAAAGTTCTTTAACTGTCTTTTGAAGTTTTTTCTGATCAGGAAGCCAATAGTGCGTTTAATCAGTTTCATGATACACTTCTCTTGTTCTTTGATTTGTGCTTCCCTAAAGTCAAGATCAAAGTCAACCAAGTAAAAAAATATGCAAAATGGATTTCCAAAGGTATTAAAAAATCAACTAAAACCAAAAGGAACTTGCGTTTTAAATACTACTTCTCATCAGATAAAGATAATAAATTCAAATACTTAAATTATAATAAATTACTTAAAGAATTTATACAAAAAGCACAAAAACTTCAAAATTCTAATTACATTACTAGGGCTAAAAATAAATGCAAGGCGTCATGGGATTTAATAAAACATAATAATAATAATAATAATAAGCTGGCAACACCCGATGTCAACAAGTTGTTTTTTCACTGACAAAGATTTTTAAATATTAAATTAAATATTTTTGGTCCCATTTATTCACAATTTTTACAATAGCTAACAAGAAACAATAAAAACGTAATAAAAACTTAATCAAAACCATAATAATTATAGCGAAAATCAACACGAAAAGAAAAAATATGCACAAGACCAGACAGATGACAGATGTCACCAACAAAAACAACACAATGAATACTAATAAAATAATGAAAAAACATCTGTGAGTATGTTGACGAGAGCTGCTGCCCGTCGCGCACGCCCTTCACCCCCGGGCTCGTCGCTCAGCTCCGCCTCGCCGCCGCCAGACCTCGGATCACCAGTGTCACCGACGGCTGCAGTTGCGTCGAGCTCGAGCGACGAGTATTTCTCTCCGCCGACGTCGCCAACACCTGTACGTCGGCCGGGGAGAGGCCGGCCACCGAAGAGCTTAGGACCTAGGAGCCAACCGGCCCCGAGCCGGGTCCCCGCTGCCGGTGGTTGTGTGCAGCGCATGAGATGGACTCAGACTATGAATGAGAACGTCATGCGCGCATATTACGGGTCTACAGAGGGGGGAACTAACCTCACTGCGTACCGTGATAGGATGCTGTCTCTTTTTCAGGACTTGGAACCAACCGTGAACGTCTCGGCCCAACGATTGTCGGATCAGGTGCGGGTTATCCAACGCAACCACAGGTTGGACGACGCTGCACTTGATCGGCTGCGCTCAGAGGTACTGAGCAACCAAATCGTCTCAACATCTACACAAACACAGACCGCGGTAACGCCGACTACTAACGCAATCTCGCCGCGGTCCAATCATAATAACGATGATGCAGATGATGCAGATGATAGGGTTGTCACAGTAAGTAGCCAGTGCAACGATCGACTGAGGAGCGCACTGGAGGATGCGCTTCGCGAATACAGATCAACTCCGACTGACCTTAGACCCCGTTTGCCAAGGTTACCCATGCACAAAAAAAATAGGGCGCTGGTGTGTGCTTTGGACTCGCTGCTTAAGAACATCTTTGAAAGTAGCGAGAACCTCGTTGATACGCACTCAATCCTGTATTGTGGGGCTGTTGCGGCATGTCGTTTAGCCAACATCAAGTTTCCTAACTCAGATGGAACTATTCGACCAAAGCCTGCTGCACCAGCCTGGCAGTGCAGGATCGAGAAGCGTATCGACGGGGCCAGGGTACTCATCGGCAAACTACACTGCTTCAGGGAGGGTAATACACGACCACGAGTGATGCGCTTTGTGAGGCGGGCGTTTTTGGGGACTGGTGTCAGCCCTCAAGAATACATGTCTCGTGTCACAGAGCGCATCGACTTCCTGAAGCAGAAAGTTTGTGCATGGGCGAGCCGCATTCGCCGGTATAAGCGGCGGGTTGATCGGTACTCGCAGAATCGCATGTTTCAGAGCGATGAGAGGTGGGTGTATAGAGCTTGGGAGCGACCTGAACATAGTGTGATTGACGTGCCCCGCCCGGATGATGCTACCACGAATGCATTCTGGCGTAGCATTTGGTCGGTGCCCGTCTGTCACACTGAGCGTGGCTGGATGCGTGATGTCGAGCGCGTGTGCGTAGCTGTACCAGAAATGGAAAAAGTTATAATTACTCCACTAGACGTAGCCAGAGCAGTTCGTCCGTTGCCTAATTGGAAGTCTCCAGGTACGGACGGACTGCACAATTTTTGGTTAAAATGGTACAGCAGCTCACACGCGCCTCTGGCATCGCAATTCCAGTCATCTTTAGATTCTGGGTCGCTACCTCAGTTTCTAACAACTGGTATCACCCACCTGCTCCATAAGACAGGTAGTCCCACGGAACCCAAGAATTATAGGCCGATTACATGTTTGTCGACGGTCTATAAACTTCTTACATCCATTCTGAGAGCAAAAATTAACGTACATATAGAGAAAAATTTGATAATGTCTGCCTCTCAGAACGGGTGTAGGAATGGGTCCCGTGGTACTAAGGAGCTACTCCTCATTGACATGGCCATAAGCCAACAGGTTCGTCGATCCCGCAAGGATCTGTCGACATGCTGGGTAGATTATAAGAAGGCCTATGACTCTGTTCCCCATACATGGCTCATGAGGGTGCTGGAGTTGTATAAAATAGATGCAACTCTACGCACCTTCCTTGAGTCATGTATGAGGCAATGGAAAACAGTCCTTTGCTATCCAGGATGTCGACCGATCCAAGGGAATGATGAACCAATATGGATTAAACGGGGAATATTTCAGGGCGACAGTTTGAGTCCACTGTGGTTTTGCTTAGCCCTGAATCCTCTAAGCACGTTGCTGGAGAATTCAGGTCTAGGCTATCGGTTGAGAAGAGGTGGTCAGGTCCTATCTCACCTTCTTTACATGGATGATTTGAAACTTCTTGCCCACAACAATTTGCAACTGATGGAACTACTGAAGGTAACTGAAACTTTCAGTAGTGCCATTAGGATGGAATTTGGTGTGGACAAATGTGCAGTCATGCATGTAAAGCGAGGGGAGATTGTGGAATCCGAGGGAATTCAACTCTCGGATTCCATACACCTTAGAACCCTCTCCTCGACCGAAACATATAAGTATTTGGGTATGTCGGAAGCGTTGGGCATTAACGTTGCTGACATGAAACAAACATTGAAGGAGCGTTTCTTTGGCCGCCTGAAGAAGGTTCTAAACAGCCTTCTGTCAGGTGGAAATAAGGTACGCGCCTTCAATGGTTGGGTCATGCCAGTTTTAATGTACTCTTTCGGCATACTCAAATGGACTCAGACCGAGCTAGACGCTCTGGATAGACGGGTCCGTACATTGCTGACCGCAAATCGGATGCATCACCCACGATCATCGGTGATGAGACTGTACATCCCGCGGAAGTGTGGAGGTCGAGGTTTTTTGAACGCAAAGACTCTACACAACCGTGAGGTGTGCAGCCTCAGAGAATATTTTCTCAAAACCGACGTGGGTATGCACCGCGATGTGGTCGCAATGGACAAGGGACTCACCCCGTTATCCATGGCTAAAGAGAACTGGCGCAAACCTGTGGTACTTACTACTGATGACCGCAAGGAAGTATGGAAAGGCAAGGAGCTCCACGGGCGCTTTTATCGGGCTCTTCATGAGCCTGATGTAGATTTCGCGGCGTCCGTGGCCTGGTTACGTTTTAGCGACCTCTTCGGAGAAACTGAAGGTTTTGTCTGTGCAATTATGGACGAAGTTATCTTAACGAACAACTACCGGAGACATATTATGAAGGACGGGACGGTTGACGTGTGTCGGGCATGCCATCGTCCGGGTGAGTCCATCAGACATATTATCTCTGGTTGTTCTCGTCTGGCTAACGGCGAGTACTTGCACAGGCATAATCAAGTAGCCAGGATTATTCACCAGCAACTTGCTTTGAAATATAACCTAGTGGATTCGGAGGTACCATACTACAGGTATGTGCCCGACCCAGTTCTCGAAAATGACCATGTCACATTGTACTGGGATCGGTCTATCATTACTGACCGGACTATTGTAGCCAATAAGCCGGATATAGTGGTGATAGACCGATTAGCGCGCCGCGCAATGATAGTCGACGTCACCATTCCACATGACGAGAATCTCGTGAAAGCTGAGAAAGAGAAACAAATCAAATATCTCGACTTAGCACACGAGGTTGTCGATATGTGGAATGTGGACTCGGCTATCATTGTGCCGATTGTTGTGACCGCCAATGGCCTTATAGCCAAAAGCTTCGACGACCATCTGTCGAAGCTGTCGTTGCACGGTTGGATCAAGGGCCTGATACAAAAGGCAGTACTCCTCGATACGGCTCGCATTGTGAGGAGGTTCCTGTCTCTGGAGCCCTAACCACCGGTAGCTTGGACCCTGTTCCCGACACCGGCGGACAACTATTTTTTATATTTTTAAATGTTTTTTTTTAATATGTTTTTTAAAGAAATATTTAAAAATGTAAACAATATGGATAAAAAATAAATGAATGGAATAATAATAATAATAATATTCCACAACTATCACACAACGCCGTCTAGTCCCAAGCTAAGCAGAGCTTGTGTTATGGGTACTAGACAACTGATAAACATACTTATATATTTCTAAATACATACATATTATAGATAAATTACACCCACATTATTCCAATAATAATCAAATTCAGGAGACAAATATTAAGGAGATAGAAACTGATACTGGATCATTAACAAACCCCATAGACATTGCCAATTATGTAAACGATTATTATATCAATATGACGAATAACGATTTTGACATTAATACTAATAATTATGACATTGATCCTATTAATTCTAGTATATTTTTAATGCCCACCAATGATGACGAAATACAAAAAGTAATAAAATCACTCCGGGATACAAACTAACAGGTTATGCTTAAAGTACCTACAAAAATTATAAAATATATAAGCCTTAAGCTCATAAGTACCTACAAAAATTATAAAATATATAAGCCTTATTATTAGTCCGGTATAAGTACATTTAATAAACTTGTCTTTATTCTCGGGAGTGTTTCCTGAGAAATTAAAAATGACAGTTATTAAACCAATACATAAAAAGGGTAATAAAAAACTTGTTGATAATTACAGACCGATAGCTTTATTGCCTATTTTAGCGAAAATTTACGAAAAGGTCATGCATACGAGGTTAATAAATTTTATCGATAAGTTCCGAATTTTGAAACATGAACAACATGGATTCCAAAAAAAGAAATCGACAACCACAGCGGCATTAAACTTAATTAACCTAGTTACTAAAAATATTGACCAGAAAATCCCGACCACTGTTGTATTTTTTGACATGTCAAAAGACTTTGACTTTGTATCGCATGAGCTACTACTAAAAAATGTGATAAATATGGAATACGCGGTAACGCAAATGCTTGGTTAAAAAGTTACCTTGCAAACAGATCGCAATTTGTGGAAATTACTGTGGATAAACCAAATCAAAACGGTGAAATGAAATTTAAATCTGAATTGGGTTACAATTGTACAGGCGTTCCACAGGGCAGTATTTTAGGTCCCCCACTCTTTCTGTTATATATTAATGACCTGACAGAAGTAACTGACTATCCTTGCATACTCTTTGCAGACGATGTGTCCGTAATTATCCCTAAAACTAAAGAAAACTATAACGAAGAAATAAATAACACCGTAAGAAAATTAATATCTTGGATGGAAAAGAATAATCTTAAACCTAACATAGATAAAACAAAATATGTACAATTTCTTAACAAAAACTGGAATAAAATTAATTTAAACATCACTTATGCATATTTATAACATATATATAATGATAAACAAATAAAACAATCTGATAGTATGACTTTTCTTGGGATAGTTCTAGATGAGAGGTGCTCTTGGATTGGTCATATTGATATGATATGTGGAAAACTCAGTAAGTTTGCTTATGTTCTATGGCGTTTATCTAACCTAACGAGTAGACAAGCCACATTACAGGCTTATCATACTTATGTTGGTTCAATACTGCGTTATGGTATACTAGTATGGGGAAACTCGGTGCATCTTGGAAGAGCCTTCATCGTATAAAAGAGGTGTATACGTGCGATTTGTAATGTAGACCCACTCACATCCTGTAAACCACTCTTCAAGAAACTAAGAACACTGACATTAACTGATATCTATATTGAGGAAATTTGTAAATTTACCAAATCTCATCCTCAGATGTTTGAAAAACTGGGAGATAAATGCTCGTTCAGAACTAGATTTCCTAACAGGTTGATTACTCCTAAAATGAGAACGGACCTATATAGGCCAAGTTGTTACCCTATGTGCATTAAAGTTTATAATAAGATTCCAGACCATTTTAAGAAACTTCCAATGGTCTGCTTAAAAAAGGCCTTACGCAGGTGGTTAATTGAGAATCCCTTTTATACTATAAAATAATTCCTTCAGTTCATATTTGATTAATAATAATTTGTTTATTTGTACTACAATTTGAATAATATCGAATTAATTTTACCTGTAAAAAATTTGCATGTCATTATGTTATGATTAAATATGTAAGCAACTATTATATATATAACCATTGTAAGAACTTTTATAACCATATTTATCTGCAAATAAATCTTTGACTTTGAACTTGTATTTTTCTTTCCAATTTTTATTAAAAGCAATTTTAGATTTTCAAAAAAATGTGATGGTGGTAAATGCTATGATGTACCTCATAGTATAAGGGTACTTAATAAACTGAAGAGTATTCTTCTGTTCTGTGGTACTATAAGGCGCAAATCACATTCCATTTCTTTTTTTCCAAATATTGCACCATTTTGTTTCTCACGCAATTTTTATGAGTAATAGTGTATATAACTAGCATTACAAATATGATTTTCGTGATTGTATGTTTCAGAGAACACAAAAAAAATATTTACTTATTTTTTTTTATATAAAAAAATATAGTCTGTCATGCAACCTGGAGCCTCGCATTAGATACATTCCTTTAGCTTAATTAGTTTTTGAGATATTATAACCTTGAATAATAATCATATTTACAGTTATTATCTCCCAAGAGTTATGAGTTTTCATGTGGACGGATGGAGAGGGAGAGGGAGACTAAAGAAAAGATGGATGGATTGTGTGAAGAGTGATATGAAAGAAAAGGAATTTAACGATAGCATGACGAGTGACAGGGCAGAATGGAAGAAAAAAACATGTTGCGCCGACCCCAAATAACACGGGACAAGGGCAGGAAGATGATGATGATCTCCCATATGTCAAGGTCAAAGTGAAAGCTGATCACTAAATTTAGATAAATTGTGTTTATTTGTCAAGTAGATATTAAAATACCTATAAGTTTCGATACAGATTTCCATTTGGGGACCAACTCGTCATATTTATCCGGCGAAACCCTTTGTGAATTTGTAATAACTCTACCAAAACCCCATAAAACATGAATTATATTAGTTATCCGTCTCTTGTATATTTTATACGGAAGACGGCTTCAAAACACGTTTGGGTATAGAATTACTTTGTTTAAATCTCTATTTAAATGGCGTAACAGAACGTTTGTGGCGTGTGATGTGTTATGTAAGTTAAGAGCAATGGAGCTTTGCCTAATCCATGCTGTTTGAATGGAGCCGTTCCACGAGACCTAAGCTGACAGTAATTAACTAACGAACAGGTTTATATTAAGTAACAGTTGCTTTGAATGGTATTAATATAACTTGATGAATGGCATTTAAACTTAACTCACATTTTTTTGCTGTCAAGACGTGGTGTCGGTTTTGAAGTGTTATTTAAAAGCCACACTTGTTTCCTGCGCCTGCATGACTTTTAATGCTTGTTAACAGGAATATTAAATAGTCGTTTTAAATTGTACTTATAATATAGCATTTACATCCTATGCATGTGCTACGTCGGAATTCGAGGAAAATTGGCACCGTAAAATGCAAAAATAACAATAATCTTAATCAAAACTGATTACAACGGTTTTGATAGATTGCGAGTACGCAACTGCATGCGGCCATGAAAAACTTGCCACGAACTTAGCCCCTAATACCTCGTAGGGGCCCAGCAGGGTCGAAGCCTACTGGGGCCAAGGGTCTGCTTCTGAAAGGAAAATTCGGCCCTGGTATGAAAGGCAACGAAGGAACAGGGTTAGGTTTTTAGTCAGTAAAAGTCTGACACGCCCTCGCGCTTCGCCTAAAAGCGAGGGATGTCATTGGATGATTTTCTCACCTACAAAAAAAGGCCGTATTACGTAAGTGCGTCGAAGCTTTTTGTTGCAATGTCATTGCGGTAGAGCGGTTTATTGTATGTCATATTGCAGCGAGTTTATTTTTATGACTATAGCCCTAGCCTGTTATTGTGGATATAATGAGACTGGATGACTGTCTCCTTTTAGTGTGTCGACACACTTCTCTAAACTAAACAAGAATTTATTTGTGCGTTAAATTCGGAAACTGTATTTTAAAAATACAACAGACTTCAATTAAAAAAAATAAAATTGAAAGTGCAGAGACTTTAATTTTGGAAGTCGGTGTCTCTATAATAGTTTTATCTCTTCTTTATTAACACCAACTTCCAAAATTAAAGTTATTTTGCACTTTTACTGTTTTTTTTTTTTACATTAATGTCGGTTGTATTATTTTTAGCAAAAAGTTTTTTATTTTACACTTTTTAGTTGCGGGTACCAATACTAACACGTAGCCCTCAGTCAAACTTAAAAGGGTGCAAGTTCACTGTATCAAAACGTCCACTGTAGTAAAATATCCACTGTACCGAAATGTCCAGTTTCAATATGTCCACTCTTCATAAGGTCCACTTCACAAAAAAAATCACAGTATCAGTACATTATGTATATGCCTACCTATATTATGACCACGCCTCTATCCTGGAGAGAATCCAGCAGTTGGGACTCGAGGTGGCACTGCACAAGTACGAGACGATGTACAAAACTAATCGATTTTAAAACAAAAACCATTGCACATATGACCAAATCTGATTTCCGACTTCACTAAAAAAACAGTAAAGGATCAAAATAACTTAAATTTTGGAAGTCGGTGTTTAATAAGAAACAAACAATACGAGAAACACTGACTTACGAAATTAAAGTTATAATAGAAGTCGGTTATTTTTATTTGTAATTTTTTTTTCACACTAGTTGCTATTAACACTTATAACCAGAGTGCCTATTTCTCATGACAATTCAAATTAACCCAAACACTGCTAGGTAACATTGATTTATTATGATGTTCCTATGTCTAACTTCTACTATGCGGCTCCATCATCAGATCAGTTCGATAGAACCTTACAGAAAAAGTGCATCGCATGAGATTTCAAATAAGCCCAAACACGGCTAGCATACATTGATTAATTACGGAGTTCCTGTGCCTACCTTCTGGCTCCACCATTACATCAGTTTGATAGGACCTTATAGTCAAAGTGCATCTCATGATAATTCTAATAAGTCCAAACACGGCTACGCTCATTGTAAATGATTAATTACGGAGTTCCAGTGCCTACCTTCCGGCTCCATCATCATCAAATCACTTCGACGATACCATTTTCAACATAACTATTCAGAACCATTTATTAATTGTTTTGTCATAGTCGCTCAACTATCTTCATTGTGATATCTATGTGAGTATGAAGTTCCGATGAGCATTTCTGGTCTTCTTCATCAGTTCCACTTCATCAAATGTTACTTTTTGACTGTAAATGCTTAAGTTCTCGATGAAAATACCAAAATCATTATATGGTTGCCTATAATATTTGAAAAGTTCCCTTGATTCCTCATGGATCCCATCATCAGAAATTAATTTTGAAAAAAATGGGACCGATCTGGTCGAAAATTCTGGACGATGTGGAATTTTTTTTTTCCTCTTAAAGGATGTGTGATAAACGACTGAGTTCTGAGGTAACCTTCTCCTTTTTTTTAAGTCGGTTATAAAGGATGAAAAAAGTAACGGCAATTTTTTACTTAATATTTGGTTTTGCAATCATCTTGATATCTCGTCATTTGGGCTATTGCCTCGTAATGCCTCGATAGCCTCGAGAGCAATGTAAACAATAGTCCTACATTATTTGATGTTTAAGTTAGGTTAGCATTATTTGGTGTATAAGTAATAATAATAATAATCTTTATTACACAAGAAAGTGGTTACAAAATAGTGTGAAGTCCCTGACTCCTGTGCTAGGTGATAAACCTGTGTTACAAGAGCCAGTGCCCTCTCCCAGTAGGAGTTAGTACAGAATCTTATGCAAAAAGATTAACAAAAATAAAAAGAGTATGGTAAACAACAAAAAATTAAGAAAAACTAAATGCGGTTAAAAGAAGCCTGTATTGAGTTTGTGTGTGTGGGGGGGGGGGGGGGTGAGGGTGTGTTTGTGTGTGTGTGTGTGTCGGTGAGTGTATATGTGCGCTTGTCAGTGGTTGATTAGGAGTGGTTTTAATGTTACGAAATAGATATGATAACTTTCTCTGTTTCGTCATAGTTCAGCGACAGTAGCCTTGGCTTAAGAGTTTGCTTGTCTTTATGTAGGGTTAGTTTATAAATTGAAATTTTTTGTTTATTTCATTATACATTAGTGCGCTTTGGGCACAATAGTGTCGTCGCGCGAGTGCAGTACGACATAGGACAGAATCACAGATAGGAAAGCCAATCCGCCGATTACATAGCTTGCTGTCTAGTGGCATCGTGGAATGTCGGCGCAAGATAGAGCGGAGGACGTACAATTTTCTCACCGTTAGTACTTGGGCTTCTGAGTACAACTGAGCTGTGGGGTAGTCCCTTTTACGGAAATACATAATTTTGAGAACAGCCCGCTGAGCTCGTTCCACCCTAAGCATCACTGTTTTGAAGGTACCGCCCAATACCGGGATGCAGTAAGTAATTATCGACTCGCATAGTGAACGGTATACTAGTGATGCTGTTTCAATGTCAGAAGCATGTCTGAGCTCTTTAAACAAATAAATTAGTTTACGAAGCCGGGAGCATAGAACATCCGTATGGGTGCGCCAATCCAGCCTCTCGTCGATATAAACACCTAGATATTTGATACTTGGGACCATGTCGAGGCAATTGCAATTGCAAGGAGAGGAGACGAGACAAATATGTGCTTTTATTTTATTCGAGTTCATTGATGGTTTTGGTGATTTTAGTGGTTTAAACTGAATTGCTTTGGTCTTTGAGACATTAAGCGTCAGTAGATTAGTGGAAAGCCAGTCCATAATTGTTCGCAAGGTAAGTTCAGTGGTTTGTTTAGCCCTGAACCAAGTCACGTCGGATATCAATAGTGCTGTGTCGTCGGCGTAGGTAAAAATGTCACAATGGGAAAGGGAGAGTTGACAGAGGTCATTTATGTACATTTGAAAGAGCGTGGGACCCAAGATACTGCCCTGAGGTATACCGTACTGATAAATTTTTCGTCACTGAGAACAGAATCAATTTTAACACATTGGCTACGCCCACTGAGACAATCTTTGTAAATACCCAAAGCCACACCACGCACTCCCATATGCTCCATTTTGGCCACCAGTCTGGGAATAGACACCGTATCAAAGGCCTTAGTCAGATCTAAGAAGATACCATAGCATTTAAGGCGACTATCCAATCTGTCAATCATAGTATTGGTGAAGTCAGAGACAGCATCTTCTGTGGAAATTCCTGACCGAAATCCGTATTGATTTTTAGCAATTAATTTATTTTTACAAAGAAAATTTGTCAGATTGGTGATGAGGATTCGTTCAAGTATTTTAGATAGGGAACTAAGGACTGAAATTGGCCGATAATTGGAAACATCATCCTTAGCCTTGCCTTTGTACACTGGATGAACAATAGCACGCTTGAAAGCTTTTGGGAAAACACCCGAATTGATGGCACAGTTACAAATATGGGCAATGGGAGCAGCTAGAATGCAACTAGATTGTTTTATTATACTTGCTGGGATGTTGTCCCACCCAACTGCACAATCACTACGTAGTCTATGAATAGTGCTTATTACAAGTGCTTCGTCAACCGGTGAAATAACTAAAGAGTTAACTGGAGATGAAGAAGAGGATGAATAAACGGACGGTGTGACGGTAGGGAATTTTGATGCAAGGTTTTTACCAACGTTAACAAAAAAATTATTGGCATTATTAGCAGATACGGATAGGCGCGACGGAATATTGTAGCAGAGCATTAGGAGAGTGCCTTTGTTGATTACTGTGTGTTTTACTTTTTTAAGTTCTGCTTTTTCATAGGCTCGTTTTAGTTTTTTAAGTACGACGATCATTGTTTCCGGGTTTGATATCAATATTAATATCACCGATGAGCATGATGTTGTTTTGAGATTTAACCGATGTTATTGTATCATTTAAACTAGTCAAGAAATTAGTTGGGTTTAGATAAGATGGAGAACGATGAACTGCTATTATAGCAAGATACTAGACACTTGGCATCTAAAAATAAGGGTTCATGTGTGGTACAGTTAATTGTGTCTTTGACGTAAATTACGACGCCGTCGTTTTTTATTGGGTTGTTGCTTGTAGAATTCGAAGTATAGTCCTGTAAGACAGGGATATAACCCGCAACCTGCAACCAGCATTCAGTTAGTATTATAAAATCAAAATTAACTTTCGTTAGTGTTAACATGGCAACAAATTGATCTAGATTCTTTTTTATACTCCTGATGTTTATATGTATAATACGAAAACCCCAAACGCTCTGTCCTATAAAATCTCGGCATAGTTCCGGAGTACATGTATAGAATCCGCAATAGAAAGATAAATATTAATAATATAAAAAGCAGACAAAAATATGTTAGAATAAAATAAATTTATAACGACACTGCTGAGTCGATGACACCTCCAACTTCGTCTGTTTGCCCAATTTTGCCAAAGGCCTCCTCCATTTCTTTCCACTCTATTCTATTTATCGCTTTTCTAGTCCATAATTTTCCCACTATTCTTACTAAAGTCCTTATGGCTCGTTTCTGTAAGATAAAAGCTTTCTGACAGTTATAACTAGTAGCTGTTACCCCAAAGCATGATGCTGTACCTTAATTTAGATTCTACTAGCGCATAATATATAGTCTTAGTTGCTTTAGATTTAAAATATCTTTAAGACTCCTGAGTGCATAGCACGCTGATGAAATAGAAGAGTCAATAGCAGCTAGCCCCTGTTTCCAATTAAAATTAACATCTATATTAACACCTAAAAATGTAACTTTAAGTCAATCTTGTCTCCTTTAAGCTTTACGTCTAAATTGTCATTATTGCGAGTCGTAGTCTTGAATAAAATAATGTTAGTCTTGCTTGTATTTAAGAAAAGGTCATTGGCTGTAAACTAATCGTAGAGATTTTTCAGGCTTTCATTTACAATTTTGGTCAAATCCTTTAAGTCATTTGCCCCTATTATAATATTAGTGTCATCTGCGAACACTATAAGTTTTACGTCAGGTTGAATGTGATGCATAAAATTTAGCAAGTCATTTGTAAATATGATAAATAGTATTGGCCCTAAAATTGATGGATACAACTTCCTGATTACTTTGATCAATGCTTTTTATTTCGACAAACATTCTTCTATTTTGTAAGTAGGATCTTAAAAGAAGTTAAGACTTGTCTCTGACACCGTAAATTTCAAGTTTAGCTAGTAGTAACTTATAATCAACAGTGTCAAAAGCTGAGTTGATGCCGACAAATAGTCCAGCCACTTTCATATTGTCATTTAATTTGTTAATTATGTCAGTAATGAGCGTGTTTATTGCATCTGAGCAACCAACGCCTTTCTGGTAGCCAAATAGTCTTAAATTAATGATTTTATTAACTTTAAATGAGTCATCAGTCTATGTTTTATAAGTTTTTCAAATATTTTTGACAACATTGGCAAAAGGGATATGGGCCGGTAATTTTTTTGAATATAGGAATGACTTTGGCCAATTTGAACTGGTCAGGAAAGATCGACTCTTCGAAACAATTATTAAAAAATTCAGAAAGAGGGCCAACAAGTCTATATTCTCTTTCAGAATTGAAAATCGGTAAGTCATCATACCCGCAAGATTTTTTATTGGCCATCCTACTAATAATCTTTGTGATTTCAGAAGGTGTTGTCGGATAAAAAGTTAAATCATTTCCTACTCTTTAGTCTAGTCTAGTCTCTTTTTATCTCGTTTAGTCTCCAATAGGAAGGCCATTGCCCTGTCGACGTCGCGTAGTGTTCCACGTGCGCCTTGAGGAGATGTCAGCAAAATTTTAGGGGCCCTGGAACGAAGGCAAAAAAGAACAGAGTGAATTTTCTTGTCAGTAAAAGTCTGACATCATCCGACCGTCCGGTAACCGCCCGGACTGAGCCCAATTCGTCGACGGCGCATACTGTTCCACGTGCGCCTCAGGGTGATGTCAGCAAATCGTAGGAGCCCAACAGGGTCGAAGCCTACTGGGGCCACGGGTAGTGTAAAAGTGAAACTTGGGGCCCTGGGACGAAAGCAAAGAAAGAACAGGAGTGTGTTTTTAATCAGTAAAAGTCTGACACTATCTCTTGCTCCGCCCAAGAGCGGGATTTGTCATTAGATTATTTTCCCACCGAAAAAAACCACGCCCTCCCGCTACGCCTAAGAGCGGCAGAAGTCATTGACTGATTTCCCACTTATAAAAAAGCACTCGGCTCCTTATCAGTTTCTGATTTGTTAGTGTGTGCTAGTTATCCTAAAATGTTGAGATATAGACACAGTAATTAAATTTCCAAAAAACGCATTACTAGTCTGTACATTCACTGACGATTCCTCAAAGTATTCGGCAAAAATAAACCAAATAATGAACATACTTAATTTAATTTTAATATCAATATTGTAATACGCTCAAATACACACACTGCGCGCTGCGTCAGTCGCTCATTTGTTTTTATCAAACAGAGAAAGCTATATTTCGCGATACGCGTCAAGCAAGCGCAAGCGACTTGCAGTTGCAAGCGTCGTTCGCCGGCCTCTTAAGTCAAAGAATATGATTTTTTATAGAAATTTTGATTTCCCCTAAAACATCTTTTAAATTTTTGAAAAAGTATTAAAACCCTTCTTTTTCATTTGTTTAAGTAAATATTTGTGTCATGTTTCGAGTTTATTAACTCAAGGAATAAGGTTTGTCCATACAACCTAGACATCCCCTTAATCGTTTTATAGGTTAGTAGTTTTGAATACTATGGAATATAAACAGGGTTATTTGTAAAACACTAACAATCTTGCAGGACTGTATTATTATACTAATAATAAAACCTTGAGCATCGACGCCGAGTTGCTGGCCTGTCGGTTTTCTATCGATTACACTTCGGGGAGTGTGCTCTGGAATTGCACAATTTAATTCCAAGTCCGTTCCATCATCGGACCACTAGATGTACGGCGTTGCGCCATCGATAAGTACATGGTGGACATCCCACCCATTGTACTTACAAAGCGTTTTGGGAACACATTCATAATGCGTACAGCTAAGGAGTGGAATTTCCTACCGGAGTCTGTGTTTTTTTTTCTTTAACTCATAAGTGAATAGGTTACTTCTAGGCAAGCGTGCTCCATCGTCGGCCCATCGTCGGCCGCATCTTCGCTTACCATCAGGTGAGATAGTGGTCAAACGTGAGCCTATCAAAAATAATAAAAAAAAATCAAGGAAAGTAAAACAATTAGTTACAATTGTATTCGTTTACTTATGTTCTCATGAAATCACTTGACAAGTCTATACACTTTTACTGTTTGACGACAACTGAACTCACCAAGCGCTCGCATTACTCCCCACCACATGCTTATCACCCCGGAAACAGCATAAGTTTGCAATATTAACAGAAAGGTGGCGTTCAACCGGAAGTAGTGCGTGCGTTTATAAATTAATGTTATAATGATTACGAACAGTTTTGAAATATTATTTATTTATTTATTATTTTAAATAGAACGGCCGAAGCCAATTACACTATTTAAACTTATACCTAATTTTTTAAACTCAATCATGCATCCTTCTCACAAAAATTCAAACATTCTGACATTATCAGCTTCCATTCATCCGCAAACACATCAAGACCTGTGTTTGAGTTCAGGAGAGCGTTAATGGCGGCTATTGTCCGAGGAATAGGCGATTATTATTAAATTGAAATAATAATAATAATATGGAATAAATAATTATTTATTTATTTCAGATAACAATGATCCATAATGGTTAGTAACAATTTGAACTTATAAACTATGTTAGTAGGTACAAAATACAATCACAACATTACATACATACATTTTAAATTACAATTTTTAAAATAACTATAAGTAAATTTAAAATTGAATGGTTTAAAATTTGATAATTAATAATTTAATAGTTTAAAATTAGATAAATTAAAATTTAATACAATAAAATTGAATAATTTAAAATAATTAATAATAATAATTTTAATATAACAATAATCTTATCATTTATTTATTTCACCGCCCCAACCACAATGCCTACCCAGAGCGAGTGCATCGGACACTGATATTTATTAGATATAATCCTCAGAATGCTGTTGCTGCTGACGCATACTCTGCCTAATAGTGACGACACACGCTTGCGTCGTATTGCGTAAAAATCATCCGTACGCGCTTCTGCAAACATTGCGGACGCACTGCAGAACCTCGGCAACCGCAACAACATTCTGAAGACGTTATTATACTGCACTCGCAGAGCGCTGTATGCCCTTTGGGTATAATTAACCGACAGGCTGCTCGTGTAGAAAGATTGACAATATGCTTTGAATAACGCTAACTTGACTTCAGCTGAACAACGAGCAAACCTGCGAACCAACATATTACCCCGGACAGCCAGCGCCCTGCGTTCACGTTCAATATTTTCATTGTCCTTGAGATCATCGGTGATAATATGCCCTAAATATTAAGCCGGGATTTAAAAATTTTTCTACTATTGCACATAGCGTCATAAGAGTATCCGGATGAGGGTGTCCCATGCCAAACCCAGTTGTAGAAATTATTTTTAGCCAATAGATGTGCCTCCTTTACATGCTTATTCCAGCCGTACACCGGCTTTTTACCATGACCTCTACTATGTATGATATTATCATAGCTCTCTATACTCGCCTCCTGAAGCGTTTTTATAATTTTATTATACATTATATCTATACCTTTTATGATGTTCTAAATTATTACAATATTTATCAGCGCAGATCTGAAATTCTTGCGGAAAGTTTATACGTTTAAGATAATTATTACAAATTTCGCTATATCGTTGGATTTGTTCTGTAGTCCTATTACCCCAAGCTATTTTATTATGTACATAATTTGAAGTAGTTTTCTTATGTCTTACTCTATTATAATTACATTCTATTTCAATAGGAAAATGATCAGACGAGAATACATTATAATGAATTTTTAAATTTGATATAATTTTAAAACCCATTTCAGTACTAACACAATGGTCAAGCCACCGACACGTACCATGAACGTCACTAATAAAAGTATAGTCAACTGCGTTACGGCCCAGTCGTTCTACGTCCGCACAAATCCATCTTCGCTCCCCACAAAAGTTCATGAGTTCACTATAAAAGAGTCAACCCGGGTGGGCATTAAAATCACCAATTACTAACACTGATTCCACACCACTGCTGTCTATTATTGCACATATCTCGCTCAGGCATTCCGTGAACTCGATAAGATTATCACTGGACTCCACGGGCATATACACGCAAATGATTAATACCGCGCATTCGCTATTCACTACCACCTTACACGCCGCTAACCGATCAGTACTGCATTCCACGGGAGTGACGGACACAAATGCATTCTTTCGCCATAGAATAGCCAACCCCCCATAAGGTCTTCCTTTCAGACATCCTGTCGATGTGTCAACCGAAGATTTCCCAAAATAAGCAAATTCCTCACTTATTGTGCCCAACAGTGGGATATCATGTGAAAGTAACCACGTGAATAATCAAACCAAAATATCTAAAATTAATTAATCAGTGCCGGAAGTTAGACTCCTGACGACAGCGTTTCTAACATCATAAACAAAAATTTTTGTTCTATCACTTATCATACTTTTTACAAAACATAATTCATTTACCAAAAACAAACCTTCAAGATTTCGTGGTTCTATCTAACACACACAACTCTGTGTTTTGCTATACCTACCTACGTCTGTATGATGCGACGCAAGCGCATCAAGCACCCCTGCCGTCTGATCCTCGCTCCCCTCCGCTATTGTACTATCGCTTGCTTCGCATAGATTCCGTAATACTTAGAACGTTCAATTTGATTTTTTTTTTTTGTATGGAAATCTGATGAACTAAAATATGAGAGATAAAGGGGCGCGTGCGCTCCCACATTTGTGCGACAAGAAGTGACAGCGATAAAACATTTTTTACAAAAAAAAGCGACTTCAAAGTGAAAAAAAAAAACAGAAAAGTGCAAAATAACTTTAATTTCGGAAGTCGGTGTTTAATTCTCACCCCGGCTGAAGGGGCTGCTTGCCATTCTGACACAGTTATTGGCTTGGTAACACCTTACACATTATTTATTTACGTAAAATAAAAAGTACATATTATGACTACGTTTGACACAGTTATCCGGTCAGTAGGTAAAACCAGGTCACGATTCAGCAAGTTTTTATTTATTAATTTCAATAAACAAGGTACAAATGAAAAATCAATATGACACCCACAGGCCGCTCGAGTAGAAAGACTGACAGAAAGCCTTACATAAACTAATGTTGACGTCTGCCGTGCGGCGAGCGAACCTACGGGCGAGCATATTACCCCGCACTGCCAACGCCCTGCGCTCACGCTCTATGTCGCCTTCATCACGTAGATAGGTCACTAGTGACAACATGACCCAGGTACTTTGGTACATTGAGTACCACGTCGTTAAGGTATACTGAAGGCACACGG
The DNA here is from genome assembly GCA_961205895.1 of Mythimna pallens. NCBI lineage: Eukaryota > Metazoa > Arthropoda > Insecta > Lepidoptera > Noctuidae > Mythimna > Mythimna pallens. The sequence continues at coordinate 30,271,415 of OY540824.1, forward strand.
CGTGGCTGTTGCTTAAGTGCTTTGAACACTAAGAGCTCACTCATTTTTGAGTTCTATTTAAGGCCGTGTACCTCCACTTACGTCTCACAAAACCCCGAACGGTCGTGCCGCTCTGTGCTCCGCGCCCGCTCCGTGCTCCGTGTCGTTACGTCACCCCGTGACGTCATCCGTGGTCTCCGACCGCACCAGCGATCCGAAGCCGCCTTTCTCTAGGCAATGGAGGATATACGTTTCCTTAACGGGAAATAGTCGAATAACGTTGTGCCCCTTCAGGGAAAAGCCACAGTTTCGTGGTCCTTGACGGGAAACCTCACGGTGTCAACGAAGTCAAGGGGGTGTTGCCCCAATACACCCGCCGAACCCCTTCAGGGCTAGGCAGTCATTTGGAGTCGGGAGCTAGATTTTGGCCTTGGGGGAGCTCCTAGTCAAATCTAATACTCCGAGTTCTCTTCCAGCTACACACCTGGTGTCGGTTGGGGTGTCTACCCCTTCGCACCAGACCCTGGTAGGGCCCGATCGCACATTGAGATTGGCGATCGGTTTACAAGCTTAGGGCACACCATTAGGTACACACCTCCCAGTCTACACAACCCTTACTGGGAGGGTCACACACCCCCGGGCCCATCCACCCGGGGACGTAGGGACCGATAGGAGTTTTTCACATGAGTTTTTTCCAACTCATGTGACCTAATCCCAAGTCCCCTTTTAACCATGACGGACGCTATCATATTAGCGTTCGTCAAAGAGGTCCTCCTCAAGGACCCCGATATCCTCGCCAAATATGGCAAGAAAATCGCCTCATTTAGAGGCCCCCCCCCCCACCGTCCCATCGAGCGTCACTGACTTCAGTGACGTATTGTCATTCCCGGACTCTGGTCCGTCCCCGCCGACCCCCTGCCCCCACCCTCCCCCGGATATGCCACCCCTATTGGTAGCCCACTTTGCCAATGAGGCAATGGACACCTCCGTCCCCGCTAGCGACTCAGCGTCGCAAGCCTCTTCGGACTCCGAACAGTCCCCTGAATCCTCCTCCTCCGAGGACGACTTCCAAGTCGTCCTAGGGGGCAAGAGGAAAGCCAGGAAGGCCGCTCAGGCCACCAAAGCTAAGAAGACCGTTGCGTCTTCTCCCGCCCCCGCTATCCAGCCCGCCACTGTTGCCCAGCCCGCCCCCGCCTCGCAGGCTAGTTGTCCCCCCTCCGTTTCCGCTTCTGTCACTCAGATGAAGAAGCAGCGCCCCCCTCCGCCCTTGTACATCCAGGACAAGGGTAAATGGACCGACGTGTCCAAAATGTGTAGCGATCGCAAGATCAACTACACAAACGCCCGCTCCTGCCAACAAGGCATAAAAGTCCAAGTCCCGACGTCAACTGACTATCGGGAACTTACCAAAGTCCTTCGTGAAAGGAAAATCTCCTTTCACACTTACTCCCTCCCTGAGGGAGGACACGCCGACCCGAGTGGTCATTAGACGTGTCCCGAAGGAAATCCCCGCCGAGGACATTAAGGCCGACCTCCTGGCCCAAAATATCCCCGTTTCCGCTGTCCATCGCCTTCACAAGGCGAGAGGAAGCGAAGTATACGACATGATCCTTGTCGTCTGCGACCCGACCGACGGGCACCACCCCATCTTCAAGATCAAGTCGATCTGTTCCCTCTCCGGCATCTCCATCGAGAAGCCCTACAGACCCACGATAGTTGGGCAGTGTCACCGCTGCCAACTATACGGTCACTCACAGAAGAACTGCTACGCTACACCCAGATGTGTTAAGTGTCTGGGTGAGCACGGCACTTCTGACTGCCCCCGTCCAAAGGATCGCACACTGCACAGAGCCTCCCAGCTGTGTGCTGTGCGGCCAAGCCGGGCACCCGGCTAACTACCGGGGCTGCCCCAAAGCCCCCAAAATCCCTCCCAAGCTGGCAAAGCGTGCTGCCGCTCGCCAGCAGAGGGAAGCACCCTCCGGGAAAGTCCCCTCGTCCCAGCCCCCCGAACGTCTCGCACCCCAGAGACCATCCCCCTGGAATCAGCTAAACCATCAGAAAGCCTTCCCGGCTTTGGTGGCTTCCCAGCCAATTCCAGCGCTAATGGCTAAGCCCATCCCAGCGCCTCCCCCGGCTTCTGTGGCCCCCGTGGCCGCTAAACCTCCCCGAAACGCGCCCCAAGTTTCAGCTGCGTTCCCACGCAGATCAGTTGGCCAGATTATCCTGGACAACTATCGCATTTTTATGACGCAGGACGCTAGGGACTTAGCTGACGAGCTAACCCTAGCGGAAGTCATTGGCCAACTCGACCTTGCCAAGCGCGCTGCGCTATTCAATAAGTACGAGTCGGTCACAGCCGAACTCAACAAACTACCTGCCGTACCCCTAAATGGATAGACAACAAAAAATTTGTTGTACCAAACCGCGATCCCTAAAGTTAGGCTTCTTCAATGCCAACGGCATTATCAATCAGAGAGATGAGATCGCCACGTTCCTCCGCGACCATCAGTTAGACCTTCTCCTCATCCAGGAAACATTCCTCAAACCCCATCGTAAAGATCCTAGAATTGCCAACTATCGACTAGTTCGCAATGATAGATCTCGCTGTCACGGTGGTGGCACCCTTATCTATTATAGAAAGGAACTGTACTGTATTCCTCTAGCTCCTCCCGCGCCCCGATCCTTCTTGGAATACTCGGCCTGCCGAGTAGGCATGACTGGTCATCAACCGATCACTGTCGTCTCTGCCTACTATCCCCCTCCGACTTCCTCGTTTCGTATGCCAGACGAGTCCATCGCGCTTACTAGCGACCTCACTGCCCTCTTTGGCTTGAGTGACTCCGTTATCATAGCGGGCGATCTCAATGCTAAACACCCAGCCTGGAACAGTAGTACGACCAACCCTAGGGGAAAGGTCGTGTTCAACCTTGGTGCATCCCTTAACTTTGACATCATCGCCCCGATGTGTCACACTCACTTCCCCCATGATCCCAACCACAGCCCCGACGTCCTCGATGTAGCGCTCCTTAAGAATGTCAACCTCCGGTTGCAATCTATAGAAGCAATACACGAGCTTAACTCCGATCACCGACCCGTGATTATGCACCTAGGCTCCCGTTCGGGCAATCTCGACCCGGGCCAGCCCCCCGCTTCCCAATTGATCACTGACTGGAAGAAAGTAAGCGAAAAGCTGAAATCTACCACGTCACCTCAATTGGATTCTATTCCCGACCACATAGTCTCAGTCGCTGACACGACGGCGGCAATCGACTCGCTCACAGACCACGTGCAATCCGTCCTGAACGAATGTTCAAGGGAGATTCCTGCGAAGGAGGACCTTCGCTGGAAAATCCCGGACGATGTACGGGCTCTGATGACCGAGAAGAACGCAGCCATCCGTGCATACAGCGCTTTTCCTTGCGACGCTAACAAGGCTCACATGCGTAGATTACAGCGTGCTGTAAAGAAACGCATGACCGAGCTGCGTTCCGCCCGCTGGGACAAGACGCTCAGCGAACTCGAGCCTACTCACCTCGCCTTCTGGCAACTTCAGAGGAAATTACGTTCCACTGAAGAGTCCTCTATGCCTCCGCTCACCCGCCCTGATAAGAGTGTCGCTTTCGACAATTCTGAAAAAGCGGAATGCCTAGCCGACAGCCTCGAAGCCCAATGCTCGCCTAGCTCTCAACTAGTAGACCAAGCCCACATCGACATGGTGGACGCTGAAGTCGAACGTAGAGCCTCCCTCCCTCCCGTTGAAGACCCTGATAACCCTCTGGCCCCCGTCACTCCCGACGAGGTAGAGGATATCATCAAAAAACTTCAACCAAGGAAAGCCCCCGGCGCCGACGGTATCACGAACAGAGTGTTCAAACTCTTCCCCCCCCAACTTATAATGCTAATGACCGCTATCTTCAATGGCGCATTAAGCAATAACATCTTCCCCCAAGCGTGGAAACAGGCCGCCGTTATCGGTATCCCCAAACCAGGCAAGCCCAAGTCTGACCCCACCAGTTACCGCCCCATCAGTCTCCTCAATGTTCTCGGTAAGATCTACGAGAGGCTTATTTATAAGCGACTCAAAGATTTTGCCGAATCCAAGGGTCTCATTCCTGATGAGCAGTTCGGGTTCCGTACCGAGCACTCATGCGTCCACCAAGTCCACCGCATCGTAGAGCACCTAAGCGCTGGCTTCCAGCGTAATGCGATAACGGGTGTCTTGTATTTCGATATAGCGAAAGCATTCGACAAGGTCTGGCACAATGGCTTATTATATAAGCTATATCAACTCGGTGTGCCAGACCGTCTCGTGCTCATCATGCGAGACTTTCTGTCGAATCGCACCTTCCGCTATCGAATCGAGGGAGCCCTCTCCTCCCCCCACCCCATTCGAGCTGGAGTCCCTCAAGGTTCTGTAGTGTCCCCCCTAGCTTTCACGCTGTTCACCAGCGACATTCCCAAAAGTAAAAAGGCCCAGTTGGCTCTATTCGCCGACGACACGGCAATTTACTACACCGGTCGTGACCCCAGAGTTATCGCTCGCAATCTCCAAACCTCCGCAAACATTTTGGGCAAATGGTTCCGGAAATGGAGGATCGAGGTTAACCCTGATAAGAGTCAAGCTGTTCTCTACTCGAAACAGCGGAAGTCCGTCCCCCCTCCCCCTTCGATCACCATGTACGGTAAGCCGATCCCCTGGGAGAAGCAAGCCAAGTACCTCGGAGTGATCCTCGATCAGCACTTGTCCTTCGCCGAGCACATAAAGCAGGCTCGCTCGCGAGCCGCTTTCGCTCAAGGTAGGCTCCATTATCTCATGACTGCCCGCAGCAAACTGTCACTTAAGTGCAAGCTGCGCCTCTATACTGCAGTAATCCGCCCGATCATGACGTATGCATGTGCAATCTTCGCACACGCCAAGCCCCGCTTCCTCCATAGGATGCAGACCCTTCAAAATAGGACCCTCCGTAAAATTCTCGGTGCCCCATATTATGTCCGAAATGAGAATCTACATCTAGATCTCAAAATCCCCACCATCCAGCAGTTCATGAAACGCCTTTGCAAGCGTTTCTTCGATACTGCTGTGAAGCACCGCAACCCCCTTATAGTATCGGCAGCCCGATACGAACCCTCCCGCATCTCTAAGGTTCGCCGTCCTAGGCATACTCTCGTCACCCCCGATGACCCCACTACCCTGCTCCAAGAGAGCCGTAAGGAAACAAGTACAGTTCGCAGACAATACAGACCGCCGTCCTTCCGTCCTCGCCGCCGAGGCCCGCCGCGACAATCCCGTAAACGTCCTCCCCGTCCCTTGCTCGAGCCAGCCCGCGTCGCTGAGCCGTAGTTTTAAAATTCCCCGAAAATAATAATAAAATCTTTGTTCGATCCAGCCCGTCCCTTGCTGTCCCCCCCCAGCGACGCCCTAAGCCGAGGTCCGTACCCCACAGGGGGTGCCCTTAGCGTGTAGTCGCTTAGTTTTAAGTATAGTTAAGTAAGCCCTGGCTGGAGGCTTTGATTCTTGAATTGAGGCCGCCACAGGCAAGTCCGGTTAAGCAGCCGACAACCTCCTAGGTTGACCAGCGAGAGGCCACACACAAAAAAAAAAAAAACTTACGTCTCACAGATCGATAGTAGCTCTCTCAGTCCGCTTATCGACAGACTGAGCAGCAACATCCCTTCCCCTTCCCTCCGGACCTCGACTGCGAGTAGACGTATCCGAGCTCACGCTTGTTTATTTCTTAATAGTAAATTATAATTATTTAAACTCATAAAATCGGTGCAAATAATAGGAGTGCATAAGTTACCAAGAGTACGAGCTACACTGTTACCACGCCCCGCTTGGACGTTCGTGTGCGCCTCATGTTGCCGTGTGTGAGTACCTGCTGCATCTGGGTGCGAGCGAAAACGAACGATCTACCCGCTCGCTCGGCTGTTCTCACACTAGCCATACTGCCCACGACACGCTGTCCGAACCAACAACTCCAACTCATGCGGTACTTGTATTGCTGATTTGACTTTGGAAACCTAGACAGTGCTTCGTTGAGAGAACTTCATCATCGCTCGCGCCAATGCATGATATTCGTCATAACATAATATTCTATAACAACCACTACAGACTATGCGTTCCTGGTGCTCGCAACAGTGAATCTGGAGTTGTACTAGTGCAGAAAGAAAACCATTCTGCCATCTTACCGCAGTTTATAGAACTATTTTGACAAAGATTGCCTCCATCTGTCAACACCTGAAGTCTCGCACAACCACTATACCTCTACAAACTTATGCGACACTGGTACAACATTTCATAAGTTTTAAACACGGAAGCATTAATTGGGACATTATATCAATGATTGATTTTTTTCGATTATATTAACTACGACACACCGTGATCTCCTGGTACAAAAGGACAGATTATTACAGCCTAAAACTTGAAAATTATTTTAATTTCGTGCCACCACCTAAACTACTACAAGTTTATGCGATCCTGGTATCCCAATCTGTATGTCACAATACTTACGGTGATCATTTACTCTACCGGGAACTGTGGGTTAATAAGTTCTTCTATAAGCTGTGCACTCCTGGTACCAGAAGACAGTTAAAACAACCTAAAATTTGTAACTAGCTAATATGAATAAGTAATAATAAACTAGCAAATATGAATAAGTCCTTGTCCGAAACAAACTTGAACGACCAATCAATAAGTGAATCAAATGTTACCCCACCAAACTTTGTCTTTGGTCGTGCTAAAAAGAGGAAAGAACAGGATAGTCCTGTTGACCTAAGGCTGTCTACTTCCAGCACTGGTTTGAATGATTTGTACGCATTCAAGGAAGAAATGCGGGAGATGTTTGCCTCCTTACTTGCCGCTCAGCGACAAGAATTTAATAATATAAACCCCACGTTGAAGAAAATTCAAGAAACCAATGCCAAGATTGAAACTTCTATTGAATACTTGCAAAATGAGAACGCAGAACTGAAAAAGAAGATTGAGAATTTAGAACAACAGAAAAAAGAAGATGTGAAATACATCTTCACCCTTGAAGATAAAATTGAAATCATGCAAAAAACCTACAGAAAAGCCAACATTGAAATTAAAAATGTACCAAAATTAGAAAAGGAGACACAAGATGACCTGATTAAATATGTTACCAGCCTATCCGCCACCGTTGGTGCAAGTATAACGAAAGTGGACATCAAGGACATATACAGAGTTCGAGTGAAAAAAGGGACTGTCTCTAATGCACCTATCGTTGTGGAATTGACTTCAACCCTACTAAAGTCCGGTATATTGCAGAAATGTAAGGCCTTTAACACAAAGAACAAAGCAAAACTTCACGCAAAACACCTGGGATTCGTTGTTAACGAAGAGACCGCTGTCTTCGTCTCTGAGCAATTGACACCCAAGGCCGCACGATTATATTTTCTTGCGCGGGATCTTATAAAATCCACTGCTTTTACCTTCTGTTGGACGGCCTACGGAAATGTATACGTTAAAAAGGATGAAAACTCTCCAAAAATAACTATCACTAATGAAGCTCAAGTCAAACAGCTTTTCAACACTGTATGACTAGATTTATTTATAGACTGTAGTAATATTTGTGCCTATGATTTTTATTTTTTGGTACTGGTATCTCTATTTCATGTATTTTGTAATAATGTAAACAAGCCTACTATAAATACACTCACCACGCTTTCCAGAACATTCAAAACCACTCGCATACACTTCCACCCTTTCGCATACACTTCTAACACTTATTATAAATACACTTTAGCCCTAAACAAAACTAACTGTACTTTTCACTTTAAGAGCTATTATTTACTTTTGCTGCAAGTGACCACTCCCCCGTTAAATGTAACTCAGCCTGGATCCCTAAAAATAAATGACAGATAACCTCAGAAACTTAAATGAATTGGACGACATCGCGGTTGCAAAGTTGGTAACATGTGACTTAGTGGATTTAAACAAACATATAAAATATAACAAGAATGATCTAACATTAATCCAACAAAATATAAGAAGTATCTATTGCAACTTTGATAACTTTGAAGCCACACTCTCGGATCTTAATTCAGAAATTGACGTTATAATACTTACCGAATGTCGCCTCAACACAAACAAACCCGTCCCCTCTTTAATTAACTATATTCACTATGCTACTACGTACAATTGTAATCAAAATGATGGAGTGGTTATTTATGCTAAGGCGAAGCTAAATCCAGTTTTTATTGAACATAACCTGGATAACGCGTCGTGCTTACAATTAAACATTTGTGGGAGTATTATACTGGAAATATACCGGTCACCATCACATCAAAATGCGACTAATTTTATTACCTCACTTAATACTTTATTAGACACGATAAAATATAATCAGAATATTATTATTTCTGGTGATATAAACCTATCTATAAAACAGAATGTATCATCTTACGAATGTAGTAATCGGGCCTCTTACCTTAACATGCTGTCCTCTCATGGTCTTCTACCAGGACACATAATTCCTACCCGAGAAAATAGCTGTCTTGACCATTTCATTTTAAAGATTGATAAAACCAAGCTATCGGCTAGTATTGCAGTTTTAAACACTACTATAACTGATCACGCTACGGTCTTCATGAGCATATCTAAAATAAAAACTAACTACCGTTCTCCAACTATTAAGACCTTCATTGACTTTGAAGCAGCTGCAGAAAAGCTAATAAACAAAAATCTATCCAACTTATTAATTAGCGATGACCCTAACTTTGTAATCGAACATTTAATTAATAAACTTAAATCATCCCTGGATGATAGTGTTAAGGTAAAGAGGATCTCCAGCAATCAACGCATTATTAAGCCCTGGATCACCAATGGTCTATTACGCTGTATCAGGAACAGAAACAGAATGCAACTAAAATTAAGGTCCGATCCGTATAATGTAATATTAAAAATAACATTTACCGTAGATTACGTAATTATTGTAACAAATTGATTAAAAAATTGAAACGTAAATATGAATCTGATCTACTAAAAACTAATATTGGAAACTCTAAAGCCCTATGGAAATTCATCAAGCAAATAGCGCATCTTAACACATCTAAAATTGGAAGCTGTGAATTACTCAATACTCGAAGCTCTCCTATAGCGTCGGTAAATTGTGTTAATAGTTTTTTCGCAAATGTCGGCAAGCAGCTCGCGGAAAGCATCCTCAGTGGACCCACGCAGCCAGCTAGAGGTCTAATATCTACTCCAAAAACGCAAACATCTTCTTTCGTACTTCTTGAGACTGACCCAATGGAAGTTGACAGTGTTATATCAAACCTGAAAACTGACAGTGCTCCCGGCTGGGACGGTATCCAGACTAAATTCATAAAAATGGTTAAACCGCTCGTTTCTCCCATTATTAGCCATCTTGCTAACCTCTGCTTCAGAAAAGGTATTTTCCCGTTCTTACTTAAAAAATCTATTGTTACACCCGTCTACAAGGGTGGTGATAAAGGAGATATCAATAATTATCGACCTATCTTAGTATTGTCAGTTATCTCTAAAGTTATTGAAAGGCTTATCAACACACGCCTAATTACTTATCTCGAAAAATTTAATATACTATCCAGTTCGCTATTTGGTTTCAGAAAAGCAAAATCTACAGAAGATGCCGTCTCAGGATTGTCCTCCTTGGTAACTCAGTGTCTAGACCGTGGAGAAAAGTGTCTGACAGTCTTCCTAGATCTAAAGAAGGCATTCAACACTGTTTCTGTCCCCATTCTTGTGAAAAGGATGGAGTATATGGGCATTAGGGGTATGCCACTAAATATCTTAACTGATTACCTAAAAGACCGTACCCAGTGCGTAAAAATTGACAGTTTCACCAGTTCTGACACTAAAATTGAGTACGGCGTTCCCCAGGGAAGCGTCTTAGGCCCCACATTATTCTTGATATACCTTAACGAATTAACTAATCTCGAAATTGAGAGAGGGCAAGTATTCTCATATGCTGATGATACTGCCATTGTATTTAATGGTACTTCCTGGAACTCCGTTTTTGAAGCTGCTGAGCATGGTCTCCATAGGGTTGCAAGCTGGCTCAGGTCTGCCCTTCTTACCCTAAATATCGCCAAAACAAACTACATTTGCTTTGCTATAAATAAACGTACACTTCCCCCTCCAAATTTAGCATTGAGGATTCATACTTGTAACTTCACTTATACTACGCAATGTGGTTGCGAAGAGATTGTATGTGTTAAATCCACTAAATACCTTGGTGTAATCCTGGACCACCGACTTTCCTGGCACCCTCAAATTGAAGCTATGAATGATAGGATCCGTAAACTCATATGGGTCTTTAAAAAGTTGAGACATGTCACCTCTCAAGACCTCCTAAAGCGTACTTATATTGCATTGGCACAAACAGTTATGTGTTATTGTATTCCCATCTGGGGTGGTGCCACAAAAATTAAATTCCTTGAAGCAGAAAGAGCCCAGAGATGCTTGATAAAAACAATGTTCTTTAAGCCATTTAGATTTCCTACTGACGAACTATATCTAAATCATAAAATATTGTCACTTCGAAAACTTTATATTATCAACTCAGTACTTAAACTACATAAAACATTACCTTATGTTTATATAGCTCAAACAGGTAGAAGAAAATGTAATGTGGTCACTGCTCCTCGCTGTAGAACTCTTTTTGCCAGGCGCCAATTTCAAGCCCACTCTGCCTATCTATATAATAAGCTTCACAACAAATATACAATATACAACCTTCAATTTCATGAATGTAAAAAAACAATCGTTCATGAGCTCGAGCGCCTTGGGTACTGTGATATAGAGGTAACTTATTATTCAAATACGAACTCTAGACAATATTCGTGACTTCTAGTGGTACTTCCCGATCCCAAGATATTACATCGTAGGGCTAGAAGTCTCCTAATTTGGAGTCAAATGCACACATCCTAGATGAGAAATAGTATGTTCTAACTATCATAAAGACACACACACACACACACACTCACCACACACACAGACACCACACACTCATGCACACACACACACACAAAGAGAAGTCATACCAGTATCTCTAACTTTTCATTCATTTTGTACTTGTTTATATTTACTTAAAATTGTTTAGTTATCTAGTTGCCTAAAAACATGTTGATCCGAGGGAAGAGCAGAACCACCCAATACAAGCATTATTACATGCTTCCTGGGAGGTTCTAGCCACAGAATAATATTGTACAAGAAAGTTACAGAAATAAACTATATTTTTTTTTTTAATTTTTAACTTGTGGTCCGCATAACTTATGTTATTGACACACGTATTGTCGATATGACAGCTGCCATGTGTGCTACTCAGTCGTTCGATATGGTGGTTGATATATATATTAAATAACAGGGGTGACCTTGAACCCCCATGCCTAACACCACATTCCATTCTGTACTCATCCGACAGAGTACCGACCCACTTCACCCGATTCATATGGTGAGCATACGAGTATCTGAGGAGGGCTATAGAATAGAATAAACTTTATTGTACACCAAAATAGTAACAAAACTTTTACATTAGGCTAATACCCAACGGCACACCCGTGCCCTCCAACTTGTCCCATAACACATCATAGGAGACAAGATGGAAAGCTTTCGACAAATCGAGGAAACACGCGTATACCGTCGCAGTGTAGTACTTGACGGTGTGTTTCAGGCTAAGGATGGCACTCTTAGTAGACACTCCCGCCTTAAACCCGAATTGCGCATCATGCACTTCTACGTGTTCCGAGAGGCAGCTATTTAACAGACCGTCAAGCACCTTGGCCGTGGTGGTAGCGAGCGAGATGGGTCGATAGTTGTTCATGTCGGATGTGTCACTCGTTTTGTTCTTAACTACCGGGACTACTATCGTCCACATAAGCAGTTCCGGCAAATAGGAGTGACCTAGGCACAGAGTGAAAAATAGGGACAAAACTCTAGGCAGACTCTCGCATGTTTAAATTGTTTGATACTGATATTCCGCGTTGCATTTTTGAAATAATTGTATTATTATTATATCTAATATGTTATTATTGATTGATTAATAATTATGATAATGAACGATTATTACCTGTTATAATTGTTCTGTGTTCTTAATGTTTATCTAATATTTTATTAATATAACATTTTTATCTTGGTTTTAAATATTAATTTAATTTAATTTTTATTTGATTTTGGTTTAACTTTAATTTAATTTTATCTTAGTTTAAATTTGAATTGATCTCAATTTATTAAATTTATTTTGATTTGATTTTATTTTAATGTTAGCGTGATTTTAATTTAATATTGAAGTGATTGAATTTTAATATACTAAATGTCTAATTTTAAATGTATTGGTCACACTTCTTTTTGTAAGGACATGTATTAGGAGTTCGCATGCACTGAATTTTTATTTTACATTCTCTTGCATGATATGTGTAAAATATGTTGTTCATCTGTCTAATTTATTGAATTGTAGGTATAATTTATTATTAAATTGCAATATGTTATTTTGGTTTTCAAAAGAAATAAAATAAAAATTCATTCAGTGACTCGCTATATGTAGTTTCCCCCATTGCTTTCGTGGTCGTAAGCGCGCCGAGTGCGGCGTCATGTATTCAACTTCTGGGTCCGAGTGACTGGTTTTGTATTCTCCGAAACATCCCGGGGTTTAAAGGTAGTGAAGTGACACCACGCCTTGAAAAATACATTAAACCATTGGTACTTTACCTAGTCTCTCTCCGGACGTTTCCGATTACTACTCTGTGACTTTGAGACTAAAGTGAATGAACTCAGGGTTCACCTGTATTGGCGCATGCGCGCAAACACTTTTGCAAAATAAAATAAAATCCCCTTAAAACTCTTTATTTAGGTTAGGTAGGATAGATGAATATTGTAGTAACGTAATTTTAAGTTTCAGTCACTAACAATAACATTGAAATTGGTCTGAATTAATTTTTATTTTTTGTAATGTTGTAGTACATCGTGTTTATGTATGAAAATGTTTTATGTTTTGCAAGAAGTTAGAGAGATACCAATATTGTTTACATACCTAATATTATGTTATAGGTAAAGTGTATTCGTAAAATTACGAATATTACATTATTGAATTTTTAGTTGTAAAACTTAAATTTAAACACAATAACATATTTATGCTCCTATGAGACGTTGCTCCTCAACACTTTATAATAATAATTAATAATTATAATAATATTCCTCAACTTATACAAAATGCCATCTAGTCCCAAACTGAGCAGAGCTTGTGGTATGAGTATTAGACAACTGATACAAAATACTTATATATTAAATACATACATATTATATAAATTACACCCAGACACAGAACAAATGATTGTGCTCATCACACAAACATTTGCCCTGGGTGGGAACCGAACCCACAACCTCCGGCCTGTCTAGCAGTCAGGGCCACTGACAACTAGACCAACAGGTCAGTCAAAATACTAATAATAAGACAACTTTAGGTCCACAATATTTGTTAGTAGCTCTTATTTCTATCTTTGTACATAGGTATAAAAATATATAATAAAACTAGGATAAAAAAATACAATCAGCTAAAACTTAATAAAAGCCAATAAAATAAAATGTCAAAATTCAAAATTTCAGTGGAACTCAAAATCTACAGGAAATCAAATAAATTAAAATGACAATAAATAAAAATACGAGCGTCAGTGACCCATAAAATAAAATAATAGAAACAATAAAATAAATGTCAAATAATTAATAAATTAAAATGGCAAATTAAAAAAGTCCGTAATGATAATAATGGATTTAAAATTTTCATCTCAAATAAAAAAATTGCCGGAAAAAATTTGTATTGACGTTATTGGCTTTTGAGAATGTTCAAAAATCAATTCTCTTCATAATAATAAGGCATAAAACTAAGTGTGAGGTCTGTATAAAAAATAGTTAAAAAACATTCAGAGGACTTAAGAACCTCTTTGTTTTTTAGAAGTCAGTTAAAAATCATTGAATTGCAAACAAATTCTGGAATTAAAAGTAATTGTTTCTTATTGTTATTTTTTTTAAATATTGTACTTTAATAAGTAATATTGAGTTAACACCAGGTACAGGAAGAATATTTCTATCTATCTATCTATCTACAGGTTGACCCAGATTCGAACTCGCGACCTCGTGTATGGAAAGCGGGGGCGTTAACCTCCGCGCCGTGGCTTTTCGCTCGTGTTTACCTCTATTTCCTGGAATTCTGACTCGGCTCGGAGCAGGGCATTCATCGCCGGTACAATATTGTTTGTGGGGGAGTCCCGCTACAATCTATGGAAGGGTGGGTGTCTGCAGGTAGGTGGCGCTGGTGAGCGGCGCGCGGCTGTCGGCAGAGCGCGCGCGCGTCCGCACGCTGCGTTTCGATCGCCTCACAGAGTTCTTCCCGTGTATTTACCAAAATTTTAGTGTGAAGATATGGTCGAGAGTCGCCTTTTGGTATTCCACCGCGCAAGGTCAACGCCCTAATCGATCTAGTTGGTGACAAGTCTGCTGTGCGCAAGTGCCCCTCCCCTCTCTGCGCAACGGGCCCAACACATCTAGCTAAATAAGTGCCGTCAGTACGTAAGTACGTATCTACGGCTAAAACACAAGCAGAACTGTTCAGAATGCTCAGTCTCAAAGAGAGCGTCCTTGGGCGCAGACGGCGCCCCCGATCTTGTACCGGCGTAAGAACGCCGATCGCGCTTCAGCCGCTCCAACTTACTTTTAACTGTGATAAACAAACACCAAAGTAGGTTAGGTACTCACTATACTAGGAACATAAAATAATTAAAAAAAAACATCTCTCCCAATAATTATAAAAAGAAAACTTTAAAGATTATTGGGATTATAATTTATTGAATAAGGTTTCATGTTTTCTACTCACGTATAGCGTGGTCGCGCTAGGCCGGCGGGGGGAGCCGCTCTCGTGATTTATTGCCAGGCCACGCCGCGACGCCTTACCGCCGCGAGCTCTGGGCTGCATCTGCGAACCTGCGCACTGCATTTTAAGCCCTTATTCGTTTGCAACGTAACTCTAGCTGTCGACGTATGCTGAAATCAACCTTAAATCAAAAGCCTTACGGTCGACGATGAATTCTATCATGTCGTTTAATAAATCATCCAATGGGCTGTATACTATCACTATATTAAGACAGTTCAAATTTACTACACCTGGATTCGCTGGCGCTCCGTACGCTTAATTTTTCATTCATGCGCTACTACAGCGGGAATTATTTTTAAACATGGCCGGTATTAGACTTTATTCATGTTTTTCAGCATTACACTTTCTTTACTTCGCAGTACTTGAACCCTGGATGTATCGTTTGGCTTACGACCGTATAAGGACACAAATAAAATTTACAATACATATAAATAGAACTCATTCATATTATTATTCACAGTTTCATTCATTCATAATTGTTTTGTTTAGGTAGGATTAGGGTTTTTTTTTTTCAGATAATGAACTTAACGTATGATACTGAAGTAGGTATGGTTTCACTTTTTTACATAGTAATTAAGAAAGAAAATAGGTACACATGTCTATTATGAAAAATATTACCTACAATACGAAATAGATCGTAATTTAATGTTTTATTATTAAGCTTACCTGATTTAACATTTAGGTTAATAATACCTTAAATACACTTACAAAAATAACAAGCGTAGGATTATTATCCAAGACTTGGGGAAAAAAATACTTTATTTACAGTTATTAAAGTATTCGTAGACAGTAATCCTTCGGAGTATGGCTTTTATTTTTCATCCATTCCCTCAATATTAAAAAGAAAAAGAATTTATAAAAAGCATCAAGGATTTTCAAGAAATTGTATAACGACTTTTTATATTGACCCTAAAAATATGTAAATAAGGATAAGGTCGGTTGGTAACAAGGCTAACTAGGGAATTTGCTGCTTTGCTGTGGCCTAGTTAAAGATAATACAAAATGTTGTATTATGATATATTTAAAATTACACTGATTGAGTATAAAGGACAACTATTTATAACTATATTTATGTATATATAGGTGTAGGTACCTACTTATGAAACCAATAGGTAATATAGGTCAATTGTGACCTTGACCCAGTTAAATTTAACCTAGCTGATATTTACGACAGTAGCAGTGTAATTGATAAAACAAAAAACCTGCTTTCCCAAGGCTAGATCTACGGTATCTAGTTTTTGGATAAAATGGAATCCACGCGTTGGGTGCTCTATCGTTTAGTATATTACTTAATCGAATTTTCAAAATAAAGCTTTCATGACGACAAAACATCACACCTGTTTTCTCCAAAGGGTAAAGCAGAGGTTTAGACATTTCCTGTTTTAATTAGGCTTTTACATTAATTAAAAATTGTGATATTATAGGGGTGTTTTGAACTAAACGACGGTTGTAACGATAAAGGGTTTAATGAACACACAATGCGGTGGGTTTTACAGTTAAACAAATACAGGATCGAATATTAAGTAGGTATGAGGTAGGTAGGCCTCCGACGCCGCGCGGGTCGCGTGCGTGCGCGCTATCAAGTTGGTGGCTTACGGCAAACTGACGCTAGCGCTCTGCGCATTACTAGAGCGCGCGCGCAGGCGCGCCGACCGACGACGTGGCATTACATGAGGGGTGTGCGGGGTACGAGGGGTGGCACGAGCTGGCAACGTGTCCCTTTTATTATGGCGCGCTATAACCTCCCCCTCCAAGTCACAAGAACGACCCGGCTGTGACTTGGCTGGTCTGCCACGCCGGCGCTGATGAACAATCACCGAGTTCGAACCCAAATAAGGTGACAGAGCGCTGGCATGATATTTCCCTTTGATCATCCCCTCACTATCAACAACTACGAATGATGTTGGACTAATGACTTGTGAGACACGATACGGGCCTTCCCGCCTTGGTGCAAATTTACTCGTGAAGCCTTTGGCTGCACTACTCATCAAGTGAGTCTCCACAAGAACCAGGTCTCCCTCTTTATAAGGAAGAACGTCCCTTCGACACTGATCACCCACAGACTTCCTAATATCTTGCTGTTCTTCTACTCGGCGCTTCACATCCCGAAGGATGCGTGCGAAATCCTGCAAATACGGCGTGATTTGGGGAACATAATTCTGCTGCGAGACAATCTCTCGGAGATCCGTCTGTACGGTCAGAGGAGAACGCAATTCCCGAGCGTACGTAAGATAAGCGGCGGTGTGTCCTGTACTTTGGTTGTGTGCAGTATTGAGCGCGAATCTCACCATCGGTAAAGCGAACGGCCAACGGCGATGCTCTGATCCAATTAAAATGGCCAGATGTTTTTTAAGTTCGCGATTTTTGCGCTCTGCCGGATTCGCCTCCGGGTGGTATACAGGAATTAATGATTGCTTTACACCAAGCACAAACATGGCCTTTTGCATAACCGATGCGACGAACTGACTCCCGTTGTCAGAAATGACGCGGCGAGGCAACCCATACCGGAGGAATACCTCCTCTATGAGGGTTTTTGCACATACCTCGGCAGTTGCATCACAAAGAGCAAACAGCTCTACCCATCGACTAGCTGTGTCCTCCACTAGAAAAATCCATTTTTCACCCTTTTCCCCTTCGGGTAATGGTCCAAATAGATCCATCGCAAGAACCTCAAACCTTTGCTGAAGCACTGGGGTCTGAAGCAGTCCTGCAGGTTTCAGATTAGTAGCCTTGTATTTCTGACAAAGATCACATGACTTCAGGTATTGGGCCACATAGGTCTTCATGTTCTTAAAATAATATCTTTCTTTGATCTTCCTCAAGGTCCGCTCCAAACCCAGGTGTCCAGCAGTAGGCGCGTCATGAAATTCTTTAAGAAGTTCCGCCTGTAAAGACTGTGGAACCACTAACTGAGGTTCTTCGGAATCTCCATCCGGATCACAGCGGTATAATACACCTTGCGAAAGATAATATCCCCTATCAGTCCAGCGCATAGCTGCTTCTGGATTATTCGCATCTTCAAAATCTTTTATAATTTTGCTGACGTCAGAATCGTTCAATTGGGCATCACGAATATCCTCGGCCTTTTGATGAGGTAAATCAACGACTACCAGGCAAAGGCTGCAAGGACTCGAATCAAGTTCCTCGGATTCGGTGGTCACTGGGCGACTGAGCGTATCAGCAATGACATTGATTTTACCCGGTGTATATTCGATGACCAAATTGTATGATTGAATTTTCATTGCCCAGCGGGCTAACCTGCCACTAGGAGTCTTTAGGGACAAGAGCCATTTCAAAGGTTGGTGATCCGTAGCAACACGAACCTGGGCTCCCTCTATATATCCTCTAAATTTCTCCAAGGCCCAAACAACAGCCAGAGCTTCCCGCTCTGTTGTATGATAGTTACGCTCTGCAGGAGTCAGTAACCTGCTAGCATACTCTATTGGTCTCTCTTCATTATGAGTGTCGCCTTGCATCAATACTGCTCCAAGAGCATAGGCGCTAGCATCAGTGCGCAATACATATGGTTCTTCAAAGTTGGGCTGACGAAGAATAGGACTACTTGCAAGACGTAACTTGAGCTCTTCAAATGCTCCTTGCTCACTCTCCCCCCATTGCCAGCGTCGATCCTTTTTTGTCAGATTTGTGAGAGGACGCGCAACATCCGAAAAATTTGGAATAAATTTTCTAAACCAGGAACAGGTTTGTAAAAATGTTTTGAGTTCCTTTAGGTTCGTTGGCGGTTTCATATTTATTACAGATTCGACCTTTGTGGGGTCCGGTTCAATACCCCGAGTTGAAACAACGTGTCCCAGGTACGTAACTCTATCGCTAGCGAAGACACACTTATCCCGGTTCGCCTTCAAGTTAAACAGGCGAAGGCGCTCGAAAACCAGGTGAAGATCCTTCAGGTGCTGATCTAGATTGGGAGAAATCACAAGAAGATCATCAAGGTAACCAAGGACGCAGACATCCTTCAGGCCAGATCTCATGCGGTCCATCAGACGCTGAAAGGTGGCTGGGGCGTTCTTCAGACCGAACGGCATGCGACGGAACTGAAAAGTTCCGAATGGTGTCGTAAACGCAGTCTTGTGTCGGTCTTCTGGTGCTACCATCGTCTGCCAGTAACCGGCCTTCAAATCGATAGTAGACATGACACAATTAGGCTTTGTACTCTGCAGCAGCTCGTCGATCACCGGCAGCGGGTACTTATCAGTCCGAGTGACGCTATTAAGCTTGCGGTAATCTACGCAGAACCTGGTCTCACCATTCTTCTTCGGTATCAACACTACAGGTGAGGCCCATTCCGACTCAGCCTCCTCAATTATACCATCTTCAAGCATTTTTTCAATTTCTTTTCTGATTATTTCCTTTTTAACGGGAGTAACCCTATAGGGTGGACTTGCAAGCGGTGCGGCATCTCCAGTATCGATACGGTGGACTGCGAACTGGGTAGGTTCTCCCCCTGGAGCAAAAATGTCTTGGTGAACATTCAAGAGGTCGGACAGTCGCTCTCGTTCTTCCGAATCTAGATGGGATCCCTCGTCCTCACGAAGACCCACAGACGAACAAGCAAGTGAGTTCAATGACCTCGCTTCGAAAACAATTGGTTGAGGCGTCTTATCATGTCTCACAAACCATACCCCCCTGTCAAAGTCCAACACCATGCCAACGTCCTGAATAAAATTCATCCCTAGTAAACTTTCAGTTGCATTCGGCAACATAATAAAACTAACAACTAGTGCCCTCCCTCGCACAGTTACGTTAACGTGCGCCATTTCAACAATTTGCGCGCAGATGCGGCCATCAGCATATTTTAATTTAGTGAAAACATTATCGAACGAATGACCATTATTAACTAAATGAGATCTTAACGATACACTACCAATACAATGTTTTGCGCCTGTGTCTAACAACAAGCTACCTGTTACACCATAAATGCCTACATTTATTACAGGACGCACACGCGAATCGATTTTATCGTCACTCGCGGACACTGATTGAAACACGGATGACACTACACTTTTCTTCTCTTTACACGTCGGACAGTTGGAACGAATTACCCCGGGCGCTCCGCATCCGAAGCACGTGACCGCAGACGCAAGCGGCTCTGCTCCCTTCGAGTTGTCCTTGGCAGTCTTTTGTTTTGCGAGGCGCTCACAGGACTCTTTTAGGTGACCATACTGTTTACAGTAATTGCAACGGGGCCGCGTCTTATTAACACTAGGCACAATCGGCGACTGAGTAATCGGCGCAGCAGAAGACGTCGACGGTTTGACATCAGCCGTGGTCCGTGGACGGTTCTCATCCAGGATCTCTTCGACACGGCGCGCTTGAGTCAAAAGTTCTGTGAAGGTGGAGAAAATGGAGCGCGGTACCTTCTCACGGATATTCCGATGCAACAACCCATAGGTCATGTCTAACTGAACTTCCTCCGTAAGAGAAAAAGGCGGAAGCTGCGCGATTATCGCTCTAATATGACATACGAATAAATCAGTAGGCTCGTCTACTCGTTGCTCTCGTTCGAATATTTTCCTATATATTTGAGGCGGCGGTAATCGTGGTCCAAAAGTCTGCCTCAGCGACTCTACTGCGGCTTGCCAGGTC
The DNA here is from genome assembly GCA_961205895.1 of Mythimna pallens. Taxonomy (NCBI): domain Eukaryota; kingdom Metazoa; phylum Arthropoda; class Insecta; order Lepidoptera; family Noctuidae; genus Mythimna; species Mythimna pallens. The sequence goes on from OY540824.1 coordinate 30,291,922, forward strand.
ATGGTAGTATCCTTTACACCCTGCCACCACGTGGCTGCAAGCCCCGTCAACAGCATAGGTAGTCCACGAAGCGCATTATTATCGTCGACTCGAACACATTCTTTGTACGTTTCTATGGCGTCAATAAAAGCCAGGACGTTACTTGACTTTTCACCGTCAAAACGGGCCGTACACTTGGCAAAGTGGCCAGAAAAAGATGGTACTGGTGTACTTACAGGCTCGCTGCGACTTAACCTGTTTATCAGCAACATTAGCTGGTCGGTCGACATGGTGACCGAAGCAGGTGAGGCACCAACAGCAGGCTGCGGATCCACCACAGCCGCGGGGGCAACGGCGTCGGCGCCGCGCGTAGCGGCCGGCGCCGCAGGCGCGGGCGCTTGATTTGGCGCCAAATCTGCAGACGGAGCGCCGAGAGAAGCCGGACTCGCGGCACGCGATCTTGTTAGCACCATCGTAAAATTGTCCACAATTCGCGACAACAACAACGAAGAGCGTTGTTAGGTATTTAGGTATCCTAGGTTTTACCTAAACACTAAAAATGTTCACAACATCACACGATCACGCTGTAATAGTCAACAGTCAAGAATGGTTCGCGATACAAAACACGTTAGGTACTTATAATTTAGGTTTCTACCCCAACACTAAACACAAGTGTTCATAGGTACCTAATTTATGTACGCGATCAAAACCATCACTAGTTTGAGTTTTCGTTAAAGTTCACCACCAATTTTATAACGTAAAGATACCTACACCAGTCTTCAAATCGCGAGAATAAAACCGTCACAATCACAACTATGAGGTAGGTAAGTAACACGGTAGTTCGTTTAGGCACACGAATATTACTAACGGTCACTAGATTATATTACCTACGAAATTTGCACTAATTCTGCACCACGTTAGGCTGCCAGTTATAGGGGTGTTTTGAACTAAACGACGGTTGTAACGATAAAGGGTTTAATGAACACACAATGCGGTGGGTTTTACAGTTAAACAAATACAGGATCGAATATTAAGTAGGTATGAGGTAGGTAGGCCTCCGACGCCGCGCGGGTCGCGTGCGTGCGCGCTATCAAGTTGGTGGCTTACGGCAAACTGACGCTAGCGCTCTGCGCATTACTAGAGCGCGCGCGCAGGCGCGCCGACCGACGACGTGGCATTACATGAGGGGTGTGCGGGGTACGAGGGGTGGCACGAGCTGGCAACGTGTCCCTTTTATTATGGCGCGCTATAATATATTATTTCATTAAGACTTTTTTATTTAAGAAAACCTTATTCAGTAGTCGAATTTAAGAATGATATATGTATACTTTTAATATCCTAAATCGTTAGTGAATAGACTCGAGAGGTCAAAGAAAGCGCTTTTGACCCAATACCTAATTTCATGATTATAGATTTATAATATTTAAATAAATTGGGTTGATTTATTAGTAAATTTTGAAATATAGCCAATTTAGCAAGACTAGTTTTAGAAAAGCATGTTATACTCTATTTCGGTAAAGTTACGCATTTATGGCGTAGCTGAACATTACACCGGATTTTTCCAAAGGCAGAAAAGTTTTAATTTAGTTTTAATTATTGCTTAAATTTAGATAAATAGTTTTCTATCTCCATAAGATATTACTATCAGCTAGTCTGTTTTTATTTAGCGATTCATTGATAAATAGACAATTTAATCTTTATCTTGCAGTTTTTTTTTAATAGATTAGACAGTATAAAAATAATTGCATTACCTAAGTAAATAAATTAAGATGGGTTGATTTCCTGAAACACACACTAGGGTCACGTGGCGTGAGATTCACGCTTCGTCGTTAGGTACCTTAAATTTTTGACCACTTATTATTTTATCACATTTCAGTTCAGTTTTTAGTACTTATATAAAGAAAGTTGTTTTAAAACAAACTTTATTTACATGTGTACAAATAGGGGTTGGTTTCTTAATAGATATGGTTTAGAAATTGATAGATAAACTAGTAACTCCTAGATAGAGGCTGATTTTGTAGGCGTAGGCCTGCGGACGGCGACCAATGGGTAGCACGCCGTCCGGTTGTCCGGTAACTGTCCGGCGACTGTCCGGCCAAAGTCGTCAATGGCGCATCGTATTCTACGCACACCTCAAGATGTCAGTCAATCATAGGGGCCCAGCAGGGTTGAAGACTACTGGGGCCATGGGTTACCTAAGTGAAAGAGAACTCTGGGGCTCTGGAACAATATCGAAGAAGAAAAAGGAGTGGGTTTAAATCAGTAAAAGTCTGACAAGCCCTCTGGCTCCGCCCAAGAGCGTGAGAAGTCATTGGATGATTCCCTACCATAAAAAAAGATAGATGCTAATTTATCAATTTTAGATAATCAAGTTTTCATAACGTGGCACAACAATACTTAACTAACTAACAACTTATCGTTACTTTTAACCGACTTTAAAAAGGAGGAGGTTCTATGTTCAGCTGAATGTATTTTTTTTTAATAAATATTAATGTATAAGTATTAATACAATGGTGGTTTCATGCATGAACAGATATTACCTAAACCAGTTTATATTTTTTGTAAGGTATAAGATAAATAGGTACTCAAAAGAATATCAAAGAAAGGTAATTTTAACATAAACCATTAGTAAATAAACCAGACAGTGTTGTCAATGAAAGCTACTTTGACCCACATTTCGTTTACTTTGAACAGGAAAAAGGATAATTTGGTTTGCAGGCGCTCGTAGCAGCGTAGCGAGTAGTTACCCGCGTAGCACGTGGGGTGTTCCCACGAAATTCGATCGATTGTGTCAGCCAAACATTTCAAGGCGAGGTTCTTTGGGGCATTCACGTTTTCGATCGGCAGTTTATTTATGACTAGACAAACAAGTATAATAGTAGACCAACATTTTAACTACCATATTGGTCTATTATAGTTATTTAATATAAAACGTGAGAAATACTTGTTTGAATTGGATATTTGTCTAATTTTAGCTTAAAAACCTTTAAAATTGTTGCATTAAATTATAGTTTGACATGTTACAAATACTTAATTCAAAACTAAATGTCTAATATTAATAAACGAACATAAAATTTTGGTTATTCACCAGAATTAGATAGAGACATTGTTACGTTACTGGATAGAGTTAGAAATAGCTATGAATGGGTTTACCTATTGCAAAGGAAATCTTATAATGACGCCAATGACCGCGAATTTATCTGAAAATCAGATGCCTCGGTACAGACATGTCGGGCCATGGGGCCTTTTCTGGGAATGGTTAACACTAATAGGGAAAAGCAAAAGAAATCATGAATATTTTGTGTGGGAAGAGTGTGACTAAAATGTAGTAAATAATATGAAGACGGCTTATAAAAATATTACGCAAAGAGGATTAGCTTTAGGTTGACTTATTGGGAAGAGGATAATAATGTCCATAGTTGACTAAAATAAAGATTCTTTTATGAATACTGAATGAGCAAGTAATAACATAGGGCGTTAATATCAAAATTTGACTCTCTGAATAAAGATTCGCCCTTTATAGCCTATATACAGAGAAGGATAGTAGAGAGGTCTTTGCCCTATAGTGCTAAAATTCTGGCACAAACAAATGTCGCATAGTAACGAAACTCTAAAAACTCTACTTAGCCAAAAAAAACAACTTAACACTTTTAAACTCGCAGCTTGCTTTACTTTGAAAAAACTTAACCCATCCTTGATAATCGGTAAAAAAGATGTAAAAGTTAAAGTAGTAATCCTTTACACATACACAAAACAATCAAAACACACAAAACAAGAAATTGGAAAATGTCAACTTCTTAATTGATGACTTAATTGTTCTTTTCGAGCGCAATGTATTTTGAACAATGCTATATACCCGGGCCTTGATCACAGCAGTCCGCGATAAATCTTCGCGCCGAAAACACGAGTAAGAGACGCCGCAAGGAATAGCATATATACCAATAAAAAACGATTCAAAATATTCAAAACAACTAAACAGTGCAAATCTAAACCAATAAAACAAAATAAATATTAAAACCCCTTTTGAATAAATAAAAAGTTTAAAAAAATTGTAACATCTTGGGCTTGGTGCTTTGCTTGTGGTTACTGGTATTTGGGTAAGTCAAAAAGTTTCAATAATTCAATTCAATAGGAAACATAATATTATTTTGTAAACTAAATATCCGTTAAAACAACTATGCAGCACCTGGACAATATTTTCATTATTTATATTCTTTATTAAAGTCAACACACTGGAATTAGTGAGTACAAGTAGTTCACAAAAATAGGTACTCCACGGGTGAAAGTAACAAAAATTATTTAATATGAATGATGAATGAAACGAGTTAAAATAACATTTTTTTTTTTAAGATTACGCTTCTAAGTGAAAAATAGATCTAATGATCAATTGCGCGGCAATGGTGGCGAATTAGCGACGCAACAAGGCATTTCGCTTTACCAAATAGGTGCCATAGGCGTTCCTCAATTCGCATAACCAACTCCATTATTTAGTTAATGATTTAGACTTTAAACAATTAAACGTAGTCTCTTTATCAAACTGACTCGATTAATTATTTGATTAAGGTGTTTATTTTAATATAGTACCTACTATTATTTATTCGTTCTCAATACCATTAGTTTAAAATAGTGGTATTACAAGCGGTGATTTTTTAAAAGGGGATTATTAGATAATTGTTTTTAGTATTGTCCACCACTGCGTTTGTGTTTACTATGCAGGTACAATCAATAAAAATCGTTTTTCATAATTTTTGATTTTTAGCTAAAACGATAATTGTTTAAAATAATAGTGTCTACTAATAGAAGAATCTCTCGCTACATTTTTTCTTTTCTCACTCTTTAAAGAATTCTATATTCCCAGACTTAAATAAAAAACTTTTCAAAAAAAAAAACACACGAAAGTGCAAAATAACTTTAATTTCGGAAGTCGGTGTTTCTATAATAGTTTTGTCTCTTTGTTATTTAACACCGACTTCCGAAATTAAAGTTATTTTGCACTTTTGTTTTTTTTTTTACTTTGAAGTCGGTTGTATTTTTTTTTGTAAAAGTATTTTATTTTACACTTTTTAGTTATGGTAGGTACCACCACTAAAAAGTACCCCTCAGCCAAATTTAAATACCTTATAGCCAGAGTGCATCTCAAAGTACACTCGTGTGATAAAACTGCAAATAATAATTGCGCTGGTCCCACAATCAGTAAAGTTTTGAAAACAAAATATCTAGGTGTAATTATTGACCACAGATTATCATGGTACTCTCATGTTGAACATGTCACTGGGAGGATTAGGGAGTTGGGGTGGATTTTTAAAACTTTAAGGATATACCGTTCCCAAAAATATATAAAAAAACAGGCTCGCACAGAAATTTATTAAATGAAATATATATCGCTCTAGCACAATCAGTAATAGCATACTGTATCACTGTATGGGGTGGTGCAGCAAAATCACAGTTTATACATGTTGAACGAGGACAACGTGCCGTTATAAAAATAATGTATTTTAAAAGAATTAAATACCCTACTGAAAGGCTGTATCTGGAAAGTGGACTACTTTCCATTAGAAAGTTATATATCATATATACCGTCTTAAAAAAACATAAAAATCTACCATATGATCCAAATAAACCAACAAGAAGACGGAATGATCTCGTAGCCAAGGGTCTACAGACTAAAACTAAATTTGCTGCCATTTAGTACAACAAACTGTCATGTCAACTTTACAATAAGATAAATAGAAAGACGTATTTACACAACAAACAATTACACGAGTGTAAAAAAATTATTACTGGTTTGATAAAAACTCTAAATTATGCAGACACTGAGGCCCTATTACAACAAATAAAATAAAACACGAACATACATTTTTACTCAAACACCCGCAAACTCATGCACAAACACACACACACACGCACACGCACCATTACACACAAACACACCCTAACACACACGCAAACACAGTCACGAGCATGCGTTATATCTTAATTATTAAATATATATATAATTGTATTTTGATGTGGAAGAGCAGAGTCTCCTAATACAGGCATTACATGCTTAAAAGGAGGCTCCAACCAACTACTAATGTAAACTATTTTGTTAACAAATAAAGATTTTTGTTTTTTTTTTTTTGAGATTTTGATCTCATGACAATTCTAATAATCCCAAACACGGTTAGATTACATTAATTTATTACAGAGTTCCGGTGCCTAACTTCAGGCTTCATCATCAGATCAGTTTGATATATTCCGCCTCTACTTTCAGTCAGTCATCGACTACACGTATAAACAAAGCAATTTTACTTGTTACGACGGTTTTGCTGTGATCCTATGAGGAGTTCTGTTCCATATCTTCGAAGTTCATGATCAGATCATAACAAAATTTCTATGGGACCAACTCGAAAGCATAACCAAACAATCAAAAAAAATTTTTCAAAATCGGTCCACTATTGACCGAGAAATCGGTGAACATACATAAAAAAAACATACATTCAACCGAACATATAACCTCCTTTTTGAAGTCGGTTAAAAAATACCGCAGTGCTTTTTTTTTGGTTTAATTTCCGGAGGTTTAGAAGATAATGAGTTTACAATTCAACTTCGTATTTCAAATTGTAGCTTTTGCTAATCCTTCTTTAACTTGAGAGCAAAAACATTTACTTAGCTATTTCGGTTTTTAGTTGAATGAGATTTTTGTAAGCTTTATTCAATTACTTTTAACTTTATTACAGTAGTATGAAATTATGATTTGGCAGTGTTATGACATTACATAATACATATATTGAGTTGGTTATGGTACTTATACATTTTGTATTTTCATTTTGAAGTTAATTCCATTTGATTTTCCTATGTTCGATCGGTTTTTAAAAACTTTAGGGAAATGTCTGAAAAATTGTTAGTCTAGGCTATTACTACTAAGGAAAAACTGGGCAAGTGCGAGTCGGACTCGCGCACTGAGGGTTCCGTACAAACTTAAAAGGTAAATTGCGGTTTACGATCAATGACGTATTAAAAAAAAATCTTACTAGATCTCGTTCAAACCAATTTTCGGTGGAATTTTCACTTCTAAGTAGGTATGGGGAACCCCCAAAATTTATTGTTTTTATTTTTTATTTTTTGTAAAAATCTTAATGCGGTTCACACAATACATCTACTTACCAAGTTTCAACAGTATAGCTCTTATAGTTTCGGAAAAAAGTGGCTGTGACATATGGACGGACAGACAGACACATGGCGAATCTATAAGGGTTCCGTTTTTTGCCATTTGGCTACGGAACCCTAAAAACCACGGATGTAAGGACCCAGGTGGTTTATTTGATAACCACTGCTCTCAAATTTTTTTTTTTAAATTATTTATTGGTTTGCGTTTGACCACTATTTCACCTGATGGTACGCGATGATGTGGTCTACGATGGAACACGCTTGCCTAGAAGTAACCTATTTATTTAATAATTTACTTATTCATTAATCATGCGGAATCGAACAGACTAGCATTTGTTACGAGTCGATATTTTTCCTTTGATCTAAATAAAGCACCTGTCGTGTCTCGACTGATCCGACAGACGTTGTCTTGTCAGGTTAAATAGGTGTTGATTTCTAAAATTTCAAAATTCTAAGAACCTTTTTTAAATATATATCATATAAACTAGTGCCTCCTGATGGTAAGCAGTGATGCAATCGTTGGTGGTAAGGCACACTCGTTTATTAAGTACATATTCAGTCTAACTTTGAAGACTCCTAAATTATAATCGGACGGGAAGACTGTAGCAGGCAAAGTGAGTGAGTGTTATGTTCTTTGTATATTTCCCTGCTACGTTATAATACATAATTAGTTAGCTAAATTTTGCTATATGTATGAAATACATTGAAATGTTTCCAATCAGTCATATTATGGACTTCTTTCTGACTCAGAGTTTATTTAAAACTGAGACGCTTTTCTCAATGTTTCAAGTATGTTTCAAGTTTCAAGTTTCCTTTGAACTCAAGTTCAAAGGAAACTTGAAACTAGCAATAATGTTGAATAGATACGAAAATAAAGAAGGATGGTCAATTTGGATCAGGAAAAAAAAAGTGTTGTTACCGACACGAGACGGTTATCATAACATAATATATTACCGGTGTAATTATCGGATAGCATCAGTTTATTTTTAAAAGCAGGAGGAAAATACATATTCATTAAAAATATATATATATTTTTGTTTATTAGAACGCTTGATAATATCGTATTTATGAACGCATCCGTAACGTTCTTAGAGAAGTCAAAACTTTTTCTAAAGTCGATATCGATTTAATTTCTAAATCGAAATTAAATACAAGGTTATGTCAACTGTTTATAATTTTGTTATTTACTTAATCTAAGACACTAACAGATTTTTTGTTATTTTTTATTATTAGTTAATTGAATTAAGTCATGAATTAAAAAAATATTTAGCATCTTAAAATTGAAAATGCCTAACAAGATTGTTTACTTTTTGTGATATTTTAGGCTTCGATACTAAGTCCTTTAGGCCATGACTTCGTAAGAATAGTTGATTTGAATAATTAAAACAGCCTCCGGGTGAAGTTTCGTAACTTCACTCTAAGATATGCCGCCTGGTGAGGCGTGTAAATAGCCTCACCTGAGAAAGGGAGGTGTTTTAAGACAACCAATATGGCGGTGAAAGAAAATTTAAATTACGCAAAATTAAATCCCTGTTGACGATTCCTCTGAGACACCAATACCCACAACATCTATTTGCAGAAATAAAGCCCACGTACCTTGCTAATCCAGGGACCTCACTTGAAAGCAGGAAGGCGCCTCGTTCACGGGTGCGTGGTCGCTTGGTGGGCTGCCGGCCGGCGAGCTAACTTGGTTCATCCACCGGTGGACTGGTCAGAACTCGTGAAATCAACACTGCACTATAAGGTCTCAATGTCTCACAGTAGCAGATACACTTATCACACGAGAATTCTCAGGTTTTCAACATATATGGGATTCCTATAGCGGGGCGGAATGCGTTCGACGCAAAATCGTAATCGGAAGTGCGGAGACTTTTTTCTTTTGCGGGAAGACGCCCTCTATCGGTCTTTAGCGAGCGTCTCAAGGGAGCATTCGATACGTCAACCAATGGGCGCTGCGGTTGTAGATATTGGCGAATGGAATCCTCAACAGAGACTCTGGTGAGGCGTGTAAATAGCCTCACCTGAGAAAGGGAGGTGTTTTAAGACAACCAATATGGCGGTGAAAGAAAATTTAAATTACGCAAAATTAAATCCCTGTTGACGATTCCTCTGAGACACCAATACCCACAACATCTATTTGCAGAAATAAAGCCCACGTACCTTGCTAATCCAGGGACCTCACTTGAAAGCAGGAAGGCGCCTCGTTCACGGGTGCGTGGTCGCTTGGTGGGCTGCCGGCCGGCGAGCTAACTTGGTTCATCCACCGGTGGACTGGTCAGAACTCGTGAAATCAACACTGCACTATAAGGTCTCAATGTCTCACAGTAGCAGATACACTTATCACACGAGAATTCTCAGGTTTTCAACATATATGGGATTCCTATAGCGGGGCGGAATGCGTTCGACGCAAAATCGTAATCGGAAGTGCGGAGACTTTTTTCTTTTGCGGGAAGACGCCCTCTATCGGTCTTTAGCGAGCGTCTCAAGGGAGCATTCGATACGTCAACCAATGGGCGCTGCGGTTGTAGATATTGGCGAATGGAATCCTCAACAGAGACTCAATTGACTTACTTTTTTTCTAAACTAAGTAATGTTTTTAATAAAGTGCGGAGAATGCGGGAAACGTAACTAATTTATATTATTTATTCTCTAAAAAACATATACACATTGAGAAAAGGCATTGACGCTTCACCACCGCCAAAAACTATTTATGACAATGTTTTGACATGCTACAGATTACTAATAAACCACATAACCTTAAAAATCATTCTATTTATTTACTAGTTTCCCCGTACTTTTAAAAATTTATTGATAGCTTTACTTAGTAATGTTCATTCAGGCAAATCAAACGATATAATTATGTTTCATCAAGTTGGTTCATCAATATCGTTTTACTAATTTTGACCATTGTTTTTTGCCTAGACGCTAATTTTATCTAAAAACGTAGTGCCTAGTTCTCTGTGTATGGGCGTGTCTCCGCGGTAACTTTGAGAGAGCGAGACGGCGACAATGCAGCGTGTGTACTCCGGTAACCTTGTGCTTGAACTCTCATGAACAGCTATTCTAGGGCACTTTGATACACACTGCACTGTAGTTAAATGCTTATCATTATGTAGATCCAGGCTACAGTGGGTAGGTTTTTCTTATGAATTTATTTTTTATAAAATGCAAAAATACCTGGTTTTTATGTATTCAATATTTTCCTGGCTTTAGATATTAAAATATTTATTAAGACGTGATTTTTCTAAAAAATTCGAAAACCTTATAAGCATCATTCGTGGAATTGTCTGCCCATTAATCTGTCACAGCCGAATTCTAAATCTACTGGACCGTAAGAGTTAAAAATTGGTACATATCTGAACTTCTGTGACTCACAAGGACGCATAAAGCGATAAATAAATTTTAAATATTAGATTAATTTTTGGAGACAAGTTTTGTAAATTCATCCCGTGCGACGTAACTATCGAAAAATTTACTATTCTCTGCCTTTATATCCGAATTGAATAGACCTAAATTTGTACATAGGAAAAAAATAAGTAAAAATTGAAATAAGTATTTTACTTATAAATTAAAGGAAATATGATTTTAAAATTTTATGCTAAAATATAACTCTTTGAAGTCGATCTTGACTGTACTTGTTTTATGAGGTTATTTTTACATACATCGTACTTGCATGTCGTGGCCAGGTCTTAGGCCCGTATAACAGAACCTTACTCTAGTACTACTTACACTGCGTTCAACCGATTACAGCTTGAGCAAAGAATCTCGAATCAAACGAAACTACGCTTGAGTAGAGATTTTGATCTCTGATTAATCCACAACAGTTTCCATGAGAATCTATGCTCAAGCGTGGTCTCGACTACACTTGCGAAAACAAAGATCAAATCTTGGCTCAAGCAGAGATTTTGAGCTGATTGTGATTTTAAAATAAGGACACATTGAGTGGAGCTCACTCAAGCACTGTTCTATAATACTTAAAAAATGACATCTTAAAGTGACATTGCTCAGGTGATTATAGATTGTAGTTTCTCTGCTCAAGTCAAGTTCTAAAATGAAAACTCCAACTGAGACTCGTTTTTAGTAATGCTTGAGTCTTGATTGTAGTTCTGTAATACGGGCCTTAGAATTGATCGCTTCATGATGTGATCGGCCATATCATGAAATGGTAGCATTTCATAGAACCTGGTCCGCTGGCCACATCATGATATGGGCAAGCCAAATCTATTAACACTCTGCGTTTACTGACATGAACGGCTAAACGCATGATTATTTCATGATATGGCCAAACGATCATGTCGTAAAATTGTTATATTATCCACCGTTAGAGGCGCTGATGTTGTTTTGTTTTTGTTATGAATCATTGGCGGCGGACGGTTATTCTTGTAGTTATTCTGATAAAACTGCTAGTACCTAATAATGATAAAGTGAAATGTCGTTACGATAAAAAATACTTGAATTTTACGAAAGCCATTCAAAAAGCGAGCGCAAAGTATAAAAACCTTGGATTTCGGAACGAATTTAACAGGTAAGTAGATTTCAATCTCTCGATTATTTAGTGGTTATTCTTTTAAAATAAAAGCTATTTAAAATGTCTTATTTATCTTTAATATTCTTTATTTGGAATTTTTATTAAACCCTTGATGTCATGGAAACCCTACATTATGATATGGCCAAACGTTGATTGAAAAAAAAAGTTTATTGAAAATTCATGAAATGTTGAAGTTTAAACGATCTGTCCAGTTTTAGTTGGCCAGTCACATAATGAAGTGATCAATTCTACGATCTGGCCATCATCATGACCTATATAAAGAACGACAAAAAAAACCTATTTTGTTGTTAATGCTCAATTTTTTTTAAAATCAATGTTTGCGTCGAAAATGACTGAAGAATCAGAAGTCTATTTTTAGGGTTCCGTAGCCAAATGGCAAAAAACGGAACCCTTATGGATTCTTCATGTCTGTCTGTCTCTCCGTCCGTATGTCACAGCAACTTTTTTCCGAAACTATAAGAACTATACTGTTGAAACTTGGTAAGTATTCTGTGAATCGTATTAAGATTTTCACACAAAAATAGAAAAAAAAAACAATACATTTTGGGGGTTGGGAAACACTAATTTTTTTTTTCATCAAATCTATACGGTATCTATGGATAGGTCTTCAAAAATGATATTGAGCTTTGTAATATTTCTTTTTTCTAAACTGAATAGTTTGCGCGAGAGACACGTCCAAAGTGGTAAAATGTTGTAAAATAAGAGAATGAAAAAACTAAAAAAATATATGATGTACCTACATTACCATGCAAACTTCCACCGAAAATTAGTTTGAACGAGATCTAGTTAATAGTTTTTTTGTAATACGTCATAAATCGTAAACCGCAATTTACCTTTCGTTTATTATTACTTTCGTATATTTAAGTTTGTACAGAACCCTCAATGCGCGAGTCCGACTCGCACTTTCCCAGTTTTTTTCTTAACTATGTAATTTACCCTAATGGGTTTTGCGATCCAATTTGTGCAGAAAACTGAGTTAAGAATGGCTCGTAAGTTTCGTACACAGTACATAACTAGATGACAACAATGATAACACATGATGACAATTGATGTTTTATTTACTGTTAATATTGACTAGGATTAAAAATTCTTTCGTTTCTTTAAAATGTACCTGCTAAGTTTAATTCATTAGGTACTTAGTAAATTTATTATGATTTTATCTATACACATACGCGTCTGTTTGTTTACCCGCAAATTCTTCCTGAACAATACAACGGATTTTAATACAGTTCTTACTAATAGAAATAGAAATCTTATTTATTTATTTAAACTTCATGTACAGTAGTGGTACATAGGCGGACTTAATGCAACAAGGCATTCTCTATCAGTCAACCTTTGGGTTAAAAAGACAATAATGTGGTAGGTTTGCACAATAAATAAATAACAGATACTTCAAACAGAACAAATAAAATAAAAAATAAGTTATTTATAATATTAAAATACATATATATGCTAAAATTATAAACTAATAAATACTATGAAAAATATCAAATCATTAAGAAAATCAATAATAATTCTGACGAAGACCAAACTAAAGTTGAGAGGACTTCAAGTAGTAGTTCCGAATTTTACGCTTGAAGGAAAATTTACTTTCTTCTTTTCTCTTCCTCGTCTAGAAAGATTGATGCATATAATTTGCACTTTTATCTTCTAGTTATCTAACAATATGTTCAAATCGCGGGTGAGTGTCCTGGAGACCTGAAATACAGGATTGTTTATTTATTATTTATTTATTTATTTTTAAAGAAAGCTTGGACAGCTGTACACATCTATCACAAAACCCACAACGAATCTAGCAAACGACCCAAGAGCTAGATTAACCCGGCACTGTACCGAAGATATCCCGGACGTCAGCCTGTACGAGATTAGGGTGGCTCTGAAGCAGCTTAAAAACAACAAGGCGTCGGGTGACGACGGAATTACAGCCGAACTCCTGAAGGCGGGTGGAAAACCGGTCCTAAGGGCCCTTCAGAGGTTGTTCGATTCCGTCATACTTGAGGGAAAGACGCCACAGGCATGGAGCAGAGGTGTGGTGGTACTTTTCTTTAAGAAGGGCGACAATGCCCTGCTTAAGAATTACAGGCCCATCTCACTTCTGAGCCATGTCTACAAGCTGTTTTCTCGCGCGCAGGTTCGACGACTTCCAGCCTCCCGAACAAGCCGGTTTCCGAAAAGGTTTCAGCACCGTAGACCACATACATACGCTTCGGCAGGTTATACAGAAGACAGAGGAGTATAACTTGCCTCTATGCTTAGCGTTCGTGGACTACGAAAAAGCTTTTGATTTGATCGAGACTTGGGCTGTACTGCAGTCTCTCCAACGGTGCCAGATTGACTATCGGTACATCGAAGTGCTGAAGTGTTTGTACGAAAACGCCACAATGTCAGTCCGACTTCAGGACCAGACCTCGAAACCTATCCTTCTGCAGCGGGGCGTGAGGCAGGGAGATGTCATCTCTCCGAAACTGTTCACGGCTGCAATGGAGGATGTCTTCAAGGTTCTGGACTGGAGTGGACTAGGCATTAATGTCAATGGCGAGTACATCACTCACCTTCGGTTTGCCGATGATATAGTAGTCATGGCTAAAACTACGGAGGAGCTCAGTACAATGCTCGATGACCTTAGTAGAGCTTCAGAAAGAGTGAAATTTAAAACTCGTAAAGATATAGTTGCACTGTCCGTTGAACATAGCATTGAACTGCCTTGTGTTGAGCTGGACAGGCATATCATAGTGTGCGTTTACAGGCCCCCTAATTATCAAAACTACTCTATTTTTGAGTCTGTCATGGAAGATGTTATGGCAAAACTTGCAACTGGTAACAAACTAGTAATTATCTGTGGAGACTTTAATGTTAATATTTTAGAAAATAATTCAGATAGCAGCAGATTATTAAATCTCTTCAAATTATTTAATTTATCAAACGTGTTTATAGAACCTACTCGAACTACGACAACTACTGCTACATGTATCGATAATGTTTTTTGTTGCTGCAACTATTTAGAAAAGGCCATTGTAAATTATCTGCCTTCTGATCATAGCGGCCTGTTGGTAACTTTTGAATCCAACTTACCGATACAAAAAGTGCAGATTCAGTCCAGACCAATAACATCTGGTAAACTAAATAAATTTAACAGCACTTTAATTAGTAAGTTAGGTGATTGGAATCTTGAAGTGAACAATGGTAATTTTTTGTATAACGATTTTTTTTCAATAGTCCAAACTGAGTTCAAGAAGACTTTTGAGAAGAAAACTAAAAGTATCTGCCCTAAGTTTAGATTTAGTGACTGGGCAACTAAAGGAATCAGAATAAGTAGGGAAAGACTTTTTGAGTTGTATGGCCTTAAGCCTATTATTAACACTGAAACTTTTAATAAGTATGTTGCTACATATTCAAAAATGTTTAAAAATACTTGTAAGGCAGCTAAGGCCTTGTACATTAGCAATAAAGTTAAATCAGCAGATAATAAAATAAAAACGGTTTGGAAAATTATAAATAGTGAAACCAACAGGAACAAAATACATAATAATGTATTTTGTTAATGTACAATTACACTTTGGAGACACATCATGGTCTTATTAGCGATAACAAACTAGTTGCAGAAGATTTTGTAAATTTCTTTGCTATTATACCAATTAAAACCACTGAAGCTCTAAATTCGTCGCCATCGCATGCTTTTGGTTTATTACAGGCAAACGTTGCATATAAACCCCTTAACAGTAATAAAAGCGTTTAAACAAATCAAGGTTAAATTGACAGAAGATTTGTGGGGTATGTCTATCAAAGTTTGTACCTCAATTATTGAGACTATAGCGCCGTACTTAGCCTTAATATTTAATATGTGTATAGATCAAGGAGTCTTTCCTGATCTAATGAAATATAGTAAAGTGATACCACTTTTTAAATCCGGGGACAGTAAAGACACTAATAATTATAGGCCGGTGTCCGTGTTGCCAACTTTTAGCAAGATATTTGAAAAGGTGATGTTAAATCAAATTAAGATGTTATTTGTGTTAAAAAATGCTTAATCATTTTAACACAAATAACATCTTACACGATAAACAATGTGGTTTCACCAAAGGACGTTGTACAACTGACGCTGGTGTCTCCTTACTAAAACACATTTTTAATGCATGGGAAGAGGCACAGGATGCTATAGGCATCTTCTGTGACCTGTCTAAGGCGTTTGATTGTGTGGTTCATGAAACATTACTCCTGAAACTTGAGCATTATGGACTAGGCAAAACAGCTTTAAGCTTATTAAAATCTTATTTGATTGACAGACAGCAACAAGTTCAAATAAACGGTGTCAATTCGTCGGGATTAAATGTGAAAATGGGGGTACCCCAAGGTTCAATTTTAGGTCCTTTTTATTTTTAGTTTATATTAATGATTTACCCTATTTGTTGGAAAATAAACTTAATATGGTGTTGTTTGCCGACGACACTTCTTTGATTTTTAAGATAAATAGAAGGACTAATAATCTTGACGATGAAAATTACGCCCTACTGCAGGTCCAAAACTGGTTCAATGCTAATAATCTAGTTTTAAACGGGAAAAAAACTAAATGCATAATATACACATAAGATTTTCCTTACCGAATGTCAAAAGTAGTGATTGTGACGTAGTATTAAACGATGAAAAGCTAGAATTTGTCGATAAAACGGTTTTCCTGGGGATTACGCTTGACTCAAGGCTACAATGGGGTCCTCATCTAACATCTCTTGCAGAACGGCTTAGCTCAGCTGCATATGCTGTTAGAAAAATCCGCCAATTTACGGATGTTGATACCGCTAGACTAGTCTATTTTAGTTATTTTCATAGTACCATGTTATACAGTATCTTACTGTGGGGACGGGCTGCAGACATCGACTCAATTTTTATAGTACAGAAAAGAGCTATCAGAGCTATTTACAATCTTCGCCGGTGCGATTCTCTAAGGGAACTGTTTAAGGATATTAACATCATGACAGTGCCTTGTCAATATATTTATGAAAACATTATGTACGTTAGAAAAAATCTTCAACTTTTTAGCAAAAGAGGCGATAGACATAATTATGTTACAAGAAATAGGGACCAATTAGTTCAACCAGGTTTCAGACTGGCTAAAGTGGCCTCTTCTTTCATGGGGTACTGTTTGAAATGTTATAATAAAGTACCTCCACAAATATTAGAACTCAATGAAACGAAATTTAAATCTAAAACGCACACTATGTAGACAAGCGTATTATAAACTGGAAGATTATATCCTTGATAAAAACGCTTGGCTAAATGCCGGTCCTGCTCCGCAACCACAGCCACTTTTACCTTCAAATTAGTTTTTTTTTTTTAAATATATTAGATATATATAAATATTGGAAGAGATACTATTCCCCTTTTTGTATTGTTGTTTTCGAAATATTTTTTTTATTTTATTTGTTTGTTTCAATAGAGCTTATGATAATTTATTACCTTTTGTATTTGGAAACAATAGCATTGTATAATGTAGAAGCACTTTGTTTTCAAGTTTTGTGAATGTGAAGTACCATGGAGCATTTTTATTAGGTTACATCTTGTTTGACATTACGAGCATGGCAGTTGAGAGTTTGTCATGGTCACCCAAATGTCTCGCTGATGGTGGCACGTCGTGTTATTGGGTCATTCAGTTCCCATCAAAATGGTTGAGCTGAGTGGGGCTGATGCACGCGTAATGCTCGTGAACGGGTGCCGTCAGTTGAGACTGGTCATCTCTTTGCTGCCAGTGACTTAATTTCAATTTCTTTTTTTTTGAATTAATATTTATTTTAATTATTATTACTTATCTACATTGTGCTCACATATTAGAAGCGACAAGAAATATGTAACCAAGATTTATGTAACTCATAATATGATTTAAAAGAGTGTCCATGGAGTTTCTTGCACGTTCTTCTCCATATAGATCTACGCTTTGGAACTTGCAATTTAGCTTCACTTGTATTTTTTTTTGACTGACCGACATTTTGACAATTCAAAAGTGCCTGTAATTGGTCTATTAGAAATAAACATTTCTGATTTCTGATTTATGTTAGACGAGAAGATACCGCGCGGCTTCCCGAACGCTGCCCAGCCGAGTCAGTTTTTAGCCGGAGGTCATAACTAGTGAAAGGCATTTAATTATTTTGGTAATGAAGAGAGGATGATGAGTCTCAAGGAAGGTTACTTGAGACTCACCAGTTAACACAGATTTCGGAACCATGACAAATAGAGAACACGAAGGTCATGGAGTATTAAAGTTTACATATTAACCGTTTAAAGGATCGGTTCTTCAGTAAAATTAGTTCAGATTGACGCCTTGAAACTTTGAATAAATAAGTAGTAAGTACTGTGCGACAATCTCGTATTTTGTTCGGTGAAACGATATCGAAACTCCCGTGCGTGCGTTTGCGTATTACGTATCATTTGTCCAAATAATATTCATTAAAAAACAAAATTACTTTTAATTAATAATTGTTTTTATTTTTATAAGGATTAATAAATTGATGATGTATGACTAGTTACATCATCTATTTATTTTAATATTTAAGCCTTATATATATTTTTAAATTTGTATTTGAATGAAAAATTGAGAAAAAATTGGGTGTTATTTTCATAAAACAATAAAAAGTTGATGAAAAAATATTCACAGGGCATAACAAGTTTTTAGGGGTCAGAAAGGATTGCAGATGACCCCTCCTGTCGACCATTTCAATTTGGCACACGATGCACCAAACAGCCTGTATATAGTTGTTCTACATCGGGCCTATGAAGGGCTCAGAAAAAGCGTGGCATTACTGAAGGTTTCAGTTACCTTCAGTAACTCCATCAGTTTAAGCTTGTTGGAGGCAGAGTTTCAAGTCATCCATCATCATCGCGGTTCGCTGTTCCTCTGGATACGGTCGATATCTCATACTCATAATTGCACAAATGCCGCATGAAGCCTTCGCGCTTTATTAGTCACAGTTCTAACCTAACCTAACCTAAGTGATCCATCAATAATACGGGATTTGCAGCATGCAAGCAGGCATGCAACATGCAAGCAAGCATGCAACATGCAAGCAGGCATGCAACATGAAAGTAGGCATGTAGCATGAAAGCAGGCATGCAACATGCATCAAGCATTGTTTCTGTCACGGCTCTGGCGCTGCGGGGTTTGGGCGGCCATGGGGCGGCCCCACGCGTGCTTATAACGTCGCAGATGGTTTTAATGCTCGCCTGCTCCTCAGGGTTTAAACTACACTCTAGGGGTAGGGCAGACAAGACTGCGTGAAGTCGGTTTTGCAGCGATTCAGTTGTCACTAAATTTTGTAGCACAACATGTTTACTTTTAGTTTATTCGAAGTATTGGAAATTGGAATATCGTTTTTCGGACAGAGAACCCTTCGAGCACTTGATTCTTCGAACGTATGAAAATCGGAAAACTAAGAAATTGCATTTACGACTTTCGGTAAAATAAATTTCGTGATTTTTATTATTAGACATTATAATTCTTAGGTATTAGGAAATTCGGACTTTTGAAAATCGGAACATCGAAATTCGGAATAAAATATTTCGGAGTATTTGGGTGTTCCCAGCTCCTAATACCACAAACGTTTTTTTTTTTTGGCGTTTTTGTAGATAATTGTACAGAACTCTTCGGGCGCGAGTCCGACTCGCACTTGGCCGGTTTTTGAAGTTTTAGTAGGGAGATCTATTCAAAAAAGAAGAAAATATAGCCCATGCCACTTATTGATAAAGTAGCTTTATATTGAAATCAAGCAAACACATCCTAAGTAATTCTAATAAGTAAGCAAAAACTCCAAAACTAATTAAAGTGGAAGGCTTCAAGTACCTACTACGGTCACTTCTAGCAAGCAAACTTGCTGCTAAATTAATTACTCAACTGCGTATGAAATATGTTTCAGTAAAGAATATGGAGAAGTAATAAGAATGTGCAGAGTGAAATGTTTTTACTTTGAACGTATACTTTGAGTTATGCTTTAGCGGTAATAATAAATGTAATTAAGATAGGTTAATTTGGAGACCTCGTAGCAGCGTTTTTTATATTTCTATTGTAGCCTCATAGCACAATCGTAGCGCGTCGGCCCGTAATCGAATGTCAAATATTGAATTCCGTAATGCCCGCGGCGTCGCCGCCTGACCTGCTAGACTTGACATGTGTGCCGACTATAATTTTGTCAGCAGCGGCGGTGCGCCGGTTAAAAACCATACCGGCGTGGCGGCGCGGCGCTAGCGGCGTGATATTTTTTTTAATTTAATTTAATGCCTTCTCTCGCTCTAGGGCAGTGTGGGAGTGCGTGTCAAACTTTTACTGACTAAAATCCCCTCCTATTTTCTTTAATTAAATTTCTTTTCTTTTCTTTGATTAAATCTTTGAGGAGTGACTGGAGCGGCAACCGCCAATAAGGCGTCCTCACTAACGGCATTAAGCAGGTCCTCACCGGAAATGGCAAGTTCAGGAGGTTCCTGCATCGGATTCAGGCGGAAAGACGAGGACGAGGAGACGAAGGCGATAGGACAGGGTTGCGTCGCAGTATGGTTTGGGAAGATGGCTGTGGTAGGGCACACCTCTCTCCGAACAAAACTCGCGCCGAAGTCCACAACTTCCTTATGGAGCTGAATGCCGTCGTCGTTCGATTTGCATCCTTCCCCGTGGTTGTGTGCGGGGACTACAATGCCAAGAACTTGGCTTGGTGTTCCCGTTTCACAAATTAGCAGGGTCGCATTGTGCCCTGAAGACAAGCCTGACCGTACTAAACCGGGGTTCTGTCCCCACGTGTGTGCGGATGCGGGGCGAGTCTGTGGTGGACATAGCGTTCGTTAGCCCTGCTCTATCACAGCGTGTCATCGACTGGCGTGTCATGGAGGGGGTGGAGACGTACTCAGACCACAGGTACATCCGGTTTGACGTCTCCGCCCAAACCCTGTGTGGTCCGTAGCTTCCATTGAGCTAATACAACGTTACAATCATCTTGTTCCAGAGAACCAAAAAGCTAACGAAGGATTCAAATTGAGAAATGCTCAAAAGATTCCGGTAGTCAAAATTTATGAACTGAAAACTAATTTGTTACATTAACTTAAAGTAACCATCCTCAATGTTCTGTCTATGCTATCTTAAGCGTACCTAATAAAGCACTGGTTACCACTGATCACGTACACACATACACATTGTCTCTTTAAACACTGTCTGTAACCTTTGAGGTCTCGGTAAATGCCGACCGGCTAAATTAAATGTCGAGACAACCGCTTCCTCGAGTGTCCTAAGCATTACTATAACGTTCCGATAGACAGATTTTTATAAGCTTCCTTCCACCTACGTGTTTTTTCTATTTTTGTTTCGTTTCATGGCAATAGCGGTCTTGGCTCTTCGTCTAATGAGCCTTCTTTAACAAAAAAAAATACGATGGAACGCAGTTTTTAACCCCCGATTAAAAGCGAGACGTTATAAGCTTGACCGCTATGTGTGTGTTTGTCTGTGACACCCTTTACTATAACTCTTAAACGGGTGATCCGGTGGATTATTTATTGTGTCCGTGTAAACAGAATTTCGATTCCGCAGTAATTAAGTAATTGAAGGCACAACTGCCTTAAATTACATTTGGAAGATTCGAAAATAATAGGGGTTAAAGTATGAAATTGCCGTTTTATTGTAACAGGTACTTCGAATTAACATAGAACCTTCATGGTTTGTGATTTTTGAGTAAAATTTTTCACAATGTACCTATACAGTTCTTCATTTAAAAAATGTGTAACATTCGACTATCGACTTTCCGTTGTTTTTTTTTTTATTCAGCTTAGACAAGAAAGATGGATACTTAGAAAATTTGAGTGATTTTTGAATACGAACGTGTGTTCCGACGCGGAACGAACGCGGCAGAAACAGCTCGCAATATCAATGTTGCGAACGATTCTGGTTTAAACGCTTTCGTGATGGAAACTTTGATTTGAAGAACGAACTGCGTGGAAGACGCAGGTGAATAACAATGAACTGAAAGAGATGGTTTGTGACGTAACTACCAATTTACAGTCTTCAGATTTTCTCCTTTACTTGTGCTATGAGACCTTGCTTCATGACAAATTTCGAGATTCTTGGTAAACGGTAAGTACCTACCCTATGAATTTTGATTTCCTTGAGAGTGTCGAAGTACACATTTTTTGCGACCTAAAAGGTCAAAATATTGCTAAGGTAAATCTTCATTTTCGTTACTTAGACGTTTGATTTTTTCACAGCTTCAAGGGACTGGAGACCTGATATATGGTTTTAATTTCAACTCGATACCTCCACGCACTCTCGACAGACAGATAGACGGACGGGCAACAAAGTGATCCCATAAGGGTTCCGTTTTTTCAATGTCATACGAGATCGTGTTTTACAAGATTTTCGTAAAGAAAAATGTTCTAACTATAATTTTGCTATGTAAACAGACGCAAGGAATCTATCGCCTAGCGATATGTGACTTGCAAACTCATAAGACATAATTTGAGGTGAGAATTCAATTTGTTGGCGTAGTAGTTGAGCGACTGACTGCTGCGCTGCGGGTCGCGGGTTCGATTCCCTACAGATGACCTACAGGTAGGTGTTCCGGGTCTGGATGTCTTGTGTACATGTCAGTTTATATATTTGTGAACCCACCCATGATACAGCAGTATTTTCTAGTGTGGGACAACGTATTTAAAAAAAAAGAAAATTAAGAAACTCCTTGTAACATCAGCTATTTATCAGTGAAAGTCTCGTCAAAGTCGGTCTAGCCCTTTCGGAGATCGCCTCTCCCAGGAACTATTTTATTTACATCTATGTAAGTTTTTTGGATCAGGAACCATAACGAGCGTCCTCAGAACTTTACGCATCAAAGTTTCATCACAATCTGATCAATTTTATAAAAATAATATTGATAAAAACTCCATTCATAATAACTTTATTTCGTTGTTTTAATTTAACTTATCGTAATTTATTACCGTAATATCGAGACGGTTTAAGGTTTGTTATTGAATCAGTGCGAAACTACTCGTATTACCGGATATAGTAACATTTAAAAAACTAAACTAACATTAAAGAGCATGTGTTCCGCACTCTCATTATAATCCAAAGCGCTGTTGGAGCCCGTAAATCAATATGATGAAGTTTTTATAAAATGGACGACTAAAAATTAATAAAGCTTCAACTCGAAAGTTTACTTACAGGAGGTTTTCCTGACACTGCACCGCTGTCTTATTTAAGTTACCCTTATTATGTTATGGTTTTTTTTTTGAGGTGGAAAATCAATCAATTACTTGCTCTTGGTGTTCTAGGGTCATGGTCACAGAGGGTCATATATAATATTATTATATATTATATGTAAAGCAGATTTCATCTTTAATTTAGAATGATCTTTCTACAATTACTCTTCAAATAATTCATACATAGCATAGCATAATCACACGGCCCAGTGCGGGTTGGTGAATGTCACATGTCTTCGAATTTTTGGTTCTAGGACATGCCGGTTTCCTCACAATGTTTTACTTCACTGTTTTGAGAGCAGTGGTGACGAAATAAATTACACAAAGTAATGCGCTGGCTGGGTTTGAACCCGCAACCTACAATTCGTAAGTCGGGGCCGTTGCCACCCGGCCATCACTGCTCTCTTAATAATTCACACAATAGTATTAAATTCATATTTTTTATGAATCAATAATTCAGGTAAAGCTTCTTAAATACCTACCTATGTACACATTAAACGAGTAAGGTTGCCGTAATCTCAATGTAGAATACCGGAGCCATAAAAACTAGAATTGCTCTGCTGTGGCCTATCCCACCTAGACCGTGTAGCTTTTTTTCTGGCACTAAACGACAGTGCAGCTTTCTTTCATTGAGCGAATTTTAGTAATCAGATTAATAATTATTCTAGACATTACATACATCTACTTACCTTCTTTTTTTATAAGATTTTTCTTCCGAATGGTTGTCGTTTTGGTGGCGCTGCTCTTAAATACTCCAAACGTGTGACGCGATCGCATCCGCCGCAGGCACTGCCGGACATCCAGGGCGACGCATGCGCGCTTCAGGTCCGCATTTTTTTAATATCCAGTGCGAAATCCTTGAAAAGGTTCATTGAAATGATTTCAGAATATTTCAGTGCCGGTACGGTTATTACGTACTATCGTGTTGTGAATGTGTTTACTACTATCGTGGGAATTAATGTTGGCAATTTTTTCCCCGGTCTATTAGCGGCAATTCTACTAAAGTTCAACAATCAATCAAGATTGGTGGCATATATTAAAATGAAAAGCAATTCAGCGGGTTGCCTCAAAAAAACAAAACTGAAAAGCAATAAGTAATTTTTAAAATAAACATTTCACCGCTACACATAATCTCCTGTAAAAAATCCTCATACCTCATACCCAAAGTTGGCAACTCACAGTGTTGCCAACTTCCCGAATACGCAATCTTCCCGAACAATGATGGCGATGTGTCCCCAAACTGCGTCTCTTGTTGTCTCGGCTAAAAATTAGTATTATATTGAACATTTATTTCTTCCTGCGGTTTTGCCCTCATGTATGTCGGAAATAATCACAACAACATCCAATGATTAGTAAGTTCAGCAGTTGAAGCGTGAAAACGTAATAAACAGACAAGTTAATATCATATGTCTCAAAAAATATGCTACATTTTTAGAGTCTAAAAAAACACGTTCACTACTAGGTTTTAGAGTAGGTTAAACAACGATTTTTGTAGTTCAAACTACAATGTCGCCCGCTAAACTTGTACAGATTTATAATTTACTAGCGACCTGCCTCGGCTTCGCACGGGTGCAATGCTGATACCACCGCTACCACTATATCCCTGCATTTTAAATCTGCAATATCTTCGAAAATATTCATTAAAATTACATGCTGTTAAAGGCCATATTGATCTATATTAAATGCACAATGTATTTAAGGTACTTAATTGGATAAGGATTAATGCTGTATTGCTTAAAATCGCTTCGGAAAGTAAAGAATAAAAATGGTGGGTTATCCCTAAGAGTTAGACGTATACCATCGCGGACCTTTCTGTAGATCTTTTTAAAGTGAACAGTACTGTAGTACATTATTTTGATCTATAACGTAGGGTTCAGCCAGCGTTTGCAATGTAAGCGCAAAAAAGATTTATTATCATATTAGAAACCTATACCTATGGTTTCTCTACTATATTATGCATGTATTATACATACGGTTATAAAACAAAGTCGCTTCAAGCTGTCTGTCCCTACGTATGCTTAGATCTTTAAAACTACGCAACGGATTTTGATACGGTTTTATACCTTCCTGAGAGGATGGTTTATATACCTTCCTCTTGGATCACTCTATTAAAAAAACCGTTCAACAGCTTGAAGCGTTTTATACTATGTAGTGACTTTACTCTTATGATATTGTAGCTAAAACAAGTTGATTGTTTCTTTTAAATGTTGTTTGTAGCTTTTTACTAGTTAAATTTCAAAAGTACGCCTATAGTTTCTGAGTTTAAAATTTCAGTTTATCTACTATAGTTCTATTGGATGAGATAGAAAAACATACACTGTTTTTTTTGTGATTCACACACTCACCACTGCTCTAATTAAGTATTTATGTCAATTAGTAAAAGTAGCTCGCGATTAGGTCACTGCCGTCTATGTGAAAATCTATGGCAAATGACAGAGTAAATGGAAAATTCTGTAAATATTCATATATCTACATAATATAATGTTGTGTTAGCGTTTCAGTAAAAGTATTTACTTTTGCGTTTAAAAAAGAAAAGAAATAACCTAGTAAGTTTTACTAGTTTTTGTGTCGGCAACTATTTCAGTTTGCTCTAATTCTAAATGCTATATAGTTTCAATGTAAACATTTTTTCAAATAGTAACTTGTCCAATTAAGCTTTTAGGAAATAGACGTATGCAAAATGAATAAAATCCGCGCGTGTCCTGTGGCCACCGGTCCACACTTCCCAACTCGATTAAGTATTCTGGGAACAGCATCGATTCGCGCAGTGTTTGCATTGCGCAGCCCGCTTTTCAATAGAATAATACAACACCGGCGGTGCGGGATGTGGATGTATCGACCAGCGATTACGTCATCCGTCTGTTAGTAGTCTAGACCTACGCTATACGCTGCCGCGTGTAGCGCTGTTTCGTTGTAGTAGTGTGGCGACCATGGAGTTCACGCTAATACTTATAAACTTGCAAACTGGCAAGTTATACTTTTAAGGTTTATGGTAAGAAAAGCATTGTTGTAGATATTTGAAGATAGATGGATGAGAGATTGTCAAACAAGAAAAGATCAAGCAAAGGATATTTTTTTTATAAATAATGTAACAAAGAGTGTTTCTAGAAATAGAATAATAGTAAATTGAACCATACAAGCCTTTCATTTGCGTTTCTGCGGTCACAAATAAATGCATTTGTTAGGTATAAGCAGGTCATTGGGCACGCCGTAATTATGGCGGTAAGTCCCTTCTTTGAGGAGTGGCTGGAAAGGCAACACGGCGTCATTACCTTCCGCATGACGCAGGTCCTCACCGGACACGGTAAGTTCGGGAAGTTCCTGCACCGGATTCGTGCGGAAGCGACGCCCGGGTGTCGCCACTGTGTGGACCGCCCGGAGGACACGGTGGAGCATACGGTGGAGGTGTGCCCCGCTTGGGCAGAGCAACGCCGTGTCCTCGTGGGGGTAATTGGCGGCGGCGATCTCTCGCGCCGGGCCTTGGTACAGGCCATGGTCCGGGGCGAGGAGGAGTGGCAGGCGGTCGCCTCCTTCTGCGAAGCAGTAATGCTTGCAAAGGAGGCGGCCGATCGCGTGAGGCAGCGGTCCTCACGCCCCAACCGCCGCCGGGATTCCGATCCCGATTTCCGGCCACCGTAGGCGCGGGCTTGCGGACGGCGAGCAATGGGTGGCTTGCCGTCCGACCGTCCGGTAACCGTCCGGACCAAGCCCAAGTCGTCAACGGCGCGTGCTGTTCCACGCGCGCCTCAAGGAGATGTCAGCAACTGTAGGGGCCCAGCAGGGTCGAAGCCTACTGGGGCCGAGGGTCTGATTCTGAAAGGAAGACTCGGCCCTGGTACGAAAGGCAACGAAGGAACAGGAGTGGGTTTTTAGTCAGTAAAAGTCACTATCTCCCGCCCCGCCCAAGAGCGGGGGATGTCATAAGATGATTTTCCCACCGGAAAAAAAAAAAAAAGGTATAAGCAGGTCATACTTAAACCTTAAAAGATTTTTTTTTGGAATAGAAGTGCTTTGCAATCCTCAGCTCGGCTGCAAAGACCCGTTATTTTTTATGTGCTTTACTTTATGAGATAGATAAGAGGAAAAACAATTATTTCATATATTTTTAGAATTATTGCCGGGTACATAAATGTAAGCTGACTTAAGGCTCCGTGCACAAAATCAACACATTTTGAACTTTTTTGATCATGGTTTGTGAGAAAAGCAAGAAGAATTTAAACCTTCTTTTATTAGATTATGAAAGTCAAGTTCTTATTCTCTTAGTTGGCTTGATTACTTTTTTAAAATAATGTGTGTATTAATAGCAATTACCCATATTCAAAACCCTTTTCTCGCAAAAGTAACGAGCGAGTGACGTTTAGCTACGTTTTACACCAAACTACAACTGATTTATAACATTAAAAAAAATATCAGTAACATCATTATATGGTCTACTGGCAGATGGGTTGAAAACATTATTGATTTTAATAGAAAATATAGCAGAAAAAAAATGTTGAAGAAACACAATTCTTGGAAAACATCTGGACAAATAAGTATTTTTTTCTATACCTTAGCAACACATTTAAGAAAATTTAAAAATTGCACAATAATCTTAAGAAATCCCTTTAATAGAATCTAAAATTTATTTTATAAATAAACAATATCTTCATTTCGTAAATTACAAGCAAATTGAACTATATTATCGACCGCGCAAACTCGATCGCGTCAGTAACGACCGGGCTCTCCCAGCGTGAGCACACGTTACTTTGCTTCGCAGCTGCTCGCGAATATTACATGAAAATATTCCCAAGATTGCACGCCGACTACCACTTTTTGATCCATTAAGTATTATAGTTTATTTTAAGTACTTTTTTTGTTTATGAAAATTGTTAAAATTTCTTTCGACTTCAATATTAATTAGAGGTAACGGTTGTATGTTTGTTTGTAAAGGTTATCTGCGGAATTACTTTACTACTACCCAAATACAAAAATTATTTCACTAATGAAATCTACAATGTTTAATGGCAGCTATATTATCATCCAGTGTTATACACTATGTACAGGATGTTGATATTTCTTATGATTACATGAGGTCGAAATTCAAGGTCTAGTTTTCGAAATCATTTTTTTGTAGATAATGGGTCGAAAGAAAGAGACGCATTATCAATGCGTCACTAAAAGAAAAAGGAAACGACATGTAGGGCTTTTTTTGAAGTGAAACTTCTTTACGCACGCTTGACTTGGGGAGTAAGCTGGCGAACGCGTGACGTAAGCGTTGCGAAAAGTGTGATCGGGCAAGGCGAACGGAAGTTAAGTGGGGGATATAAGCAAGAGACAGCAGTGCGCGCGCACATTTTCTTTCTCTCTTCCTCTCATAGCAACTATGGCTATTACATATAATTTTATGTATCTTACTAAAGATATTTGGCGTTTAATTTGAATATTATCGTATTTTTATTGTGTACATTTTGAAATTCGAATTACGTAAAACTAACAAAAGCAAAAGAAATAGCTGTGATTGGCCGACCAATCACAGAGCCACATTTTGAGTTCAAGGACACATCAAAGCCGAGGTCTTTGTACAATTTACTGGACGATGAATTAGTTGATATTTGTAGAAAATTAATATATGTATATGTGTATACATGTATATATTGTACACACACATATATATATATACATACAGATGGAGCGAAAGAAATTTCACTTCAGTCGTGTGGTCATAAGCACACTCGTTTTTTTTTTATTGGGTGGGAAAATCATTCTATGACAAATCCCGCTCTTGGGCGGAGCGAGAGATAGTGTCAGACTTTTACTGACTAAAAACCCACTCCTGTTCCTTCTTTGCCTTCGTCCCAGGGCCTCGGGTTTCACTTTCACACTACCCGTGGCCCCCGTAGGCTTCGACTCTGCTGGGCCCCTACGATGTGTTGACATCTCCCTGAGGTGCGCGTGGAACAGTATGCGCCGTCAACGACTTGGCCTCGGTCCGGACGGTTACCGGACGGTCAGACGGTAAGCCACCCATTGCTCGCCGTCCGCAAGCCCGCGCCTACGGTGGCTGGAAATCGGAGGACCGTTGCCTCATGCGATCGGCCGCCTCCTTTGCTAGCATTACTGCTTCACAGAAGGAGGTGACTGCCTGTCACTCCACCTTGCTCCGGAGTATGGCCTGTACCAAAGCCCGGCGTGAGACATCGCCGCCACCGATCGCCCCCACGAGGACACGGCGTTGCTTTGCCCAAGCGGGGCACACCTCCACTGTGTGCTCCACCGTGTCCTCCGGGCGGTCCTCACAGTGGCGACACCCGGGCATCGCTTCCGCACGAATCCGGTGCAGGAACCGAACTTAGCGTGTTCGGTGAGAAAAACGACATGTGGGGCTGATACGAGCGGGACAAATGTTGCTATTTTTTAGTAAATTGATAATGAAAATTTTGAAATGACTATGAATACTACAAATGTTGACAACATGTGTGAACTTGATCTAAACATGGTAATTATAACCTTTGTGTTACGCACAGGGTGTAAATTAATATCAAACCTACTTTTAGAAATTCATAACTTTTTTAGTTCTACATGGTAGTCAGCTGATCGCGACTGTTTATATAGGAAGTTTAAAGTAAAAATATTTACCATTTTTTCAATGATAAAAATAAAGGCTAAATAGCCGGCCAGCAACAGAAAAAAAAATTGGCGTGAAAGCGGCAATCGGCTCTGTATTTATTTTTTCGAGTTGTAGAGTTCTGTTGAATCTCTGCTATATGAGATTTGTATTAACACGATAAGTTCATCAGAATCAGATATGGATTTAACGCCTGATTCTTAAGAAAAGAGGCTAAAGCAGTAGTGGAAAACCTTTTACCGCCTAAATCAAAAAAAATATATCTAAAGTCATACGACAAATTTTGAGGACGACTCAGATTTTTATTTTTACTTTATTTATATTCGTAATGAAAATCACAGTGTTTTACTTCGGGTTAAAGATCTCTTCGAACTATTGGCGTCCAAGCGTATTTTTGGGACTAAATAAGTTGGTCTCACCCCTTGGGTAACAATGTATTATATGATTTATGGTGACATTGCACTATTAAAATATTTGCTAGTTATAATATAATTTTTGATAAAACAGACACAAAGATGACGATTTGTGTTTCAGAAAAGGGTTATTTAATTTATTTAATAACCAACTTTTGCCTGCGGCTTCGTTAATTTCGATTTCCATTAAGATTTGAAAGACACGTGGCAGTATCTAGGGATCATAAGTACGTTATTGTTATTTTCCTCGGGACAGTACTTTTCTTCGGGAGAAAAGTTACCCTGAAACTGTTTTTGTTCACCAGACAACATATAATATGTATAATTTCAGGATAATCAGTTCATTGATTTAGGCGTGAAAAGCTAACAAACAAAAATAAACTTATTTTCGCATTTATAATAATTAAAACTATAGAATCTTGAGAGTAGTTAATTTTATTTGTTTCAAATCTTAAAACTTGTCGAGTAATAGTTAAGATTAATTTGTAAATAATATTTATATGTCTTTAATATATATTTTGTTTAATTAATTTGTCTCTTAATTATCTCACAGATAACTAAGAAACTGGGTAAGTGTGAGTCGGACTCGTGCCCTGAGGGTTCCGTACAAATGAGGGTGTTCTAAAATGACGTTGACCAGGTGGCAGCACTGAGGCGTCAGGTCCGGACACCTGTCAAAACGCTTATATAAATGACATTAGTTAGACATCAACGTCAACGTCACGTATACGTTTTGAAAGGAAAAGACCTGACGGCTAAGTGGCGCTAACTGGTGGTGAGAATTTTCTTGAACACCCTCATTACAATTCCCGAACGGAGTCTCGAAGATTTTTCCGAATTGCAAAAATGTATTTTTTTAGTTATAAGGTGTTCGGTGGAAACACCGAACAGTGACGTTAGGTAACAACAAATTTATGGTTTTCAGATTTATTCCTATACCTGTGCTATGAGACCTTGCTTTATGTCAAATTTCAAGATTCTGGGTCAACGGGAAGTACCTTGTGAATTTTAATTACTTTGGGAGTATCAAAATTTACGTTTTTTTTTGCGACATAAACGGCCGTTTCTGTTTTATTCGTTACCTTAGAAGTTTGATTTTTCACAACTTCAAGGGACTGCAGACTTAAGTATATTGTTTAATTTCAACTCGATACCTCCACGTATTCTCGAGATAAACAGTCTTGACAGACAGACAGACGGACGAACCACAAAGTGATCCTATGAGGGTTTCGATTTTTCCTTTTGAGGTCCGCAACCCTAAAAAGAAGAGTATCCAACACGGATAAAGCTGTTTGTCTTGGGCACCTTGAATCCCTTACTTCACTCAGGTTTCTATATGAACTCCTTCGCAATGTTCAGGAGTTAATTATATAAATCCCTGACGATCGGTATTATAACTTCGTTTCGTTTGGAATTCAACATGCCGCCCGCGATTTAAAGACACTGCACGCCACATAATCTACTATTACATATTTTTGACGTATCGAAAGTGTTTTTTTTTTTACAACCATTTATATAAATAAATATAATTTTATCATCTGTTTTGGATTTATCGTTCTGTTAAATGTCTAAATTTCTCAACATCCATCTAACACAAAATTAAATAATTTTGGTGTACAGTGTGATAAATATAAAGACACTCGTCTCAGACGTTTATTTACAAACCTTACTTAATATAAAATTTTGTAATTGAGAATAATATCTTCTAAAGGATCAGAATTGTTTAAGCGGTCACGAAGCTCGATTATTACGCGTGTGTGCGTGTAGTTGTATGAATGATGCACACAAACATATCATTGCAACGAATTTGCCTAAACTCTAGCGAGTGAATTTTATGCACGGCCTCTTAATTGTTACTGTTAAGGATTTGTTTTAAATGATAACACACTAAAACGACATAGTATTTTTTACTCCTAAAAACATATTTATGGCTAGCTATTTTTTCGCAGTTTGAGACATTTATTAGATTCAGTTTTATAAAAGTACCAGAGATAAACTATCTACACAATTTCATTTAAATTCCTGAGACCACTTCATAAGAGTATTACTCCAGAGCGGCGCGCTTCGATTTTAGGTTTTACTTACACTGTTTTACAGTTAGCGTTCACACAGCTGTCTGTATTGGAGTGCATTATAACCGCGTGTCGTACATCGCATTGATAATACTATTAGATTTAAATAAATAAAATATTATCGTGTAAAATAAAATTTTATTATTTGTCGTCTCAAGTTTCATAGACCTTGCTTTTCGAGGATCAACATCTCGGGCCGTTCATTGTGGTGACACTTAGGGGAGGTCTATGTTCAACAGTGGACGTCTTTTGACTGAAATGATGATGATGATGATGATGAAGGTTTTATCAACAACAATTTCACACGTTATTTGATTCTCATGGAAATTTGCTGTTTCTGTTTTTTTCTTGAATTTCGCTAAGGCTTTCTTTTTGTTAAATCTAAAAATAATATGTGCGTATAATTTATAGTGAAACAAAAGTAAGCACCATGATCGACGATCAATAAAATTGTTGGCTTGAGATTATAAATAATGAGGATAAGTCTTATTTATTTTTGTTATTAACTCCATAATAAATATCAAGAAAACACTCTTTTGAAAAAAATATTTAAAAAGTGCCAAAAATATAAATAAACAGAAATTTAAACTTAAAAGAGCATCTTTATTTATGTCTTGGTTTTCAAGTATTTGAATTTCTCTTTTCTGCCAACAACAATAAATCCAATAGGTAGCTTCCAATAACACCTACATAGAGATGGGCAATCGACCCACCCGGGTTTAAACCCAGGTGGGTTTAAACCGGGTGTTTTGGGATAAACACCCGATTTCCACCCAAATTTCGGGTGTAAATGATTTTTATTCATAAATGACATTAAATTTTTAATTATTATTCTTCTATTGAATTATACATAATTATATAAAATAAAATAATGCAAAAAAAACTTTTTCTGGTACTAATCAAAAACAAATGACCTACTTAACAATCAATTACTATCGGATTCTCCATTATCATTGTTACAGACGACAAAATGTAAAGGCTGTCTGGCTTCCCCTGACGTTGAAGGTGTAGGTTCGTTGTAGTCGTCCAATATTATCGGGTCTATAGAACTTTCTATTCCAGTTTCATTTTCATCACAGCTCTTATTAGGTTGGTCTATAAAACTACATAAGTATTATAAATATATAATAAAAATTAGATACAAATAAAGATATAATTAGATAAAATAAATTAGATACATACTTTTAATTCTTCTGCAACATTATGTAGGTATTATAGCCATCTAATTTTATTTTTATTATGTAATCATAGGATAGAAAAAGAACAGACTGCTATCGGATCCGGTCGCCAAACATTTTAGATAGTGAGACACAATGTTTAGATGATTTACCGTCACCAACAAAGCTACATAGACCAAGTTCTCCATCTATTTTTTTTGTCCCCACGGGAATAAAAAGAAGAAAAGAATTAAACGATAACGCAGCTATGAAGTCTAATTGTTCAGAATGTGCTTTATATGGAGAGGGAGAAGACAAAAGAAATGAGCTCTTCGGAAAATTAGTGGCGGAGGAATTTAAATATATTAAGCCATGTGTGCGCACCAAATGCTATAAACAAATCTTAAAGTATTTACTGCTTACGCTCGAGTCTTCAACGCTATTTACACAGAACAACATAAAATTAGCTATTCAAAAGCAAATAATAGAAAATGTGATTTTTGAAATTTGGTTTTTATCTCGTACCATTTTATTTTACCCTCCCTGATCTAACTAATGTTGCCTACAAAGAAATTAAATTAATGAAAATAACTTTTTCACCACAGCAGCTCAAAGAAGTACCTAGGTGTTGCTGCTTGAAAACAGTGAGCAAAACTCGATTTTGCTCACTGCGTGAGACAAAGTAACTTTTTAATAATTATTTTTTTAGCCGTAAAATTCGAACTGCACTTGTACTCTGTCTCTTTCTCGCCCTTATAAAAAAGCAAGTGAGAAACATACCATTTCGAAGTTCATTCTGATTTTGAAATTATAATAATTATAATAAATAGAAAATATTTGTAAAATATAAAATTGTTTTTTTTTTTTTAAATAAATAAATTATTGAATTTTATATTTATTATTGTATTTGAACAAAAATAAGAGTACCTGAGTACTTGTAGCAGCAGATAAAACTGGCATTTAACCTTTAAATAATTATTTCTAGTTTCAACATTGACTGTTTTAGAACGTGCTTTAAAAAAACAGCGGAAATAAAATAGTGGCAAATAAGATTAAGAATGTTAAAATAATTGTAAAATATGAGCAAAACTAGCGATAGAGATAGTATTTATTTTAATTGAAATCATTATTAAATCTATTGCTGTTAATTATTTTATTTCCCAAGTAATATGTGTTCTCGCTGCTGAAGTGAAAAATTATGTGTGTAACACGAGAGCAAAACTTTTTGCATCTCGTGCCTTTGAATCCCTCCCCTCACTCAGGATTCTTTAGAATCACTCGCTAACGCTCGCGATTCATTCAAAGAATCCTTCGCTTGCTCGGGACTCAAAAATTAGCACTCGCAGCAAAAATCAACTTTGCTCTCTTGTTGCACAAATAACTATTAGAACATATTTTTAACATCACTAATTTAATTTCATCTAATTAAATAAACACCCAATTTGGGTGTTTATGGGTGCTTGCGGGTGTTTATCGGGTTTTTATCAAAGCACCGGGTTTAAACCCGGTGGTTTGTCCAGCTTGACCTACATTCAAAAATAATAGGTATAACATGGCATCTTCGAGTAAAAAATTGCAATGAAATGAAGACCCTAACTTTTTGAAAACTGTTAATAAAAAGGAGAAAATTGTGAATTGGTAATAAACTATTTTTTAAAGTGGCTCTTCGGTAACTTACGTTTTAGCTTTTAGCCTTAGCCAAATTTCCGTGTTTTCTCTCTCTTTTTACCCTAAAAGAAAAACGGAACCCTTATAGGATCACTTTGTTGTCTATCAAGACCTTTTATCTCGGGAACGCGTAAAGGCATTGAGTGGAATTAAAACCATACAC
Organism: Mythimna pallens; assembly: GCA_961205895.1. Classification (NCBI taxonomy): domain Eukaryota; kingdom Metazoa; phylum Arthropoda; class Insecta; order Lepidoptera; family Noctuidae; genus Mythimna; species Mythimna pallens. Next base: position 30,326,887 of record OY540824.1, read on the forward strand.
TCAGATCTACGGTCCCTTGAAGTTGTGAAAAAATACTTCTAAGTTAACGAAAAAAAAGATATGGCCGTTTATGTCGCAAATGTATATTTCGACACTCTCAACGGAATCAAAATTCATAGGGTACTTCCCGTTGACCCAGAATCCGTAAATTTGGCAAGCAAGGTTTCGTAGCACAGGAATAGGAATAAATCTTAAAATAGTGAATTTATTGTTACGTAAACTTTTTTTGCGATTCGGAAAAAGCTTCGAGATTTTAGATTCTTCATAGACTGCATTTCGGGAATAGAATTATTTACATAGGTATTGTACGGAACTTTCAGTGCGTGAGTCCGACATGCACTTGCCCAGTTTTTTTTTACACGACTGCCCCAAAAAGGAGTGTTATGTTTTTCTATATAATGCCTTTTTTATAGCAATATCTGAAAAAGAGCAGGCAAAATAAAATGATGTACTTAAAGTAGTCTAATTTCATCTTGTTAAGTTATCAACTTCATTACAATAAAATATGTACTTACCAAAGATTTGTCTTGTAAAAAAAATATATTGTTATAATAAAAAGTATCAATATGTTCCAGTCGCGCTAATAACTCACGAAAATAGACTAATATTTTACGCAGCGCGCGGCGACGAGAGCGACACACATCCTATTCATCATCATTCATCTGAAAGGCCTCGGCCGGCACTGGAGCGCAGGCTTTTTTTTTTTTTTTTTTTTTTTTTTTTTTTTTTTTTTTTTTTTTTTTTTTTTTTTTTTTTTTTTTTTTGTAACTTAAAAACTAAGCGACTACACGCTAAGGGCACCCCCTGTGGGGTACGGACCTCGGCTTAGGGCGTCGCTGGGGGGGGACAGCAAGGGACGGGCTGGATCGAACAAAGATTTTATTATTATTTTCGGGGAATTTTAAAACTACGGCTCAGCGACGCGGGCTGGCTCGAGCAAGGGACGGGGAGGACGTTTACGGGGCTGTCGCGGCGGGCCTCGGCGGCGAGGACGGAAGGACGGCGGTCTGTATTGTCTGCGAACTGTACTTGTTTCCTTACGGCTCTCTTGGAGCAGGGTAGTGGGGTCATCGGGGGTGACGAGAGTATGCCTAGGACGGCGAACCTTAGAGATGCGGGAGGGTTCGTATCGGGCTGCCGATACTATGAGGGGGTTGCGGTGTTTCACAGCAGTATCGAAGAAACGCTTGCAAAGGCGTTTCATGAACTGCTGGATGGTGGGGATTTTGAGATCTAGATGTAGATTCTCATTTCGGACATAATATGGGGCACCGAGAATTTTACGGAGGGTCCTATTTTGAAGGGTCTGCATCCTATGGAGGAAGCGGGGCTTGGCGTGTGCGAAGATTGCACATGCATACGTCATGATCGGGCGGATTACTGCCGTATAGAGGCGCAGCTTGCACTTAAGTGACAGTTTGCTGCGGGCAGTCATGAGATAATGGAGCCTACCTTGAGCGAAAGCGGCTCGCGAGCGAGCCTGCTTTATGTGCTCGGCGAAGGACAAGTGCTGATCGAGGATCACTCCGAGGTACTTGGCTTGCTTCTCCCAGGGGATCGGCTTACCGTACATGGTGATCGGAGGGGGAGGGGGGACGGACTTCCGCTGTTTCGAGTAGAGAACAGCTTGACTCTTATCAGGGTTAACCTCGATCCTCCATTTCCGGAACTATTTGCCCAAAATGTTTGCGGAGGTTTGGAGATTGCGAGCGATAACTCTGGGGTCACGACCGGTGTAGTAAATTGCCGTGTCGTCGGCGAATAGAGCCAACTGGGCCTTTTTACTTTTGGGAATGTCGCTGGTGAACAGCGTGAAAGCTAGGGGGGACACTACCGAGCCTTGAGGGACTCCAGCTCGAATGGGGTGGGGGGAGGAGAGGGCTCCCTCGATTCGATAGCGGAAGGTGCGATTCGACAGAAAGTTCGACGAGACGGTCTGGCACACCGAGTTGATGTAGCTTATATAATAAGCCATTGTGCCAGACCTTGTCGAATGCTTTCGCTATATCGAAATACAAGACACCCGTCATCGCATTACGCTGGAAGCCAGCGCTTAGGTGCTCTACGATGCGGTGGACTTGGTGGACGCATGTGTGTTCGGTACGGAACCCGAACTGCTCATCAGGAATGAGACCCTTGGATTCGGCAAAATCTTTGAGTCGCTTATAAATAAGCCTCTCGTAGATCTTACCGAGAACATTGAGGAGACTGATGGGGCGGTAACTGGTGGGGTCAGACTTGGGCTTGCCTGGTTTGGGGATACCGATAACGGTGGCCTGTTTCCACGCTTGGGGGAAGATATTATTGCTTAATGCGCCATTGAAGATAGCGGTCATTAGCATTATAAGTTGGGGGGGGGGAAGAGTTTGAACACTCTGTTCGTGATACCGTCGGCGCCGGGGGCTTTCCTTGGTTGAAGTTTTTTAATGATATCCTCCACCTCGTCGGGAGTGACGGGGGCCAGAGGGTTATCAGGGTCTTCAACGGGAGGGAGGGAGGCTCTACGTTCGACTTCAGCGTCCACCATGTCGATGTGGGCTTGGTCTACTAGTTGAGAGCTAGGCGAGCATTGGGCTTCGAGGCTGTCGGCTAGGCATTCCGCTTTTTCAGAGTTGTCGAAAGCGACACTCTTATCAGGGCGGGTGAGCGGAGGCATAGAGGACTCTTCAGTGGAACGTAATTTCCTCTGAAGTTGCCAGAAGGCGAGATGGGTAGGCTCGAGTTCGCTGAGCGTCTTGTCCCAGCGGGCGGAACGCAGCTCGGTCATGCGTTTCTTTACAGCACGCTGTAATCTACGCATGTGAGCCTTGTTAGCGTCGCAAGGAAAAGCGCTGTATGCACGGATGGCTGCGTTCTTCTCGGTCATCAGAGCCCGTACATCGTCCGGGATTTTCCAGCGAAGGTCCTCCTTCGCAGGAATCTCCCTTGAACATTCGTTCAGGACGGATTGTACGTGGTCTGTGAGCGAGTCGATTGCCACCGTCGTGTCAGCGACTGAGACTATGTGGTCGGGAATAGAATCCAATTGAGGTGACGTGGTAGATTTCAGTCTTTCGCTTACTTTCTTCCAGTCAGTGATCAATTGGGAAGCGGGGGGCTGGCCCGGGTCGAGATTGCCCGAGCGGGAGCCTAGGTGCATAATCACGGGTCGGTGATCGGAGTTAAGCTCGTGTATTGCTTCTATAGATTGCAACCGGAGGTTAACATTCTTAAGGAGCGCTACATCGAGGACGTCGGGGCTATGGTTGGGATCATGGGGGAAGTGAGTGTGACACATCGGAGCGATGATGTCAAAGTTAAGGGATGCACCAAGGTTGAACACGACCTTTCCCCTAGGGTTGGTCGTACTACTGTTCCAGGCTGGGTGTTTAGCATTGAGGTCGCCCGCTATGATAACGGAGTCACTCAAGCCAAAGAGGGCAGTGAGGTCGCTAGTAAGCGCGATGGACTCGTCTGGCATACGAGACGAGGAAGTCGGAGGGGGATAGTAGGCAGAGACGACAGTGATCGGTTGATGACCAGTCATGCCTACTCGGCAGGCCGAGTATTCCAAGAAGGATCGGGGCGCGGGAGGAGCTAGAGGGATACAGTACAGTTCCTTTCTATAATAGATAAGGGTGCCACCACCGTGACAGCGAGATCTATCATTGCGAACTAGTCGATAGTTGGCAATTATAGGATCTTTACGGTGGGGTTTGAGGAATGTTTCCTGGATGAGGAGAAGGTCTAACTGATGGTCGCGGAGGAACGTGGCGATCTCATCTCTCTGATTGATAATGCCGTTGGCATTGAAGAAGCCTAACTTTAGGGATCGCGGTTTGGTACAACAAATTTTTTGTTGTCTATCCATTTAGGGGTACGGCAGGTAGTTTGTCGAGTTCGGCTGTGACCGACTCGTACTTATTGAATAGCGCAGCGCGCTTGGCTAAGTCGAGTTGGCCAGTGACTTCCGCTAGAGTTAGCTCGTCAGCTAAGTCCCTAGCGTCCTGCGTCATAAAGATGCGATAGTTGTCCAGGATAATCTGGCCAACTGATCTGCGTGGGAACGCAGCTGAAACTTGGGGCGCGTTTCGGGGAGGTTTAGCGGCCACGGGGGCCACAGAAGCCGGGGGAGGCGCTGGGATGGGCTTAGCCATTAGCGCTGGAATTGGCTGGGAAGCCACCAAAGCCGGGAAGGCTTTCTGATGGTTTAGCTGATTCCAGGGGGATGGTCTCTGGGGTGCGAGACGTTCGGGGGGCTGGGAAGAGGGGACTTTCCCGGAGGGTGCTTCCCTCTGCTGGCGAGCGGCAGCACGCTTTGCCAGCTTGGGAGGGATTTTGGGGGCTTTGGGGCAGCCCCGGTAGTTAGCCGGGTGCCCGGCTTGGCCGCACAGCACACAGCTGGGAGGCTCTGTGCAGAGAGTGCGATCTTTGGGACGGGGGCAGTCAGAAGTGCCATGCTCACCCAGACACTTAACGCATCTGGGTGTAGCGTAGCAGTTCTTCTGTGAGTGACCGTATAGTTGGCAGCGGACACTGCCCAACTATCGTGGGTCTGTAGGGCTTCTCGATGGAGATGCCGGAGAGGGAACAGATCGACTTGATCTTGAAGATGGGGTTGTGCCCGTCGGTCGGGTCGCACACGACAAGGATCATGTCGTATACTTCGCTAACTCTCGCCTTGTGAAGGCGATGGACAGCGGAAACGGGGATATTTTGGGCCAGGAGGTCGGCCTTAATGTCCTCGGCGGGGATTTCCTTCGGTACACGTCTAATGACCACTCGGGTCGGCGTGTCCTCAGGGAGGGAGTAGGTGTGAAAGGAGATTTTCCTTTCACGAAGGACTTTGGTAAGTTCCCGATAGTCAGTTGACGTCGGGACTTGGACTTTTATGCCTTGTTGGCAGGAGCGGGCGTTTGTATAGTTGATCTTGCGATCGCTACACATTTTGGACACGTCTGTCCATTTTCCCTTGTCCTGGATGTACAAGGGCGGAGGGGGGCGCTGCTTCTTCATCTGAGTGACAGAAGCGGAAACGGAGGAGGGACAACTAGCCTGCGAGGCGGGGGCGGGCTGGGCAACAGGGGCGGGCTGGATAGCGGGGGCGGGAGAAGACGCAACGGTCTTCTTAGCTTTGGTGGCCTGAGTGGCCTTCCTGGCTTTCCTCTTGCCCCCTAGGACGACTTGGAAGTCGTCCTCGGAGGAGGAGGATTCAGGGGACTGTTCGGAGTCCGAAGAGGCTTGCGACGCTGAGTCGCTAGCGGGGACGGAGGTGTCCATTGCCTCATTGGCAAAGTGGGCTACCAATAGGGGTGGCATATCCGGGGGAGGGCGGGGGCAGGGGGTCGGCGGGGACGGACCAGAGTCCGGGAATGACAATACGTCACTGAAGTCAGTGACGCTCGATGGGACGGTGGGGGGGGGGCTCTAAATGAGGCGATTTTCTCGCCATATTTGGCGAGAATATCGGGGTCCTTGAGGAGGACCTCTTTGACGAACGCTAATATGATAGCGTCCGTCATGGTTAAAAGGGGACTTGGGATTAGGTCACATGAGTTGGAAAAAACTCATGTGAAAAACTCCTATCGGTCCCTACGTCCCCGGGTGGACGGGCCCGGGGGTGTGTGACCCTCCCAGTAAGGGTTGTGTACACTGGGAGGTGAGTACCTAATGGTGTGCCCTAAGCTTGTAAACCGATCGCCAGTCTTATTGTGCGATCGGGCCCTACCAGGGTCTGGTGCGAAGGGATAGACACCCCAACCGACACCAGGTGTGTAGCTGAAAGAGAACTCGGAGTATTAGATTTGACTAGGAGCTCCCCCAAGGCCAAAATCTAGCTCCCGACTCCAAATGACTGCCTAGCCCTGAAGGGGTTCGGCGGGTGTATTGGGGCAACACCCCCTTGGTTTTGTTGGCACCGTGAGGTTTCCCACCAAGGACCACGAAACTGTGGCTTTTCCCTGAAGGGGCACAACGTTATTCGACTACTTCCCGTTAAGGAAACGTATATCCTCCACTGCCTTGAGAAAGGCGGCTTCGGATCGGTGGTGCGGTCGGGGACCACTGATGACGTCACGGGGTGACGTAACGACACGGAGCACGGAGCGGGCGCGGAGCACAGAGCGGCACGACCGTTCGGGGCGAGCGTCGGGCGGAGAGTGTGATTTCTATTGGAGCGCAGACGCAATTCACGTCTATTATATCGGGTGTAAAAAGACCCTTAACGTAAACGAAAACTACGTATTGTACCCATCACTGGGATAGTTTTATTCTTCTAGAACATACCTGGGAAATCACTGGTTCCAGAGATATTCAAGGTCAAAGTAAGAAAAAAAAAGTTGACTTTTTTTCAAAATCGTATTCCAAGTGTCATTAGAAAACTTTCTTCCGAACAAACATTATCAAAATTATTAATTTTTCATAGCAAATTACGCATTTGAAGTTACAAAAATGCAATGAATACAAAATACTACGCACGCTTCGACGCAGCTGTGCGGCTGTGGCGCGCACACTAGCGTGCGAGGTTCCGAGTTCAACGAACAAATGCGATACGCGCTCAGCTGATGACAGTATGGACAATTTATTTATTTTATGAATTGAACAGTTTACGATTTTACGTTTTCAATAAAAACGTTGATTATTATTTGTTTATTGATTTAATTTTGAAATTAGGTATTAAATGGTAGAAATTAAAAGTAGGTACCTACCTACCGTACCTACTTAACAAAGCGCGGCTGCGCTGACGCAGGTCTTCCCCAATCTGGCAGGTCCTGACGCCTCCTGCCACGGGGTCTACGCGGAGCGTAGATCCCGTGGTTTGTGCAGTCCATGGACGTTTACGGGGCCCCGGTTTAGACTCGGTCACTCGGACTGAAGGTGAGTAAAAGGGTCATGGCCATCCTAATGATACAGGGATACCGCGCGGTCTCCTGCGAGGCGAGCCGGCATGCTGGCCTGCCACTGTGGGATTTTGCAGGCAACAATCCTAGTACGTGATGATGCAACGCCGTCGAAGGGAAACTCCGCTGCGCGGCAGACAGAGCTCCAGCGAGATCTTGTGGTGGTATGGTATGAACTTGAAGACAGCGACTGTCGCAACCTTGCGCTGGGCGCGCCATGATAGCAGTAGTAAGTTCCCTCTCTGAGGAGTAGCTAGTGAGGCACCACGGCGTCCTCACTTTCCGCCTGACGAAGGTCCTCGCCGGACACGGTTGTTTCGAAAGGTTCCTGTGTCGGATTCAGCGGAAAGAAACGCCCGGGTGAAACGCGGCCCTGGTATACAAACGGCAACTGAAGGAACAAAGAGAGAGAGAGAGATGGAGTTTCAAACTTTTAACTGACTAAAAATCGGTAAAAGTCTGACACTCCCTTTCTCTTCACCCAGAGCGCGAGGGGACATTTGATGATTTCCTATCGCAAAAAAAGTTACTTTCTACTTATCTAAAAACTAAACTTAAATCCTAGGTAGGATAGTAAGTTCCCTCTCTGAGGAGTAGCTAGTGAGGCACCACGGCGTCCTCACTTTCCGCCTGACGAAGGTCCTCGCCGGACACGGTTGTTTCGAAAGGTTCCCGTGTCGGATTCAGCGGAAAGAAACGCCCGGGTGTAACGCGGCCCTGGTATACAAACGGCAACTGAAGGAACAAAGAGAGAGAGAGAGATGGAGTTTCAAACTTTTAACTAACTAAAAATCGGTAAAAGTCTGACACTCCCTTTCTCTTCACCCAGAGCGCGAGGGGACATTTGATGATTTCCTATCACAAAAAAGTTAAGTACTTTCTACTTATCTAAAAACTAAACTTAAATCCTAGGTAGGATAGTAAGTTCCCTCTCTGAGGAGTAGCTAGTGAGGCACCACGGCGTCCTCACTTTCCGCCTGACGAAGGTCCTCGCCGGACACGGTTGTTTCGAAAGGTTCCCGTGTCGGATTCAGCGGGAAGAAACGCCCAGGTGTAACGCGGCCCTGGTATACAAACGGCAACTGAAGGAACAAAGAGAGAGAGAGATGGAGTTTCCAACTTTTAACTGACTAAAAATCGGTAAAAGTCTGACACTCCCTTTCTCTTCACCCAGAGCGCGAGGGGACATTTGATGATTTCCTATCGCAAAAAGTTACTTTCTACTTATCTAAAAACTAAACTTAAATCCTAGGTAGGATAGTAATTTCCCTCTCTGAGGAGTAGCTAGTGAGGCACCACGGCGTCCTCACTTTCCGCCTGACGAAGGTCCTCGCCGGACACGGTTGTTTCGAAAGGTTCCTGTGTCGGATTCAGCGGAAAGAAACGCCCGGGTGTAACGCGGCTCTGGTATACAAACGGCAACTGAAGGAACAAAGAGAGAGAGAGAGAGATGGAGTTTCAAACTTTTAACTGACTAAAAATCGGTAAAAGTCTGACACTCCCTTTCTCTTCACCCAGAGCGCGACGGGACATTTGATGATTTCCTATCGCAAAAAGTTACTTTCTACTTATCTAAAAACTAAACTTAAATCCTAGGTAGGATAGTAAGTTCCCTCTCTGAGGAGTAGCTAGTGAGGCACCACGGCGTCCTCACTTTCCGCCTGACGAAGGTCCTTGCCGGACACGGTTGTTTCGAAAGGTTCCCGTGTCGGATTCAGCGGGAAGAAACGCCCGGGTGTAACGCGGCCCTGGTATACAAACGGCAACTGAAGGAACAAAGAGAGAGAGAGATGGAGTTTCAAACTGTTAACTGACTAAAAATCGGTAAAAGTCTGACACTCCCTTTCTCTTCACCCAGAGCGCGAGGGGACATTTGATGATTTCCTATCGCAAAAAAGTTACTTTCTACTTATCTAAAAACTAAACTTAAATCCTAGGTAGGATAGTAAGTTCCCTCTCTGAGGAGTAGCTAGTGAGGCACCACGGCGTCCTCACTTTCCGCCTGACGAAGGTCCTTGCCGGACACGGTTGTTTCGAAAGGTTCCCGTGTCGGATTCAGCGGGAAGAAACGCCCGGGTGTAACGCGGCCCTGGTATACAAACGGCAACTGAAGGAACAAAGAGAGAGAGAGATGGAGTTTCAAACTGTTAACTGACTAAAAATCGGTAAAAGTCTGACACTCCCTTTCTGTTCACCCAGAGCGCGAGGGGACATTTGATGATTTCCTATCGCAAAAAAGTTACTTTCTACTTATCTAAAAACTAAACTTAAATCCTAGGTAGGATAGTAAGTTCCCTCTCTGAGGAGTAGCTAGTGAGGCACCACGGCGTCCTCACTTTCCGCCTGACGAAGGTCCTCGCCGGACACGGTTGTTTCGAAAGGTTCCCGTGTCGGATTCAGCGGGAAGAAACGCCCGGGTGTAACGCGGCCCTGGTATACAAACGGCAACTGAAGGAACAAAGAGAGAGAGAGAGATGGAGTTTCAAACTTTTAACTGACTAAAAATCGGTAAAAGTCTGACACTCCCTTTCTCTTCACCCAGAGCGCGAGGGGACATTTGATGATTTCCTATCGCAAAAAAAGTTACTTTCTACTTATCTAAAAACTAAACTTAAATCCTAGGTAGGATAGTAAGTTCCCTCTCTGAGGAGTAGCTAGTGAGGCACCACGGCGTCCTCACTTTCCGCCTGACGAAGGTCCTCGCCGGACACGGTTGTTTCGAAAGGTTCCCGTGTCGGATTCAGCGGAAAGAAACGCCCGGGTGTAACGCGGCCCTGGTATACAAACGGCAACTGAAGGAACAAAGAGAGAGAGAGAGATGGAGTTTCAAACTTTTAACTAACTAAAAATCGGTAAAAGTCTGACACTCCCTTTCTCTTCACCCAGAGCGCGAGGGGACATTTGATGATTTCCTATCACAAAAAAGTTAAGTACTTTCTACTTATCTAAAAACTAAACTTAAATCCTAGGTAGGATAGTAAGTTCCCTCTCTGAGGAGTAGCTAGTGAGGCACCACGGCGTCCTCACTTTCCGCCTGACGAAGGTCCTCGCCGGACACGGTTGTTTCGAAAGGTTCCCGTGTCGGATTCAGCGGGAAGAAACGCCCAGGTGTAACGCGGCCCTGGTATACAAACGGCAACTGAAGGAACAAAGAGAGAGAGAGATGGAGTTTCCAACTTTTAACTGACTAAAAATCGGTAAAAGTCTGACACTCCCTTTCTCTTCACCCAGAGCGCGAGGGGACATTTGATGATTTCCTATCGCAAAAAGTTACTTTCTACTTATCTAAAAACTAAACTTAAATCCTAGGTAGGATAGTAATTTCCCTCTCTGAGGAGTAGCTAGTGAGGCACCACGGCGTCCTCACTTTCCGCCTGACGAAGGTCCTCGCCGGACACGGTTGTTTCGAAAGGTTTCTGTGTCGGATTCAGCGGAAAGAAACGCCCGGGTGTAACGCGGCTCTGGTATACAAACGGCAACTGAAGGAACAAAGAGAGAGAGAGAGAGATGGAGTTTCAAACTTTTAACTGACTAAAAATCGGTAAAAGTCTGACACTCCCTTTCTCTTCACCCAGAGCGCGACGGGACATTTGATGATTTCCTATCGCAAAAAGTTACTTTCTACTTATCTAAAAACTAAACTTAAATCCTAGGTAGGATAGTAAGTTCCCTCTCTGAGGAGTAGCTAGTGAGGCACCACGGCGTCCTCACTTTCCGCCTGACGAAGGTCCTTGCCGGACACGGTTGTTTCGAAAGGTTCCCGTGTCGGATTCAGCGGGAAGAAACGCCCGGGTGTAACGCGGCCCTGGTATACAAACGGCAACTGAAGGAACAAAGAGAGAGAGAGATGGAGTTTCAAACTGTTAACTGACTAAAAATCGGTAAAAGTCTGACACTCCCTTTCTCTTCACCCAGAGCGCGAGGGGACATTTGATGATTTCCTATCGCAAAAAAGTTACTTTCTACTTATCTAAAAACTAAACTTAAATCCTAGGTAGGATAGTAAGTTCCCTCTCTGAGGAGTAGCTAGTGAGGCACCACGGCGTCCTCACTTTCCGCCTGACGAAGGTCCTTGCCGGACACGGTTGTTTCGAAAGGTTCCCGTGTCGGATTCAGCGGGAAGAAACGCCCGGGTGTAACGCGGCCCTGGTATACAAACGGCAACTGAAGGAACAAAGAGAGAGAGAGATGGAGTTTCAAACTGTTAACTGACTAAAAATCGGTAAAAGTCTGACACTCCCTTTCTGTTCACCCAGAGCGCGAGGGGACATTTGATGATTTCCTATCGCAAAAAAGTTACTTTCTACTTATCTAAAAACTAAACTTAAATCCTAGGTAGGATAGTAAGTTCCCTCTCTGAGGAGTAGCTAGTGAGGCACCACGGCGTCCTCACTTTCCGCCTGACGAAGGTCCTCGCCGGACACGGTTGTTTCGAAAGGTTCCCGTGTCGGATTCAGCGGGAAGAAACGCCCGGGTGTAACGCGGCCCTGGTATACAAACGGCAACTGAAGGAACAAAGAGAGAGAGAGAGAGATGGAGTTTCAAACTTTTAACTGACTAAAAATCGGTAAAAGTCTGACACTCCCTTTCTCTTCACCCAGAGCGCGAGGGGACATTTGATGATTTCCTATCGCAAAAAAGTTACTTTCTACTTATCTAAAAACTAAACTTAAATCCTAGGTAGGTACCTACCTACAATTTAAACTTCTTAAATAACAACTTGATAAACCTCACTAGGTTCATAAGCTTAACATAAACCTCACTAAGTAGGTAAATAAGATGTGATACGAACAGGTAAAACGACGTGATTGCTGCATTTACGATCACAATGATAAAGGAAAAGTAAATTTCGTAATTTCATTTATTATGTTTGAATTAGGTACCTACCTAAAGCATTGAGATGCAACGCCGGGGCGAAACTCCGCTGCCGCGACAAAAAAAACCTACCTAAAGCTATCGGAAAAATCACACAAAGTTCCATACACTTAATCATCACCTGCTTAGGTTTCTCCCAACTATTAGGGTCTCCTTTCAATCTAACCGGACTGCCTATTTGGCCTGCACAACCTAGTTATCGGATAATACGATAACGATAAAGCCCCTCAAAAATGCCTACAATCCGTAAGTATTGTAGGCATTTTTGAGGATGACTTCTAGTGAGGATGGCTTCTAGTGCATAAGGCTGTAAGGCTTATGCACTAAAAGCTATCCTGTTAAGCATGATTGGAAATAAATGTCGTAGATAGGTACCTCATTTTATAAAAATGTTTAGTAGGTACCCACCTAATAAATTACATTTTAAAACATAAACGAGCACGCGGCGCGTTTTACCTGCGTGAAGTCGTTAGTTTGTCGGGAGTCACAGATCGATTCCCGGCCACCGTAGACGCGGGCTTGCGGACGGAGAGCAATGGGTAGCTCTCCGTCCGATAACAACCAAGCCCTGGTGGACAGCGCGTTGTGTTCCACGTGCGCCTTAAGAAGCTGTCAGCTAAACTGATGGGGCCTGATAGGAGCGATGCCAGGCACGGTCGCGGGAATGTTCCAAAGATTTAGGTACCGCGACCCTGAAACGCAAAGGCAACCGAAGGATCAACATTGGGTTTTAGTCAGTAAAAGTCTAAAACTCCCTCTCCCACCAGAGCGCGAGATGATTTTGATGATTTCACAACGTTAAAAAAAAACAAAGCTACTCACGCTTCCGTACACAACTGCAGCAGTCTGAACTGAGATACAATTTGTCTTTAGTGTTTAGAGCGGCCTTCAAAACTACTTGCTAGCTATTTCACAAATACTAACCAGAATTCGTTCAGAATTTCATTTATCTGTGTTCATTGATAACATTTTTTTTAATGTAATCACGAGACAACCTACAGAATAATTTAAGTACGTAAACTGATGAAGCCTCTAAATGCTCGTTAGAACTCAAACTCAATTTAGGAAATTATTTATAACTAGAGCGACACCTAAATCTATGAGATCACATTTTGTTATTACACCAGGCTGACGCTAGCGCCAGTAGCACGCGAGCGGCTCCTGCTCTATGAAAGGGAAAAGCCGCCCACCGGCGGTGCGCGGCTGTGCTCAAAGCATCAAACAGGCCGCCAGCGGTCCGACCCCCCTCCGCAAATAAATTTAAAGGAATTTTATTTATTGCGAATTTACTTACCTACGTGTTTGTTATTAGTTCGGTTTCTTACGTCATCGAATGCACTTGTGGATATTTTTTTTTGCGAATTACTGTTATTAGTTGTGTTTGTGTAGTATTGTGTGGTAGACTGATAGTAGTGAAAGCGTTGGAGTGATAGGCTTAGTGTAGGTGTATTGTGAGTGCGTTGTATGTTCGTGTGTGTAGTGTGTTCTTTTCAGGATTCATTTAGTTGTAGGCACCTATCGCGAGTTAAGATGCCTTTTCATGTTTATTCGGTGCGCGAGTACGTGAATATTATTTATTGTTACGGCATGGCTCATGGAAACGCTACTGCGGCTCTGTGACTGTACAGGATTAAGCATCCTACCGCGTATCAACCCACGGATTCGCGGATCTTCACCAGAGCTGTTCAGCAATTGCTGGACAACCAACCGATAGTACCAATTTCTCTGGGAGGCGGCCGACAAATACGACCAGCGTTCGATGAGGCCATTCTCGCTGTGATGCAGGAAAACCCACGATTGGGCGTACGAACAGCAGCCAAAATATTGCGAAGGCGGCATGTTCATCACGTTCGGCACATGGTTTCCCATTCTAATGTGCACACAAGTGTTGAGGCGGGATAGGCAACGGCCTTACAAAATCCATCGTGTGCTAGTGCTCGAGCGCTCGTTACGTGACGCGATACGTGGCATGGATTACTGCATAATTTTCACCGACGAGAACACTTTCACAAATAATGGAATGTGGAACCGCCGAAATACCCATTATTGGTGTTCCGTCAATCCAAATCAAACCCAAGAAACGGGCTTCCAGATACGGCTGGCATTGTGGGAAACCAGATCCTAGGCCCGGTTTTCTTGCCACCGAGAATGGACGGGCCTGCCTACCTCAATTTTGTTACTGGCTACCTAACCGACACTTTGGAAGAGATGCCACTAGTTCAGAAGCTTGGGTTGTGGTACCAGCACGACGGTGCGCCGCTTCATGTTGTGAGACCAGATCGTGAGCAACTGACGACGATTTTCGAAAACAACTGGATCGGACGGTTTGGGCCTAAAGCATGGCCAGCACGCTCGCCTTATTGTGGGTTTACGTCAACGATAGGGTGTTTGACCGCCCCTGCGAGACCGCTGCGGCAATGCGACAGAAAATTATTGATGTGATGAACTTAAGCAGTGGTCAGCGCAAGAAGGGATCCTGGTCCCTGGAGCGAGTTCATGAAAACACACGGGCTAGGGCGCGCATCTGTCTCCGCGTGGAATGTCGGCAGTTTGAACCGAAGCTCGTCAGTGTTGAGAGGCCACCTGTGCGGGATGAAAGCTAAAGCGATGGACAGTGTAGGTAAGTACTCAGGCTATTTAAAAACTGTACGTATTTGGTATACTTAAGTAATTGTACATAACAGATTTTTTTAATTACCAAGAGCCTATTTAATACCTACACCATGCAAAACGCGCGCGACGCCGAGGCGCCGCCGCGCCGCGCCTCGCCTATCGTATACACGGTACCTATTACACACACACCGGCACAATCAGTTGCGCGCTTTACATTGCTCGCAATAAAAAGCATATTTTTTTTAAAGATGGAAAAAAAAGTTTGTTTCCCAGCAATATTTTTTGTTCAAAATGACTTAGTTATATGTACAGAATGTGTAGTTAACGGGTATGTGATCGGTCTTTTTACACCCTGTATAGTAATTCTAAATAATTCATTGTAAATTAAAGAAATAAGTTATTAAAAAAATTATTATGTGAACTTTAACACTTTCTTAGAACGTAAATGTGTTCAATTACTAGGCCTAAAAATAAACAATAACCCCCATATTTTATCCTAAACTAACATGTTTAATATCTCGAAAAATGGCTAAAAGTGACAGTTTTGAGTTTACTTTTCTTGAATGAAAACTTACATCAATCGTGTTTTTTTTTCAGCCATGCATTAGTCAATGTTGTATTTTTTATAAAGTAAAATTGTTGTAAGTTTATCATAGACAGTTTTACTACTATCTCGTATCTGCGTAGATCATCGACCGCTAGATTTAAAAACGGCTTGGATAAGAACTGTTCTAATGGGAAAACTATACGACTATTTGAAAATGTTTTTATGTTTTTGAACCATACACTAGATTATAAAATTCCCAATAATATGTCATCAATATCTTATCTAGAAATCAAACACATTATTGTTATATTGTCCATCGGAAACCATTGATTTTTACTTCTACGTGGTTTTAACGGATGAATGCTCTTAACAACAACCAATAAAATTCATACACGACAAAGTGTTAATTCTAGATAATTGAATAACTTTTAGAGGAAACTAATAGTCGCTCTAAAGTCATCTACTCCGAAAAGTAATTATTGCAGCCTAATACTATACTCACTCACCGCATATGCGCATCTTAGCAATGGCACTCATTCATTTCGCCGTTGCACTACGAAAAACAATTAAGTAAATCCCAAAAACGAACACTGGAATTTACTATAAATTTTGTATAAAGTAAAATTTATACAAAATGGAATTGAGAGTTCAAAATATATTTTGGTAATATATATTTTGACAAATAAAATACTAAAAGGAACAACTAAATAGATTGTTTTTATAAAAATAATGTTTTATTAACTTATAATAATAATTTAAATGAAATTAAAATTCTTCTGGAGATATTGCAGGATCATGGTTCGAAATAGTGGTATCAGGTACCCTGTCTTTCTTCTCGTTGTTTGTGTTCAAACTTTCAAAACATGCATTAAGCTTCTTTGGATTAACACCTTCTTACTAAATTGGAGAAAATAGGCATACGAGGAAATGCACATAAAATACTTAAGGACTACCTAGCCGATAGGAAACAACAAGTGAGGGCAAGTAATATCAATAGCGACGAAATCACAATATGCTACGGTATTCCGCAAGGGAGTATTTTAAGTCTGACCCTTTTTCAGATCTACGAGTATATAAAGGAGCTCTGCCAAATCTCCCTACGTAACACTAACATCTTTACGTACGCAGATGATACGGCGATTTCAGTCTGTGGACCAGACTGGAATACTGCAAAGGAAACAACAGAGTATTCTTTGTCAAAAATTATGGACTGGCTTACAGAGAACCTGCTGACGTTAAACCCCTCCAAAACGTACTATGTTGCCTTCTAGATAAGAAAAAAAACTTGCCACCACAAATTTCTCTATCACAGCCCATAATTGTTTTTCTCGGGACGTCTGCACATGCCAACAAATCGACCAAGCTGAGCATGTCAAGTACCTGGATGTATACAATGATGGTGGACTGAAATGGGACAAGCAGATAGACACAGTAACCTCCAGAGTCAGGAACCTAATATACATATTTAAATCACTCAGAGACTATGTCCTTCCCGAAAAGCTAATACTCATCTATTTAGCCCTATGTCTGTCCATTAACCAGTATTGCATACCAGTTTGAGATGGCGCCGGCCAGACTCTTTTTCTAGGTCTGGGAAGAGCACGCCTTATAGGTATAAAACTGTACGCAAACTACAAAGTGCTAACAGTTTGACAGCTCTTTGTGCTCAAGTCCATCATGAGAAGACACCGCCGATCCAGGTCGACGTAACGACGTAACCTGTTTGCCCTCATATTCTCTGTACGACTTCCTTTGACAGAAAACAATTTAATAGCATGATCATCAAATTATACAACGATATATTATACAGCGTATGGTGAGCAATGGGTAGCTCGCCGTCTGACCGGTAACAGTCCGGACCGAGCCCAAGTTATCGACGGCGCGTAGTGTTCCACGCGCATTTCAAGGAGATGTCAGCAAAACCGTAGGGTCCCAGCGGAGTCGAAGCTTACTGGGGCCATGGGTGATGCGAAAGAGAACCCCGGGGCTCTAGAACGGAGGCAAGGAAGGAACAGGAGTGGGTTTTTAGTCTGTAAAGGTCTGACACTATCTCAGGCTCCACCCAGGAGCGGGGGACATCATTGGATGATTTTCCCACCACCAGTCTGACTGACTGGCTTCCATCGCCTACACACAAATTCACGATATTACCTACGAGTATCTAGGTAGGAGTACAATATTCACAAACTCACTACACAAATAAAATTATTTAAATTTAAAATTCACACTCATCTATACACGGTATAAGCGCCGGCGCTGCGGAAGCAGCCGGCGGCCCGGCTGAACGCATGCCAGAGGGTCAGGGCCCGTTCCTTCTTTGCCTTCGTCCCAGGGCCCCGGGTTTCACTTTCACACTACCCGTGGCCCCAGTAGGCTTCGACCCTGTTGGGCCCCTACGATTTGCTGACATCTCCTTGAGGCGCGCGTGGAACAGTACGCGCCGTCGACGACTTGGGCTTGGTCCGGACGGTTACCGGACGATCGGACGGCGAGCCACCCATTGCTCGCCGTCCGCAAGCCCGCGCCTACGGTGGCCGGAAATCGGGCCTCACGCGATCGGCCGCCTCCTTTGCTAGCATTACTGCTTCGCAGAAGGAGGCGACCGCCTGCCACTCTTCCTCGCTCCGGACCATGGCCTGTACCAAGGCCCGGCGCGAGAAATCGCCGCCGCCGATCGCCCCCACGAGGACACGGCGTTGCTCTGCCCAAACGGGGCACACCTCCACCGTGTGCTCCACCGTGTCCTCCGGGCGGTCCACACAGTGGCGACACCCGGGCGTCGCTTCCGCACGAATCCGGTGCAGGAACTTCCCGAACTTACAGTGTTCGGTGAGAACCTGCGTCATGCGGAAGGTGAGGACGCCGTGAGGTCTTTCCAACCAGGTCAGTCCACCTCATAGGCGACCTAAAGAAAAACGAAGACTAAATATACGTTGATATATGTTATTTCTGACTAAGGTTTGCTAGCAAAACAAAAAGAGTTTTCATAAATCATACAAAAGAAAAGATGCAAAAGTAAAGCAATGATTATTTGGTTATCGATAAGATGTTGAAATCCCTATTTTATTTGTAGGTATTTGCGCTGAATTTGTAGCTTGGCGTGGGAGGTACGCCGATGCGTTTACGCTCTGGCGGTTAAAAGTTTAATGAAACTTGGTAAACGTACGTTAGGTACTTAGGTTTAAAAAGTTAGTTATAAACATTTTCGAAAATAATTAAATCACAAGAACGAAGATCATAGTAAAATGAAATTAAAAGTTCAAAGCCGAATATCACCTATTTTTTTCTTTTTATTTGTCAAACTATATATATAGTTTGACAAATAAACTATTACAAGAAAAGATGTCTAGCTTCATATTTTTTTTAAAACTATGTCAATAAATCGCATTTTATTTTGTTTACACATTTCAAGAAAAAATACAAAGTTAAAAGGGTCAACTCAATGCCTTTACGCGTTCCCGAGATAAAAGGTCTTGATAGACAACAAAGTGATCAGGGTTCCGTTTTTCTTTTAGGGTAAAAAGAGAGAGAAAACACGGAAATTTCGCTAAGGTTAAAAGCTAAAACGTAAGCTACCGAAGAGCCACTTTAAAAAATAGTTTATAACCAATTCACAATTTTCTCCTTTTTATTAACAGTTTTCAAAAAGTTAGGGTCTTCATTTCATTGCAATTTTTTACTCGAAGATGCCATGTTATACCTATTATTTTTGAATGTAGGTCAAGCTGGACAAACCACCGGGTTTAAACCCGGTGCTTTGATAAAAACCCGATAAACACCCGCAAGCACCCATAAACACCCAAATTGGGTGTCTATTTAATTAGATGAAATTAAATTAGTGATGTTAAAAATATGTTCTAATAGTTATTTGTGCAACAAGAGAGCAAAGTTGATTTTTGCTGCGAGTGCTAATTTTGAGTCCCGAGCAAGCGAAGGATTCTTTGAATGAATCGCGAGCGTTAGCGAGTGATTCTAAAGAATCCTGAGTGAGGGGAGGGATTCAAAGGCACGAGATGCAAAAAGTTTTGCTCTCGTGTTACACACATAATTTTTCACTTCAGCAGCGAGAACACATATTACTTGGGAAATAAAATAATTAACAGTAATAGATTTAATAATGATTTCAATTAAAATAAATACTATCTCTATCGCTAGTTTTGCTCATATTTTACAATTATTTTACAATTGTGGTCTATCATCTCATCTCATCGGTCAACATTGGGCAAGCGTGTCTTGGTGTCTTTGGACATTGGCAATGCCTTCAATTCCCTGCCCCATGTTGTCGAGGCCTACTTGTCGGTATATTATCTACCCTGGTCATCAGGGAGAGTATAAATGGTGAGAGATGTTGTGCGGTATTCCGCAGGGATCGGTATTATCCCTCTACCACAACTCTAGTCTCTCTCTCTCTTTGTGAATGCGGTTGATGAAGGAAACGTGGTCTATAAATTGCGTTTCTCTTTTTATGAAATCATTCCTCGTATTCCTCGTCCAACCTCTGTCAAATATCTTCTTCCTTTTGTGTTTACTTGTTTTATATTTAAACTATGCAAATTTATTGAAATTAATAAAATTAAGTTGTAACTTTTGCAACTACTTTTTTTTTCTCTGTTTCGCTGTTATGAGTTTGTCATGTACTTACATAGACATAGTCTGTGGTCTGGTCATAATGTCGGTCTGCGTCTGCGAAAAAATTCTTATATTTTGAAATATATAGTCTCAAAATATTCAATGTTTAGAGATTATATATTTATTATACTGTTTGTATTCACGCTAATTACTCTGCAGCGTTTGACGGTCTATTAACAGTTTGCACATTGGCTAAATCGTGGTGTCTTTTCCACAAATGTCATTAATAAAGAGTTGAAGTTGACTTTGTTTAGATTAATAATGATGAGATATGCCACTTTTTCTCTTTGACAAAACTGCATTATATTACATATTATTTTCCATGTGGAACTGTGTCAAATTTTACTAATTTTTTTACATGATTTCGAATAAAAATTACAATAAAATAACATAATAAACAAAGCTGTGTCAACATATAATTACGTTTAGCATTTGATGGATGGCTGGGTTGGGTTACCATATAAAAACTTGAATGTTAATTTATCTTTACGCCACAACCATTGTTTTATCGCACAGAGTCTAGTGTGTGTGAGTGCTTTTTGTTTCTGCATAGGTATGACCCTTTTAAGCTCTACCAGGCTTGGCGCACTCCTAACTATAAGTATAGAAATGTTCCTACGCCCGCGGCCTTTCTTGCAAGGCTAAATTTGGTAGAGTGTCCCACCCATGTTCGATTTTCTGCTTGACCCGCGCGAACAAAAACTATCTTCGAATTCTTTATCGAATATTCTATCGAGTTTTTATTTCAAGTATTTGCGACATTTTTCACGTAAACGAGTCCTTAAAGATCATTCAATATAAGTAGACCTCCTAGTACTAGTGACTGCCTTACTAATGCAAGGTCAACATATATATACTGGAATTATATCTTACAAAATGTTAATTATTATATATAATAACATCATAAACGACCTACCTTTTAAAAATTACATATGAACGCAAAGCTGACGCACATACAAAACCGACAAAGTTATGTACACTTCATTTTAATTACCTATTTTATTTGTTTAGTTACCAGACAGAACAGATTAACTAAATGTAAACAATCTCTTGACACTTCTATGAGATGACTTTAGTAATACTGAAGTAAATAGGTAGAAATCAATTAGGTACCTATTTACCATATAATTTTAGAAAATCTGATTATATTTTATGTAATAAAACGCAAAAACACACAAGTCCTAACCCTATAACAAGAGCGGCCTGTTCAAAGGCGCATAACGAGCATAATAAAATAGACTCTCTCGCGTGGACTTACGGTGCATTTTGGTTCGTTACGAGCGCCACTGGATCTGGTAGGCTAATAAAATCAAGGTCGTGTCCGTGCCGTGTAATGTATTATGAACATTAGCCCTGTTATTAGTAGGTTTAAATTCGTATGTTTGCCATCACGGAGTGCAATTTCTGTACTTGTACTATTTCTTATTCTGTGGTTCTACGTAGATTGTAAAAATATATTTTTTACAATCTGATAGAGATGATAATAACCACATGAAAGTGATTATTATTATTTATGTTCATGTTCAGCAGTTCCTCAAAGGATAAACTTGTACATGTAGACAATAAGCCCACGTAAAAATAACTATACTTGCGCCAAGTTATCAATTTTAAGAACTATTTGGTCCATATAAAAACACAACACACAGCGTACTTGCCCTACCAGTCAAGTACAAATAAAACTGATAATATTTTATTCGCAAATTCAGAAGAGTGTGTCCGTTATCCAACTGACTATCGGAAAATGTCCTTCCTGACCAGTCCGGCGCAGATGACAGGCTGTTCGATTCACAGACAGCGCATTGATAAAGTTTTATAACAATTTTATGATCGAGACTAAAGGTCATAGTCTTAGTAATGTATTGGTAAGGGGTTCTTACAAGTCATATACAGAATGTTACATTATAGTCAACAAATGGTTACTAATAAAAACCCAGAACTGAAAATTTACGCAAAATGAAATGTACAAATGACTAAACGGGCGTTGGCTGCAGTGTTACTATTCAATAATATACAATTTGTTTTACACCCTTTGCTATTTCAAAACAGCAATTTAGCATTTTGATTTGAATACAATGTACAATTGTAAAACTGCTACTAACTAGACCCCACGACACAGGATATCTTAATGTGGGGGTCTAGGGCTACTTAATTGCACTAAATGTTGTTTAGTCTTTTTTTTTCGATAGGAAAATCATCTAATGACATACCGCGCTCTTGGGCGGACTGGGAGATATTGTAAGACTTTTACTGACTAAAAACCCACTCCTGTTCCTTCGTTGCCTTTCGTACCAGGGCCGAGTCTACCTTTCAGAAGTAGACCCTCGGCCCCATTAGGTTTTGAAGACTTTTTTAATTGTTGTGTTTAACGTGTAACATGCAGTGTCATATTATTCTTTTTATTATAATTTTGCTAGCTTAGGTGTTTTGCCCCACTACAGTAAAATCTAACCTATACGTTAATGCTACAAAGACTAACAAGATTTTTCGTATATCGTTTAAAATTCGAAGAACTTTAGTTTTAAAAGACATCAATAAATAGATTATGTGTACTAAGTTCAAGCGAAATAGGGTGAATTTATATTAGTATCGTACAAAAACTATCAAGCTTGTTGTTAAATAAAGTCAGTTGCACGTATCGATCTTCGAGGTTACAGATTTTGGGCCACGGATGGTTGCCCACGTTAACCGTAGGTTGTTATGATTAGTCAAAAGCTTGAAAACCCGACTCCAGTCTTGTAAAAGGGTCGTGCCGCTCAGTTACTGGGTTGTGGAAGTCAGATAGGTGACTGCGCCATGTAAAAAATGGCATTTGCCTGCTTCCGATTACACTGGTAGCCAACCCTAACATAGCTAGGCAAAGGCTTGCCAGATCGTTTTGTACAATAAAGTTCTGTGTTTGTGCCCGAAACCTCATTTTTATAAAATGTATTCTCAGCAGCAAAGTTTGTTTTAATTTTTTTGGTATCGAAAGGCTCATGTAACGAATTTCCTACCAGCTCAGCGTTCTTAGGCTTTTTTTACAAACTTAATATTTCACTTCACAAAAATACGTATGAAATCATCATCATTATCATTTCAGCCGAAATACGTCCACTATTGGACAAAGGCCGCCCCCAAGTATCGCCATAACGACTGGTCAAATGCGTCTCGCATCCCTCGGGTTCCCGTGACCCTCACTAGGTCCACCTTGTGGGAGGACTTCCAACGCTGCGTCTTCCGGTACGTGGTCGCCACTTCGGAACCTCTCGTCCCCATCGACCGTTCTGTGAGCAATGCGTCCTGCACAATGCCACTTAAGTTTAACCTTAACACTTAATTAACCTTGATTCTCCTGCGAATATTTTCATTTCTAATAAGGAAATAACAAGGAAATTCTGAGCATAGCTCTTTCCATTGCCCTTTGGGTGACTTTAAGTCTTCTGATGAGGCTCACTGTAAGCGACCACGTTTCAGAGCCATATCTCATCACTGACAACACGTACTGGTCATAGACTTTCGTCTTGAGACACTGTGGTATATTGGATGAAAAGATACGCAATTGAAAGGCTTTGTTCTTCTTATATATGCGAGTATATAAATAAGGCACACACTCACAGGCCATGATCATAGGCAGTAGATTCGTTCGTAATACGGCACTAGTTTCTTTGCAGCATTACTTAAGTTCTCGATGGCGTCCGTATTGACTACACCGAAACTGCAAAAGATGTGGGTGTTATTATTCACTCACAATCTTTCGTGGCGTGCGCAGGTCAATGAAGTCAGTCAGAAAGTATTTTTTTCGTTTAATTGCCTTTACGGTTTCTTGCCTTTGAAAACAAAAATCTCTTTGGCCCGAACACTTATTCACCCGATTATGGATTATAATAATAATAATAAATCATTTATTTTCGGGCATCTTGGCCCATTGATAAATACCTTACAGACTAACATATATATATAAAGTAAATTAAATACAATTTATTGTTAGTAAATACGACTTATGACTATGTTAGTAACACTTCACTGCACTTGTTCACTTTGTGCTGTTCTGTGGCACTTGTCCGCGACCATGCCCTGCGGAAAATTGTTCGGGACTCGCACCACGAACGCCTTGAAATTGACGTTACGGTGCGACTCCAGAAGCTGTATCCTCAGTGCGAACTTCGTTTTATGGCGCACGTACTCCACGATGTCTTCCACCCTTGTGGTGTGATGCAGGTGGGAGATGTACACGAGAGTGTTCGGATGAGCAACACGCAGTCCTACGCTAGGAGTTGCAGGTGCTATGCCGCAACGATTCTTGTTGGTTTGCGTTCGACGCTTCCTCCTTTGCAGCATAATGAAACCATCACTATCATCAACCTTGTTCTTGGCCTTGTCAGGAAGAGGTTTTGGATTAGGAGCGCCAGGGGCAGTCGCGGTGACGCTAGAGAAATCCTTTCGGATCGGATTCGCTGGGGCTGCAAGAACAGGCAGCGAGACGGGGCGAAGGGCTCGTGCGGTGCATGGAGGAACCGCGGTGACCGGCAGGGAGTTGCGGGGCTCACGAGTGGGGCACTTTGCAACCTCAGCAATCGACGTATGCACCGGCGACGGAACTGCTAACGCGAAGTTCGGCGACAATCCGGCTTCATGACGCATGTTTACATTCGATGCATCGACTGATGTTTGCATGTCAAACTCGTAAACCCACGTCTCGTCACCAGTAACAATGCGTTTCATGAATGTTGGGTCGGAATTGACTCGTTCTAGCATGTCCTCAGCGACTCTCTTGCGATTGAGTTTTTGGAGAAAATTTAGGTATTTTGGGACTAGCCGACCGGTAACATGTTTCATACCCAAATAATTAGTTAAAATGGTACGGATCGATTCGTGAGATACAGAAAGTTCGGCGGCTATCTCTCTCAAAGTTGAATGAGGATTTTCAGACACTATTTCCTTCACTTTTGCGATGTTAACTTCAGTCGAAGACGTTGATGGCCTACCAGAGCGAGGCAAATCTTCCATCACATCTCGACCGCTTTTGAACGCTTTGTTTCACTCATATGCACGTGTTTTTGATAAAGTCGATTTACCGTAATCCTTCTGTAACATTTTCAGTAACTCCGAACAAGAAATTCCATTGGTGATGAAAAATTTAAGATACAAATAACAGATGCAACTCAAACTCCGCGCCAATATGGAAAACGGTTGTGCCAATCGAATCTACCAACAAAAAAAAAATTAAAATAATTTGGAGCCATAAACAAATCATCCATTCCCTATACTTTTCCGACTGAATTTACGAGTAAAAGACCACTATCTTTTCTCTATAGTGTGATAATTATGTATTTATTTTTAATATATATTTATTTATGCATTTATTCATATTTAAATTATATGTTTTTTTTTTTACTTTAATTTAAGATTTCACAAGCTCGTCGTTGCTACACACCATTGTCAACCTTTCTTCTAATCTCTCAATTTACAGAATTGCTAGAAGATTTTTTTTTTAAGTAATCTGTGCATTTTTTTGTAATAATGTTTCTTCTTCTGTGTATATGTGTGTACATAAATCTATTATAAAGATTTTATAGAAAATTCGATAGAATTATGTATTTAAGTGGTCATTATAATTATCAACAATTTATTTTATCTTTATAAAAATAAGCAGGGTAGTCGGCGTAATTATTAAGTAGGGTAACCAATATAGTTATTGCCCGGTTAAGGGATTGATAATCGTTTCTTCTTATTATTATGTTTATTAATAATAAAATCAAGTAAAATTGTTGTTTTTATGTAATTTATTTTTATAGGAAAATCAGTGATTTGTTTCTATATCTTTGGAAATAAATTTTAAAAAAATCAATGAAAGCAAAACCACTTAAATCACAGTAATTGCCCAGCAGTCATACATAATGAACAGTTATTGTCCACCTAGCAGTTATTATTAATTAACGTCTTATTCTAATACAAATAATTAAAATTTGAATCTCTTCAAGTCTTTTGAACATTTAAATATCTTCGTTCTAATCAGAAATCGTATCATCGTCAGAATCATTAATTTTATAACAAAAATTTTGTAATTTATTACATTCTTTTTTACTTTTCTCATTCTTCTTCACTTCTCTCCAATTTTTTCCTGTTCTTTTTCTTTTAATTGATTTTCCTTGTCTGTCTATTTTTATTTACTGCTAAATTGAATAGTTGTGATGTGATAGCAAACGGCAATTTCTCTACTTGTCGTTTTCCTATTCTTATTGCGGTTTTTGGATATATTAGATATTCTCCAAAAACTGATTTTATTTTTCCAACTTTGGACTCTCAAGGATATTAGCAGAGTCTGGAGGAACGAGGTGAAACTGAACTGAAATTCTGAATGATTTTGAGTTTCAGAGTGATCAGCCAGA
This sequence comes from Mythimna pallens, assembly GCA_961205895.1. Lineage (NCBI taxonomy): Eukaryota > Metazoa > Arthropoda > Insecta > Lepidoptera > Noctuidae > Mythimna > Mythimna pallens. The sequence continues at coordinate 30,352,797 of OY540824.1, forward strand.
AAAATATTTTGGTCACAATAAGATATTCCAGGTAGGAGACTATGTGAGTAATTGGGGGTTTACTCAGTTTTGCATGTGCTAGGGATGCTAATTAATTCCGCTGGAGGGACTTCAACTGGGTATATAACTAGTTCTGCACCTAATATTTCAGGAATTCGATTGTTGCTATCTGGATTCAAAATAGTTTGAGATTTATTTATATTGTCAATAAAATTGAGACTTTTATGGCCCGGGTTACGTTTGTAAAATTGAAGTGTTGACTTTAGTATACCGTACTTTTGAGAAATTTGCCGATCTGACAATTGCTGTTCAATATTTTGTATTTCAGCTATTGCCTTCTGAAGGTTTTCTTGAAAGTATTTTAATTTAGGCACCTTTAGCATGCTGAAAGAAACGATTAGAAAAATAAGAAAAGGATAAATATCAATTATTGACCGGGCAATAGCTGTATCTATTGTCAGTGGCAATAGCTAAATAATGGTATGGTAATAACTAAAATTAGAATTTTGATACAGTGATTGCCTACCCCCTTTTAAAACTTTAAGAAAAAAGTAACCGTTTTAACAAATAGTTAGATAGGCGCTTACATCTTTTTTATCGAATAACATTAATAAAAAAAAAGCACATAAAAAAAAACAAAAAAAAAAGCAATTATAAAAATACTATCCTTAAGAGTAATCACAAGAAACTAACTTTTTTTTGACGAGCTGCACACCTGATACATTGAAAATCGTTTATGACACTTAAATAATAAAATGTTGCCAGTTATTGAAATTTAAAATGCTACTATATAAATAGTAGTAACATCTATGATTTTTAAATTTATACTAATCCCTTTAAAACTTAGCAAAAAATGTATTACTTCTTAATGTTGGCAATCACTATATGCTGAGCAATCACTATAGTGGTTACCCGATATATAAGTTGTCACTTTTTACTGCATATTATTTGGACGAATGATTAAAGAGATAATTCGAAACTTACAAGCGCAGGCATTGGAATTCAGCGTCCTAGCTGTACGAATGATAGCCGAGCACTTAATCGGCGCGAGGGTCGATTTTATAGCGGTTATATAGCTGATAGTTTTTTTTTTTTATGTAAATTATGTTTAGTATACTAATTAATCATATCATATGAGTTTATTATGTGTACTCTTAGTTTGAAAAGAGTTGGTATTTTAATGAATCACAAATATTTTATAATATTAATTAGTTATTTGTTTAAATATTAGAGATACATCAGTTATTTATTCAGATATATAAACAGTTATATGAATTAATAAACAATAGTAAACAGGGACTATTTTCGCTGTACCAATTTCCACTAGAGAAGATAATCAAAAATATATAAATATAGGTAATTTTCTAAAATCCACGAACCTACTAAAATCTGTATTTAAAAATAATCGGAAAATTCCTGCTTTCAACGGACAGATTTCTTATTATAGGTGCCTTACATTTTACAAAATGGTATGGTAAGTTGAAAATCTTGGGAAACATCCCTATACTAGCACACTGTTTCAGATGCACACACTCTCTGGCGTCTGCGGACGGGTAGCGGGGGGTTCTTTTTCAACGCGCTGGCCCGTTCGCCCCTTTGAATAATCCGCATGGTAGCAGTACGTATTTGTCCCCAATCCGAGCGGTACTAGGAAGCAAGATATGTTTCGTCGAAATATTCTTCATAACTTTATGTGAGATAAATAAACTGTGTGAGTGAGTTCAGTGAGCAATTTATGTTCAATTTTTTCGTGTTGTGTGGTGAAGTGGGTTGTCTCGTAAATGTAGTATAGCTACGAACTAGTTATCACAGTGTTTAGGTAAGCGCTGACATTTATTAATTAAATGACCGCTCTTACTTACTTCCCAGTATTATTTTTGTGTAGTTGTAGCCGTGAATTACTGCTTACAGACATACGCTTAAGTGGATACTCGTTGGTTACGAAATTACGGTAGGTGAATTTAAATTTTAATTCACTCAAGGAAAATTACAAAAATACTTTGTGAACATATATAAAGGAAACTACTTTTTTTATTGATTAAAATTCAAAACTATTCGGCAAATTAAATTAATCCGTAAAATAACTTAGTTAATTTGAACTTCGTCATGATTATTACTATAAAATTAGTTATAGGTTAATTCATTCATTAAATTTATTTAATTTTTTTTTTTTAAATTTTTCTTATTCTGCGTTTTTTGGCACAGAGCTTAGCTGACAGATAATGCTTTATGAATCATCAGATAGCTTATATACCACTTAGACACTTTTTCAAAAACTAAATATTGTGTTATCGCGAATAAATAAATTCATTTTATTAACAAATTTTCTTCCGTTGTCATCAAATTTAACCAAATTAAAAATATACCATAACGTCAAATAGAATTAATTAAAATGAAAACAATCACTTAACCTGTAATTCCAAAATAAAAATAGGTTTCACTCATTTTATATAAATACTTCTTTGAGGTTACATCACAAAAGAACAATAGAGCTCAGATAGCTTACAGGCTGTGGTAAACTTTATTAAAAATAAGTAAAAACACACCATGACGTCAACGCATGGATTAGATTAAAACAAAATAAACCACATAGCCTGGAATGCCAAAAAAACACCTTTATAGCATTATAAACGAATACTAAGTCTTGTTTGAAGTCACATCAGAAAAGAACAGTAAAGCTAGCTAGCTTTCAGGAAAATTTTGTGGTAAACTTCGATTTTCCAGTTACTTGATTATTTTTCGCTAACCCACTGTGATTTCTACCGCGATTCGTAACCATCGATGTCGACACCGTGCTCAGTACCTCTATCATGAGTATATAAAGCAATAGTATTCGTCGCTACTCGATACCCACGCCGTAAATATTTTGTACGGCAAATTTTGCAGCGCCTCTAGCGGTCACTTGCAGAACCAAAATCGGTAGTATGAGTCATCAAGTACAAAACCTATCGAACAAGAACTCGCTAGCGACCAAAGTTTTTAGTAGTTTCCTATAGAAATCGGTACCATGAGTAACAAATTTGACAGGTGCTATCGAAGCAAACCGTTACTACAGTAGTAAAATAACTCACTAGCATACTGAAGGGTGAAAATGTTGTAAAGCGTGTCGATGCACGTTTATTCGATATTTATTAAGGTAAGATGGTGTAGTTTTTCGATAGTAACTCATGGTAAGGGTACAGGTTCAACTCATGGCGCGAGCTGTTAAGAAAATAATTATTTTCGTTTCATGAAACGTTTTATTACATTAAAAGAATCAGCTTCCTAATTTGAATAAGCATCGTCACTATATTATCAGGCAAAAACGATACTCCGTACGTTTAGTTTATTTGAAGTAAGTAAAACTAATAAATTTAATAAATGAAAAAAAAAAATGTTTAATCAAAACAGTCAGACAATTTTTTATCTGAATGATCTAGTACTTTATGTTATCAAGAATACATTAGTGTTAACTAATCTAGAGTTAGCTTTTTGACTCATTTCAATAGCATAAAGCAGTAGGCTTGTTTTAATTATATAGCAGAGGCAACCAAACATAACAGGCGCATTGTAATCATACACTTCTATTTAATGAAACCATTCGTAATGTAATATAACAACATATATCTTAATAAAGTTATATATGTTGATATTTAACTGTGTTGACAGTTAACACCTTTACATAATGTTTTCTATTATGTGGCTGCGCAAATGTTTTTGCGGCGAACCGTATTACCTCGACGAAGCGACGCTCTTTTTCGAATGAATTTTCTTTTTATAAAAAAGTTCAGGATATGACTACTTACATTATTTTCTGCAGACACTTTCACTATCAGAGTTTTGTATTCTGTAAAATGTATTTTTGCGGTGACTCTCTGACTGTGTATCACGCCTATATTATCTGAAACGTGTGTCATATACCCATATTGTGTAGTACGATTTAGCATTATTTCATCTACCTATTCCTTAGGACTAATTTTCTCTGATAGAACTCAAATAGACGGCTGAATTGATATAAGAAGAAAAACTTTTGTATGTTTACTGTACATGGTAAAACATAAAGAGGAAGGATGAAAAAACGGAAACTTTCACATTTTTTAACATTTGTTTACTGATTATGGTTCATTTTCCCCAAATAGAAGCAAATATAGTTGCTGTAACACAATGGCGTTAATTTTTATTACTATTAATTACGCTGTAAGACGACTTTTAAATAATGATTAGGGCACCCTTGGCGCTGAAATACATAATTTTAAAAGGGTTTTTTCAACTTTAATAATTAAATCCAATTAAATCTTTGCAGAAAGCTAGTGCTAGTATGGTCACTGGTCATTTTTTCAACAGCTTTTACTCTACAATAATGCTGTTTGTATAAAATGTCGAAAGATAGTGCTATAATAATAATATCCATAATATAATATTCCACAACTTTCACACAACGCCATCTAGTCTCGCACTAAGCAGAGCTTGTGATGTGAGTACTCGACAACTGTTAAACTTACTTATATTAAATACATACATATTATAGATAAACTACACCCAGACACAGAACAAATTACCGTGTTTATCACACAAGCATTTGTCCTGGGTGGGTTTTGAATCCACGATATCCGACATAGCCACTGACTACTAAACCAACAGGCCAGTCAAAGCTATATTTACGACAAATTAGCAATTCATTTGTTTTAAACAACTGTTACAAGATTTACGGTTGTATAAAGGCTATCGAAAGATATGGATTCGTCGATTCCACGTTTACTAGACTTGTTATAGAACTAAATAGCATTCAATACATAAAACTGCTTTTAAACCCCTTTTTGGAATAATAGAATGTTTTATACGAGTGGTTTTCGATTTATAGTTGTAAAAGTAATTGCTTTTACGATCTTTTTGTTAGTTGGGTTAGCACCCTGTATACGTGCAATTGTACCGGCACAGTACTGGGAGAAGCCGGGGGATTATTTCCCTCCTGTTCATCGATTAGCTTCTCATTTTCACAAGCCCTAGCCACAGACCGTATTCAATTGAGTAGGAGCACTCAATTAACTTGCTAAGCGTCAGGCACCAGTGAAATAATTAAAGCTTGGTTGGTGTCTCAGGGACGGATGACTGCGTTAGTTTTGTATATATTATATATTAATCTCCCTTGAACAATTATTCAGGCTGTCGTGCCAGCGTATGAGACTCAATAAATCGGGGATGGAATCTAACCCAAGCAACACGCAAGCTGATTTACAGCTTAGAACTGTATAAGGCCTGTACAAGTATTTAAAACACAGCTTAAGGCTGTAGAAAGGTATCTGCGTATGCTTATTGTTATATATCATTGTTTGATAAGGTGGGATTTGTCCACAATAAGACGCAGTCACTTGGAAAAATCGACTATATTAACACTTCACAACTAGGCAAACAGAACTTGGGTGAATTACAGTAAGATTAGATTACACACATAAAGCTAGATTAGAGAATATAAAGAGATTGAAAAAGTTTTAGCGGGAGCGTTGAGCATTTATTTACATGCCCGCGCGCGTCTTTAACAGAGATTGCTCGGCGTTCGAGCGGCGTGCGGCGTGGTCGGGGTCCCACCGTTCAGAAATCCGCGCGAAACAAAAACTAAGCAAAATTAAACCGAATAACAAAAAATAAATTCATAAAAATTAGTTGCCTACAATCATAGTATTATAACTCTACTAAACAGTTTAAAGTATTTTGTGACACTGTAAGCTGCGTTTTACAATTAAAGCTGTACAAAGGCTGTTTATTGTAAATCACTACTACATTTATACAGCTCTAAGTGTTATAATAGTGTAACATGATACTAATGATAAATGATATTTATTCTGCAAATTGGTTTATAAAACACTTTTACACGTCATTTTTTTCATTTTTCATTTTATACTAGATGTGGCCGGAAAAACAAACTAAACTAAAAAACACTGAAAAGTGCAAAATAACCTTAATTTCGGAAGTCGGTGTAAAATAACGAAGAGACAAAACTATTACAGAAACACCGACATCCGAAATTAAAGTTATTTTGCACTTTTCAGTGTTTTTTTTACTTTGAAGTAGGTTGTATTTTTTTTTGTAAAAAGTTTTTTTATTTTCTAATGTACTCGTATAATGATTTTATAAACATATTATTTAAAGGATTATTTGTCAAAAACCTAAAATTCATGGATTATGATTGATTTACATTTATACCTATTATTTCAAACGTATTTTAACAGTCTCTACGACGTTGCAGACTTGTCTCTGCGACGTCTTAGATACTGTTTATACCGGCGCACACTATCAAGACAAAACAGTGTAGCGGCGTACGGCCAGTTTTGCTAACTTAGCGGATTTTCCACTAAAACTGGTGGTTTTAGCTCCCCATTTAGTTGCGAAATATTGGTTTTAGTGGCTATTGGATTTTTCTAGTGCAGTAAAATTCAATTTCTTACTAAAATGCGATCACTCGGGTGTATATAATCAACACCATAGAATCCATAATTATCAATCTGATACCGACAATGATGGTGCAAACAAAAATGATTCGTCTGAAGACGAATTAATACATTGCTGTTATTGAATAATTTGTATGTTGATTTACTTACTAATGTTAATTTACCCACAAATGGTATTTTGATCAACTGATTGTTAATATGAATCATTTATTATTAAAGGAAACTAATAACCTACTTATTTTATTTCGTAAAACACACATTTTTCAGTGGGAAATTTTGCAATTTTTTGTTTGGGACAATTTTTGTTAGTGGTTTTCTGTTGGTTTTAAAAGTTGACTCTAGTGGTAAATTATTGTAACAGTTGGCAACACTGAACGTCTCAAAACAGTCTTGTCGCAGACAAGTCTGCGGTGTTATAGACAAATCTGCGACTTCGTTAGAAAAGTCAGGCCCTTACTTATGCAGGTTAAAGAAACAGCAAAGGCGCTATATATCCATGAATTAAAAAGAAGGCATTCATAGCATATTTTTAAATTAAGAACACAGTAAAATTTTAATTTGTTGTTAAAAGTAAATTATTGGATAAATAATTATATTTATATAAGATCAGCTTCTGTCAGCGGCTTTGCTCGCGTAAAAGTAGGTCTCTCCATATAAACTTTGGACTCCCGTTTCATCCCCTTCGGGGGTCAATTTTTGAGAACTCTTAGTGCTTGCTTACGTCTAAAACAAAACCTCGTGCAAAATTTCATACTCTTAGTCCCCGTAGTTTCAACTGTGCGTTGATAATGTCAGTCAATCAGTTTCTTTCTTTTTATTTATATAAGTATGTCTTAGAATTGATCACTTCATGATGTGACCGGCCATAATTATCATGACATGGTTGCATTTCATGATATGGCCAACTAAAACTGGCCAGATCGCTTAAACGTCAACGTTTGTTGATATTTCGATCCACGTCTGGCTGTATCATTAATTTGTTTTCTACTACAAAATATGCCTCTGTTCCATAAAAAAATACTAATCGTGGACTTGAGGCCCTTTTTTTTGAACCACCCAGAATTGCATATTTTAGTGCACGATTAGTATTTTTTTCAATTAAAATCGTATATAATGTCGCTGAAAATACTGGACCATACTGCATTCAAACTGCTGACTGACTGCAAGCTCGTATTAGTTAAATCAAATAACGCAGCTTTGTGTCGTAGTTATATTTCATTTCACTTTTATCTTCCTTTGAAAATTGTTATTCGCTAAAAAATATCTGTCGTTGTGTGTGTCGGCAACATAACTATTTTACGGCATAATCAACCATGTTTGACCATACTATGAAATATTCATGCGTGTAGCTGTTCATGTCGTTAACCGCAGAGTGTTCATTGGTTTAGTTGGCTCATATCGTGATGTGGCCAGCGGACAAGGTTCTATATAATAAAATGCCACGATTTCATGATATGGTCGATCACATCATGTAGTGATAAATTTTAAGATCTGGCCACGATATATTCAAGGTCTTTTTGGGCTGTGCTCAGTACGGTCCTAGGCCACCAAACTAGAGAGCCATATGTGATTATTGGTCTGATAACAGTGGTATATAGCCAGTGGGTGATCTTTGGGGCTATGCCCCAGCTACGGCCTAACATGCGTTTACACGGCCACATAAATATACTGTCTTTATTGGTGATGTAGGTACTTGGTGTGTTTTGACCTATTCAGCTGTTTGTCCTGGTAAACGCCCAGGTACTTGACTTCAGTTGATAGGCTAAGAGTAGTTCTAAAGAAATGTGGCAGTTGTAGTGCTGCCAATTTCTTTTTTTTTTTGTGGAGAGAATCAATTCAATTTTAGTGGTGTTCACAGTCAGTTGGTGTTCCTTACTCTAATTGTCTACTATTTTCAAGGCCTGCCACATAAATGAGAAAAGTTTATTTAAAATAGACCAATTAGAAGCACTTTTGAGTTATCCAAACGTTGGTCAATAAAAAAAAGTGAAGATACATTGCGCAATAATTATAATGGTTATATCGTCAGCGTATCCTACGGCGAAGTAACGTTTATTGAGTCTTTTGACGAGATTATCTGTAACCAAGTTCCATAGTAAAGGCGATAGGACACCCCCTTGGGGCAACCCTTCGCCACTATGGCCCTTGTGGTGTTAATTATATTTACTTCTACTTTCGAGTGCTGTTCTGATGCTTCGGAACTGTCTAATCGAAGGCGGCTCTCCACCCACTTTTTACTTGGGTAGCGGCTAGCGGCATAACCTAGAATTATATCGAGAGTCGGCTTCCGGAATAATAATAAGTCACAACGTTAGATGGCGGTAATATCGATAGAGAGAACACAAAGTAATATAAGAGTAAAAAAAACATTTTATCAACAAATCCCTCGTTTATAAAATAAATTCAAACATAGTGACAAGTATTTAGCTACTATATTAAAGAAAAACAATCAAAGCAAAGCTCAGTGTTTTTAGAAAAGCGATAGTCGCGCCATCTGCCTATCGTAGGCTAACATTTCAGCTTTCAACCGGTACAACTGCAAGTGCACTTACCCTTCCTTAGATGGAGCTGCATTTAAAAAAAGTATAAACACGGTTAAGCTGCTTTTTCAATAGTCAGATATTTTTAAACTGAAGAATAAATATGGTTGTAGTTTTTTATTTTATTCAATGCCAAAAATGTGAAATCGTCATTTTTATTTGTCGAGTAAAAGTTGTCGACTAAAAATCGGTCCTGTTCCTTAATTTAATAGGGGTTTTCATTAAAACTTGTAAAAACTATTCATGCGAGTAAAAACTTATATCTAATATTTTTTCCAGTGTAAAAGCGCCCTCTAGGAACTGTTGGCGTAAACGATTTACACAACATGTTTTTGCAGAGTATACAAGCAGCCCGTAAGGTGGCGCTAAATAAAACTATTCACGTGAATGATTGACACCTTTATTTTCTAACCACAACAGCATTACATACTTAAAGCAATATTTAAATTAATTGTCAGACACAAAAGCAAAACACTCATAGGACATTAACACTAAAGCTGATAATAGAGTTTTATATCATAACAATTAATTGTTACACAAAGGATTGGTAGGTGTATCTATCTACCAAACAGAGTTTTCAATGGAAAACAGTAGGTACCTACTATTCTACCAAGAAGATTTGACAAAATAAATAGTTTTGAATGATATGATAAAAACATAGGTTACAGTTAGTTATTTAGTTATAATATAAAACGCATCGAGTATTTTGGTTATTTATACAAAAAAAAAAACAAATAGTTTTTATAACTTAGGTAACAAATTCAATAGAATGAAATTTAAAAATTACTAAAATTAAATATCTAATAGACTAAAATTGACCCAGTGTTGTTCCACCATGGGATCGTACAAGGAAACATTCCTTGCACGCATGCACGATCTGCGCATGGAGCTGCAACGTCGAAACTCCGCCGTCGCATCATGACGGACAGTGCTCCGGCGGGATCTCATGGTGAAATGGCGACAGCAACTGTCTCGACCCAGTGCTGGGCACGCCACAATTATGGCGGTAAGTCCCCTCTTTGAGGCGTGGTTGGAAAGAGCTCACGGCGCCCTTACCTTCCGCATGACGCACGTTCTCACCGAACATGGTAAGTTCGGGAAGTTCTTGCACCTGATCCATGCGGACGCGACGTCTGGGTGTCGCCATTGTGTAGACCGCCCGGAGGACACGGTGGAGCACACGGCGGAGGTGTGCCCCGCTCGGGCAGAGCAACGCCGTGTTCTCGTGGGGGCGATCGGCGGCGGCGATCTCTCGCACTGTGCCTTTGTACTGGCCACGGTCCGGAGCGAGGAGGAGTGGCAGGCGGTCGCCTCCTTCTGCGAAGCAGTAATGCTAGCATAGGAGGTGGCTGAGCGCGTGAGGTCTCACGCCCCAACCACCGCCGGGATTCCGATTTCCGGCCACCGTAGGGGCCCAGCAGGGTCGAAGCCTACTGGGGCCACGGGTTTTTTTTTAAGGTGGGAAATCATCCAAATGACTTCTCGCGCTCTGGGTGGAGCGCGAGGGCGTATCAGACTTTTACTAACTAAAACCACACCTGTATTCTTCAATTACCCTTTGCGTACTAGGATTACGGGTTTCCCTTTCAGAAATTCTCCGCGGTCCTAACTTGTGGGCATCGGCCCTACTGGGCCCCTACGGTTTGCTGACATCTCTTTGAGGAGCGTGAGGATCACTATACGCGCTGTTGACGACTGGGCTCGGTCCGGTCAATTACCGAACAGCCGGACGGCGAGCTACCCAGTGCTTGACGTCCGCAAGCCCGCGTCTACCGTGGCTGGTAGTCGGGGTCGGAATTACGACGGCTAGGCCGTGAGGACCTTCGTTCCCTCACGCGTGCAGCCTCCTTCTTCGCTAGCATTACTGCTTCGCAGAAGGAGGCGACCGCCTGCCATTCCTCCTCGCTCCGGACCATAGCCTGAACCAGGGCCCGATGCGAAACGTCGCTGCCGCCAATTGCCTCCACGAGGACACGGCGGTGCTCCGCCGAAGCGGGGCACACCTCCACCGTATGCTCCACCGTGTCCTCTGGGTGGTCCACACAATGATGACACCCGGGCGTTGCTTTCGCCTGAATCCGATGCAGGAACCTCCCGAACTTGCCATGTCCAGTGAGAACCTGCGTCATGCGGTAGGTGAGGATGCCGTGTTGCCGCTCCAGCCACTCCTCAAAGAGGGGACTTACCGCCATAATTGTAGCGTGCCCAGCACTGGGTTGCGACAGTCGCCGTCGCCATTCCACCTGGGACGAAGGCAAAGAAGGAACAGGAGTGAGTTTTTAGACTGTAAAAGTCTGACACTATTTCACACTCGACCCAAGAACGGGATTTGTCATTAGATGATTTTCCCACCTTAAAAAAACCCAGTGTTATTGATTTGTCTTGTTTTTTTGGTGGAGCATGTTTGTTTTGATAGCAGGGGCAAAAGTATATATATAGCATAAACTTCAATATTTGCAATTCTATATTAAATAAGACGGACGGACTTTCTTCTGACTATACCCTTTTTTGCCATACACTTTTTATTTTTAATTTGGGCACGACGATTCAACTTAATACAACATAAACTAATCCAATATGACCCCAATCTTGTCAAAGATAAGCGAAGGAAGGGTAGAGTATGTCCCACTAGTTTTTTCCGCTCTGTTCTCTCGCAAAGATTTTTCTGTTTTCTTGGAGTATATTTGTATAACAAAATTAATACAACACTTGCAATATACCCACTGCAGAGATTAGATTGTTAACGTACTGTTTGTAAATGGTTGGGAACTTTGGATTATCAGACAACCGAAAATCTTTTGATTCCGGTCCGTTAAAGTTACGTGGTTATAAATTCATAAACGCAATTACATATGTGTGTCATCGCACATAAATGTGTTTCTATTTTGTTTTTAGTAGAGTAATTATGTTTTTCTTATTCTATTTTATTATTGAATTATTATTTTTATTATTATTTTAAATTCTGTACCTATTATTTGAACTTTCAATGATTCACAATTGTTTGTTATTTTTGATCTAATTTGCATACCTGTATGTCTTGGGGGGCCTGGTGACCCGTAACACAGGTATTCTATACCTATTTCGGGCACCAGTCTCTCACAAATGTTTATGTTATTTAGATTAAGTTTTTTGTGTTCACCATATTGCATTTGTGATGAGAAATAAATTTATTATTATTATTATTCCCTTTATTTCACATATAAACATTCGTTACATTTTTAAATATTTCAAAAATAAAACATTTAAAAATATAAAAAACAGCATCCCACCGGTATCGGGAACAGGGTCCAAGCTACCGGCGGTCAAGGCTCCAGAGAAAGGAACCTCCTAACAATGCGAGCCGTGTCCAGGAGTACCGCTTTCTGAATCAAGCCCTTGATCCAGCCGCCTAACGCGAGCCTCCTAAGGTGTTGGTCGAGGCTCTTGGCTATTAAGCCATTGCCCGATTATTATTATTATTATTATTAATGTGAAAGGACCTCCTTGATGCCATGCTATTTTTTGGTTGACATATGGCGACGAGAAAATTTGTTATCGAAAATAAAATTGAAGCTATTTAATTTTGTTGTTACCAACAGAGAATAGACCACATTCCTTGTACTATATAATATATAATATATATATATATATACCTTCACTCTGGAAAAAACTCTTTCCAGTTTCGGTATTACTACTTTCGTAATTAATTTCAAAAGCGTGATCATTGTCGATGTGATTTTTGTTCGTTTGTTCATCCTGATCACATTGTGATTCTAAAAAAAACGAATCTTAGTTTCCTGAGAATAAACCTGTTGAAGTAATGATTGGAATGGTCACACCCGGGTTTTTGACTTCATCCGTACACTCCAATCTTGTCTCGTCATCGACTAAGCTGCTTACATTACAGCTCCGGTCATCATTGTCATCACTCTGCTCATCAGTTTGTGGATCGTCCATCATCATACTAGAACATCAATCAGCATTATAATCTTTATTAAAAAAAAAATGGTCCGCCTTCTCCAAGTAAATCTGCGGTTTCTTCATCAATATTAGATGCTTCCAATGTTGCACTCGCTGCACCTTGTTTACAATCAACAACAATCAAAACATTCGCATGGGAACTCATTCCTCAATACTTCGCAATCTTCGCATTACGTTGTGAAGTCCATATCATGGTATGTGTATCGATAGAAATGTTGCGCCGCACCATGAAGGAATGCGCCTAATATGAGAGCGTGATCACTCTCCAACCATTCGTTTGACCTGGTAGTCTGCCTGAAATAGGCGATAAATTCTTCGAAGCACACTTCGTCTACGCCTGAGAACATAATCTCTCCTTTTCAAATACTCATATAATATATAAAAAAACACTTAGCTTATATTTCCAGGCGTATATTACTCGCCTGGAAATATAAAAGCTAATTCACTAAATTGGCCTGCTAAAGGTTCCGTAAGGCTATACCAATCGTTTTTCTCGAACTGTCAGCTTCTTATATCTGAAATCTTTGATAAATATGAAACTGCGCCTTCATCAATTGTGTTATGGGATATACTGTTATTATATTTAATGAAGCACTTTCTAATACATTTTATATATAAAACTAGCTTTTGCCCGCGGTTTCGCTCCCATCAACTGACTACTCTATTCTACTCTACTCAACTCTACCCTACTCAACCCTACCGTACTCTACTCTGCCCGACTACCAATTTTTATTTTTCTCTCAATCTCCTTCTCCTGTCAATAAAAAATAAAACAAAAAAAATTTGTGAAATCGGTCCAACCGTTCACGCGTGATGGCGTGACCAAAGGGAAATAGGGATTCATTTTTATATATATATAGATTACGTCTAGATTTTATTGACGTTCCCTAACTATTTTGTTTTTTTATCTATCAATCTTAAACTTTTTAAAATATAAACCTTAAAAGTATAATGTGACCTCCATGGTCGCCACAATACCTAGGCAAAGTATAAAAAATAATAATATTTCATACATTACCTACACGTTTTAGGTATTCTATAGTTACGTTATCAAGGTATTGTTGAGAATACCGGATTATACAGATTTTTTATTGATTATACAGGTAACCTAAAAAGTATTCGCTGGAATCGGTCAACTTCATCAACATCTTCGAGCGTATGCCATCCACATCAGGAGTGAGGCCATCGAGAAAAACGGGGAAGCGTTTGCTGTCTCCCTCGATATCTCGAAGGCTTTCGATAGGGTCTGGCACGAAAGCCTTATTAGTAAGCTTCCTTCTTTCGGTTTACCTGCTGTTTATTGTGTGCTTGGATCGCAGACTTTGAGTGACCGATCCATCCGAGTGGTCATCGATGGCTACTCGTCCGGCCAAATAGCCATTAATGCCCCCCGGCATAAGCATCTCTTAGCTGCCATTGGATTAATTTAATTTCTATATTTTTTAAATTCGTTTTTGTTTTTAATAATGTATTATTACTTATCTACATTGTGCACACATATTAGAAGCGACAAGAAATATGTAACCAAGATTTATGTAACTCTTAATATGATTTACAAGTGTCCATGGAGTTTCTTGCACGTTCTTCTCCAAAGAGATCTACGCTTTGGAACGTGCAATTTAGCTTCACTTGTTTTTTTTTTTAACTGACCGACATTTTGACAACTCACAGTGCCTGTAATTGGTCTATTTGAAATAAACTTTTCTGATTTCTGATTACCGTGCCGATAACCAACCATCTTGGTCTTCTTAGTGTTACGTTGACGTCAACACTCAACTTTGGGCCATACATCGAAGCAAAGGCTCAACTGGCTGCAAAAAAAGCTGGATATCCTCCCGAATGCTCAAACTTTATCAAGCGCAAGTTCGATCATGTATGGAGTACTGCTCTCATCTTTGGGATGGATCTGCCCGATACCAGCTTGATGCACTTGAGGCAATTGAAAGGCGAGCCAGGAGGATCATTGGCAATGATGCACTCGTTGAGTCGAGGCTTCAAAGTCTTGAGCATCGACGCCGAGTTGCTAGCCTGTCGGTTTTCTACCGGTTGCAGTTAGGGAAGTGTGCGTCGGAATTGCATAACTTAATTCCGCCTAGCCCGTTCCATCATCGGACCACCAGGAGTAAGGCGATGCGCCACCGGTACATGGTGGACATCCCACCTATACGCACAAAATGTTTTGGGAATACAATAATTGTGCGTACAGCTCCGGAATCTGTGTTTCCTAATGGCAACCACCTGGGAATTTTTAAGTCAAGAGTGAACAGATTACTTCTAGGTAAGGGCGTTCCATCGTTGACCGCATCGTAGCATTAGGTGAGATAGCGGTAAAGTGCGAACCTAACAAGATTAAACAAAAAAAAAAACATAAAAAACATGTGGTGATAGGCGAATAAACATAAATTACGTACTATATCTCTTTGTCAGATGTCACTAAACAATGACTTCACATTAAGTTTAGAAACATGCCATAATTGATGAATATTAATTTAATTAGTTAATCATCAAAAAGAAAAAATGATTTTTGGTGTAGGAGAAAACAGCGCCTTTGCAATAAATAAATAACAGAACTACGCCTATTTATTTATGGTTGAAATCTTATTGCATTACATCTTAACTAATCGAGAATATTTTAAATAGGTATTATTATTATTATTATATTATATATTCACACAACTATCACCTAACGCCGTCTAGTCTCAAGCTAAGCAGAGCTTGTGTTATGAGTACTAGACAACTGATAAACATATTTAAATATTTCTAAATACATACATATTATAGATAAATTACACCCAGACACAGAACAAATGATTGTGCTTATCACACAAACATTTGTCTTGGGTGGGAATCGAACCCACGACCTCCGGCATAGCAGTCAGGGTCACTAACCACTAGACCAACAGGCCAGTCAAAGTATCGCTTCGCGTTTCATTAAATGATAATTAAATCAGTCCAAGGATGAACAATCAGAATAGAAAAGAGGTTTTTGCCCTACAGTGAGTGGGATACAACAAGCTTATAATAGTAATATAATAAGAAAAGAAATCCAAGGAATTTGTTACTTAAAAATTCTATAACTAAATTACCAAGTTATATTTTTTCATGTGTACTCTAAGGGCTATATTCAGCCGGCACACCATGGCGGCGCGACCAGTCGCCGCTATCAATAAAATGTATACAGCTCTATAGAGAGTTACTAACATGGTGTCCGTGTGGTGGCGCAACCAGCTCGGACGCGTGCACTTAAGGTCCAATTTGATACTGTACTGTACAGTATCTAGTTTGGTAACTTACGGACACCATAGGCGGCGCAAAGTTGCGCCGCCATAGTGTCCCAGTGAAATATAGCCCTAACTAAACCTAGTTACGTGATGTTTACACTTGTAAACGAAATAGAAAAATCTATTATAATTACCTATTTAATAAAAGTCCAAAGCTGAGTAAAATCACCGTGTTGTTGTCTGTCTGACAAATAAGGAGCTTTAACAAAATCAATATTTTTGATAAGATGAATCCCAGGGGACTGTGAGAGTAGGAGGATGCTATAATTTATACCTGCCAATAAATACTTCTAGGTCAATATACTTACATTAGATCTATCTTAATAAATAATTAAAGACTCGTGGGAAAACATGTTACGTTACAGGTTAAATTAAAAAAAAAAGCGAAATGCACTAGAGTTCCTAAAGGTGGTGGCTTCATATTACAACTCAAATAAAATCACAAAGATTTTTTTAACAAAATCCAAGATCCATGCACACAAATTCTTTATATCACTCATACTGCTATCGCTGACTCTTCGCGACAATCGACTTATAATTAGCTTCGCCATTTCTAGCGTATCACAGTCAAAGCACAATGACCACGGTTAAAATATATGTTATTTTGATATCCTACTATAATTAAATCATTTATGTTTCAACATTTACAAAAAAACTTTGTATTTTGGAAAATATGTGTCTATACTTAACTCAATCATTGAAATTAAATAGGTTTCAAGCCCAGTGCTGCCCTCAGGATAGCGTTGCATTAAATTCAACAAATAAGGGTTGATCTACCTTTGCTCTCGGCCATCTGGCTTGCTCCAAACTTGCCTAGATGGCGCTATGAACTGGACTATTTCCACAAACAAGTGTGAAAACTGTGCTGTGAGAACTTGGGGTGGACATTACCTCCAGGGTGCACTCGCAGCGGAACACGACACGAGTTTAATAATTGTTATAGTTTCTTTTATATGTATTAGTTTATTATTTTGTAAGATTGTGTATTTTTTCTATGGGCCTTAGTTGCCTGGTAATAAAGGATTATTATTATTATTCCCGTAAAAAGTATTATTTTATTTCAGGAGATGGCGCTTTTTGTTACTTATTGAGCATCGACAATCTTGTATTGCTCTTTTCGATGATTTCTGATAGTATTAATTTTGACATATCATCTTAGGTAATATAAGCATAACTTAGGGCATGATTGAGACATAATTATCGTACAATACGGCCGGTGTAATTTGGCGAGCCTGAACATAGGCTTTGCGAACTTTAGCGCATGTACACTCGTAAATAACTGTTATTGACATTATTTTTTTTAAACAAATTACGAATAAAAATTTACTAATACAGGGACCAAGTACAAATAAAATAAATATTAAAAAACTTTGAGACAGAAAGCTACAAAAATAACTTATGTATTAAAGAAACATACCTACCACTAGACAAAAAACTTAACAATATAATAATAACATCTAACCAAAAATTTGGTCACCGTCTGCGATTCGAAAATAACACCAACGCTAACGTGTGAGTGAGACATTACTGCGTACCGAACATTGCCGAATAAGTACAAGCTTTACGAAGTTACCGAAGAGAGATGTCCAATACGCGTGTCTGATGGTGTTGTCTAATCGTTTTTTTTTCAAATCGATTTAAATTAAGTTATAAAAATATATTTATATTCAATTTCCTACGTAGGTTTGAAATATTCTCAAACAATCGTTATTCTAGTAGTTGTTTATAAATAACTGATATCTTAACATATATTAAGTAAATCATGTCTTTCAACCACAAAAAATAAATTTATATTAATAGTAACTAATAGTAGGAGTTAAAGTATGAAATTGCCGGTTTTTAAAACGGGTTGCTTTAAAGTGTTATATCTTTGGATTGACTTGAAATTATAAGTTCAAATTATATTTATATTAAAGGTACGTTATACTTTTTCCGAAATTAGGTATTTAGTGGATTCTTTGTGTTTTGTATTTTCTGTAATATCGGACAGTCGGGGCCCATTAAAATAATCTAGACTAAAATCATTCGATCTAATAATAATATGGTTTTCATTTTTATTTAACTAATTTAATGGTTTTCATTGTTATTTAACTTTTACGCAGTCGGGTTTTTTATGATATTAATATCAACCCTGTGTCGCGTCACGATTTTCTGATGCTATGTTATACGTAATCACATAATATATGATAAGAAAATCATTGCTTTTTCCAAGAGCGTCGCTTCCGTGGTAAATTTCTCGTGATGGAACCGAACAGTTTTCAGAGTTAAAAAGTAAGAAGTCTTAAGCTACTTTAAAAAAATGCAGAAACAGATGATTCTTTTCAGTGATAATGAATGAGGCAGCATCATCTGCTTCTAAATTTGTTGCGGTGTATGCCCCTAAAAACATTTTTTTTATTCCTTTATTTCATGGATATTTTGTACGACAGACGAGAAGTAAGACCAAAATAATGTTTGTTAGATAAATAAAACCTGAATAATAATCCTATCGATTAGTTTAATAAAAAAGCAAGCCAAAGGTTTTTTGTTTTTAAATTTGTTGGTTCGAGTCCCGGGCGAGGCAAGCGAGTTTTAGAAAAACTTTGTTTGCAGTTTTGTTTCTTTAAAAAAATAAAGGAATGTCTTCTTTAAGTAAAATGAGCCAACTTAAGGATTTAAGGTAGTTTCTTTCCAGGTCTTCCGACTTATATTTCCACACTGTACATAAAGAGGAACAGACTTTGACATTGACATATCAATGCATAGCTATAGCCATAGCAAAAACTACTCTAGGCTCAATAGTTTCGAACCATAAAGAATTTCACAAAGCTTCCTATTACGACGGGGGCGTGAATTAAGAAGGGGTTTTTGTTAATTAAACCTTTAAATAATGAATCAATTCACACATTGCTTTGGGATTGGTCTGCATCTGACAATTTATTTAAATAATCAAGTTAATTTGCGGTCGCCGCACCGTGCCTTCTTATTCTATACTTCTTTACTTCGTCGAATACGACAAACTAATAACTTTAGGCTAAAATAATAAAGTATAAGTAATAAGATAAAGTAATAACTTTAGGCTATTTATTTCCATTGCTTTGTATCATTACCATGGTGAAAATCAAACACGAAAATATAATATTGTAAATAAATTCTGTGATATATTCTGTAATCGGTGGCAACCACGGTAATCCTTATGGCTAGCGACTACGTTATCAGCTTCCCAAAAGTATTGTATATTGTTGAATAATATGATTTAAATATTCAGTTCATAACTTGTTTCTGTTACTTCATAATTTGAACTGGAATCGTTCTTGTTTTTGGCTTTTTTATGACCATCTATATTTTATGGGGTCCTGTTAGTACTAAACTAAATGTTTTAATCGTTAAATTATGAAAAAGAGTCATAAGAACCTACCCATAGAAACTAACTAACTATGAATTTCCGTTTTCCTTTTATCCCAGGTATATAAATATTCAGCTTTAAAACAGTGAAAAAGTGTTAAAATAATTAGAAGTAATTTCAAAAACAAATCAAAGACTAATTTTCGTATAATTATAGACAAACTCAACGAAAACAAAAACCGGAATTGACATAAACAAATACATACATATCTTATTAAATAAACCTTAGTAGGTAACTCAATACTAAAAGTGTAACTAAGTTTAGTGAATTTATGAGTAATTTTGTGAAGATGTACACATTTACTCTCCAGTGTGGTTTAGTGAGTGAGAAACTGGTTCATAAACTACAATGTGATTCGAGTTATAGTGCGTAGTTAGAAAAATGTGTTGTGTAAGATGTGATGTGCTTCATATTGTGAATAAATAACCATGTTAAGTCGCTGGAAAAGTAAAGATAAGTCTGACAAGACAAAGTCGTCTAGTTCTAGTGGGAAGAAAAAACGAAAGGGACGGGATAATGGTAAGCAGTTGTTTATTTTATTGGTACGTTAGCGATAATGTTGCGTGCATCTTACTAATGATTACATATACCCATTTGCTTATTTCACGCACCGCACCCGCATGCACTTTGCTGCGTGTATGCAGCGTAAAAAAATAAAATTCATCTTGTTTGATACAAGTTTTCCTAATGTATTTTATATGTTTTATTCCCGTATTCGTCTGGTGTTAATAGGCTTGTACCCCTGCGTATTTTTGTAAAAACCATGCCGTTAGATTTGGTTTATTTACGTGAGGTTTGACTGTTGTTGTTTTCCAAGATAAAATGGTAGCAACAACAAAATGTTGGTTCAGCTTGCAACAGTCTTTAAACGTTGGTTTGATATTTTCATTTTGCTGACTGAAGAGCCATATGACATTTTGACCGTGATTTTTGCATAAATTGGTCAATTTTGACGTTCTTTGACTTATTACTAGGTACAATTTAAATTATTAAGAAAATTTTATATCAAAATTATCAGTTTAAAACAAATTAAAATCTTAAATATAATCGACTTTTAAATATGATCGATTATATAAATCCCTGATTTCATAAACGTAATTAAAACTGTAAAAATTATATATCATGCGATACCTCGATAAACCAACCGCCCGGAGGACAAGATAGAACATACGGTGGAGGTGTACCCCGCTTCGGTAGAGCACCTCCGCTTCCTCATGGAGGCAATCGATGGCAGCAACCTCTCGCGCCAGGCCCTGGTACAGACCATAGTCCGGAGCGAGGAGGAATGGCAGACGGTCGCCTGCTTGAGTGAAGCAGTAATGCTAGCGAAGGAAGCTGTCGTACGCGTGAAGGAACGGACTTCCTCACGCCTGGAGGTAGGGATCCCGACCCCGATTTCCGGCAACCATAGGTGTTGCCTTGCGGACGACGAGCATTGGGTAGCTCGCCGTTTGACCGTCCGGTAACTGTCCTGACTGAGCCCTAGTCGTCGACGGCGCGTAGTGTTCCACACGCGCCCCAAGTAGATGTCATCAAAACCGTGGGAGCCCAGCAGGGCCGAAGCCTACTGGGGCCATGGGTTGTGCGATAGAGAACTCCGGGGCCCTAGAACGAAGGCGAAGAAGGAACAAGAGTGGGTTTTAGTCAGTAAAAGTCTGACACGCCCCCTCGCTCTACCCAAGGGCGGGAGATGTCATCGGATGATTTCCCACCAAATATAACAAAAAAAATTTATTTAAAGTTTAATTTATTAAATTAAATTTCTTTGCCCCACATAGAAATTACTCCAGTATATCGCCCTGTAACTTCTGATGCTCAGGGCGTTTCCTGTAGCGGCGGCAAGGGCGTGATGATGTCTGTTCCCTCACGGTGACGGTCCTCTCCTACACTAGTTTTACTGCTTCGCAGAAGGAGGCGCCCGTTTTCCATTCCTTCTTGCTTCGCACCATGGGTATCCCCGCACTATCCGGATGTCCGTTGCTCCATGACCCGCATTGAGCCAAAAAACGGAATCAATTACTGTACAAACCAAGTAAAGCACTCTGACAAGTATTTCAATACTAGCCTAAGATGGATCGCCTAAAAAGCGACAGGAAGCAATGACATTCAAAAGAAAATAGTTCCAATTTTTGACTTGAGCGATGTTTGAAAACGAAGCGATGCATGACAAGTTAGTTAGGCAGATTTTCAGGTTACAGTTTGACAAATACTAAAATACCATTCCCATTCCTAAATTCAGAGATAGGGGAAGAATGGGAAAAGATAAACGATATAAAATAAAGTCATTGTCCTTGAAAAAAGATAAAAATATCCACAAAATACAAGTATATGATAATCAAATTTGTGGGTGAAACCTTACGTGCGGGCCTGAGCCCGAGCGTGGCCATGCCCTCGCTAGATGGAGTTGAACTCAACATTTTTAGCTTTGTTCTTTGCAGCATTATTAATTAGTAAAAAAAAAATTACAAATTTCCACTTTATTGAACTTAGTCAAATTAATGCTTCAAAATCCACCAAATTCTAACTGTTGCACTAATTATAGAATATGTTGCGCTGTTATTATGTTATATGTTACGTTTAGATTAAGTTTTAAACTTAATGCGATATAGGAATATCATGTACTAAAACAACGAAAATTTGTTTCAGAAGAAGACTGGCATGGCGATGGACGAATGGATGGTAAGTGATAGCAAATAATATTATTACCACCATACCTATATTATAACGTGATAAGTGGCATTTTTTAGATACAAGACTGTAGCACCAATTTATCTATATTTGAGCTAAAAATATAAAACAAAAACACCTTTATTTAGTTCTTTTGTAAGACACGATGCTGAAGTCAATACTTGATTTGATGGAGACAAATTCATAATATCTAGAATTCTTTTTTCAAGTTCAGTATTTTATGTGGACTATAACACTACTAATTACAAAATTATTGTACAATGAACTGAGAATATAGAACATGATTAAGTTTTAAAAAAAAAGTGTTGAACTACATGACTTTTATTGAGCACAGACACAAGTACATAAATTCCTATTGATCTAGACCTTTTAATCTATATATATATAAAAGGAGAAACTTACTGACTGACATATTAACGCACAGCCGAAACTACTGGGACTAGAAACATGAAATTCTGCACAAGGCTTCCTTTTATGACGCTGGCGAGCACTAAGAGAGGATTTTCCAAAATTCGCCTCCTAAGGGGATGAAATGGGGGTTCAAAGTTTGTATAGAAAAACCTAATTTCACGCGGGCAAAGCCGCTAGCAGAAGCTAGTCATTAATATAATTGCTCAGTTTTAGCCCAGTCTTTTCAATCGAAACGTAGCGAAACTCGTTTTATATTAGAATGGCCAAGTGCAGTTCGTATTTGTATAGTTAATATATCCTGTAGATAGTGTTAGAAGGTTTGCCTCATTACAAACTCGCAGTAGTACTCGCAGCGTTCACAGGTACAAAATAAAAATCAGCACATTTGGATACACCATTACACTGCTTTTCGCCTTATGAAAACTGCGATGCTTTTTTTGAACCGACAAGGGCCTTATCTAGAAGGTCAAGGCCCATCAGAAAACCATAGCTATCAGCGAATATTAACGCAAATTATATTCTTCCTTCGGGCAATTTTATTAAGCAAAAATGTACTTAGGTATTAAGCTGAGCGAGCGCAGACTTGAGTCACGACAGTTTTAAGACAGACTTTCCTCGTATAGACAAGTCAAAATTAAAACGAAACCTTTTGTCTACGTAACGTAGGGCACCTAAAACGGAGCTATTTTGTCTACTATGACGATGCGGCGGACACCGTTTGCGTCAATTCCTTTTCAGTATCAAAATGGACTTCACCGATAGTAGTATCCTAGTTACGCGTGTACTTGCAAAACAAAGCAAACGTAAATATTGGGGGCATCCCATGTATGTATAGTAAAAGACTAATATTATATACTAGAGAAGGTACGTCGCTAGACTGTTTTGTCGTTGATGTGCGCACCCACATACATACAAAAGGGAAGCCGACAATCGTTAGTCAGACTTGTCGCTATGCAGTTCTTGTAGGTATTAGAGAATTTTGTCTGAGACGCTTTGTAGTTTGCACTTCTTCATATTTTTTGTTAAGTAATATTCTGTCTTGTAACTGTCGTGTGTTTTGTGATTAAGGCTAATCGCAGACTTGAGTCATCAAGTTTGCGCTCAGCCTTAGTCGCAAAAGAAAAATCATAACTTAATTAAACATAATTAGTCATTGCTAAGTCTAACTAAGAATTAACATCAGAATTTTTTGTTTGACGCTCGTTATTTTGATATTGTGTGATTGATGAAAAAAACTGCTTTTCAAATGGTTAAAATATTAATAAAGTATACAGACACAAGCAAATTGTGAGCCGAAATAAAAGAATACGCAAAGAAACGCTCACCCGCAATTAAAAAAACAATGAAGATTATGAAATAGACCCAGCCGACAATAATACGTAATAATTTACAAAATCTTTTGGTGTCGGTGGGAACCGATTAAAACGAAAATTCGGGTAAGCTGTTCTTAGGTTAACATATATTTTTTACTTAAAACACACAACGTAAAAACTAGCCGTCTTAACGTGACATATTTCCTTAAAAAAGTGACAATTTATAATATAATCTCCAACGTTCGAATCATTGAAGTTCACTATTTTCAGTACGGCCGGTCAAAGAAACTGACTTTTATCAGTAACTAGGGACGGCCGACTCTTGACACCATTGCGTTTGTGTGGATGGTTTATTTTTAGAAACTCGTGTTGATTTCTAGCGCGCACTGCCGTACATCTGGGTTTGTTTTACGGGCGTTGCAATCAGCGCGGTTCCTTTAGCCGATGCTTGATGTTAACCGGAAGAATCGTAGTTTTAGACTAACGCTGCGCTTGCTACGTCGTCATCATTTACACGTGTTTATGTCATTCCAGATTAGGCTACAGTAGTACCTTCAGTGCCGTGTTTCTGCTTTTAAACTAGTTCAAGTGAATCATTGGTGAAAAAAATAACTGAGGTGTCGTACATCCATTCATCAGTAGTGTCGATAATAAGTTCTAAAATGTGTTTATTGTATAAACGAATTTTGTTGTGATTCTTCAATTGTTGTCCATAATAGCTAACCAGTATTTTTTATTAATTTCTAAACGCTTCAGTCTAGATGGTGCGACAATTTTGAAGTACAAAACATGTGTTAAGGAAACTGTTGCAGGTATACCAATTCATAATATTATATTTATGCTAATATGAATAAGTAATAGTTGCTGCTGCCTTTTTAATTCGTAGTTTTGATTATTTCAATGTTTTTTTTTTTAATGATTTGTGTTTTTTTATCATTGCCACGTTATATGGCAATGCTTAATGCCATACAACGTGGCAATGCCGCCAGTCTTTTGGGCACACTTCCAGTCGACAGCGATGCGGAGGAATTTTGAACGCCATATTTTAGGTAGGAGTTATTGTGTATATATTAAGTAATTTTAATTAGTTAAGTGTTTTTGTCTTTTCTTGTTATATCGTATGATCAAAATAAAGTGTAAACATAAAAAAATAAACAATATAATTTCTACATACTTAAGTATTACACCTTCAGGTACTGTTTTAAATAATAATTTTTATCTAAAACCTGAGAATTAAACCTGTAGGGAGAAATAAAGGACAAAGGTAAAATTGCCACAAAATTGGCAACATGTAAAGTTCCTTAGCTTCATAGCCTATCTTTTATATCAAAACGAGAATATCGACAAAATTTATTTAAATATAGACTAAAATGACCGTAGGTATAGTTGCCACCGGGTTCATTGTAATTAACATACTCAAAACTTTAATTGTGTAGGTTTTTCAAAAACAGCAATTGTTTGTCAAAGTTTAATTCTTTGTTTTTTGTTAATCTAAAAGGTGCACCAGGTTCAATAGCCTATATAATATCCATAATTTTGGTACTGTAATTTTATATGACCTTGAACAGAGTCTTCTACGATTTTTACTTTTAATAGAAGGTATTTTTGATCTGAAACATTTGCTTTAATTAAAACCAAAGTCCACACTTAACACAATTTGGCGGAGCTGTGAGACACAATGTTTTTGTTGTTTCTATTTTATTTTTTACTTTTAAGTTTTCAATACTTGTATGTTTATTGTGTGCCAAATAAACTAAACATCTTTTCTTTCTTTCTAATAAAAAAGTTCAAAATTATTATGCTGCCATGCCCACATTTAGTGCAATAAATTTATAATCAATAATTAAGAATATTTTGCAATATTGTTTTGACTTTTGTGTCAACCCATGCAATAGGTAAAGTTGCCAAGTTCGTCAGTGGTAACTTTACCTAACCTCAAGCAACAACACCCAAGTAAATATTTCAATTGGTAAATCGACGAAATATCAGCAACAGTTATTACGACAGCAATACCAAGCATTTTTTACATGTAATATCAAAGTTTTATTAACCTGTGACATAATAGTTAACCCTCTGTAAATTCAATTTTCAATTTTTTTTACGGAAACACGTTATATTAGCAGGCGACATATTGCAACAGTCATATTGAAAAAACTATCTGTGTTATCACTTATAAAAAAATGTGAAAATGGGGTCAAAAAATATCATAAAATTACTAGCATTACAATAAAGCGTCTATTCACAGTTAATTTGCTAATATTTGAGTTTTATCAAATACCGATGATATGGTAAAGATGGCACGTTTTACGGTACCTAGTAATAATTATAAACACTGACCTAATATTATATTAGTTTATCTGCTGCGCATGTACTCGTACGAGTATGTAATATTATGAGATGACATAAAAATATACTAGAAGTGCGAGTTTCTTCCATACATGCTCAGCCAATCGACTAAAAGTAATTGTTTTATGAATACTATCTTAATTAATACTTATTGCCATATTTATTTATTGTGGCTCTTTTATAAATTATGTCAGGTTAATTTAAATTACATTAGAATCCATTTAATAAAATATAACAGATTAAATTAAATTACATTAGAATCTATTAAAATAAACTAAACTATACAGTACACTAAATTAAATTAAATACGTGAGTGATATAATGTAATGTCATTGATCTACGAGTTGGTGTAATAGATGCTTCCGAAACTTAGCCAAGGAATTGGAGAAGATACCAATGCGATTGATACGAGAGTTACATTCACTATACGTTCTTATCATGCGGTTCAGCGGCGTCGATCGTTCGAGGTTTGTTCGAGCTGCAAACGACAAAAACAAATCCAATTTACGGTCATGCTTGGGTTGACAACTTCGTGGGACTGATAAATTTATGTGATCCAGTAATTTAGGTACCTACATGAATTAAACCATTAACAATTTTGTATAACAAAATTTGGTCCATAGTTATATTGCCATACAATCACAATGCAATGAGTGAGCAACGCAATTCATGGATCACATATTTTTTTTCTTTTTTTTATTCTTAATAGTTTCGCGCTTGACCACTATCTCACCTGATGGAAAGCGACGATGTGGTCGACGATGGAGCGCGCTTACCTAGAAAGTAAAAGTAACCTATTCATTCTTGACTTAAAGATTCCCGGGTTGTAGCCATCAGGAAACACAGATTCCGGCAAGGAATTCCACTCCTTTGCTGTACGCACAATAAATCTGTTCCCAAAACGTTTCGTGCGTATAGGTGGGAAGTCCACCATGCAACGGTGGCGCATTGCCGTACGCCTGGTGGGCCGATGATGGAACGGGCTAGGCGGAATAAGGTAATGCAATTCCGACGCATACTCCCCGAAATGCAACTGGTAGAAAACCGACAGGCTAGTAACTCAACGAGTGCATCATTACCAATGATCCTCTTGGCTCGTCTCTTAATTGCCTCAAGTGCATCATATTGGTATCGGGCAGATCCGTCCCAAATTATTAACATCGATTTACATTTAGGTTTATGGTTGCGGTAGGTGGCCGTTGCTTGCTTTTTGCTGCTGGCTATAGGATATTATCGTGTGCATTAACACTAATTCGCGTAATCATGTGCATTTGTTATTTACTAACAAAATTAACTATTTCACATACTTTGTCGTTTCCAAACTAGAGCGGGCCGGGGTTGCTCTCAAGTGGCTACTGTCCAATATAGGGGGTCCAAAACAGACGCGGCCAAGCTGAACGCGTCCCAGAGAGTCATGGCACCGTAGGCGCGGCCTTGCGGACGGAAGCAATGGGTAGTGCGCCTCATGGAGATGTCAGCAAAACCTTAGGTGCCCAGCAGGGTCGAAACCTATTTGGAGGTATGCGGAACAGAGAGTAAAGTCCCGCAAACCTCCTTTGAAAAGGGAGGATCCTCCGACCAGACGGGTGTTATGTCTGGTGGGCTACTACTGCCCGATAGATGATTTCGGGCTGTTCTATATGTTCTAAACGCGCGGAGAACTCTGATTGCGCGATGCAGGATTAGTTCTTATATGACGCCATAGATGTCGCTACACCTACTGAAGCCATAGGGTTGCTCCGCCCTAGAGCGGGCAAAGTCATTGGATGATTTTCCATTAAAAAAAAAAAACTAATGTCATGGCCATGTGGATGTTATGGAGATACCGCACAGTCTCCCGCGAAGCGGCGTGCCTCCTTGCTAGCTTGCCATCTGTGGGATCTGGCAGCAATAGTTTTTGCATGCATACACGACTTGCGCATGGAGATGCAACGCTGAGGCGAAACTCCGCGCAGCATGGCGGAGAGAGTTCCGGTGGCATCTTATGGTCATATGGCGACGGCGACTATCGCAACCCAGCGCTGGGCTTAACGCCATAATGAGGCAGTAGGTCCCGTCTTTGAGAACCAGCTGGTGATACGTAATGGTGTCCTCACCTTCAACATGACTCAAGTCATGGAGCCAGTCTGCTCTATAGTTTACAGGAAATTTCAAAAGACTAAATTGGAAACTGAGACCAATCTGTCACCGGTTCACCTCGGAGAGAGACGATCGTTTTATTGTACCGACTTTGGTACGAAATCGTCATCTGACCAATGTCGATGTGCAACAGAAGCTGAGATGAGTTGTAAAACAAGCTACCCTTATTTCAAAAAGGGCTGCCACAGGCCTGAAATTGATGATCTGCCACCGGTAAGCATGCCTTCGATTTGTTAAAAGAGGCCTTGATTGAAATTGAATTTAATAATGACTCTTAGAACCAAAGATATTTAAACGCCATGCGAAATGGCAGACATGTCGTGAGCCACTTTTATTTAAGATCTTGCATGCATGTATTATTTTAATTCTGTATGCATACACATTATTTGAGCAAATAAGATTTCTTATTCTTACACCACAGTATCGCTTGAAGATCAGAAGACAGGAATGCAGATTGGTACATCAACATTTGCTTACCAGAATCTTACAAAAAGTTCGAAAAACCGCGTCCTCGAAGCAATGTACCGAATCCGGGAACCGATCACTTTTCCGAAATTTTTGTTGTTTATAATATTTTCTAATATTTTAGAGATAGAAGGCAGTAAGGAAATAGGCCTATAATTAGTCACTTGATCTTTACTCCCTGATTTGCAAAAAAGGACACCAACAGCTTTTTTTTAAGTACTTGGGGAACACTGCAACACACATATAGTTAAACATTAGTTAACGGTGGTACTCCACCGTACATACATTACATCTATATATATAAAAGAAAGTCGTGTTAGTTACACCACTTATAACTCAAGAACGGCTGAACCGATTTGGCTGAAAATTGGTGGGGAGGTAGCTTAGAACCAGGAGACGGACATAGGGTACTTTTTAACGAGTAGGGTAGAGTAGGGTAGAGTAGGGTAGAGTAGGGTAGAGTAGGGTAGAGTAGGGTAGAGTAGGGTAGAGTAGGGTAGAGTAGAGTAGGGTAGAGTAGTGTAATTTTTTTTTTTACTAAATCCCGCTTTTGGGCAGAACAACGTCTGCCGGGACCGCTAGTTTTTAATAAAAGGTCTTTGAATTGATTAATAATTTTATTAGATATGTTATCTCAGCCAACTGCACAGTCGTCTTATAGACCCATAATAATCCTTTTTACTTCCGTCTCGTCAGTATCTAGTAACAAAAAGGTTTTTTTTTCTGATTGGAATGTTATATACTTCTGAGTTGGTCCCATAGAAATATTGTTTTCGATAATTTCGATCGAAATATTGTCGATCATGAACTTCGAAGATATGAAACAGAACTCTTCATAGAATCACAGCAGAACCGTCGAAACAAGTAAAATTGCTTTGTTTATACGTGTAGTCGATGACTGACTGAAAGTAGAGGGGGAATATATCGAACTGGTCTGATGATAAAGCCTGAAGTTAGGCACCGGAACTCTGTAATAAATTAATGTAATCTAACCGTGTTTGGGATTATTAGAATTGTCATGAGATGCACTCTGGCTATAAGGTATTTAATTTTGACTGATGGGTAATTTTTAGTGTTGGTACCATAACTAAAAAGTGTAAAATAAAAATTCTTTTTACAAAAAAAAAGTACAACCGACTTCAAAGTAAAAAAAAACACTGAAAAGTGCAAAATAACTTTAATTTCGGAAGTCTGAATAACGAAGAGACAAAACTATTATAGAAACACCGACTTCCGAAATTAAAGGTTTTTTGCACTTTTCTGTGATTTTATTTTTACTTTGAAGTCGGTTATATTTTTATTTGTAAAAAGTTTTTATTTTAGGAGGTCGTTACAAAAGTTACGATATCGCATATATGATAATTGCAATATAAAATTATTCGGATTAACTTTAGCTTTCATATGCAGTAAGCATCTCTTTTTATGTTGCAGTATTTGTTATTTAACCAAGATATGAACGTGTTCTTCTGAATTGCATGTTGCACTTTTTTAATTAGGTATAGCATACAAAACTGCGGATCAACGGAATTGTAGACTGGGGCGAGATCAGTATTGCATGTCTTCTTCAAGTTAATGTAAATTTAATTTAGAGACTGTGCGAGGAGCCACTTTGATGTGTATGAAGCGTGTGAGCGAGAAGCAAACCATGGAACGCTTTTAGGTTCATATTTTCCTCAGCGGAAGCTTCCCATCCCTCCATCTCCAGTTAAAATTTTATTTTTGAAGGATGATAGGTTCTGCAAGGTGTCGTTTAGATAGTGAAATTGTTTATATTCGTAAAAGAGGGAGATCGATGTACAGCTAATATCGCAAATTCTGCTCCGATTTTAACCAAGAATCTGCTACAGTCGTGCATGTTTAGCTCTACGACAGACGCTTTTATTTTTCAAATAAAATATCACCCCATCGTTCTGATTGGAAGTTGAGTTACTCTATACATACAATATCCCGGAATATGTGGTATGTTATATTGTTTAGCAAGCCGTCATTCAGTTAACACAATAATATTACTGTTTATGTATAGACGTATTAGAAAAATGCTAAAATGATCGAAATTCTTAAAAACACTACGAATGTTTTGGATTATTATGGTTAATGGACTAGTGTAAAAGGAGAGAATATCTCTCCTATTGCTTTGCTTTTGTGTTCTCCTATTGCTTGCAGTGTTCAACGTCACAAACTTGTGATTGAAATACAGATAAATTATCTACGTCACTAATTAAATGATTAATTATATTAAAATATTATTAAAAATAACAACAAAGGCCAAGATGATTCGTAATTTACGGCGCTCTTAGGCGCCTCCATAATTAGTAGAGTTGGTGTTACTATTTTCTGCCATAATTTTCACCGGACGCTGCACTTGTTTTATGATTGCTTGACTTTTTGAAGTGCATGCAAGCAGCGCATTTTGGTTCTTCTGCCTTTTTAGTACATTCTGATCCGATGGAATGACCCAATTCGAGTGAATTGGGTCATTCCGATATTTTTACATACCGATATTTTGTAAACTTTACATCTCTAATGGCGGGGGTACAGAAATCCAACGCGAATTCGAAATTTAGTGTATGCACCCAGAACTTTTTGAGCCTACGTTTTTTTTATTCGTCTGTGAATAAAGTACCTATATGGAAACGTAAAATGCAACATACACATGGTGTAGATACTGTACGAGAACTTCACCGTATGTGACTGCATAGATTTAATTGGTGTAAGGCACGGTTCCTAGTTAGATTAACTATCTTTGGATATTATTTAACCGAAACATGTAGGTACATACACTGATTACGTACACCACTGGGTTTGCAAGCCGCGAGTGTTCTATCACTATTGTAGGTACGGTGGAGTCACGCGGCTAAAAACAGCTGAGCGGTCGCCGGTCACTGGCGCGTGCGTATTACAAACAGCCTTAGATTCAAACAGCTGTTTTGTTATTACTTATAATAGCTGTTTTCTTCAAGAGTTTTTAACGTCTTTACCGTTCTGGTAATTTAAAGTTTCATTTGCTCATTGTCGACATCTCAATCCTTGAATATCTCAACATCAACATAAAAAGTTTTCGACATATAATTATATACTACGCACTAGATCACGCGTGCCGTACACTCACTTCAACCGACTCAGGTGCAGTGTCTTCTATGCACCTTGATATTGATGACATTAGTACAGTTTTGACGTTCATGCAGTGTGAGAGCGGCACTTATAAATTCAAATTAAATTGAATCTGGACGTAAATAATAATTCTGAAGTAATTTAAGTAAAATTACTGGTTCCAAGCAATATAATAGCTTCTAATATCGTTATAGTATGTTACAAAGCATATTATTTTATTAAAAAGCCTTCTCATTTTAGAATCATAGACTAAAACATGCAGATGTTCACTCCCACGAAAACGATTTTTACCTACAACTGGTTTAGTGAACACAGACTTGCATGGTGTTTTATTCCCTGTTTTTTTTTTAAATATTTTATTTAATGTTATTACTTTTTTGTATAAATGATATCAATGAATTCCGTCAAATTCAAAAATTATGACGTCGTGTATTTTTTGATACTGTAAAAACTCGCATGAAATGTCAGCAAATCAATGGGTATCAGTTTTCATCGGTAAGTTTTGTGGTTGGGTAAGCATTCTGTCATTCGTTAGCACTTAGGTATTACGTATCTACCTAGATATCACGTGCAGATTAGTATTCAAATATAAATTAGGCTCAGTTGAATTTGTAGTCTTATGTGTGATATTGCATTACTGATATTGAGATTTCGGCCTTCATACACTATAATTATATTCTAGATTTGTTCACACTAGTCAGCCGAAAAGAGAAGAATGGATAAAAATTCTTCAAGAGGATAGAAGTGAAAACACGTGGCTTTCTAAAAAAATTTCGTTCATCTGCTCTGCACACTTCCAAGCTGATGATATTTAAATTGAAAAAGATTTAAAAAAAGTTTTAGCTGCAAAAAAAGGTACAACAGAAAAATAAATATCTCCGAAAAAAAAAGCTGAATCTTTAACTGGAATTGTTAAACATTTTAAAGATAAATTTACCGTTGTTGTTTGTTTTGTTATTAGATATATATATTTTTTTTTTTTTTTGGGAAATCATCCAAATGACTTCTCGCGCTCTGGGAGCACGAGGGCGTGTCAGAATTTTACTGATTTTTTGTTATTAGATATTAGCGGCTTATAGCTGTTCTTCAGAATGATGCAGAGTAGGGTAGAGTAGGGTAGAGTAGGGAAGAGTCATGAATTGCAATAAAGCAATGATTACAATAAAGGGTTTCAGTATTTTACGCGATTTTGGATTCACTTATTTATTAAAGAAGTAGAACGTGGTTTTTGAATTTACACTAACGAGGACTATTATTAAATTTTGAAATAGAGTGTTATTGTAATGAATTGTAGGCAAAAAATTGTGTCACTTCTGCGGTATAAAAATCTATATGGATAACATGTCATTACACTATGTTGAACGGAACGCGTAAGTGTCGTGAAATTACATTAAATAGAGCTTAAGACATTTTGATCGTGAAAAAAGTTTCTCTAAAAGCTATCTAGGCGCTGTATGTTTTAATAGTTTTGTTAGACGACATAATGCCAATCTAGCGCTGCAGCGAACTTTTGTTTTGACTTTTCAGTATTTTGACAAATAGTTTCTATGAACGTGCTTGTCTATAAAAAGTATTATTTTATCATAAAATATATCTAGTCAGTCATTGAAACAATGATCAAGATTATAATGTCATACTAACTTAAAAATCCGAAATCGTACCTAAACATTGTTGTTTCTCTTTGAAAATAACTTCTATCTCTTCTTGTTTTTGTTTTACTCATGTTAAAGCAATCTAAAGCAATTATTCTTAAAAAATAAAGCTTTTTTTTTGGCAATTGAGCCGGAAAAAAAAAGCTTTGTTAAAAATTATTGACAATTGCAATTGTAAATATAACCATTTGCCAAATAATATTCAAGATTCGCCATCGTTGTTGTTCAGAATTTTCGTTACACTACTACTACATAGGTGGCGTGGAAATGTGTACATATTATGACGATAACAACTTTTATAACTTTTTGAATCGTTGTATCTCAGAAATTTATGTCTAAGGTACTTTTATGATAAAACTTACCGTTTTGCTGAAAACCGCGAAATACTCATTTTATTGACCTTTGACCTTGTTTTTTTTTTTTTTTTTCATACACGGGAATGATGGGGGGCTTAATATGTTTTGAACAATTTTACTGATTTTCAGCTTGTTGGGATTTTATGTACCTTCACTCTCATTTTTTGGTCTAGATTGACCGGACTAGACTTTTATTGGAGAAAAATTATTACAGTGTCCCATAGATTTAAGTTTATAAGTTGTTACTTTTATGGTGTACAATAAAGTTTATTCTATTCTACTCTATTCAACCATGCGTTGGATGGATGCAGATCTACTCTAACACATTTGAAGGACAGTAATGGTGTGAGACAGGGTGATAGGACCAAATTAATTTAAATTTGTACGCAATTTCATAAATTTTTATATTCAGACGACGACACCAATTTCCAACTCGCAGATGAAGTTTACTCATGATTTGAGGATATCCCTATGATAACTGGTTATGACTTTCATACGGTTCTAAGTGGCATGAAGTACAATAAAAGTCTAGGAGAAGATGGCATTACAACCGACTCACTGCGAGTGGGGGAACAATTTTTATTACTACACATTTGCAATTTATTTAATTTAATTTTAAAAACAGGCATATTCCCTACACTCTTTGAACCAATTGTTAGAAAAACACTAAGAATTTAACTTACCATTATACTTTGCTTTCGTTGACTACTCCAAAGCTATTGATAGTTTATTACACAAAGCCATATTTACAACATTCAATAAACAAGGAGCAGAATCCACCTACATTCAATTATTGGAAAGAATCTACCTAAATAGTACAGCTGCTATACACTTGGATACTACTGGCCAATCCTTTCCAATTCGAAAAGGAGTCAAACAAGGTGTTCCGCTATCTCCAAAGCTCTTCACAGCAACGCTTGAAGAAAAATCTAAACGAACACTGGCGAGACAAGGGCATTGTCGTCGGGGAAGGAAGATTCACTAATCTACACTTTGCCGATGACATTGTCCTGTTCTCGTGTTCGGCGGTTGATTTAAGCCTTATGCTCGAACAACTGAGCCATGCCAGCTTCGAGGTCGGACTTAAAATGAATATGACGAAGACAAATTTAATGACAAACAGCACGAAACGTAAAGTGGACATCGAGGGCGCGGAGGTTGAAATGTCCATGAGTACATATACCTCGATCAGATAGTCTCTTTCCAGGCGAGGTAAGATAAAGAAGTTGGTAGACGCACCGAGAACGCCTGGAAGAGCTATTGGTCGATGAAACAACTGATGAAAGGATCGCTTCCACTTTCCCTTAAAAGGAAACTCATGGACATGTGCATCCTTCTCGCTCTCACCTACGGAGCGCGCAAAACACAAATCGCAGACGTAGGTAACTCAGCCGCCAAACTAAAATGGAACTGGGCCGGTCACATCTGCCGCATGTCGCAACCAAATTGGGCGAAGGCAACCATTGACTTGATTCAGAACAGCAGGAGCCGGTGATGTGGTGGGCCCACAAGGAGATGGCGTGACGGTTTGGACTCCTACCGTAAGGATTGGCCAGAAGTAGCTAAGGACAGAACGGACTGGAATAACGGAAGGGAGGCTTTTGCCCTGCAGTGGGACACAACGGGCTCATAATAATTTCAATCTTTATTACAATAATATTTATAATTTATTAATTGATTCATATTTACTAACTAATAGGTTAACAAATGAGCCTTCATTCGTATAGAAATATTTGTACGCCATAGTATGGAAGGATATGCTGAAACCAAAATTGTAACATCTATTGTACTATAGTCTGACAACAACATTTTTGATTTGAGTTGAATAAAAAATTTCGAACAATGGCGCAGACACATCGCAGATGTCTGCGATAGATAAAAAAACTGACTTAACATAAGTTTTGCGCACATAATATCGATTATATGGTACATGGGGTTACGGAGACACATTAATTTTAATGCACCAGCACAAATGCTTGATCATATTATCTAATAGATGACTAATAATAAATGTCTTTGTATGGAAAAGTAAACACATTATTTTTTATAAGCTTTTGTGAATTAAATAAATACCCCATATATTTTAAAAACCAAATCATATGTTTTGTCTTTTGTGGATAGGAATGAACAAACTGACATGTATCCCGTATCTGTTGGAGGGTGGGGACAGTGGCCATACAAAATCTGGCATGCTCCTTTAGTCATGACTATTGACTAATGTTTACAACTAACCAATCATCTATCATGACTAATGATTGAATATTTTAATTATTAGTCATTAGTTATCCATCAAACTAAAAGCCAATGCAAACTATTGGCATGATTTATTTTTTTCTTTTCGCCAGTAATGAAATCTAGGTTATATGTTAGAGGACAATACGAGGAATCAATCGCAAAAAGAAGAATGAAGATACCTTTAGAAGCATTGGTAGTATATTTATGTCAAGAGTTCTATTTTCCTTATATTATATTGAAATGAAAATATATTACGTAATATTTTGAGGTTCCTATTGATAAAATAGACGAAGTGGGTTATTGCTCTTATATTTTTTTCACACTCGTAGTTTTGCATCAATAAAACTGGTTCAAGAAATAAGTGACGCGAGCCTATCAATAAAAAAAAGTGATAAACGAATCGAAAAGATACGCGTTAGTGTTGCGATAGTGATTCACACTTTTTAATGCATACATATAAACACCGAAACCAAAAATATATTTAAGAACGGGAAATTTTAAATATCAGGCATAGACTATTTTTGGTTAAGAAAAATCTACTAAATAGTCTATATCTTCGTTTGGTTACGGTTTAGCAATTGATTTCTCTTACAGTCCTTTAAGATATGGCTTAGGTTTCACTTTTGGTTAAAAGAAAAAAATATATATGCCAGCAATATGTGGCAACATTTTCATTTCTCTTTACCCAAGACTGGGAGAGACAACCTCTGGTGAAAATCGAAGTTAATTTCCTGTTCATCATTTTAGCTTTGACTAGCCTGTTCCAACTTTACCTGCGATAAATATACAGTGAAAGATTTTTAGACAGGTGCAGTGGTTCTAAAGCTAACCTATTTTTCCATGTGTACATAGTCTCTAAAAATTGTTAAGTAAGTGGACTGGTTGGTACGTTATAATTCTTAATTATAAATGAAATGAAAACCATACGCAATTATGGTAAGGCAGCAAATCTATACGTGACTGTGATTGTATTTAGTATAAAGATAGTGCTGAGTGTCTATCAATACTCCTTCGAGCAGTCAGATACTCGGTGGTGAGTAGCGACCATGAGTTAAATCTTGCTTACGACGAAGTCTTGGAGAGGCCTCATGACTTCTGTTGGTCAGTAGGGATATCCCGTTATGTTAAGGACTTTATTGATTTTTGTGTCGTATGAAGTAGCAAAAGTACACATGTCGTGTAAAGTAGAAGCCTTAACACTAGCAGATGTTGGAGGTAGTGTAGTACTGTTCGATACTCTGACTTGAATAGTCGTGGATTGGGAAAGTTGTTTCATTATTAAAATATTCGGGAGATGCAAAAAAGTATTTTGGTAGAAAACTTGTTTGATTAAGAACAAGGAGCATTATCAGATTATGTGAGTTACGTAATTTAAAGAATCGTTTGAGGTAATAGAGATTTTTATGATAATTTAAAAGTACTAGACTCCATTGGTACTTAAAGATGCGCACATTAAAATTGAAAAATTGCAGAAAATCAGATCATAACTGATCAAATTTAGGTAGAACGGAGTGGTTGAGATAATGAGAGTATTAAGTTGCATGATGATGAAACTGTATCAGAGGTTGATAACTCAAAGTCAAAAGCATTTATTTCAAATACACCATTTACATGCACTTTTGATTAAATTATCCGTAACTAGACAAAAAAAAAACGGCGGCAACCCTGGCAGAGGTCGGGTTTTAATGGAAACCATGGAGTTCTGGGAAAGGAGACGGACGTGTTGAACCTAACTAGCTGGTGACGTAACGAGCCAATGTTTACCCCCTGTGTCAGTGCGGCCACTACAATTTAAAAGACCCAAACTCGATGGGTTTACTACTAGATTTTCCAGGGTTCCATCATCCACCTCCCAGTTCTAGTATCAGGTCCTCGTCATTAGGTTTTTGTCATTACAAGAAATAAACAGAACTAGTTAAGACGAATCTAAATGAGCTAAAAAATTATGGGTTTACTAATAGGCAATCCAAAGTTACGTCTCTTACCTTCGAGTTCCATCATCAGACCAGCTTAATGGCACTATCATACTTATGAGTATTTTAATTTAAATATTAAGTCAGACATTATGTTCGAAAGTAAAGATGAGCATCGCTGAGTCGGGGGACCACAATGTGAGGTAGTTTTTTATTTAGCTTTAACTTTACAACACAATTGCGGTCCCCCGACTCAGCGACGCTCATCTATAAAATATGTATAGGTTCTTTTAATGAAGTGAAAACGGCTGAAAGAGTAATTTATTAACTTATTTTTTACTGTTTAATAGTTTTTTTTTGTGTCGGGGATATTTTAATTTTTTATTTTATTTTTATTTGACACTTTTTAAATTAATCGCGAAACCTAAAATTGTGTGATAACTACTTTTTTTAAGGTGGAAAATCAACCAAAGACTTCTCTTTAAGGCGGAGCGAGAGGGTGTATCAGACTTTTACTGACTAAAACCACACGTATGTTCCATTTTTGCCTAGGTCCGGATGAATACCAGACGGCCGAAAGGCGAGCTACCCATTGTTCGTCGTCCTCAAGCCTATGCCTACGGTGGCATGAAATCTGGGACGGATATAGAATGTTTATACTTCGTCAGCTATCTTTCAATGCTAGCATTAAGTCCTTGTCATAATGAGCCTAAACTCGATGGGTATACTAGTAGGCATTCCAGGGTTCCATCAGCCAACCCCCAGTCATAGCATCAGGTCCTCGTCATCATAAGAAATGTATTGAACTGGTTAAGACGATTGTAACGAGTCCGAACTCGATGGGCTTACTACTAGGTATTCCAGGGTTCCATTTCTAGCATCAGGTCCCCGTCATTAGGGTCTCGTCATAATGAGAAATAAACAGAACTAGTTAAGACGAATCAAAATGAGCCAAAACTTGAATAGACAATCCAAGGTTACGTTTCTTACTTTCGAGCTCCATCATCAGACCAGCCAATGGCACTAGCATATTCGGATGCTGATAAACAATAGTGTGTCAAGCCATACAGACTTAATTTTGAGAAAACGGCGTCTAAAGATTTCACAACAATTTGGATTAAATTGTTAGCAAATATTTGCCCAGTTGTTTTTTCACTTTTTTAATAAAATGAATAAAGGATTTAAAGAAGATTAGTATCATAATAAAGAAAAAAAGCTGGTAAATTGTCTTAAAATAAAAGATTTTTACATATTGCTAAATATGGAATACACTTTATTATTTGGAAAATGTATCATATAATATGTTAAGTACCATAACTGACCTATAAGTTTTACCTAAAAGTGTTTAGTTACTTAGCAATATTGTGTTATGTTTCTTATTATGATACATAATATTTTTTGGTATTTAGCAATAATAAATCAAATAGATATCATTATTGTTGGCTACAAATACGTCAATCTGATGGGAACCTAAAATAAAATTTTAATATCACAATAATTACTGACTTATCCTGATTAATACAACAGTTTACAAATAAAACAGGTCATTACAAGTTGTTTTACAAAGGTAATATTATTTAGCTTCTGTCCAGATTTTGTTGCTTGCCGCTACGCCAAAATACTGAATTATATTTCGCAATAAAGTGTCAAGTATCATTACATCTTTATCGTGATGATAGAAGGCACTAGTATGAATTACAAAAGTGTTGAGGAGCTTGATAGAGTATTGAAAAACGTTATATGAGTGATTTCTTATTTGTTTTATGATAAAAATACATTTTTTAGTACATTTTTTAATTTAAGTGATTTGAAACACTTTTGTATATTGGAAAAAACGTGACACAATATAAGAATACATCATAGCATAGCATAGTATAGCATAGTCGGCCTTTTTTAATGTTCCCACTGTTGGGACTCAGGCCTCCTCTCTAGGAGAGGGAATGGGCCGTAATCCACCACGCGGGCCCAGTGCGGGTTGGTGGCTGTCACATGTCTTTGAATTTTAGGTTCTAGGACATGCCGGTTTCCTCACGATGTTTTCTTTCACCGTTTTGAGAGCAGTGTTGATGAAATAAATTACACAAAGTAATGCGCCTGGCTG
Organism: Mythimna pallens; assembly: GCA_961205895.1. Classification (NCBI taxonomy): domain Eukaryota; kingdom Metazoa; phylum Arthropoda; class Insecta; order Lepidoptera; family Noctuidae; genus Mythimna; species Mythimna pallens. The sequence goes on from OY540824.1 coordinate 30,393,118, forward strand.
GGTTTGAACCCGCGACCTACAACTCGTAAGTCGGGGCCGTTACCACACGGCCACCACTGCTCTCTGAAGAATACATCAATAATTTCAAATTTAACTTTTTGTGGGTTGACACACTGTTGCTTATCTGCATCCAATTTTTCATGAGTATTTAAATTTAAATATTAAGTCAGAAATATGTTTGAAAATAAAGTAAATACCCATTAAGTTTTCAAAATCCCTACCGCAGCTAACAAACGAGCTGATCACCTTGAACATTTGGACAGATATATAGATAAATTGTACCTGAAAACATCTCGATTACGTAACATTTCAAACAAAAAAAAACCGAATCATAATCACGCCACGGACAGACACACAGACACGTCAAACTTTTCGGGCTATGGTCCGAAGCGAGGAATGGCAGGCGGTGGCCTCATTCGGCGAAGCAATAATGATAGCAAAGGAGGAGGCAGCACGCGTGAGGGAACGAATGTCCTCACGCCCCAGCCGCCGAGATTCTGACCCCGACTACCAGTCACGGTAGACGCGGGCTTGCGGACGTCGAGCAATGGGTAGCTTGCCGACGGCCGTCCGGTAATTGAACGGACCGAGCCCAGTCGTCAACAGCGCGTAGTGATCCGCGCGCTCCTTATAGAGATGTCAGCAAACCATAGTAGGGGCCCAGCAGGGCGGATGCCCGCTAGCTAGAACCGCAAGGAATTTTTGAAAAGGAAACCCGTAGTCCTAGAATGCAAAGGGCAACTGATACCGTCCATACTTCTGTGGAATGCGCTTCCTCTCGAGATCAGGACAGCCACCAGCCTATATATGCATTTAAGCGGATGTTGTGAAATTACTATATGCACAAATAGTGAAGTCTTCTCAATAACCCCTTTCTTTTACTTTTTATAAATATATATGTATATACTATATTAAATTATATATGTATATTTATTTTGTATGTATATATACTTTTGACCTCTTATTTTCTTAATATTCTTTTGTATTTTTATGCACCTGCCACATTTTCTCTTCACCACCTTATGTTGACTGGTAGAGAATGCCTAAGGCATTAAGTCCGCTTTTGCACTTTTGTGTTGCATGAAGTTTTAATAAATAAATAAATAAACTGAAAGACACAGGTTAGATTTTAGTCAGTAAAAGTCTGACACGCCCTCTCGCTCCACCGAGAGCGGGAGAAGTCGTTGGATGATTTCCACACTAAAAAATAACACGTCAAACATATAACACCCCTTTTTTCCGAGGTTAAAAATACAAACTTCTAAGTTAAGGAAAAAAAAAATAAGGCCGTATATGTCGCAAAAAACGTATATTTTGACACTTTCAAGGGAATCAAAATTCATAGGGTACTTCTTGTTGACGCAGAATCCTGAAATTTGGCATAAAGCAAGGTCTTATAGCACAGGTATAGGAATAAATCTGAACTATTTACATATGATTTTTTTTCTTAGTTTGCCATATTTATAACAGTGTATCGATTAAAATCAAAGATATCAGTAAAATGTGGCCCGTCCGAATCACCTTACTTCGCGTTCATACAAGTAATTTATAGGTATTGGTGACTTTGATATGATGAAATGATATTATAATATCGAAGTATTTTACAAGTGGCTTGATATGAGACTTGACTCGATTACCAACCGAATCGGGTTTCGGTCGCGGCACTATGTTGAAGGTCGACTGGGCAACACATCTCACGCAGTGCTGGTAACTGATAACCAATATGCAAACTACTATCCGGCAGTCCGCTATCACGCTATCAGCTGTTAAGTTGTGCTCGTCGCAAATAAATACATAACTTCGCGCCGTCCGCACGCGCGGCAGTTACTTAAAATGGACGCGATACAAAACGGTAAGTTTAATACACATATTAAAAATAAACCTTAGTGTCATGTTAAAAACTTTACTTCAGTGTTCTTCAAGTGTTTAAAAAAACTAATTAATTAATTAAGCATAAGCAGCCTTTTTTAATGTTCCCACTGCTGGGACTCGGGCCTCCTCTCTAGGAGAGGAAAAGTGTGTTAATATTATAAAAAACATTAAAAGTGAATTAAAAATGTGCTAAAAGTTAAATTTATAAAATAGTTTTCTTTAAACAAAGTCGTTTTTACATTTAATATTTTTGTGAAATCTGTTTGAAGTTTTACAGTGTGTATTAAGAAAACTTGCGCATATTTTAATCTAGTAATATGTTTGACATATTTATACGTGATTCGCCCCCAGGTTATAACAATCTGTTGCAATGGTGCTCTTGTGGGACTTGCTGCGATACCAGAGAAACTACTTCAGATTCACCCAAATCGGAATTAAATGTTTACTGTGAGTACCAACTATGTTTTTCACATTTTTAGCGCTGTCCAAATATATCCTTGAATTCAGCAATAAAAAAAATATTTAACATGTTGTGGCATTATTCTAAACATTTTTAAAATTGCAATTTTCAGCTTTTTAATCTAGCCAATATAACAAACCATTTGTAATTCGATTGTCAAAGACTTTATTCGAAAATTTTTGGTAATTAATTTGAATCATACGAACATTGAAAAGTTGCTGAAATGTACGTTTTCGGTATAGTGTCATTTTAATTTTAAGGGAGCGAAATGAAAACCATTAAATATCTATTTTGACTTTTTAATACTTATTGAACAGTGCGAAAAATTGAAGATTAATACATACAAGAAATTTTAATTCATTAAACCCCCAAGCGAGCGCCAGCGTTTGCTCGCTCATTGTCTTTTTGTTGTTTCTCTAATTACGGAACTCAAACACCCCCGCTTGCGGCCGGGTAAAAACAAACCAGCAACCTAACAATTTTCATTGCTACCTAATCTTGTTTTCTTGAAGATATTTTGTTTACAGTATTTTGTAAATTTCCGCGAATTTAATTATAAAAGCTTTGCGAATAGGTTTTTTTTTATTTTTGTTACGTGTCCATATGTTATTTCCAGAAATTGAGAGTAGGCTGTTGTAATAAATAGTTTATTTTTCATTAAATAATTTATTAAACATCAAAATACTTTTTTTTACTAATTACATAATATTGTCGCACTCTGCGTCGGTTTATTTGAGAGATCGGACTTTTAATCAATGAAATGCTTGTGAAGCTTTATAAATTTACCATACTTTCCTTCAAGAATTCAATATTAATGTGTCATCACGCTATAATGGTTATCCGAACTTCAAAAAAACTAGACATTTCGTTGTTCTACTCAATTTTCAAACGTATTCTAGAACAACAAAATCCTTAAAAGCCAGATCGTTAACCTAACAAGTGCGATCTACTTTCGATATCACAATATGCAATTATATACTTTCATATATTATATGATACCTATAACAAAAATGAGATATTTTTATTATTATTTTTGATAGGTTCGCTTATTTTCTCTATCCGTTTAATTGACTAATCTGGGAAATGGAAGGACCGATTTTAACAGGACTTTTACTCAAAGATAGCTCATGTTACGAACAGTAAATTAAGTGACATTTCGTTTTCTCGTGGGAACATAATTTCACAACCGTTTTAAAGATGTATTTATCTTGAAAACGGTTGAACGAAATTTTACAGGATTTTCATTGGAATATAGCTAATGTTATAGTGAGGAATGCTATTACTAATGCTAAGGCAGTGTATAAGGATATTTTGACGGGGATATTAGGTTATTTGAATTTGTACATATAATTAGCTATTAATCTGGATATTGAACTAGTAATTTTTGAGCTTATCTGCCGCGCCAAGATAGATACTGAAAATATAAACAATATTTTTTAGTTTTAATAGTTTTCCTAATTGAACTTGTGGTCAATACCGTGATCACGTGTTTACGGTAATGGTCACATTAATACCGATATTGATAAAATTCGGTATCTGAAAGCCCTACGTGGGACGGCTATGCATAATTTCCTTCTTTTTTAATTAATTTTCTTTGTTGATTTTTGTTCTTGTCCTCGTTTTGGTTATGCTGCCTATTCTTTTAAAACTAAATGACATCTTAAGGAACACCTAAATATCATTATAATCGTATTGTCAAAACTTAGTGCTGGGCGTTTTGATAACATTAATATCGGTATTGAAAAAATCTGGTACCTATTTGAAAGCCCAATGTGGGACGGCTATGCATCATTTTCTTATATTTTAATTCAATTTCTTCGTTGATTTATGTTCCTGTCCTTCTTTTAATAATGCCGTCTATTCTTTTAAAACTAAATAACATCTTAAGGAAAACCTAAATATTATTACAATCGAGGATTGTCAAAACTCAGTGCACTGTTGTGTATTCAAAGCGCTCAGCTTTGAATACACAACAGTGCGCTTTTCTTTGGACGTCATTTTCATTTAGGAGCCAACATTAGTGGAAATAGAGCATTATGGTTCGTATCAATAAATAATACCCTTATTTAATAATCACGTCGTAAAGTTAACGTACCATGTCATTTGATTTGCGAAACATTTTACGAGGTTTAAGTTTGGAGTAACTTTACTCCTTTTTTACGGTTTTTTTAGGAGGAAAATCATCCAATAACTTCTTCCACTCTAGGTCGTGTCATACTTTTACTGACTAAAACGCACTCCTGTGTTTCTTATTTGCCTTGCGTTTCAGGACCACGGGTTTTCCTTTCAGAAGCGAATCCATGGCCCAGTGCGCTTCGACTCTGATGGGCCCCTAAGATTTTGCCGACATGTCCTTGAGGCGCGTATGGAATACACTACGCGCCGTTGGATAGTTACCGCTCAACTGGACGTCGAGCTAGATACCCATTGTTCGCCGATCGCAAGCCCACGCCCACGGTGTCTGGAAATAAATAGAATTCTTAGATATTCCAGTTAAAGTTGGTGAGGATACGTTTATTATGTTAATAAATACCTACGTATATATATATATAATCTATATATGTATATATATATATACGTATAATACCTACCTAAGGAGGAAGCTTATTGGGCACGCCACAATTATGGCGGTAAGTTCCCTCTTTGAGTCTTGGTTGGAAAGACCTCACGGCGTCCTCACTTTCCGCATGACGCAGGTTCTCACCGAACACGGTAAGTTCGGGAAGTTACTGCACCGGATTCGTGCGGAAGCGACGCCGGTGTCGCCACTGTGTGGACCGCCCGGAGGACACGGTAGAGCACACGGTAGAGGTGTGCCCCGCTTAGGCAGAGCAACGCCGTGTCCTCGTGGGGGCGATCGGCGGCGGCGATCTCTCGCGCCGAGCCTTGATACAGGCCATGCTCCGGAGCGAGGAGGAGTGGCAGGCGGTCGCCTCCTTCTGCGAAGCAGTAATGCTAGTAAAGGAGGCGGCCCATCGCGTGAGGCAACGGTCCTCACGCCCCAACCGCCGCCGGGATTCCAATCCCGATTTCCGGCCACCGTAGGCGCGGGCTTGCGGACGGCGAGCAATGGGTGGCTCGCCGTCCATTGCTCGCCTTCCACCGAAAATTGATTTGAACGAGATCTAGTAAGTAGTTTTTTTTTAATACGTCATAAATCGTAAACCGCAATTAACCTTTCAATTTTGTACGGAACCCTCAGTGCGCGAGTCCGACTCGCACTTGACTAGTTTTTTTTAGAAGTCATCAGGCTATAACTACTATATTCTAAGCACAAACAGTTATTTTTTGTCTAATGCGGAATTAGAAAAGTATTTCCTAAGTAGGTATATTTGTTACAGTTAAAACCAGTTTTTAGATAGAACGCGTTTTTCCTAGTTAGAACTAGTTTTTACTATATGTCTTTGTTAATACTAGAATTAACTAATGCTCGAAATTGAATTTCAAACACCTTGGAGCCCTTATTTCGCTCGCGTCTTTAATTTTTCCGGTATTAAAGCGACGGAGATCGCGTTTCAAGGACTTGAGAGATCCGTTTATTTAGCTGCCAATATGTGCACGCCTGAAGTCGTTTGAAGACTGCAGAATCATCTCACGCCTCTCCATCATAAGCTGGAGAGTTCGATCTGTGAGCCTCTTGCTCTTATTTGTACGAGTCTTACAGAATTTAGACCCGACCGTATGGATAGTTTCCACGAACCCCTTGTTGTATTCGTCCACAGAGCTCCTAGGCATTCGAAACAATTTTGAAGTTTGAGCTGAAAGCTCTCGGAGTTTTGGATCTGGATGTGTGCAGGACGGAGTGTAGACTTCATTAGTCGAGATCTTTCAAGCTTGACATTGATATTCAATGTGCTTCTTACCATGCGGTGAGATATCGTATGGTATCGTGCGGATATCTTCGAATTATTTCCCTACTTTTTCTGATTTTGATATTTTCACTTCCTTTTTAGTCTTCAAAAGTTTCGCTATAATAATGGGTGTGATTCTGTCAGAATATATCAACGAGTTTAAGTAAATGAATAGAAAACAAAAAAAACTTGGCAAGTGCGAGTGGGACTCGCGCACTGAGGGTTCCGTACAAACTTAAAAGGTAAATTGCGGTTTACTATTTATGACGTATTAAAAAAAATTACTTACTAGATCTTGTTCAAACCAATTTTCGGTGGAAGTTTGCATAGTAATGTACATCATATATTTTTTTTAGTTTTATCATTCTCTTATTTTAGAAGTGACAGGGGGGGAGGGGGAGCCACATTTTACTACTTTGGAAGTGTCTCTCGCGCAAACTATTCAGTTTAGAAAAAAGTGACATTAGAAACCTCAATATCATTTTTGAAAACATATCCATAGATATCTCACACGTATATGGGTTTGATGAAAAAAAAAATGTTGAGTTTCAGTTCTAAGTATGAGGAAACCACCAAAATTTATTGCGTTTTTTTTCTATTTTTGTGTGAAAATCTTAATGCGGTTCACAGAATACATCTACTTACCAAGTTTCAAGAGTATAGTGCTTATAGTTTCGAAAAAAAAGTGGCTGTGACATACGGACGGACAGACAGACAGACATGACGAATCTATAAGGGTTCCATTTTTTTGCCATTTGGCTACGGAACTCTAAAAATATAAAATTTGCTTTAATAATATGCTTATTATTAAGGCAAATTTTATGTTTTCAGTTTCCCGAAAGACGCCTTCATCCACCCTTACATTGTTGAAACCGATACGGTCCGGTGTAAGCGTTTTGCGTCGTCGTTTATACCGCGTGCACCAAAGGACTGGAACAATATGCTTGCCACGGTCTTCTTGTCCGATTGTAATTTCGCTCCTCACAAACTAGTGCGCTTCACCATCAACGATTGCATCACTGCTTGCAATCACTAGTATACATTATATAAAAAAAAGCGATTAACGTGCTATGAAATTTTTTGGTAATAATGTCGATAATAAATTAATCAGATTTTTTCTTTGAAAATGTGCGAAAAATCAGCTAAGTGACATAAGGAGATATTGACGTTCTAAAATGCCGTACAATGGCCTAATAGAATTTAAAAAGTTTTTAGTTTTATGAAAAAAAAAAATTGTTCTACTGTTAACATATTATTTTCTGGAAGTATTGATTTTATTTTATTTATTTCCCAAAGCAATAGCATAATAAAAAAAGGAAAAATCGATTATTTTTCTATGATAATCACTAGCGTAAATGTAAAATAATTGCTTTTGCTTTTGCATTATAAATTTTTTGTGCAAGGAAAAAATCACGTTGTTTCTAGGTAGGTAACATTTATAATTGACTGTGTAGTATGGTCAGATTTATGATTTGCGAATGTATGCGCGACTGCGTAACTATTGCTGCATGTATTAGTGTCGGTGGAGGTAGGTCAAACTGGAGACATTGTGTTCCGATACATTTTTTACTACTTAACATATTCTCCTATCTATGGTCCGGACCGAGCCCAAATCGTCGACGGCGCGTAGTGTTCCACACGCACCTCAGGGAGATGTCAGGAAAACCGTTGGGTCGAAGCCTCTGGGGTTCGCTTCGGAAAGGAAAACCCCTAGAATGCAAGCAATAAAAACTATTGGAGTGGGTTTTAGTCAGTAAAAGTCTGTCACCCTCTCGCTCCGCCCTGGAGCTGGCGAAGTCATTAGATGATTTCCCACCTAAAAAAAGTTATTCTGATTGGTCGCGAGACGTCAACTGATCATCATACTTTTTTCTGATTAGCGCGAGACGTAACCTGATTCGACAAGTGCGGGGGAATCAGATTTTTAATAAATATTTTTAAAACTACGAGAAGGTACATCTTGTTTTTAATCCCAACTTAGTTTCTCTAGAGCTAGTTTTAACTAAAGCTCGATGTGACAACTAGTTTTATTTGAAACTTAAATATATCAATGGTACATTTTAGTTTTAAGTAGGTATTTCTAGTTTTAACAAAGGCATTAAGTAAAAACTGGTTTTAACTAGGGAAAACGAGTTGTAACGAAAAACGAGTTTTAAATGTAACATATTAACGCAATACATAAAGCAAAGCATATCATGTTACTTGAACAAACATTATATTGGTGGCAACATTAATTCATTAAACCCCAAGCGAACGGCGTTCGCGCTCTGGAAAGACAACACGGCGTCCTCATCTTCCGCATGACGCAGGTCCTCACCAGACATCGTAAGTTCGGGAGGTTCATGCACCGGATTCATGCGCAAGAAACGCCCGGGTGTCACCAATGTGTGGACCGCTCGAAGGACACGGTGAAGCATACGGTTGAAGTGTGCCCCAGGCGGAGCACCGCAGTGTTCTCTGTGAGGGCGATCAGTGACAACGCCTTCTTCTGCGTGGCCGCACGCATGAGGGGACGGACTTCTTCACGCCCCAGCCGCCGGGTACCCGACCCCGATTTCTAGCCACCGCAGACAGGGCTTGCGGATCCCGTCCGCAAGCATGGCCGTCCTGTAACCGCCCAGACCGAGCCCGAGTCGTCGACGACGCGTAGTGTTCCACGCGCGCCTCAAGAAAATGTCAGCAGAATGGCCCAGCATGGTCGAAGCCTACTGGGGCCATGGGTTGTGCGAAAGAGAAACCTGGGGCCCTGGAACGAAGACAGAGAAGGAACATAGGAGTGAGTTTTATTCAGTAAAAGGCTGACACGCCCTCCCCTTCCGCCCTAGTGCGATGAAGTCATTGGATGATTGATTGATGACATTAATATAAATTTATAATTTATTAATTTTAATTTTATGGAAGAAAATGAGTAATTCTGCATATGATCTACACACATTATCTACCATAATCAACACAGATACACTTCTCACTGCTTATTATTATTATTATTTTTTTATTATTCTTGATAGGTTCGCGCTTGACCGCTATCTCACCTGATGGAAAGCGACGATGCGGCCGACGATGGAACCTAGAAGTAACCTATTCACCCTCGACTTAAAGATAGATATCGTAGCAGAATCACATTTGACTTAGGTACCTATATGGTAAAATTTTAGGGAAACTGTACCGAAAGAGAAACCGCCTTCAAGGTACAAAAAAGATGTTTTCGAGTGATATTCAAGCTAAAACCCGCTATTAGTTGTGAACACACAACAAACCTGAGTCGCTTTAAACGTTTAGCCGATGTATTTCCCCACAATAGACGCGATAATAACCTGCTATGTGTCAGGAGCCAGCCAAGACAGCACTTTGTGCAAAAGTGTCTACTGCAAGGCTCCAGTCATTTAAGAAAAGGGAAATTGTTTCCGCTATCATTATAATATTAAAGGGAATACCTGTATGAGAAAGATTTTTAAACTAGTTTAAAGTTTTTCTTTGTTTTTCTTCATTGTGTAATATTTTAAAATATTGTATTTAGTTGTAGTATGTTAAATTTGCATGCCAACATGGTAAAATAGGTCAATAAATTCATTGCTTCCCATATTTACAAAATAAAATTATCGTTATGTTTATCTAAAGATTTAAATCTGCTGAGCAGTCAACATTGGAAATATACTTAAGTATTATTTTTGTGCTAAAAACACAATTTGATTGATTATAATTTTAGTTTTATATTTATTTCATACAGTTCTAAACCACAAAACAATATTTTTCTGTTGCTTGAATACACTGAATAAAATCTTAACAGCACACACAATAAGTTTAAATGTATATTAACACACGCCTGAGATATAATAAATACATAATTTGGTTGATAATATATTCGATCTATAGCTTATTTCTATTTAGCTATCAAGGAAATGGTTAACGCAGTTTGTCAGCCTTTGCGTGCCGATCGCGGTCGCATTGCTGTTAAATTAAGCTGCCATACTTGAATCTATTCTATACAGGGTTACTGGTAACTCGACGTATTCAGTCATTTTAGGATTAAAATGCAACAAATTAAGCCGCTTAATGTTAACGAAATTCAGTAGTATATGAGTTTTTTTTTTTTTTTTGTAAAATTCCGTATTAGACAATTTAAAAACTATTTACGGCGCGACTGTATTAAATTTTAAGTTATTATCATAATTGATGCCGTCGTAGATCTTTGTCAGAAATAATTAAAAGTTCAAAAATTACTAGAATTTTGGCAAATATCATTAATCAAACATTTAATTTTTTGCAACTATTACTTAACACAAAATGTTGTAAGTGCAAAAAAAAAATACTACGCTTGATGTACAAATTACTAGAAAAATATCCCTGTGTTATCAGCTATTTAGAAAGGTATGATTGTCAATACTTTTAAATGTGTGAGAGGCAACAGAAGAATTTTATGAGGAGCAGGTAAAATTGTAAGACGGTCGTCAGCGTTAGTTTCAACTCTACGAGCTCGTGTTTCTTAACTAATTGTTGCTACGTATCTTGTTCTTGTGCTGTGCCGTGCCTTCATAAGTGTTGACCATGGCTGCATATTCTAATCCTGAGTACGCTGACATAATGTACTGTTACGGCCTTTGTGACGTGATGAGAATATCAACTCCACTTTCCCAACCTCCGACTGCCACATAATAGTGTCTTCGGATCAACTTATCAGCTGTTATCTAAAACTCGTAGCGTCCAAAAAGTAGGCACATTGTTACTGATCTTTCCCGGAGAAACATGGCTAAAGACGAGGAGGTTCTTCAACGTTTTTTTGACGACCCCAACATATCGACAAACATCAATATATATACAATAGCGCGTGTGATTAGTATATCACAGTGGAAATTCAAGTCTTTAGTTTACTTGTCGTGGAGTCATTAGAGTTCCGGGTTTCAAGTAACACAATGCACATTTTAGTTGATTGTACCATAGAGGCAGTACTGTCGCGAGATTGCTATGGTGTGGTTTTCGCTTACATGTAATACGAATTTGCGATTGGAGAGCAATTTTTGTGCAATTTTTACTATCGCTCGGTTTTTGTGGGATACGTAATCACCCAAACGACCGCGCTTAGTTTACGCACTTGAGGGCTGAGGGCAGACGCAACCGTGTACATTGCAAGAATGTTTTGCGTATGTTGTAATTTCTGTTCATTATAATGGTGTACACTTATTCTGTGTACAGATGTACGTTGACAGCAAAATATAAAAAGGGCTTAAAATTCATGGTATTATATTATATAGTATATATATTCCCTGTAACCGCAATTTTTTTTTTTTTTTGTCAAATATTGAAATTATTTATTTATTTCTTTATTTTAACTTCATGTATGTGTGTAGTAGTGGTAAATAGGTGGACTTAATGGATCAAAACATTCTCGGCTGACAAATTTTTAATAATGTTTTATCACAATATATGTAGCTATTTTACACAAAATAAATCATAACCGTGATGGCGTTGTAACCCGTCTAACTACAGAAACTATTTTGATATTATTTAGAAGAATAGTTTCTTATATATTTATGGTTATGTGTTGTGGTGTAAACATCACCAAACACCAATCATTGAATGTCGATAAATACAAATGTTTATCGACAATTAATTACGCATCAACATATAGTGATGAACCAACTTAGCAACGAGCATACTGTACTTCACGTGATTCTTTTGGCGGGCTATAGTTAATAATAATAATAAGGAAGCCTGAAGAAGGTATTTTAATAGCCTTCTTTCGGGCAGAAACAAGGTGCGCGCCTTCAATGGTTGGGTCATGCCGCCGGTATTGATGTACTCTTTCAGCGTAATCAAATGGACTCAAACGGAAGTTGACGCCCTGGATAGGCAGATCCGTACACTGCTGACTGCATACCGAACGCATCATCCACGATCGTCGGTGATGAGACTGTATATCCCGCGAAAGTGTGGGGGTCGAGGTTTCTTAAATGTTAAGACCCTATCAACACGGCTCGTATTGTTAGGAGGTTCCTTTCTCTGGAGCCCTGACCCGTAGCTTGGACCCTGTTCCCGATACCGGTGGGACACTATTTTTTATATTTTTAAATGCTTTTTTTTATTTTTTATTGAAATATTAAAAAGGTAAATTTATATGTATATACGAATGAATAAACGAAATAATAATAATAAACATTTATTTCGGATCTTTCCGTCCATAGGTAACACTTACAGCATTTATATTTAAACACACAATATTAAAAACAACTCACAGAGGGAAAAAAAAGAAACAGTTTACAATACACAATTAAACAAAAAGAAACACATGCAAAACAAAAAACGACACACATTTAGTGCGGTGAGGGGAAACTGTCCAGTACTCACCGTGCAGCGTGCAAGCGTATCCAATGGTGCAGCAGTGGAGAGTCCCACCTGTCCGCAAACACTTTTACAATATTGTTGTTACTGGTCCTAACACGACTCATCAGTGACGCACATTGCTTCACATTGCACAAACAAACTTTACCTCTTTATAATATTAGTGTAGATATTATAGGCCACGCTCATGCTGCCCTTATAATCTTATGATAAAATGGTTCACCCGAATGCAAATACACTACATAATTAAATTTTAGAACCGAAGTCGAAAAAAAACTAAAATATTGATCATACATGAAAGATTCGGGCAGAAAATATCTGGCAGTACGATACTTGTAAATGTAATTAGTTTTAAATAAATTATTTTCAAATTTGGTTATCTGGCTATCCTCTGGTTATTCACTTTTCTTTATGTAAAAATATACAGAAAAAACATATTTTTTTTTTAGTAATTAATTGTTTTCTAATTTTTTCTTAAAGAAATTTAAGTACTTATTTTATATGAGTAATATTCAACAGTCTTGATTTATTTGGTTTATTGACTAAAAGTGGTCACTGTACAATTTCATTCACAGTTTCTTCAATTTTGTGAGTTTCGTAACGTGTTCTTGGTATATTTGCTGCTGCGAAAAAAAAATATACCTCCATATATTACACAAACGACAAAATAGATAGAAAATTCTTTATTGTACAACATGATACAGAAGAAAGCTTAAACCTTGTCCTTCAATAGCCTGTCTGTAGATATTATAAAGATTGTATACAAATCAGCTAATTAAAATACTGGTTATGAAAGAGATAGTTATGAAAGGGACGTCTTTTTTATAACCATTTGTAGGGCTTCCCTTTCATAAATATGACACAAAAATTAAATTGAACCGACTCCCAATAAATAAAAGTTTGCTTTTGCAACAAAGCATTCAAAAAGAATAACGAAAAATTACTTTTGTGTACAATTATGAACATTTGGACGCAGTCGCCATTTTTGTAATGATAGTAGTGTGACGTTAGGTGAGAATGGTTGTTTCCTGCACCGGATTCGTGTGGAAGAAACACCTGGGTCAACGCCACCATTGTGTGGACCGCACGGAGGACACGGTGGAGCATACGGTAGAGGTGTGCTCTGCATGGGCAGAGCACCGCCGCGTCTTCGTGGGAGCGATCAGCGGCAGTGATCTCTCGCACCGCGTCTTGTCTGGAGCGAGGAGAAGTGGCATTTTTTACAGAGTTCTGGTGCCTAACTTTAGGCTTCATCATCAGATCAGTTCGATATACCCCCTCTTCAGCGGCTCGCTGGGCAACGAAGCAGCTGATGAGCTGGGAAGGCGGGGATCTAGCACGGTGTTCTTCGGATCAGAACCCATCGTGCCAATACCCTTTGGTCAGCTGCGTGTTTGGCTACGTGAGGACACTAACGCACAAGCGGAAACGTGGTGGTCCCCGGCACTGGGTTGCAGGCAGGCTAAAGAAGCCATGTCATACTTAAATAAAACCCTAACCAGCAACCTTTTGCGTTTGGACAGAGGTAGCCTGCACCTGGTGGCTGGGACCATCATCGGACACTGGCCACTGAACAAACTCTTCACAATGAATATCACGGATAGTCCTCTGTGCAGAAGATGTATGGAGTCAGAGAAAACTTTCGCGCACGTGCTCCTCGAGTGTATCTTCAAAAATCATGATCAGATCATTACAATATTTCTATGGGACCAACTCGGAAGTATAACCAGTCAATCAAAACAAAAAAAATCAAAATCGGTCCACAATCGACCGAGAAATCAGTGAACATACAGAAAAAAAAACATACATTCAGCCGAACATAGTACATCCTCCTTTTTGAAGTCGGTTAAAAATGGGTGCTTCATGATTTGACTGATCTGCAGAAAGAAACGCGTGTTGAAACTTGTGATGCCTTGACGAATCGATACAGAAATAAAGGAATATTGGATCGAATTGTTATATGTGAAGAAAAGTGGATTCTTTACGATAACCTAAGCGAAAAATGCAATGGCTGACCTCAGGTCAAACGCCGCAACAGTGTCCTAAAGCAAAGCTTACCAATAAAACGGTCATGGTAACTGTTTGGTGGTCTCAGCATGGTGTTATTCACTACAGCTTTCTCCGATCTGGTCAAGCAATAATGGCAGATGTCTGACTGTGCCGAACTCCAAACAATGATAGCAAAACTAGCAGTGAAACAGCCCCGACTCATGAATCGATCTTCACCATTATTGCTCCATGATAACGCGAGACCTCATACAGCACGACAAACCGTTTTTACTCTACAGAAACTGCAATGAAAAACCATTCGTCACCCTCCGTATTCACCAGACTTTGATCCAACGCCGAACTACCATTATTTTCGTGATTTGGACAATTTTCTACGTGATAACAAGTTTATTCTCAGGAGGCAGTACACAAAATGCTTTCACACAGTTTGTCGAATCAAGATCACCAGAGTTCTATCGCAAAGGCATAAATGACCATCATAATATTAGATGGCAGCAATGTATAGATAATAATGATAATTATTTTGATTAAAAAAATATGACAAACTAAAAAAAAAAAAAAAACAATATTTATATTGTTTTTTATCGGCAATTTCATACTTTAACCCCTAATATTATTGATTTCTGCAAAACACACCCACCCACATCTTCATCATAAAGATATCACGGTAACGACCTGCAAAGAGACACAGGGATTGCCTGCGGAGCTGAAAGATCCACGCGGGCAAGGAAATCGCCTTATATTTCCACACAGTTGTGGCCACATTGGTAAGATTATATTTTTGTTCTGTGAGCCCGAATTCTTTATTGTACACCAAATCTAAAATTACAATAATTAGGAACTTAAAATTAATATTAATAATGTATCAAATAAAATGTACCTACCTAAATTGTTCCTGATAAATAAATAATAATAGCTATAATTTAGAGCTTTTAATAAAACGCCATTAGTTTTATTTTCCAAATATGTTTTAAATGTTATCTATGATAAATTATCCTGTACGATAGATATTTTACTTAATTAAAATACCTATATAAAAAACTGGGCAAGTACGAGTCGGGCTCGCGCACTGAGGGTTCCGTATAAATTTACCTTTGTAAATACTTCAATTCCCGAATAGTCTCGAAGATTTTCCGAATCACAAAAAAAAAAGTTTTTTTCCCATGACGTAACAACAAATTTACTGTTTTCAGATTTATTCCTATACCTGTGCTTTATACGTCAGGATTCTGGGTCAATGAGAAGTACCCTATGAATTTTGATTCCCTTGAAAGGTCGAAATATTGGAAACTTAGAAGTTTGATTTTTTTCACAGCTTCAAGAGACATACCTAAGTATATGTTTTTAATTTCAACTACGATACCTCCACGCGACAGATAAATGAGAGATTAAGGGTCTTGACAGACAGACAGACGGACAATTAAGTGATCTTATAAGGTTTCCTTTTTCCTTTAGACGTACGGAACCCTAAATATGAGATTAGATGAAGACATTTGTTGAATTAAATTAAATTTTTTGTTAAAGGTCATTCAGTGGTTTTGTTGAAGGACCCTCCTTCAACAAAACCACTGGGTGACCTTTAAGCTCATAATATTTGAGGCTAAAAAGGGTGATGGTGATTACCACTCCGAAATGGATGCCCAAAATTATGAAAAATGGATCCTCATTGAAAAATATACTAAATTTTAGATAAGGATAATGCTGTTTATCATTCCTGAAGAAAAAGTGTCAACCACTGAAAGGCTGATATACAAAAAAGGATAAAACAAAAAATAAATTGCCTTTGAATAAACATATTTGTTATAGAATTATTATCATATTAAATTGAACTTTAGACGTTTTCGTGTTTAGATAGTATAATTTAAATAGGTTCTGATAAAATTTAGGTGTTGTTGCTTGTATCCCTATAATAAATAAACGATTTTAAAAATTAATTTGTTTAATTAAAACACTAGAAATATTATTGTATTAAAAGGTTTAACACCTGAGTCAAGTAGTTATTTTTTTTTTTTACCTTCACTTGACTGCCTAAACCGATGGAGTATAGAAGAGGTTAATGTAAGGTGCTGACGTTTTCACCCGCTTCCATATAAAGTAACGCTATATATTAAATCAAAACTCACGCGATACTCTACTCAGATTGCTGCATCTTCTTGTAATTCCTGAGACCTTGTTCCCTTTGTGGGGTTTTATCCCACCTTTCCATTCCTCCCTACTCGGAATATAGATCTTAAACTCCTTTTTGAGATTGTGAATGGTATGTATTTTGTCACATCCCATGTCCATAATCCAGTCAAGTTCCCTGTTTGATCTAGGTTCTGATATATTATAAACAACAATATTGTTTCCAATATGGTTTCCCTAGGAATATAATTCATATTATCAAGTTACAAATTATAGAAAAAAAATTGGAAAATAAGTCATTCATCATTTTTGGTGTTGCGGAACACATCCAAATTAATCCTAAATTTTCAAACGGCAAGCGAGATATCAGTGTCAGTGTGTGTGTAATGTAATTACTTCAATGGCGTTGTAAATTGTATTGTAATATTTCTGACACTATTGACTTTTTGCATTCCTTTTACTAAACTTCAAATGATTAAAACTATTTTTATTGGGTGGGAATTCATCCAATGATTTCACCGGGTGAAATGAAGGTGAGTGGGATAGCTAAGAGTGTGAGGATCTCGGAGCGACGTGTGCAAAACATTTTGAAAAATAAATAGAGGTGCGAAACCTTTGCGCAAGATGGGTGCCGCATTTGCTGATTGCCAACCAAAAACAAATGCGAAATCGATTTTTGCCACAGTCTTTAGACCGTTTCAAAAAGGATCCAACCAGTTTTATGCAATGATTTGTAACAATGGATGAGATACGGGTCCGCCACTATGTACCAAAATTGAAACAGCAGTCCAAGCAGTGGGTGGAAGCCGGTGAAGCAGCGCCAAAGCGATCGCCCTTGTTCAAAAGCTCACATTGCCAGTGTGTTGCCATTGGCATATGGTTAATTGATTACCTTGCAAAAGAATAAATGACTACTGACGAATATTACTCCAACCTCCTTGTCCAGCTGAATGCCGAAATTCTCCAGAAGAGACCTGGCTTGAAGAGTAAGAAAATCATCTTTCATCAGGACAACACATCTGTGCGCAAGGGTGCGTTAGCGCTGGAAAAACTTCGGTATTTGGTATACGATTTGCTCGGCCGTCCCCTATATTCTCATAATTTGGCATCATTAGACTTCTATCTGTTCAAAACTCAAAGTAATTTATTTCTGGGAAGCGTTTCACATCGAATGAAAAAGTTGAGAGGGCCGTACATGACTATTTTCATACCCTTCCAGACTCACACTTCCAGGAAAGAATAGTGACGACGATGTATGATACCTAATATTTGATTTATAAATCGAAATCACAGGAATCTGGGGTCAGTTTAGTAGAGAGTATGGGTAGTGAGTTTATAATAAATGTAAATAAACGTAAGTGGTAGGGGTGAACCCTACAGTTTTACCGTAGATACCTTGTTTGTTTTATTTAAAACACCCTCATCAAGTTTTAAGTAGCTTTTCGCGGTTTATAATATATAAAAACTTAATGAAAGAATAAAAAGTTGTAAACAATTGAAATTAACTCCGTAGGCAAAAGGGAAAATAAAATGTTTTTTTTTTCAATTAGCTCTTTCCCTTAGCTGGTCATACGTCACTACTTTGATCCTTATAAGCGGCACTATCGAATGAGTACGTACTGGTTAATAGTGTACTACTCGCGCGCAGATTGTACATATACATATAGGTCTGTACAACTTTAATGTCCTTGAAAAACGCTTAAGCGTCGTA
The DNA here is from genome assembly GCA_961205895.1 of Mythimna pallens. Lineage (NCBI taxonomy): Eukaryota > Metazoa > Arthropoda > Insecta > Lepidoptera > Noctuidae > Mythimna > Mythimna pallens. Next base: position 30,411,482 of record OY540824.1, read on the forward strand.
CTGTAGTTTAGCAGGGATATAAAAAAATAAACGCGCAATTACGTAATGATAATAATACATACGCGGTTAACTGAAGTTAAACACTGTACCTATCTAAGGATTTTGTTAGCTTCAGCCAATCCATCATCAGAAAATTTTACAATGCTTCAAATATTTGTTTCTTTTTTTCAGTTAAAACCAGCACTCGACGTCAAGAACGTGGCTTTCAATTTCAAAACACAGTAGAAACCCCTCGGCCCGGCAGGATCGCGACATACATAGAAAGAGAGAGTATGATGCAGCGCGCGAAACGGGCTCAAAAAAACATTGTGATATAAAATTATAGTTTACACTTTCTCTCATAATGTCATCATGATGATGTGATGATTTGGTGTGATCTTCTTATGTCAATGTTTAATAGTGTTTAAAATAAAATGTAACAAATACCACATCATGTACTTTACACAAGCATTCAAAGCAGTGTTGTATCAAAATAGCTTCTTCACCTTTGTAATAAAAAATAAATCTTTTTTGTTATAATTAATCGAGTTGTTCAGAATAACAGGAAAAAAGCGAATAAGCATTGCTACTCGTATATCCAACGTGGCAATGCTGACAGCGTTCTGTTCTGGGCACTTTTACTATTGACATTGATATTATGAATTTTTAGGGCTCCGTAGCCAAATGGCAAAAAACGGAATCTTTATGGTTAGTCATGTCTTTCTGTCTGTCCGTCCGTATGTCACAGACACTTTTTTCCAAAACTATAAGAACTATACTGTTGAAACTTTTAAGTAGATGTATTCTGTGAACCGCATTAAGATGTTCATACAAAAATAGAAAAAAAAAAACAATAAATTTTTAGGGTTTCCCATACTTAGTACTGAAACACAATTTTTTTTTTTTTCATATAACCCATACGTGTGAGACATCTATGGATAGGTCTTCAAAGATGATATTGAAGTTAGTTTTGGGCACCCCGACTCGGACAGGTTAGGTTAATTAAAAGGCTAAAGCAGGAGTGGAGCAAAGCGGAGCTGCCGCTTTTGCCTTCGTGGTTATTTTTTTATAACGAACCGGAAATAGAAGCTTTACTTTAAACCTTGCAGACAGAAATAGGACTTGAGTATTTGTAAGCAAATTACATTATGTTACTTATAGCCAGAAGAATTTTTAATTTCACGTTAATCTTATCGTGTATAAGTACTCAGGTCCTGTTTCTGTCGGGGTGCCCTAAAATTACCTCAATTTCTTCCCTGCTTTCGTCTCTTACATACAGTGATTTTAAGTCGTAGAACATGTTTTATAGATAAATATAGACCAAAATCTATTCATTTTACACATTATCAGTGGACCAGCAGGTATTCTATACAATCCCTAGGAATTGTATACATTACCTAGGTAAAGTATGTAATGGACAAAAATATTTATAATTTTTCATACATTGCATAGAATACCTGAATTATATAGATATAACATATCTCTTAAACTGTAATATTTATTAGTTTAGATGTATATGATGAATACCTTTTTAAAAAAGGAATGTTATATTAAACATCTTGTGGCTATGGGGGTTTGATAGGCAGCCGTTTTGTATAAAATATTGGTAAATGGCTGCGTTAGACTGCAACCCAACATCAACATAGTTCGAAAATGGATTGCTAAATTATTTTTGTAAATTCTAAATGTTTTTCATAAAAATATCTAAGTATGTTGAAATGTTAGAAAAATAAATATTCTATTTTATGATGTTAGTATTTTTATTTATTTTTATCTTTAACCTTAGATACATTATAGGACAAAATGTCCCCCAAACAAGACGCGCGCGACCACTGTCAAATTGTTCCACATCACGAGAATGCGTTCAAAAATTTTGGGGACTAGTTGCGGGATACTGGCCAACGTTGCAGTGACACGTAGATTGAGCTCTAGGCATCGCGTTGGGGGACTTTTTGTCCCCTAATGTATCTGAGGTTTTAGTCTATCCACCTGGCTGAGTAACCCATGTGATTTAATTTATGCAACACCGAAGTATGCCAATTTAAAATAAGCCGGAGACTCAAACCTAAATTTGACATCACTACCATAATACTAATTGTAGTTTCATTTAGATAGGTATTAAATAAATAACCAATTCTGAAACTGTTTTCAACAAGTTTTCTATGAAAATCGTTATTATAGCACGGATAAACCTACCTATATAATTAGTACTCATCAAGACCATTCCAAAAAGCTCAAAACAGGATAGGGTTATCTGAATTCCAATGGCCACCTTCCGGTTCCATCACCAGACCTGCTGCATGTCATAATAATAAATTTAGTATTTTTATCTTATTTACACATGCATGCAAAATTTTAGCTCAATCGGTAACCGGGAAGTGGATCAAATTTAATTTGCAAGATTTGATTACAGTCATACAAACATCGGGACAGGTGAAACTAAAAGGTGAAACTGAATAAACGTTTGTGAAATAGAAAATTAATAGATTACGTCAGTTAAAATCTCTAAATATTTGATTCAAAGATAGTCTTGATTATCAGGAAGCCACTTATCACGATTATACTTTTCAGTTTATACAAATCATATACTAACCGATTTTTTTTTAGTCAGGTCTTTTTACCAGAGTAATAAAAACCGCGGTTTGATCATTTTTGCATAGAAATTATCAAACCGCGCGTTATATTTAAACTAAGAGTTTATAAGGAGCAGTAGTTTTTTACCAGAGTTCAAAAAGAAGGAGGTTCTATGTTCGGCTGTATGTATTTTTTTATGACCGATTTCTCGGCCAATTGTGGACCGATTTAAAAATTATTTTTTTGATTGAAAGGTTATACTTCCGAGTTGGTCACATAGAAATATTGTTACGATCTGATGATGAACTTCGAAGATATGGAACGGAACTCTTCATAGGATCACAGCAGAACTGTCGTAACAAGTAAAATGGCTTTGTTTATACGTATACACGATGACTAAGTTGTAGTATTTTTGAGATGTGGTACGGCAACTAAAAAGTGTATAATAAAAATATTTTTCCGTAAATAAAAATACAACTGACTTCAATCTAAACAGAACACTAAAAAGCGCAAAATAACTTAAATTTCGGAAGTCTTTGTTTAATAACGAAGAGACAAAACTATTACAGAAACACCAACTTCTGAAATTAAAGTTATTTTGCGCTTTTGAGTGTTTTTTTTTTACATTGAATTCGGTTGTATTTTTCCATTTGAAATTAATATAAAACATGGTACAAGAATTCAACTATATTGTTAACTTACCTATTTAGATAAGTTGTACAGATAGGTAAACAGGAGCACGTACAACATTTAGCCGACATAATAACACCTCTAGGTGCTGCCACGTTCAGACAGTAGAATGTCTATCTTTTATTGTCCTGAAGTGTTAAATTAGTGTCTTACCGGTAATCAATATGAGCTGACGGCTGTTTTTTTTTTCACAGGGGGTTTGTCAGACAGTGAGACTGGAAGAGGACCGGTTCGTGGGCGAAGCTCGCGGCGGGACGATCCCCGGCGGCACACCCTCGCCGGCAATCAACTATTACTTTACCCTCATCACAACCCCGAGCATGTGGCCATCGAAGTAAGTCAACTAGTCTTGTTTCAATGTTTCAAAGTACTTGTTTGCTTTTCGATTTATAACCTAATACAATTTGTATTATATTATACCCAATTATGTTGGGCATCAACTGGTTCGATTATAAGGGAACGGTCTGTCATTTTGTATTTTGTCGCCTCAGAGGGTGGTCAGCAAAATTGTAGGGGCCCAGTAGAGCCGGTGGCCACTATGGCTGCGGGAACGTTTGAAAGAGTTACCGTGACCTTGGAATGCAAAGAGCCACTGATGGACCGAGGTGGGTTTTAGTCAGTACAATACTAACACACCCTCTCGCTCTCATTTGATGATATCCTCAAAAAATTAAATATTACGCTAACTATCACTACACTAGTAACTTTCTTAACTACTAGATTTCGTGCATAGCGGAACTTTTTGGTAAGTCGCGCTTAGTGAAACTAGATTATAGTGAAACTAACCGCGTGCCTATGGCAGCCGGGGGTCAGGTCTGGTCACAGATCTGCAAAATACAAAAATACTTTAGAAAATTTGAATTTCACGAGTTACCCTGGAATATCCACCTTAAGTCCCTTCTTTGGCGCACAAACCCCTGGTATTTCATGTGAATGTAGCATAAACAGTTTCTTTAGTTTTCGATCCTTTTTTTTGTTTTTTTTTTTTTTTTTTTACAATCAGTTTTACTGCTCACATTTAGATTAGGTCATTGATCTCCTAGAAATGGTGATCTATGTACCACATCATCATCATCATCATCCTGCCCTTGTCCCGTGTTATTTGATGTCGGCGCAATACGTTTTTTTCTTCGATTCTGCTCTGACACTCGTCATACTATCACTAACTTCCTTATCTTTCAAATGGTGATCTATGTACCTACCTAATTGATTTTATCAATGACTCCACAAAATATTACAATAATTGAGCTGTATTAAAAATACACAATTATCACTTACTTTGTTGATCACCCGTCGTACATGAATTTAAACACGCTCACATTTAAAACTAATATTTTAGAGAATTCAGAAATTAGAAACGTTTATTTCAAATAGACCAAATACAGGCACTTTTGAATTGTCAAAATGTTGGTCAGACAAAAAAACAAGTGAAGCTAAATTGCACGTTCCAAAGCGTAGATCTCTATGGAGAAAAACGCGCAAGAAACTCCATGGACATACTTTTAAATCATTTTATGAGTTACATATATCTTGGTTGCATATTTTTTGTCGCTTCTAATACGTGAGCACAATGTAGATAAGATATAATAATTTTAAAAAAATACGAATTAAAAAATAGAAATTGAATTAAGCCAATGGCAGCTAAGAGATGACCAGTCTCAACTGACGGCACCCGTTCACGAGCATGACGCGTGCCCCACTCAGCTCAACAAAAGTTTCTGTACAAAAGTGACTGAAGAGCAACTGACAAGAGCTGTATCGTATCAAAATCCAGTAAGAGACTTTTATTTAATATTATGACATGACCCTTGAAATTGTAACCACCTGCATAAGTTATTAGAAGAATTTTAGCGAAATAACATAATCTATTATAGATGTTGAGATATTAGAATGGATTTTGCGACGTCGATCAAAATTTACTACAATACCAAAAGTTATCGACGACTGATCGATTAGTGTTTGTAGTTACTTAGGCCCTTTTTTGAGGATGGGGAAGTTATCAAATAATAATTTTTTTTGGGGTATTTTTAGGCAGAACGAGATGGTGTCAGACTTTTACTGACAAAAATACACCCATGTTTCTCTAGTTGTTCTTTGCGTCCCAGGGCCGTGGTGCCTCTTTCAAACAATACCGCAGCCCTGGGCGTAGTTACATTCTAAGGCCTATTATCCACGCACGCGTAGCTTCATAGATTCGTATTCGTCATTATACGCTTAGCCTTCGCCTGCGAGACCCAAAACGACGGCATGACGTTGACGAGTTTCATAGAGCTGCGTATAATGACAAATATTACGCGTCTATGAAGTATCCGTGGACAGTATGCCTAAGTGTACGATTTTAACGCACTTAAAAACTTAGTAAATGTCGTAAGCTTACTCTAAATACTTGTTTATAACAAAAACAAGTTCTTGAGGTTGCGTACATTTGTGCGCGATTAGATATAGCTTTAACAGAACTTCTCAGTCGACTTTTAAACCTTTTCGGTCTCAGAGTTGATAATAGAAATAGTCTAGGACTCGTAACTCAGTTTTGATTGCTAAAATCTGTTTTTTTTTTACAAATTAAATATTAATTTGAAGCACTTACTGGGTTTTGATTATGTAACAATTGTTGGCCAGGTTATCTGTGATTTTTATTTATTTTTATACTTTTTTTATTAGCCCAGTCCCCTTCTCCCGATGAATACACCAGAGTATGCCACAATCTGCAAGCTCCGTGGTCAGACGCCAGACAAGATCATGAACGAGAAGGTATTATTTGTAAATTTACACAATTTGGGTGTTGGCATCACTAATACTTTCGATGTTTATGTGCTTAACAAATCCTAATAGCAGATTATTCACCAAAGAGATGAAGCAGTGCCTTATCTCATATTATATCCTGAGACTAACAAAAAGGATCTTAGGATGAACTCCCCAGAAAGGTTACGCCAAGAGTGCCTGAGTTACTAGCGGAAGAGTTAAAACTAGAAACTTCAACTGCAGCCTGAGTTATAGACAAAGACAGTGTTATTCCCGAAAAGCTTTTTATCTTCACACCTTCTGTTAGATATTTGTATCAAGTAATTCTAATTATGTTATGTTTGTGAAACAGAGGATAATATAAAACTTAAATCAAAAATTTAAAAAACCCTGAATCAATTAATGTAAAGTACAAATCATGACCTTTCACCCCTCATTACAGTCAATCAAAAAGTAAATCTATTGACATTTATCATCATCATCATCATTTCAGCCGAAAGACGTCCACTGTTGGAAATAGGCTTCCCCCAAGCATCTCCACAACGACCGATCCTGTGCGTCCCGCATCCAGCGCATTCTCGCGTCTCTCACTAGGTCGTCGATCCACCTTGTGGGAGGCCTTCCAACACTGTGTTTTCCGGTGCGCGATCGCCACTCTAGATTTATCATACAGTTTTGTAAAGCAGGCACATCTTATGCCCTTTCATTTGGCCCCATTTGGTATTGAATATATGTAAACATTCGATTGTTCATTCCCACGTTTCTTCCATAAATTGTAAATAGCTGAACCGATTTTGATAAAACAGAAACAAAACCATCACATCAAAACAAAACCTGTTTACATATATAAAAACCTTTTCCAAATCGATTCATCTGTTTAAGATTATAGTGCCACAGACAGACACACACACATAGTGGTCAAAGTAATAAAACCCCTCTTTTTGCATCGGAGTTTAAAATCGGTGTGCATTACGCTAAATAACTGCAATATAACACCGAGCTTAAAGTTCTTGCTAATTTGTTTAGTAGTTTTTATCAGCAATCTCATCCTAAAGTTATTATTGTGAAATAATATTAGTAATTCTGTAAATAATCCAATCGAATTTGTAACTTTCGAGCTCATGAAGAAGAAGCGTGAGATAATTCTAGTTTTCAAATGATGCGTGCATATACGAGCTCACAAAAGGGTTCGCAAAATTGGCTATCTAAGTCATTAACTCTAAACAGTCTAATAATTGGTAATAATTGTGTGAATGTTCTTCTTGAAAAGTTCTTTTCAGTGGTGTATATATTAGTTCTTTTAGCGACCCATGGCATAGAGTCACAGGGCGCTAAAAGGTCCTTTTTCCTACAAAAAATTGGTTATCCGTTGACGAACTTCGAACGATACCAAATTCGGCAAAATGTTCATCTTGAAAAGTTTTTCTCAACGATGCAATTTCGAAACTTGGTTTTTTGCACAGATAAATTAAACAGTAGGTACCTACTGTTTAATTTATCTGTGCTGTTTGACATATCTGTGGTTCTATGATAGGTACACTATTTTAACCAATTTGAACGTCATCCCAAAAATTAAACACTATATTTTTTACGTCTTAATGAATGGCTAAGAAAAAAGTTTGTATTATTTTACGAAATTATTTATTCTATAATAATAATAATATTTACAAAATTCACCCCCTAAAAGAATGAAACGGGGGTCCGAAGTTTGCATGGAGAAAACTAATTTTACGCGAGCGAAGCAGGCTAGTTATAAAATGTTTTGTCTTGAATGACTGACTGACGCAACAAAGCAAAGCCTAAACCGCTGATCGTAAAGATTTGAAACTTGAAGGGTATGGTCTTTGTATGACGTAGGCATTTGATAAGAAAAGATTTTTCGAAATTGTATCCTTAAGGGGTTTTTTTTTTTTTTCGGATGGGAAAATCATCTAATGACAACCCCCGCTCTTGGGCGGAGCGGGAGATAGTGTCAGACTTTAACTGACTAAAAACCCACTCCTGTTCCTTCTTTGCCATTTTTATTTTTCCAGGGCCCCGGGGGTCACTTTCGCATCACCCATGGCCCCAGTAGGCTTCGACCCTGTTGGGCCCCTACGGTTGCTGACATCTCCTTGAGGCGCGCGTGGAACACTACGCGCCGTCGACGACTTGGGCTCGGTCCGGATGGTTACCGGACGATCGGACGGCGAGCCACCCATTGCTCGCAGTCCGCAAGCCCGCGCCTACGGTGGCCGGAAATCGGGATCGGAATCCCGGCGGCGGTTGGGGCGTGAGGACCGTTGCCGTTGCCTCACGCGATCGGCCGCCTCCTTTGCTAGCATTACTGCTTCGCAGAAGGAGGCGACCGCCTGCCACTCCTCCTCGCTCCGGACCATGGCCTGTACCAAGGCCCGGCGCGAGAGATCGCTGCCGCCGATCGCCCTCACGAGGACACGGCGTTGCTCTGCCCAAGCGGGGCACACCTCTACCGTGTGCTCCACCGTGTCCTCCGGGCGGTCCACACAATGGTGGCACCCGGGCGTCTCTTCTGCACGGATCCGGTACAGGAACCTCCCGAACTTACCATGCCCGGTGAGGACCTGCGTCATGCGGTAAGTAAGGACGCCGTGAGGTCTTTCCAGCCACTCCTCAAAGAGGGGACTTATCGCCATAATTAAGGCGTGCCAAGCACTGGGTTGCGACAGTCGCCGTCGCCATTCCACCATGAGATCCCGCCGGAAGTTTTTCCGCCATGCCGCTACTTGGCGCGGCAGCGGAGTTTCGCCCCGGCGTTGCATCTCCATGATCCTTAAGGGGGGTGAAAAAGGGACGCAAAGTTTGTATGAGACAGCGTGATTCCTTGGTCCAATCTATTTCAAATTTTGCATGAACATTCTTTAACAGAATTGATGGAAGACGTGTTACGTATTTTATTGAAATTCATCCTCTAACGGGGTTAAAAAGGGGTAGAAAGTTATTTTGGGGTTATTTGCTTCGGAGTTGACCGCAATACTTTTTAGAGTCCTATAAAACAAAGTCGCTTCCCGCTGTCTGTCCCTAAGTATGCTTAGATCTTTAAAACTACGTAACAGATTTTGATGCGGTTTTTTTAATAGATAAAGTGATTCAAGAGGAAGGTTTGTATGTATAATACATGCATTATATAGTAGAGAAATACTGATAATTTTAGATGTTTCTAATGTGTTGTCGTAAATAACCACATTTTTTGCGCTTACATTGCAAACGCTGGCTTAACCCTACGAGATAGATCAAAATAATGTACTACAGTATTGTAAACCTTAAAAAGGTCTACAAAAAAATCTGCAATGGTATATGACTTATCTAATTATGTACCTTAAATATATTGTGCATTTAATACAGATCAATATGGCTCTTTACACCATGCAATTTAAATGAATATTTTCGAAGATATTACAGATTTAAAACGCAGGGTTATAGCGGTTGCGGTGGTATCAGCATTGCATCCGTGCGAAGCCGGGGCGGGTCGCTAGTTTGATATAAATTACATTTTATTTTGACACATGTTTTAAAACTCAAATGTCAAACAGAATGATGATAGGATCAAATGATGACAGATCAATTTAAATATATTTTTTTGTATAGATACGTTATAATATTATACATTTTTTTTTTGTTAGCGTAAATAAACTCTTTTTCTTTCTTTCTAATCAAGAACCTTACGATAGGATACGGATACATTCGCGGATGCAGGCAAGATTTTTCTATTAAATTTACTGTTGGTCAAAGTAAGAAGCAATCGTGATATCGCTTTACTGGTCGCATCATCCGGAATTACTGCTACGCTGCTTGAAGGAGGTAAAACTGCACACTCCACGTTTAAACTGCCTCTCGATTTTATACAAACTGAAAACCCACTTTCCAATATACGTAAACAAAGTAATACGGCAGAAGTACTCCGTAAAACGAAATTAATTGTTTGGGATGAGAGTACTATGGCTCATGAAGGGAGTTTCGAAGCCCAAAATAGATCTTTACAAGTCAAATCAAATCAAATCAAATCAAATCAAATCCTTTATTTGCTTAGAATGTAGGTATTACAATACAGATGTTATAAAAATATAGTGAGCCAGGTACATTCTGCCTGAGTTTTGGCATGCAAAATTAAATTATCAAAATGATTATTATTATACAGAATTAAATAATAAATGTCATAATCAATTAGATTGAATAAAATAATAGAATAAAAAAATAAAGAAAATTGTTACAATACTAAATAAAATAAAAAATAATAATTAAAAAGTCAAGGTAAAATACAAATCTAATAAAGTCAATAATGTTATATTGTCGAAATGTCACACAAAGGGTCATTCAAAAAATCACTTATCGAACATTTCTGTATCTTTTTTGATACAGAAATGTTCGATAAGTGATTTTAAGTCTTAAGCCTTAAGTCTATTTTTAAATTGTTGAAAGCTGTCATTTTTTATGCTGTCTGGTAGCTTATTAAATATTATTGGACCCATGCAAAGAACACTTTTCCTAAGTAGTGCTGTTTTATAACTACCGACAATTAAATGGTTTTTGTATTGGCTTCTCACAAGATATAGTTACTGTATTGTTAGCAGGCAATTTCCGGTAGATTTCCCGGTAGAGGGGAAATGTTACTGCCGGACAGTTCTCAGACATATTGCTTAAAATAGGACATGGTGTTTTCCCGGAACTTGATAATAATATAATTCTCCCTACAGGGTTAGGTACAATTTTTTCCATTGTAGAAGAGCTCATAGCTAAAATTTACCCAAACATAGAAACCTGCAGAATGATTATGTGTGCGCTCCATCCTACCTCCAAAAAACGAACTAACCTCAGTCATAAATTAAACACATTTGAATTTTTTTATAAACTAGTGCTTGACTGCGAGTCCACTTGATGTTAAGCAGTGATGTAATAGTTGATGGTGAAGCGCACTAGTTTATTAAGAGCCTATTTACTCTAGCCGCAGCAGGCAAATTGTTCCAGTTCTTCGATGTACGCGTACTAATTATTTATTATATTAAAATAAATTAGTCCGGACCATAGAGGTTTTAACAACGTAAGGGTCGATACTCGCCGTACTTCGGGTTGCCCGATGGTAGAAATGAGATGGCGGAATCAATTCATGCAATTCCCGCGCACACTCTCCAAAAATGCATCCTGTAAATTACCGAAAGGCTGGCTGCACTACGTCTGTGCTCAAGGCTTTGTAGATTGGACTTAACCAAATCTGGATTACCAATTAGCCTCTTCACATGCCTTCCACCGAGTTCAAAGCTGCCAGGTTACATTTAGGAGCACCAGCCCATATTTGGCTGCAGTACTGCACACGATCGGACTTGTGCTTTGTATAACGTTAAAAACTGTCCCGGTGTGAAGTACCGCCGGACCTTTGCAAGAACACTGAGTTTCCTAGCAGCTACCTTAGCTTTGGGCTCAATGAACCGCCCAAAATTAAGGTCTGAGTAAATTTCTACTCGCACTCCAGGGATACATTCTGAAAAGTAGGAGCCAAGGTGAACGGGCTCCTTTTGGCGGTGAACAGACACGCTTGTGTTTTGGCGGCGTTGAATCCCGCCAGATTGGCTTCACAGGAGTCTGCCTGCAGTGAGACATTCGTAAGCTCAACCATAGCCTCTCTTTCGTACCGGATTAGTTCTTTACTAGCCTGAGCACTTGGCAGGTCTCTCTTTAATTATGCTATCATCTGCATACCTATAGATAGCGGGCATCAGCAGATCGTTGATATGCAGCAGGAAGAGAGTTGTAGAGAGAACAGACGCCTGAGGAACTCCGGCATTAGTTGTCATATGCTCTGATGAGCATCTGTCGACAACAATGCGGGGAGATCGTTCACTCAGAAAGTTCTCTTTTACCTAGTTAATCCGACCAGGGAAAATGCCGACCGCTGGAAGCTTACACAAAAGGCCTAGCTTGCCATACTCTGTCGAAGGACTTCGAGACGTCTAAGGGAATGGTAATCGCTTCCCCATTCTTCTCGAGGGCCTCGCTGCACAAGTGGGTGGCATATACTAGTAGAACCCCCGTAGATGGGTTGCGGCGAAACCTGTACTGTTGGTCACTGAGGAGATCGTTACCTTCCAGGTATGCCATGAGGCGCGAGTTCAATACACGCTCCATAATCTTGCAGAGTATGGAAGTTGTTGAAATCGGCCGATACTTGGCAGGATCGGCACGACTGCCCTTTTTAGGCACGGGTTGCACGTTGGCAAGCTTCCAGGACTTGGGCACTATACCAGTCCTAAGTGAGAGGTAATACAAGCGCGTCAATACAGGAGACAACTCGGGTGCACCAGCTTTGAGAACAATTGCTGGTATGCCATCTGGTCTACTAGATTTATTCACGTCTAGACAAAACTTCTTTTTTTCCTTATACAAACCTCGGGCATCGAAGTGTGGCAGAGTCGTTGGATTAGCACTGCTAGTGTCAAGTAGAGAATTATGGGTGAAAAGAGATGCAAAGAGCTTTCTCTCTCGCCGTATGAGGCAATGTTCCATCAGGTTTCACCAGCGAAGGTAATGTGGGCCGACAGTTCACCCCGACTGACTTGATTAGGGACCAGAATGCTCTGCTACGGCTGTGCAGAGAGTTTTGTGCTAATATGGGTAATGCGGTCGAAGCGAGCCTTTTTTAGTGCCTTTTTGTAGGACTTGGCATTGACTTAGAAAAAACGTTTATTCATACCTCACACATACAGTAAAATTTAAAAAAAAAACAATGGAATACATTACAATTAAAATATAGTAGTCTGTCATAAAAATCTGTCTGGGTATGACCAACTTCATCAGGCAACCGTGTCCCTTGCTTTACCAACTGGGAGAGGCTCATCGGTATTCCAAAGTTTCGCTTATCTCTCCCAGCGTGGTCGGTCCTCTGGTACGGGAAAAGCCAGGGTTGATGTCAGGCATTAAAATCCCCCAGAGCGACAAACTGCGCATCAGGGTGCCGATGCAGAGCGTTATCGGTGGCCTCACTGAGGTGGCGAAATATTCGAGTTGTCTCCTGGTCACCGTTGTGCGATCGGTAAACACAGGTATAGACAATTTCGTCCACACCGGTGTCCACCAACAACCATAAAGAAGAGAAACTTCGGTCCTCAAGGTGACGGAGAACCTGGCACCAGATGTCATTGCGGTCGTACACACAGACCCCGGCACGCTGCAGGAAATGCTCTAATGAGTATCCCGGGTAGTTGAGATATGCCGCATCTGACGGACATCTGATTTGCGTCTTCGTTAAGAAAAGTAAGTGGGGCTTATCAGTCTCAAGGTGGTGCACTGCATTGAGATTGGCGTGCAGTCCTCGAATGTTTGAGAGGTGCACTTGATATCATTCGAAGGGGTCGAATATGAATATAAATCCGCCGACTCAGTGATAAACTCTAATGATTTCATCATTATCCGGTCGAGTTCCTGAATACAATGAAGCTTCCCGGCCCTCCAGCTTACATATTAAAATTGAGTGTTGGCGCGCCAATTATGTTGATGCGCCTCCAAAATTATACAATGGCACCAGATTGCAAATTTCATTTGCAATCTGGTGCCATTGTATAATTTCTCGATTACATTGCATCGCAATGTAATCGAGGCAACTGACCGGTTGTTCTCGAGGAGAGCCTGCGTTTATTCTTGTCTTAACACAATCAAATTACGACTTCGAATTCAAGAAAGTGCAGTTTTATATTAGTCTTCTTCGCAATAAACATAAACAAAGCGGAAAACTACTTCTCCCATGACCATGTTCCATAGTAAGCGCACAGTGTAGCCTCGCCGGGTACTGGCACTGGGCATGGTCCGGAGCTTGGTCGTGCTAGCGAAGGAGGTGGCCACACGCGTGAGGGAACGGCCCTCACGTCCCAGCCGCCGCCCGTTATCCCGACCCCGATTTCCAGCCTCCGCACTATGGATTATCGTAGAACAAGAGCTGATCATAAATACTTTTTTTTGTTCTTATTTTTTTTCTTAAAATAAAAACTATATACAATAAAAATATACAATAACAAACTATAACAAATACTATAACAAACAAAAATATACAATTAGTTTTTTTATCAATTCAGTATAGAAAACCACGATAAAATTGCACTAGATCTCAACAGTACGGAAATTCAACAAATTGAAAACCTTAAATTAGGTATGTTCAGAGTCAAATATTGAGCACTTTTGAAATATGAACCATATAGTGTGTATATTTGGAAAGGATATTTTAGATTGTGAAACTGTCAAAGTTAATGACAAAAGATAACTGTCATAATTATTTACGCATAATGCTAGAAAAGAACAAATTGTTTCAACTTCAAAGAGACTTTCAGTAGTTAGATAGCTTGCCTAAGTTCTGAATTTTATCTTATATCCTGCTCAAGGTGACATAGAAACCTGCCATATGCAAGAAAATTTTGCGCATATTTGCGCTTTTTGGTGTTATGAAGCATCATGTGATAAAACGTAACAAATGAATGATCACGAAAACTAAATAGATATACAAGGGGTGTTTGGTGCATCGTATGCCCAATTGAAATGGCCGATGGGAGGGGTTATCTGCTATCCTTTCAGACCTCTAAAAACTTCTCACGCCCTGTGGATTTTTTTATCGACTTTTTATCGTTTTATGAAAATAAGACCCAAATTTTTCATTCAAATACAAATTTAAAAAATATATAAGGCGTAGACCCTGAATTTTAATTTTATTTAGTTATGTATTGTATTAGAGTACTTTTAAATTTAAAATTAGTTACATTAGCTATCTATTTTTTTTTTAAATTTACTTGCTACGTTTTGGACTTAAATTAAAGCTGTCCATGTTACAGCTATTTACATGGTTATAAAAAAAACCTAGTACCTCCCTAGTTTCCAACTATCATTACTGCACAACAACTGCTACAAATTTGTAAATTCGCTAGAATTGTGAATGAACATGTTTCATTGCACAACTTTTACGGGACAAATTCTTCAAATCAAATTTAGTGGGCTGTACACAGAATTTTCTTTAACTCTACCTGCTTTAATAACCTTTATTAATACCTTATATACCTAATAATTAACAATTACAATACCAACCCGCACTGCGCCTGCGTGGTTGCTTACGGCCCATTCCCTCTCCTAGAGAGGGAGGCCTGATTACCAGCAATAGGAACATTAAAAGGCTGATTATGGTTATGCTTATTATACTACCTAACAATTTATATACATAAGAGCAACGCTTAATAATATTGATAAACCAAGACAAGGGGCATTCTAGAATGACAGTAATACAGAAAGTCCGTAATCCCAGTTATCTATCAGAAATAATAGGCTGTTGATGATGCCATGATACATAGAATACCCACACAACTACAACTATATGCCATGAGTACCTACTCAAGTTGAATCATGAAGGAGAGTATCATTAAATCACTTTTGTATTACTAGTGTGTGTATTACTTGTACCAAATGGTATATACTGCTTTTGAAAGACGCGCAGGAGACGCCCAATAATGGTTAAAAAAAAATTAGGCTATCATACTACATCATACGAGAAAATGTTTAAGATCGACAACTAATAAAGATGTATTTCATACATATAGATATATACTTACCTACATCGGATCCATCATTACAAGTATTCACAAAACATTTAAAAATAATGTCAAGGGACTAGACGAAGATGCTATGCAACTTTTGACATCATCGCAAATTAAAACGCAAGTAAAACCGCGAGCAAACCCTAGTACTTATTAGATGTATACCTATTTAATTACCTATAGTATGTACTATTTCACTGCAAAATTTCCACTCTTTATCTTTAAAAACAAAGGATATAAAGATTTTTAGTCAGCAAACGAACCATATTTTCTATAGTACGCCGCGCGCCGCTGTCCGGCCGTCTGGTAACCGTCCGGACCGAGCCCAAGTCTTCGATAGTACATAGTGTTCCACGCACGCCTCAAGGAGATGTCAGCAAAACCGTAGGAGCCCAGCAGGGTCGAAGCCTACTGGGGCCATGGGTTTGCTTCTGAAAGGAAAACCCGGGCTCCTGGAACGCAAGGAAGAACATAGCAGTTGATTTCTCTGACACGCTCTATGATTAATGACACCTCTCGCTCTGCCCAAGAGTGAGAGAAGTCATTAGATGATTACTCAACCTAGGGATTCTAGGACACGCACGAAAAAAAAAATTGTTTACATAGAAATACTGCGGTAGGTCTAGTATTCCGATTTTGTTGTAAAAAATAATAACCCGTGTAACTTTCACCAGTTCAAAGACCGAGCTTCGTGTTATATCTTATTTTCAAGTTTATACCTTTAAATCATTAAAATATTGTGATATTTTATAAGTTATTCAAACATTTTGAAATAATAATTTACAATAGGTTACAAGCTGTTGCCCGTGATTTCGCTCACGTTACTCAGTATCCTGCAGGAACTCCGTATCGGGATAAAAGTACCTTATACGTTAATCCAGTGTCTTATCTCTCTACCTTACTACCTACCAAGTGTCATTAAAATCGGGCCCGCCGTTCTTGGCTTATAAATGGTATAACTCTGTTGTCCGTCTGTCTGTCTGTCAAGACCCTTTATTTTGAGATTGCGTGGAGGTATCGAGTTGAAATTAAAACCGTATACACATGTCTGCGGCCCCTTGAAGCTGTGAAACAATCAAGCTTCTAAATTAACGAAAAAAATGATGCCTTTATTTCGCAAAAAAACGTATATTTCGACACTCTCAAAGGAACCAAAATTCATAGGATACTTCCCGTTAACCTAGAACCCTGAAATTTGGCATGAAGCATGGTCATAAAGCACAAGTATAGAATAAATTGGAAAACTGAAAATTTGTAGTTACGTCTCAAAAATAAAACTTTTATTCGGCAAAATCTTCGACACTCCATTCGGGAGTTGAACTAATTACGTAAGTTAGTTTCTACGGAACCCTCAGTGTGCATTTTTTTCAGTCGATCGAAAGTGATGAAAGTACTTAGTTTTCGATGATTTATTTTTATTTATATTATAGATAATAGATAGAAGAAAGAATAAGAAGATAGATTACAAAATTAATAACGTAAAAAAACAATTAAAAATCCTAATAGAACCATTATCGACTTCTACGCGGACGAAGTCGCGGGCAAATATTTCATTTCAATACTCAGGACTTTATTGCATTTCATAATGTTACATATTTTGTATGTTATTTAAATGATTTAATTATGGACCCTGTCGGGCACCGCAAAGTCTATTTTATAGAGAGAGGTTGAATATAATTGAATGAAAAATATTTTTAATATTTTGCGCCTTTATTTGAAACTTAATTTGTTTTATAATGGTTTTAGTTTTTGCCTTAGGTTTTCGTTCCGGTATTACCCGTTCATTTTTACGAAGGTACCTACTGTTATACCATTATTGAATATGTATAGCACTCTTTTCGCGATAGCATTAGACAGAAGTTAAAAAAAGGTTGTTTTATGGTACACTTTGTAATAAAATTACAATATATGTATATTGTGCTTTATTTCAGTTAAAGATTGATGCTGAATTTATTATAATCAACTTATATAGCAACTGGTATACTTAAATGAATTCATTTGAACTATCCGTCTTCTGAATTTATTCGGCTTTTAATTAGATAAATTATTTAGTTCTTACTTATACTACTAGTGTCCATGTCAAAAACCTAAAAGAAGCAGCAGTTGTCAGTAGCTGGAAAATTTTTCATTATATTACACAACTTTAGTTATTTCTATTTGTATGATTGTTAAATAGTTATCTTGTTACCTTGTCTTGTGTACCATTCATATGTTTTGTAAGGAAGAAACATGTATTTAGTACCTACTTACCTTACAATAATAAAATTTACCTAAGTAGGTAAAATTTTATATTGAAACCAATACTTATTAATATTGTTAGAATTTATCTTGAAAAATAAATGTTGTGCATTCCTGCTTCTATGAACCTCTTTTGTCTAATGTAGAAGTGAAAGGAGTATTTAGACGCATCTGAATATAATAGAAATAGTTAATCAAAAAAAAAAAAAAATTTTGTGTCAGTCTTGTGTTTTTATTCGAGTATAAGCTTTCGTTGTTCATCGCTTAAAAAGCTAGCTTTCATAGAAAAAAAAATCCTATACAATAATCGAGTTATTGGTTTTCGAGCCATCGAAGCCGAGCTTTAGGGAAATAATTTACGCAAGGTTATTATTTGCTACGTTGTCCCACATACAGCAGTTTAGATGTATTTTCAGGATAAAAGATTGACACATTAATAAAATTGAATTTACAGTCTAAATGTTTTCACATCTACGCATCCAATAAAATTACGAACCGAATCCAATACAATCAATTCAATTTTTCATCATTATCAATATTAGGTATCAGGTGTAGACTTGCTTACACACACACATTCTGACCACCTCATTTCTTCTTGACTGGGAAGTTTGTTATAAGTACATTTTTTCTTAATATTTGAAACAATTTACTAAACAAGACTTTTTGTTTCAGCCTCCGATTGGTCGCTATGGCCCCCCAACCAACAACCTGCTATTTGACGAGGATCCTGGCATCATGTCTGAGGTTGAAACTGCCTCAACTGGATTTCGACGAGGAGGAAAACAACGATCTTCTCTACCCGTGGTCCGCACCCCCAGCAAAACATTGGAAAGACCCTTGGGTACGTATCAAGATGAAATGCGAATTGTATCTGAATAGGTGTACCAGCTGTCAAATTTAATATAGACAACTACCATACCACACCCGAAACTATCTCCTTCTGGACACTGAACACCGTCATAATGTTTATGGATGCGCCGGGTTGTTAGTAACGAATGAGAACGGGAAGCGGTCGCCTCCTTACTCGGTACATTTTATTTTCCCCTTTTGCTTGTCAATTAAAAATACGAACTTAAGAGCAATGAAAATAAAGTACACTTTAGAGTTTGTAATATTACTTCGTAATTAATCCAGTTAGTCCGTAGGGTATACAAGATCCTTGGCACACACGACAACAAGTGACATATCAATTTAAAACCTTGTCCAAACAATTAGTTTCCTACAAAAGCCAGGACTTGAGATGAATTTACTATAAAATAAAACATTTTATAAAAAAAACAAACACAACCAACTTCAATGTAAAAAAAAAAACTGAAAAGTGTAAAATAACTTTAATTACTGAAGTCGGTGTTTCTATAATAGTTTTGTGTCTTCGTTATTTAACACCAACTTCCGAAATCAACGTTATTTTGCACTTTTCAGTGTTTATTTTTTACATTGACTTAAATGTAAAAAAAACACTGTTGTATTTTATTTGTAAAAAGTTTTTTATTGTACTCTTATTAATTATGGTACCACCATTAAAAAGCACCCCTCAGCCATACTTAAATACCTTATAGCTAGAGTGCATCTCATGAAAATTCTAATAATCCCAAACACGGTTAGATTACACACATCACAGATATTACAGAGTCCTGGTACCTAACTTCAGGCATCATCATCGGATCAGTTCGGGTTCAGTTAGAGGGAGAATATATTTCTCCCTCTTCTTTCAGTCAGTCATCGACCTCACGTATAAACAAAGCAATTTTACTTGTTCCGACGTTTCTCCTGTGATCCTATGAAAAGTTGCATATCTTAATATCTTCGTTGTTTACTGTTCGATATCTTCGAAGTTCATGATCAGATCATAACAATATTTCTATGGGACCAACTCGGAAGTATAACTATTCAATGGTTTTTTATTTTTTTTTTATTTTTTTTTTATTCGCTATAAACCAGTGCTTGACTGCGATCCCACCTGATAGATTTTTTTTATTAAAATCGGTCCCCAATTAACCGAGAAATCAGTGAACATAAAAAAAACATTCAGCCGAACCTCCTCCTTTTTGAATTCGGTTAAAAAATAACGCTAATAACAAATATCACAGAAAAGACGATATAAACAAATATGAGTACCTAGGAAAATAAATCAGTTTCAACAACGACAGTAACTACTTAAAAATCGAATGGAGAACTCAACTTACTTTGAACAAATATTGGAGCCTTGAGGAAATTTTTCAAAGCAATAGACAGTTAATCTAAAAACTAAAGCCATTTCAAGGTGTACACTACCGTGTCTAACTTATGCCAGCCAGACTTGTAAAAACACAGAAGTAATAAATAGAAAAAATAGAACTTGTCAATGGGGTCTAAAAAGGAGCAAGCACAAAATAAAAAATAAAATTAGAGACTCAAAAATAAGAAAGTTTAGGCCAGGTTCCCACTATGCCGGACCGACAAATCTACCGGAAGCCGGATGCCGGAACAGAGTGTTCACATTACACCGGATCCCGGACAGTCAAGTATTCAACTCGTTCACATTACTCCGGTCCGGTATTTCTACCGGCGCGGATCTGGTAAAAATGCCAGATCCGGGATAATGTGAATAGCTTCATATAAATTCTACAGCCACTAGCCCTTCCAGTTCCTGCAGTTTTACCTGTGCGGCAGTTTTACCGGTAAAACTAGTCCGGCAGATTTACCGGTCTGGCATAGTGGGAACCCGGCCTTACCTAACCCACTGATACCCTGGACTATGATAAAAAACTGAAATGGAAATGAGCGGGGTATGTGGCAAGAATGTCAGACGAGCAATGGACCATATGGGCCAGGGGCTCCGACTCCGTGGGTGCTCGGGGGCTCGAGCACCCCTGAGAATCATCAAGAAACAAAGTCAAAGGCAAATGTTTTTATTTCACATAGGCACTTATAAAACGTCAGAAGCTAGTGCACGGTTCCAAATTGGTCGTTTCCTTTGGAGAAGAACCGGCAAGAAACACCATGGTTACTCTTTTTAAAAAAGTGGTTGTTTATAATATTTTCACATTACAGTATTAATAGATATTATGTAAGAAAAGTGTAGACCAGTCAATATTGTAACCAAAAGCACAATAAAAATAATCATATTAAAAAAAAAGTGAGTCGTAATAGGAAGTAACTTAAGAATTCGCGGAGTCTACAGTGTTCTCACATTTACATTATAAAAAAGAGCAAAAAAAAAAACAATTATCAATAAATGACATGTTAACAAAATAAATTACTAACGAATTTATGGTGGTTGGCGTTTAATAATATAAAAAAAGGAAAAGCAATGTGTTAAAAAAAATGTATATATTAAAACAGAGATGAAGCAGTTAATAGACACAATAATAATGAGTTACCAGGAAGCCACATGTGCAGAAGCAGTCATTGCCAAACAAGCGTGTCTTCGACATAGTCTTTAACCTTGTAATACGCTTTTTTAGTTAGGACACGCTTAATATGGGTTTTGAACTTTCCCTCGCTAAGTTCAGTCACCGCCTTTGGTAGTTTGTTATAAAAGCGTATGCTATTTACTAAAAATGACTTGCTGGTCTTAGCTAACCTCCATTTGGGTAATACAATTGCGTGTTTACTACGCGTATTTATGTTATGAAAATCGCTTCTAATTTTGAAACAGATCAGTAATCGCCTTTTAGGTTACGTATAAATTATAATATTTCTTGATACTAAAAACTAGTTTCATTTATATGAGTATGTAATGGTTTCATTTTATATTTTTATCAAACATAATTAGTAATTAAGTACGCAGTATGTAAGTATAGCAGTATGTAAGAAGACCATTTATTTATTTGTCGGTCGATCAGTGTGCATTTCTCTTCTCACACTTTGCCACCCTTTCGAGTCCATCAAATGAGCATGAGCACCCATGAGGTTTTCTAAAAGCCGACAGTCACTGTTTTTCATTAGAAAGTAGTATGTAATAGATTCCAATGTTTTTGCAATATTTGGCGGCAAATATACAACGACATTCTCCTTTTTACTGAAATGCCGCCGGCCCCTGATATGGGCGATTCGTTGAAGAGACTCAAGTGGCAAACGACACAGGGGAAGACCGCATACAAGATGGGCGGACAACATTTAAAAAACGGCTAGTTCTAACCTAACGGGTTGCAAACAAGATAGGGTTCATTGGAGGAGGCCTTCACCTGCGGAGGGCTTCTTGCATAATAAGCAATTAATATTATATTAGGATTAATTTTTAAATTACTTTGCACCGAATAGTATAGTATATATACTTTAGTTAATATAATAATGTAATATAATATTCCACAACTATCACACAACGCCATCTAGTCTCAAGCTAAGCAGAGCTTGTGTTATGAGTAGGTACTAGACAACTGATAAACATACTTATATATTTTTAAATACATACATATTATAGATAAATTACACCCGGACACAGAACTAATGATCGTGCTCATCACACGAACATTATTTTGTCCTGGGTGGGAATCGAACCCACGACCTCCGGCATAGCAGTCAGGGCCACTAACTACTAGACCAACCGGCCAGTCAAGTTGTTTACTCAGTATTTTTTTATTTGCAGGAAATAAAAGATTTTTATTTTATTTTACTAAAATTATAAAGAGTTATGACTTGTATTTTTATATTTGTTTTTAAATTGAATAAACTGAAAAACTATTTAATTGATTTAAATAAAATCTTTCACCGGCAAAATGCTACTTTATCACTAAGTAATAAGCCGCAGAAGGTAGTTACGTTCAAGCGGTTTCTACTTAAGGGCCCTAGCTCCCGAGCAATGCCATAAAACAGTGATTTTCTGAAGCCTACTGCTCGGGAACGGCTGGGACATAAGACTCGAAAAAAAAAAAATTTGATTCATAAATAACATCATAAACATATGATTTTTTCGGCTAATTGTTTTGTCGAAAAAAAATTTAAACAACATGATATTTTTACGCTTGTTTTCCCTACTCCTTCCAAACGGCTTTGATATTAGGAAATATGTTTACACAAAAAAATTGCTGGTAAAGTTATTCAGATTGTATATAGCAGATTTAAATCTATCAATTTATCGCAAAGAAAATGGGTTTAAAGGGCCTAGTTAATTGAACGTCTGGCCAGAGTTAAATGCACACATACTCTATACGTACGAGTATGTGTGCATTTAACATAGGTATGTACTATTAAAAGGCACAATAAAAAACATTAGTACTTGAATCTACTGCTCCAATAACGTGAAACCAATTCAGTAGCAGAAATTCATCCCGCCTATCAATGTAGGTACTCTGTTTGTATTTGGCATCGCTAAATCATTGTCAACTGGATATTGCCAGTGGTAGAGGCCACCTCCTCTGAATATGGATGGGTTCTACGCATACCTGCTTGTTTTTATTTATTAATCTTTATGCAACACAAAGCAAAAAGGTGGACATAATGACTTAGGCATTCTCTACCACTCAACCTAGGATCGTAATGCGACAATATGGTAGGTACATAAAAAGAAAATGTTATTTAGAAAACATGGGTAAAAGTATACCAAGCACAAATTACACGCTAGGGCTTGAAACAAAACATGTGATAGAAATAAAATGTCGCATTTACCAAGTGAAAAACAATGAAAGGTGCTCCTGAGCAGACGATGACCCACTTACCCACAGGGTCCCTACAACTGCATTTAGGTGGACCTTAAAAACGCCACTGATGCCGCTATGAACGTAACCACTGACTGTGCCCAAACACTTTAAGAGAAAAGAAAACCATAGATTCGAAATAAGAAGAATTGAACAATACAGGTTGTAAATAAAGAGAAGCTAAATTGTGGACAGTAGTTAAACGAGTAATACCTGATTGAAATTCTGCATACTTACATACATAATTTATATTTCAGTACCTATCTACTAGTAATATTTATGTTACAATAAATATCATTCTGTGCGCTTTGAAAGCGTACAACGCAATGCAATTTCCGAGAATAGCCAAACTAAAGCAGTTTGCAACGGAATTTCATGCAAACACATCAAGTTTACTCTCCGTTCATTTAAGCCGGCTTTTCATTGAGAGCATACCTACTGAAAGTCTCAGGATTCAGATAAATAAAACTAGATATTAGACTTATGATACATTTATTAATAGGGGTTAACGTATGAAATTGCCGTTTTTTAAAACGGGTTGCTGTGGAGTGTTTTTTATTTCTTTGGAATGACTCGGAATTATAAGTTCAAATAAACTAAACAAAGCAACTTTAAGTACTGCGATATTATAGAAAATACAAGTCACAAAGAAATCATTAAATACCCAATTTCGAAAAAAGAATAACGTACCTTTAATATAATATAAACTTATAATTCCAAGTCAATCCAAAGATAATAGCGCTTCAAAGCAGCCTGTTTTAAATAACGGCAATTTCATAGTTAAAGACATATTTTTAAAGTATATTCCCTTGCAATTAAACATTTTTGCATTTGCTGAAACCACTGTACAAAGCAGTTGGACCAGTCTTCTTTAGGGACTTGTATAATGACTTTATGGAACGCATTCACAGCTGATTCAGGGCACGTAAAACGTGAGCCTCTAAGTTTTTCTTAAAGTTTTGGAAACAAATAAAACTCGTAGGGAGCAAAGTCCGGACTGTAAGGCGGGTCATTAGTTCTAAATCTGAAGCCTTCAAAATAGGCTTCTGTTACCTTAACGGAATGTGAGAATACGTTATCGTGGTGGAAGCTTTTTCATTGCTTCGAGAACGATTTTCGCAAACTTTTTCTAAGACTCTGGGCAAGCAAAAGTCGACGTACCAATCACTTTCCTTTGATCGTCAAGCAATACTGTAGTTTAATATCCTGATTTGCTTTGATTTTCATAAATTTCGTCGGTATATTTTCAAAAAGAAACATCCTCTCTGTTGCCTGTATTTTTCTTTCGGGTTCAACCAGATTTTGCCACCTGATATTATAGACAGCCAATAATTATCCTCCATTAAACTTTTTTATCATTTTAAGGCACCACTGGACATGCAATCGTTTCTGGTCCTCCGTTATGTGGTATCCATCGAGTCTCAATAATTTTAGTATTTGTAACCGCAGTCGCCAACCGTCCTTCACGTACCTCGTCATAGAGATGATCACGTCCACGTCTTAATTCTTCAAACCACGAATACACAGAGCTGCGACATGGTGCGTCATCACTAAATGCCAATTGAAGTCTCTGGCGACTCTCTTGTTGACTTAAGCCACAACGAAAATCATAAAAAACTGGGCAAGTGCGAGTCGGACTCGCGCACTGAATGTTCCGTACAAACTTGAAAGGTAAATTGAGGTTTACGATTTAAGACGTACTTATTAAAAAAAAATTCTTACTAGATCTCGTTCAAAACAATTTTCGGTGGAACTTTGCATGGTAATGTACATCATATATTTTTTTAGTTTTATCATTCTCTTATTTTAGAAGTTACAGGGGAGGACACACGTTTTGCCAGTTTAGAAGTGTCCTTCGGGCAATCAACTCAGTTTAGAAAAATATGATATTATAAACCTCAATATCATTTTTGAAGACCTATCCATAGAAAAAACAAATTTGATTTGTTTTTTTTTTGACTTGGATCTAAGTCATTTTAGCCTACAATAACGCGTTATTGTAGGCTAAAATGGTATTGTATACCTACAATAACGCGTATCAATATTCTCAAAATTTTACAGGTGGAAGAAAAAAATTACTATTGTTTTTTTTTTACTTGTTATCAAATAGTGCTTGACTGCGATCCGACCTGATAGTAAGCAGTAATGCAATCGTTGATGGTGTGAATTAGAATATTTTTTCTATCTCAACTCATTTGTGTGTAACCGGAAAGAGGATGTTGTTTTATGGGAATGTAACTAATCACATTCCCAAACTCACAGATATCTCTATTATATTTAAAAATATAATTTAAACGTTTTTTTATTGATTTATTTTACACTTTTTAGTATTCGTTTGTTTTTACCCACGTCATCTGAAAGGAAAACATTTTTTCGAATCGGTTCACAAATGACGGAATTGGGAATCTAAACCTTTTCGTTTAAAATTCGTTAAAAATCATCACCTTTAAATAATGTCTGTGTCGATAAGCCTTTCCCTACCTCAAAACTGCTCTACCGTTTACGTTTGATATCTTGCATATCAAAAACAGTATTGAATCAATCGTGTTAAAAAGTATCTAGAATAGTATACCTATACTTTCCAATGGAAAGAAACTGTTTAAATATAAAACTGAGAGATAAAGTAAGAAACACAGAAATTCGGAAGGTAACCAAGATAAAGGATGCTCTACATTTCTCTCCAAAGTCTGAAGTGGATTTGGGCTGGTCATGTGGCGAGATATGATGACAGTCGATGGACAATCAACATCACGAAATGAAAAGAACCGTTTAGCATTAGAAAGAGAGGTCGCCCTTGCGCCCGGTAGAAAGACGAGATTGTGGCCTACGTAGGAAGGAACTGGATGACTATCGCCATGATAAAACTTGAATTCTTTGGAGGAGGCTTTTACCCTGAGGGGTCCACAAATTAAACATGCATGATATTTTATAATTACTATTTCAATTATCTTACTTTAAAATGATTAAAAATTTTATTAACAAATAATTGATAATGTAATTTATTTGTTTTTTGTGGAATAAATAAAGCTATTTTATTATTATGATTATTATTATATACCTATACTTTAAGTTTAAAATGATGAGAAAACACGAGTTTTGTGTTAACTAGTGTAAACTAATAGTTTTGTGTTGTGTTTTCCGTTATATATTCAGTTAATGCTTGACCTATTCTAAGCTTAGATATTCTTTGTTTGTGTAAAGTTTAAACATTGTATACATACAAGAGCATGTAAGATTGAGATTGATTTAATGAAAACTTTTTATATTTACTTATACTAGTCGTACGTTTACTTTATGCATGATTTTTATGAGCTGAAATGAGATGTCCTTAATCGACATTATCTGGCAATATTTACCCTTTATGGCTATGGTTCACCCAACCATAGCTATAAAGGGTAAATATTGCCTACATGAAATACATGAAAAGATTCATCTGGAAATGAAGTGAAAAGCTTTTAGGCTACGGGGACGAAGTTAGCGGGCAGCGGAGCGGCGGCGGTGGTGGCACGCGTTGTGTTTACGAGAGATTTTTGTCCTTGTTCGCGAATAAAGTGGCTAAACAGCGGCGACATCTTCTCATATTCATCGATCATTTTTAGATTTGTTGTGGGGAAAAGATAATTTAATTATTGTGTGTTTAAGTATTGTGGTTTTTGAATGTTTTATTAGATTGTTAAATTTTCAACCATTCGACACAAATGTAAATTTGTTGATGAAATGAATAAATAAATAAATTACAAACGGGTAAGGAAACAATAAGACGAGTTTTATCGGAATTATAAAGAACAGGGACAATGCCCCGATAAATTGTATGACTATAGTAGAATAAGCATAGATACATTTTTGCCATCCCAAATCGGTGTCCTATTAAAAATCAATGAAATAATTTGCTCCATGACATCCGGTTACATTTCGAAACATCTTTAAAAGTAAAACATAGAATGCCTTGCACAACACTACGCCATCGCAGAAGCTCGAGCACCGCTTGATTGGCGCGCATCACTCGAACGCCGCGCAGCGCCTTCGTAGCCAGTTGCATATTATTATAAATCTATGCATTTGAAGCGGCGCTGCCGCTTCGCTGCCCGCTGACTTCGTGTCTGTGACTTAAAAGCTTCTATTTGTGTCTTTTTTTCTATTTATTATTATTATTATATTTTTCTATTTATTATTATTATAATACCTGACCTCCATTGTTTAAGTTTATGTGTTGACTAATGATCCGTTTTCTGTCAATAGCCTTGCAAGATGCTTCAACACAAACGCGGGGTTCTCCGATTGTGGCACTGACGACTAGCTTCTCTACAGTATACTCTGACGAAAGTCATGTTTGCAACACATATGATAGCCACAAATGTCAGCGAGAGTTTAATTAATTCAATATTTCAAATATTTCCTTATAACTATCTAAATGTATCAATTCGTAGTATTACTAGTACAATGTAATAAATATAATATAAAGTGTTTTGTGTTATTGATAAATCAATACAAAATGGGGTTGTGGCCTCATGAAGCTATAAGACTTTTGATAAATTAGGTATCTGTAAAAGTTCCCACTCTAAAGTTATATTATAGTAGAGACCTACTAACAGTAAAAAAAACAGTCCTACAAAAACCAAAACCTTCCACTCGAACATTTAACGTTGCTTTTCGATATTAATGGCACGACACGAATTATGTTTTAATCATGGCTGGACATGAAGTAAAAGTAAGGCTGTAGTCTGAAAATAGAGAGTCATCAGTGTAACTGAAAAGTAAACGTGTGTTCATACTAGGATAAAAATTAAAAAATACAAGGCAAAGTTTTTGTTACACAGTATCTAAATATGAATATTAATTATTTATTTTAAAATCAAAGTGTACATTTTTTATTTCCAAAAACCGTCCGTATTCTGTGCTAAAGGGCTTACTTCAACTAGCTAATGTGACTAATCTAATTTACTATAGTCTAATTGGTCAAGGGGCTAGGACAAGCCAAGTGACAAGGAGATTTTCCAAAGACTACACATCCCTATTTTCTTAACGCGACTAAGTCATCTAAATTTAAAAATCGATGGAATATCAGCTCGGCGACAATCAAAGTCATAAATGTGTTTAAATGTAGAAAAAATAGTGGGTTTTTAGGCGAATGAAGACATACCTTACCATTACGGGAATTGAACCTCTGACCATAGCCTGAATCTATAGCAAGCTTTTGTGAAAACCTAGCAAAGTGGTATTGTTTCAGCGGTTGTAATGTCCAAGAAAGGATTGGCATGACAATAGTTTAAAATGTTTGAGATTAGTCAGTCAAATTACAAATTATTATTAGTTATTTTCCGTTTATTCATTTAAATATATAATACACAAAAGTATTAATCCAATTTAAATTAATGTTACTCAAATAAGTAGATTGTTGATATCTTTACCGCTGTCAAAAGTCACTTCATAAAACTACATAGAATCTGAATCACCAAACAAATATTGTTGATTATTTACACTTACACTAAATCAAGCTCTGAAACAAGGACGAAAGACGGAAGGTGATCATTTTCTCGGTCTACGCACGGGTGCTTTATGTTACCTATTATGGCAGAATGGAAAGTTGGTACGTCTTGGAAAAATAGCACAAAAAGAGCAGGTTTAATCCTCAAAGGGCTTTGTCGCTAAGCGACAAAGCCCTTTGAGGTTGCAATATCTAAGGCGTTGGACTGTGCTGTGAAAGAGAATATGCTTTATAAAACAGCCAACAGTGAGCTTTATGTGCCTGTTATGGTACCTATTGAAAACAAGAGCTAAAAATAAAATTACTTAATGCGGTCAAGGTCCGTGTCCGTTTCGGCTGCAAGGCCTCAGTGTCTAGGTAGCAAATGAAATGAGCCACCTAGCTGGCCAGCTGTCATGGTATCTAGAGGCAACATTCCTTGCATGCATGCAAGATTTACATATGGCGTTGCAACGTCGGGGCAGAACTCCGCTGTCGCTACAAGACTTGGCATGGTTGACAGGGTTTCGGCGGGATCTCATAACGATATGGTGACAACGAATGTCACAACCCAGCGCTGGATACTCCATAATAATGGTGGTAAGTTCCTTAAGTGAGAAGTGGCTGGAGAGGCGTCACGGTGTCTTTACCTTGCTCATGACGTAGGTCCTTACCGGACATGGCAAGTTCGGGAAGTTCGTATCATAAAAAAACAAATAAATAAATAAAATGAACTGGTTGATCATTTAAAGAATATAGAATCCTGAATGTATGGATTGCCAAATCAAAACTACCTTTCTCATGCATATCTATTGGCGCAAAGAAACAAAATTACACATTTGTTTTGAGAAGGAAAAACTTGGTGTGAACTGTCCTAAAGTATTTCGAAACTTTTGTCCCTATAGAACTCTTTGCAGATCGGAATCAATATAATATGGTAAATAAAGGATAAATAAATATGATTATGATATAAAAATATTTTTTTATACTGGGTTGGGAAAATAATTGCCCAGCTATACAAAATGATCCTTTGGTAACTTCTGGAAAATGCCTAATAATTATATCGAAAAATATGTATAAAAAAAGAATGGCATGCTAGTGTTGATATACTAATTTACTTAAACGGTTTATCTATAGTTTCTTCAATGGTTAATGCAGCTTTAATATTTTGGACACAGTAAGCATTTTCCTTAGGGGGATCATTTTGTTTACATATTTCTCCTACCTATTTATTTAGCTACACAGATAAGAAAATACTACCAATAAGAGGACATAAGAAAGTACTGCTCGTGAATACTAGAAATACATATACTCGTAGGTAGGTACAGCATGCATGTGTAGAAAAAAAAAAATTAAGTTGAATAACTTGATCTGATTGATTTTAATTTTTAAAGTTTCGAACTAATTACGAGAACTTCAATCTTTAATATCATACTAGACTAGCTTCTGCCAGCAGCTTGGCCAACTTAAAAGTCTGTTTCTCTGTATCTACTTTGGAGGAATAAAACCGTTGTTTCATCCTTTAAGGGGTGAATTTTGAAAAATCCACTCATAGTGCTCGCTTAAGTGATAATAAGAAACCTTGTGCAAAATTTCACGCTCCTAGTCCCAGTGGTTTCGGCTGTGCCTTGATATATCTGTCAGTTTCTTTTTTTATTATAATTATACTGAAAGTTTCTGAATTCTGATAAATAAGACTAGATACTAATATCTAGAGTCAATCTAGAGTTATTTATAAAGTCTTAACTTCCGATACATTTATTGTTTTTCAATGTATATTCGCTCGCAATTAATGCATTTTTGCATTCGTTGAAACCACTGTACAAAGCGGTTGGACTAGTCTTCTTTAATGAAGGGACCCATGGAACGCATTCATCGCTGATTCAGGGCTCGTAAAACGTGTGCCTCTAAGTTGGTATTTAATTCATTAAACCCCAAACGTTCGTTCTCTCATTGTCTTTCTATTGTGTCTTTAATTCGTCCTCATCATTTCAGCCGATAGACGTCTACTGCTGGACATAGGCCTCCCCCAGATGTCACCACAATGAACGGTCATGTGCGTCTCGCTTCCATGGGATACCCGCAACCTTCACTAGGTCATCGGGCCACCTTATAGGGGGCTTTCCAACACTGCGTCTTCCGGCCCCAATGGCCCTCTGTTCTGCGAGCAATGTGCCCTGCCCATTGCCACTTAAGTTTGGCTATTCTTAGTGCTATGTCGATAACCTTGGTTCTCCAGCGGATATCTTCATTTTTGATTCGATTACGCACGGAAACTACGAGCATAGAACCCTTCCTATTGCCCTTTGAATGACTAAGCTTTTTCGATGTACCGATAGTCAATCTGTCACCGTTGGAGAGACTGCAGCACAGCCCAAGTCTCGATCAAAGGCTTTCTCGTGGTACACAAAGGCTAGGCAGAGAGGAAGATTATACTCCTTGGTCTTCTGTATAACTTGCCGAAGTCTGTGGTGCTGAAGCCTTTTCGGAATCCCGGCTAGTTCATCAGTGGCTGGAAGTCATCGAACCTACACGCTACATGACTCTGGAAGACAGCTTGTAGAGATGGCTGAGAAGTGAGATGGCCCTATAATTCTTGAGCAGGGCCTTGTCGCCCTTCTTAAAGAAGAGTACCACCACTCGCGGATGTGTCGCAAAACTCACTTTTTTGTATAGATTTGTTAAAACATTATATAGGTTTATATATATATACATTTTTTTTTAAGTTATGTATGTGATTAGTACCATGTTTGTCTTAAATAAACTCTTTGTCTTTCTTCTTTTTTCTTTCACACCTGCGCTCCATACCTGTAGTCTTTTTCCCTCGAATATGACGGAATCAAACAGCTTCTGAAGGTCCTTAAGGCTCCGTTTCCCACCAGCCTTCGGAGGAGTTTAGTCGTAATTCCGTCATCACACGGTGCCTTGTTGTTATAAAGCTGCTTCAAATCTTTCCTAATCTCGTACAGGCTGACGTCTGGTATATTTTCGGTATAGTGTTGGGTCAATCTAGCTCTTGGGTCGTTTGCTAGATTCGCAGTGAGTTTTGTGATTGATGTGTCCAACTGTCCATAAAAGCTTCGATCGCTACCAGAAGGTCCGATTTGGTGGATACATCGATATATATGTACTACGTACTAGATTACGCGTGCCGTACACTCACTTTAACCGACTCAGGTGCAGTGTCTTAAAAGCACCTTGATATTGATGACATTAGTACAGTTTTGACGTTCATGCAGTGTGAGTACGGCGCTTATAAATTCAAATTAAAGTGAATCTGGATGTAAATAATAATTCTGTAGTAATTTAAGTAAAATTACTGGTTCTCTAAGCAATATATATATCTAATATCGTAATAGTATGTTAGAAAACATATTATTTTATTAAAAAGCTTTCCCATTTTACAATCATAGACTAAAACATGCAGATGTTCACGCCCACAAAAACCAGATTTTACCTACGGAAAAAATTGTGGTTTAGTGAACACAGGCTTGCATGGTGTTTTATTCCGTTTGTTTTTTTTTTTTTGAATATTTTATTTTAATGTTATTTCTTTTTTGTATAAATGATATCAATTAATTCCGTCAAAGATTATGACGACGTGTGTTTTTTGATACTGTAAAATGAACACATTCAAGCTGATGACATAAAATTACAACAAAAAAATAAATATCTCCGAAAAAAAAAAAGAATCTTTAACTGGAATTGTTAAACATTTTAAAGATAAATTTACAGTTGTTGTGTGTTTTGTAGTAGTGTGTTATTTATTAAAGTAGTAGAAACTGGTTTTTGAACTTACACTAACGAGGACTATTATTAAATTTTGAAATAGAGTGTTATTGTAATGAATTGTAGGCAAAAAGCTGTGTCAGTTCTGCGGTATAAAAATCTATATGGATAACATATCATTACACTATGTTGAACGAAACGCGTAAGTGCCGCGAAATTCATGGCAATTAAGACATTTTGTTCGTGAAAAAAGTATCCTCTAAAAGCTATCTAGGCGCTGTATGTTTTAATAGTTTTGTCAGACGACATAATGCCAATCTAGCGCTGCAGCGAACTTTTGTTTTAACTTTTCAGTATTTTGACAAATAGTTTCCATGAACGTGCTTGTCTATCGCTAGAATATAAGTCGATGGGTGGATATGACTCTGCCATCTTTGGTCTTTAGTTTTGTGAACTGGCTCTGCCCAATAGAGAGATCTGTTTATTGGGAAGAGCCCGTATTTCGCTCAATCGCGTTTTTAATATTTCCGGTATTAAAGTGACGGAGATCATGTTTCAAGGACTTAGAGATCCGTTGATTGAGCTGCCGATATGTGCACGCATCATCTGAAGACTGCAAAATGATCTCACGCCGGAGAGGCATAAGCTGGAGAGTTCGATCTATGAGCCTCTTGCTCTTATTTGTACGAGTCTTACAGAATTTAGACCCGACCGTATGGATAGTTTCCACAAACCCATCGTTGTATTGATCCAAGCTCCGTGGATCAATACAACGATGGGTTCGATGGGTTCCTAGGCTTTCGAAACGATTTTGAAGTTCGAGCTGAAAGCTCTCGGAGTTTTGGATCTGGATCTGTGCAGGACGGAGCGTAGACTTCATCAGTTCTTCATCTTTCAAGCTTGACATTGACATTCGATGTGTCTCTTACCATGCGGTGATAACTTCCGGTTTTCACAGCATTGATCACAGAGACATTTGCTTCTTCATCGACATGATGAAGTCAATCTCATTTTTATTTGCACCATCAGGGTTTTTTTTGGAATTATGGTAATCGATGGTTTTTGGTAACAAATAGAAGTCGCAGGTTTTTTTTTAAAGATTGGAAATCATCCAATGATTTCTCGCGCTCTGGATGGAGCGGTCTGACAGGGCGTGTCAGACTTTTACTAACTTAAACCACACCTGTGTCCTTCAATTACCTTTTGCGTTCTAGGACTAAGGGTTTCCTTTTCAGAAATTCCCCGCGTTCCTAGCTAGCGAGCATCAGTTCTGCTGGGCCCCAACGGTTTGCTGACATCTCTTAGCGCATGGATCACAACGCGCTGTTGACGACTGGGGTTGATCCAGTTAATTACCGAACGGCCGGACGGCGAGCTACCCATTGCTCGACGTCTGCAAGCCCGCGTTTACCGTGGCTGGTAGTCGAGGTCGGACTTACGGCGGCTGGGGCGTGAGGATCTTCGTTCCCTCACGCGTGCAGCCTCCTCCGTCGCTAGCATTACTGCTTCGCAGAAGAAGGCGACTGCCTGCCATTCCTCCTCGCATCATAGCCCGAACCAGGGCCTAACACTAAAAGTCGCTGCAACCGATTGCCTCCACGAGGACACGGCTGTACTCCGCACATGGACGCCGTGTTACCGCTCCAGCCACTCCTCAAAGAGGGAACCTTAATAGATGTGCCAACAGTTTCGCCGCGAGATATTTGCAAACTTATCCAAGAAAAAATTTGTTCTCTCTGTTGATACTTATTTCTCCAAAAGAGCTAAGTCGATCTTTTTTATTTGCTGGATTTTTTATAACTATTTGTTTTTTATTTTTCTCGAAATTATGAATAGGTTTGCAAATATCGCGCGGTGTACCTTTCTAAATACTAAACGAAAAAGTTGACTCTAGTGGTAAGTTAGTGCAACTGTTGGCAACACGACGTCTCAAAACTCTAGTCGCAAACAAGTCTGCGACGCCGTAGACAAGTCTGTATAAGACAGTCTTGTCTCAGACCCTTATACGTCTACACATCTAAAAGTAAAGGACCCCGGGATGCTCAATTTGCAGTAACTAAAGCGTCATGGGGACCTAACTGCACTAACCCACTAGAGTCAAATTTTAAAACCACCAGAAAAACACCAACAAAAACCTTCTAAAACGAAAAAGTCTTTATCAAGTATTCCAGAAAAAGTGAGAGATAACGAGTGAGAAGGAAAGACCTTCTCGCGTCCATTTACAGAACCGTTGATTCAGCCTTGTAAATAGAAAAGAAGAAAGAAAGAAAATATGTTTCCTAAATAGACGCACAATAAAATACGACAATCTGTCGGGCCACCACAGACGCTAGACAGAACAACAGTTTGTAAATAAAATAAAGGTTTGTTCTTGCCAAAAATTACAGTTAAATTGTAATTTGATGTGCAAATGTATTAATAATAACTGTCAAAACAAAAAAGATTGACTATTTGTATTTTTTTTTGGATAGCATATGCTCAAACTTTTACATATTTTTTTTTTCCAACAATTCATGTTTTTGTTTTTTTTTTTTTAGTTTTTGGCCTATAAGTATGTTTATTCATTTTTAACCAACTAAAAAGAAGGAGGTTCTGTGTTCAGTTGAATGTATTTTTTTAAATGTATGTTCACCGACTTCATAGTCAGTTGTGGAGCGATTTTGAAAATTATTTTTTTAATTGAAAAGTTATTCTTCCAAATTGGTCCCATAGAAATATTGTTATGATCTGATCATGAACTTCGAAGATATGGAACAGAACTCCTCATAGGACCACAGCAGCACTATCGTAACAAGTAAAATTGTTTTGTTTATACATGTAGTCGATGACTGACTGAAAGAAGAGGGGGAGGAGATATATCGATCTGATCTGATGCTAAAGCCGGAAGTTAGGCAACAGAACTCTGTAATAAATTAATGTAATTTAACCGTGTTTGGGATTATTTGAATTGTCATAAAATGCACTCTAGCTATAAGGTATTTACCGTCCGTATGGTGTTCGGACGTAAAGAATAACACCATCCCATTTCTTCCCGTGGGTGTCATAAGAGGCGACTAAGGGACATACCAGAGAATGGGCAGCAGCATTCTTTGTGAATTCCAACAACCAAACTGCGATCGCCAACCCGCATGCCAAGCGTGGCGATTATGGCAAATCCCCCCAATGTTAAGCACAACCAAAAAATGGCCCCTAGTGCCCGGCAGCCCGTCTACCCTTGACTCCGGTAGCGGTCAAGGTTACGGCGAGGCAAGGGGTGCGAAGAATCTCCGGATGGGATCCGGCTACCCATTTAGACAACGACGACTGGACCTGGCAACATATAACACGCGTACACTCCGGTCCGACGAGAAGATCACCGAACTTGAGGAAGAATTGAGCAGGTTACGATGGAGTATTGTGGGATTATCTGAAGTCCGAAGACAGGGGGAGGACACGATAACTCTCAAATCCGGTAACCTGCTTTATTTCCGGGAGGGTGACCAGCAGTCCCAGGGTGGTGTCGGGTTTATCGTCCACAGGTCCCTTGTGAACAATGTGGTGAGGATCGAGAGTGTGTCGACCAGGGTAGCGTATCTTATACTCAGAATATCATCAAGATATTCGCTGAAGGTCATACAGGTTTACGCCCCGACCTCGACGCACCCCGACGACGAAGTAGAGTCCATGTATGAGGATATATCCAGAGCCATGCATGGTTCTAAGACTCACTTCACCGTGGTCATGGGGGACTTTAACGCGAAACTGGGTAAACGAGACGGTGATGAGCTGCGAGTGGGGCAATTTGGATTTGGACATCGGAACCGCCGGGGACACCTATTGGCTAGTTTTATGGAGAAGGAGGGCCTCTATATGATGAACTCCTTCTTCAAAAAACGTGAGCGTAGGAAGTGGACCTGGCAAAGCCCTGATGGTGCGACCAGAAATGAGATTGACTTCATCATGTCGACGAAGAAGCAAATATTCAATGATGTCTCTGTGATCAACGCGGTGAAAACTGGAAGTGATCACCGCATGGTAAGAGGCACATTGAATATCAATATCAAGCTTGAAAGATCTCGACTGATGAAGTCTACGCTCCGTCCAGCACAGATCCAGATTCAAAACTCCGAGAGCTTTCAGCTCGAACTTCACAATCGTTTCGAGTGCCTAGGTGGCTCTGTGGACGAATACAACGATGGGTTCGTGGAAACTGTCCATATGGTCGGGTCTAAGTTTTTTAAGACTCGTCGTACAAGGAAGAAAAGACTCTCTGATCAAACTCTCGAACTCATGAAAGAGAGGCGTGAGATGATTCTGCAGTCTTCAGACGATGCGTGCATCTACCGGCAGCTCAATAGACGGATCTCAAAGTCCTTAAAACGCGATCTCCGCCTCTTTAATACCGAAAGGATTAAGGATGCGATTGAGCGGAATAAGGGCTCCAAGGTTTTTGCAAGGGATCTGTCTATAGGGCAGAGCCAGCTCACGAAACTGAAGACCGACGATGGCAGAGTCATATCCGCCAAATCGGAGCTTCTGGGAGAGATCGAGGCATTCTATGGACAGCTGTACACATCTATCACAAAACCCACAACGAATCTAGCAAACGACCCAAGAGCTAGATTAACCCGGCACTATACCGAAGATATCCCGGATGTCAGCCTGTACGAGATTAGGGTGGCTCTGAAGCAGCTTAAAAACAACAAGGCGTCGGGTGACGACGGAATTACAGCCGAACTCCTGAAGGCGGGTGGAAAACCGGTCCTAAGGGCCCTTCAGAGGTTGTTCGATTCCGTCATACTTGAGGGAAAGACGCCACAGGCATGGAGCAGAGGTGTGGTGGTACTTTTCTTTAAGAAGGGCGACAATGCCCTGCTTAAGAATTACAGGCCCATCTCACTTCTGAGCCATGTCTACAAGCTGTTTTCCAGAGTCATCACGAATCGTCTCGCGCGCAGGTTCGACGACTTCCAGCCTCCCGAACAAGCCGGTTTCCGAAAAGGTTTCAGCACCGTAGACCACATACATACGCTTCGGCAGGTTATACAGAAGACAGAGGAGTATAACTTGCCTCTATGCTTAGCGTTCGTGGACTACGAAAAAGCTTTTGATTCGATCGAGACTTGGGCTGTACTGCAGTCTCTCCAACGGTGCCAGATTGACTATCGGTACATCGAAGTGCTGAAGTGTTTGTACGAAAACGCCACAATGTCAGTCCGACTTCAGGACCAGACCTCGAAACCTATCCTTCTGCAGCGGGGCGTGAGGCAGGGAGATGTCATCTCTCCGAAACTGTTCACGGCTGCAATGGAAGATGTCTTCAAGGTTCTGGACTGGAGTGGACTAGGCATTAATGTCAATGGCGAGTACATCACTCACCTTCGGTTTGCCGATGATATAGTAGTCATGGCTGAAACTACGGAGGAGCTCAGTACAATGCTCGATGACCTTAGTAGAGCTTCCAAAAGAGTGGGTCTTAAAATGAACATGGATAAAACCAAAGTCATGGTAAATAACCATGTAGCACCCACTCCGATCAAGATCGGAGACCCTGAACTCGAAGTTGTAGACGATTACGTTTACCTGGGACAGACAATCCAGTTGGGTAGGTCGAACTTTGAGAAAGAGGTCAATCGTCGAATCCGACTCGGCTGGGCAGCGTTCGGGAAGCTGCGCGGTATCTTCTCGTCCAACATACCACAGTGTCTCAAGACGAAAGTCTATGACCAGTGCGTGTTGCCAGTGATGACATATGGCTCTGAAACATGGTCGCTTACAATGGGCCTCATCAGAAGGCTTACAGTCACCCAAAGAGCAATGGAAAGGGCTATGCTCGGAGTTTCCTTGCGTGATCGCATAAAGAATGAAGATATCCGCAGGAGAACCAAGGTCGCCGACATAGCCCGAAGAATCGCCAAACTTAAGTGGCAGTGGGCAGGGCACATTGCTCGTAGAACAGATGGCCGATGGGGCCGAAAGGTTCTAGAGTGGCGACCGCGCACCGGAAGACGCAGCGTTGGAAGGCCTCCCACAAGGTGGACCGACGACCTGGTGAGGGTCGCGGGAGTGCGGTGGATGCGAGAAGCACAGGATCGGTCATTGTGGCGACGCTTGGGGGAGGCCTATGTCCAACAGTGGACGTCTTTCGGCTGAAATGATGATGATAAGGTATTTAAGTTTGGCTGAGGGGTATTTTTAGTGGTGGTATTGTAACTAAAAAGTTTAAAATAAAAATCTTTTTACAAAAAAGAAATACACTCGACTTCAATGTCAAAAAAAGCACTAAAAAGTGAAAAATAACTTTAATTTCGGAAGTCGGTGTTAAGTAACGAAGAGACAAAACTATTATAGAAACACCGATTGCCGAAATTAAAGTTATTTGGAACTTTTTAGTGATTGTTTTTTACATTGATAAAAGTTTTATTTTTTGATTATTTTAGAAACTAAAACAATCAATAAAATGATTCCAAAGCATTTATTTAGTTCAGTTCGTTTAATTAACTTGATATTTCAGGGGGTGGGGTGTAAAAAAAAGAATGGACCACTAAACCTTCTGGCAACATCCACAATCAAAATCTGCATGCTTTTTCGAGGCCAAAACTATATCAAAATGCGGTCCTCATATTTTGCACACTCAATGTCGTTTGGCGTTGCACTAACAATGCAATATGCAAATGACAAAAAAACGAACTAGCAAATGACAGAAAAGTAAAACGTAAGAAGCTCGCAAACAGTTCCATTTTCGAATTATATAATTAATTTTTCATTCTTTTATTATATGTGACCAGATCCATAGGCTTTTTAGCTACATAAACTCGTATAAATAGATAAAGAATATAGATAGATAAATTGTGTAATGACTTTATAATCTCATAGTAAAAGTAAAACAAAGGAAAAGTTTATTTTATTCTTTACAGCGCATTTAATTAAAAGGTGGAAGACGGAGCGCTGGAAGGGAAGGAAAGGAATTGTCGTTGTGGCGACGCTTGGGGTGGCCTATATCCAGTGGACGTCTTGACTGAAATGATGATGATGATGATTTCGAATGAAAAGAATGATAAAAAAATGGTTAATTTTAATTTATGATATTCAAATTTCTATTATAACGCTATTAAGCTAAAATTAAAAAGCAAAAAAGCAATAAATATTCTTGAAGTGTTTTAAATTTATCGGCTTAGGAGGAGGTAGGTTTCTATGTAGATCAGATTAGTGTTCGCTTCAAAAACAAAAGGTTAACAATAACATAGGAACGCAGGGGAAGTACGTAATACGTTCTAAGCAAAATCTAGTCCAACCAACGCAGAACCCAGTTTAATATAGAATACAACCGAACCTTTTAAACTCCACCGTTTTATGTGAATATTATCTATAATTGCTGCTTTCATATAATTCGAGTAAAGGGGGCCCTTTAGCCGTCAAGTTTTATCACTATTGATGACTGGTAAAACTTACCAATGGGTCATCGCTAAATTATTTTATTAACGGATGAGCCAGGCTCGCTGCGACCCGTCAGCGATTCACTAACATTAGAGGGATAAGATAAAACACAAGGGATATTTTTGTTGCCATGGTAGTCATAGAAATTATCATGAACGATGAACGTGATCAACTCAACTCGTCGTTACATGAATCGAATGGCGTTCTCTGATTGGTGCAGATGGCCGGTCGCTGTCGTCTCGCGTACTCGCGCCAAATCATGCAGTGGCTATTTTCACGATAAAAGAATATGATGTATTATTTTACATGCTAAGTTATAATAAATTATGATTTCTGTAGAAGCTTGAATTATATTTTTTTGACGACATTGCGTTGAAGCTGTAAAACGTCAAATGGTGATGTAAAATCCTTGGCCGAGTTAGTAAATTAGGTGGCAATGTATAAAATAAGAAGGCAAGTCACAATAATTGATGATCTTTACTTGACACTTTCTATAGAATATTTAGTTGGCGTTGTAAAAAAAGACGAATTAGTTTATTAGAGGCTTTGTCATTTTCCCGTTGCTTAGTTATAAAATTAGAAGTTTAATCACGTGTCCAATAAATAATTTTGTGGCTAGACTTATAATTTCCCTTTAAAAATCCTCAAATCATAACAGGTCTTTTCGAATGAACTTAATGTGTTTAGCTTCGTTCAATCAGTATGTAACGGCTCTGTTATGTTCAGTTTAAACTTGGCTGACACGAAATATCAAACCTGTATGACATTTTGCGCGCACTTTGTTTGAAAGTCAACATTCGCATTCGCAAAAATTGTATTTGGATATTCGCAAATGTGAGAAATCTAACATTCGTTACATCACTAATTTGCCGCGCTGGATTCAGCCTCCTGCAAATCAATGAAATCGACAGTTATAGCTTATTTGTTGCTGAGATTAATTCAGATTTATTTCAGTTTTTTTTTTTAATTGTAGGAGTATCGTATAATATGACGTAATGGTTGTATCGTGACCAACAAAACACGATCTAATGATCAAATTGCTGTATATTTTACCGCAAGCTTATCATCAGTCATGCAGTAAAAAGCAGTATGATCGGTTTTTTATTTTACTGTAACTAACGCTGTAGTTATGCGAGTTCTATGTACTGCTATCATCTACTGTAACCGGTAAGCTTGAAATATATGATCCGGTCGGATAACATAATTTATCGATTAAAGTAGTGACTTGTATCCTAGATGTGATTGGGCTTACTAGAATTGTGATGTGAGATGCATTTTGGCTATAAGGTACTATCGAACTGATCTGGTGATGGTGCCAGAAGGTTGAACGTAGACACGAGAACTTCATAATAAAACAAAATATCCTAGCAGTGTTTGGGTTAGTTGGAATTGTCATGAGAAATAGGCACTCTAGAAATAAGTGTAAATAACATAAAAAAAAAAACAGTACCAGAAACACCGACTTCCGAAATTAAAGTTATTTTGATCGTTTTAGTGTTTTTTTTTATAGTCTAATTTCTTTTTTTTTTTTTTAAATATTTTTTAAATCTTCGAATGACATTAACCGTAAAATGTAATGATACTGACTCTCTCTCAGATTCGTTTAATGTGCTTATGCTATAAATAAGCATAATAAGCCTTTTATTGTTCCCACTGCTGGGACTCTGGCTCTATCCCTAGATCCCTTATCTATTTTGGACGTACAGAAAGCCTTAATATACGTCTCTGAGGCGTACACATACAAATTACAATCTGTATGCAAAAATAGCCCTATTTTATTTAGAAATATTACTAAGCGGAATTTAAATAAATTGCATTTTCAACATAACTATTCAGAACTGTTTATTTATTTGTATTGTCATAATTGCTTAACTATTTTCACTGTGATATTTATATGAGTGTGAAGTTCCGTTGGCATTCCTGGTCTTCTTCACCAGTCCCACTTGATCAAATGTTATGTTTTAAGTGTAAATGCTTGAGTTCTCAATGTAAATACCAATATTCCTCGATTCCTCATAGATGCCATCATCAACACTGGATATTGAAAAAAATCGACCAGTCAGTACATATATCCATATTTATATGCATATTATATTAAGGGAAGAAAAAATTTTGCAAGTCGGTCCATAAACTACGGAGTTTTAAGGTAACAAATATAAAAAAATAATACAACCGAATTGAAAACCTCCTCCTTTTTTGAAGTCGGTTAAAAATATACAGTAACCGCTAGCTAGTGTACGGTTTCATGTACACTAGCAGTATTAAAATTTGAGTATTATAATTATTATCCTATCCCCTACGTCAAGTAATATAATTTAAAACTAACTTTTTTGTTGCAGGGTTAGTGTTCCTTCAATACCGGAATGAAACGAAACGAGCCTTGCTGCCGAACGAAATAACTTCTATAGATACTGTAAAAGCATTATTTGTAAGAAGTTTTCCCAAACAACTAACGATGCAGTACATGGATAGTCCCCTGGTCAAGATCTACATTCACGATTCTTCCAAAGATATGTTCTACGAATTAGAAGATGACAGGTTAGTGTAGAGTTCTTTTTATTATTTTCGTGTTCGTAGGTACTTTTGATAAAACCATTATAATAGGCATCACATTCTTCTGAAACTCCGTACTGCACTAGGCCAGATAAACGTCAAAGTTTTACCACCTATGTGTGCCTACTGTATTTAACATGGATGCGTTTATAAACAACATCCCTTTATTAAGGGCACCTAGTTTTTGGTTTACCTCATCAATTAACTCTTCGTCACTGATGGGAAGAACTCCGTTAATATAATATTACTAGCACTTTGCCCGCGACTACGTCCGCGCACATCGCGTTTGGACTTCAACCCTTAAAACACTTCCAAACTTAAAGATATTGCGATGCAATGCTTTTACTTGCATCCTAGTACCATTACATAACTTCGGAGGCTTCAAGTTCCTAAGCAACATCACGGGTGTGCCCACACGCAGTGCAAGTTTATGGTATGGAAGGCCGGCTGTATTAATAGTGTTCAGAAACTCAACCGGATAGTCGACTGCTTCGTCTGCATTTACCACCGTGTCTATTGAACAATACACTATAGGCGTCAATATAGCTCTTTCTCTTAGTTATTCCATTGCTTTATCTTTTATTTGAGCCACACCAAGATAATTTTTTTCAATCATCTCTTCGACTGTACTTACTACCGCGCATAATTTTTCTGGTATGACTATAACCCCATCTAATTCTTGGTACTTGCCGTTTCCTAATTGTAGTAAAAGGTCTGAAAATTCTCCTGCAGAGACGTCTCCTCTGAGATTTACTCTCATATTTTTAGTTAATTTAAGAATTTTAGTATAGGGCCATAAGTGAGAGCTCTCTACATATGATAAATTAAAGGGCAATTTCAAAGCAGAGTGTGCAGTTCGACCACCTTCCAATAACTAATAATGTGCAACGATCCCAGAAGACGCGACCAACGTCAAAGCGGTTCCGCAAGTACTTCTTACTTTTGTTAAAATTAAATTGATAAGGTATGTTTTACCAGTCCCACCTGGTGCATCTAAAAATAATATTTAAACTGGAAACAATTTTTCTTTAATTTTTTCCACCGAGGGTTGCATGTGAAGGTGACAAATAAGTCTGGGCGACCATAATGACGTACATAAGTCATAGTGACCTGAGTTCGCTCGTGCATGTATCTCGGCCCACCGGTGAAAAAGGACAGTAATACCACTATTTGACCCAGCTGATGAGCGGCAACATCTTGTCTACCGATGGCGTCCTTAAGGTGGATATAGCTATCGGACCGTAGCTTTGCCTGATTATTTCTAATGAAATTCAGTCTCAGTTTTTGCGTACTAATCTACCAAATATTGGCTAAAATGAGCATCAAAGTGAAGATGGTAATTT
The DNA here is from genome assembly GCA_961205895.1 of Mythimna pallens. Classification (NCBI taxonomy): domain Eukaryota; kingdom Metazoa; phylum Arthropoda; class Insecta; order Lepidoptera; family Noctuidae; genus Mythimna; species Mythimna pallens. Next base: position 30,455,406 of record OY540824.1, read on the forward strand.
TCCTAATTTGCCCTGACCATGATGTAGTATGAATAAAAGCTCGATGCTGACAGTCTTTTTCTGAAGTAATTTTGTTTCCGGGTCTCGCTGTGGTATAGCAATTGAATAACCGTCTTCTCCGTGGCTGAACATTACAGGATATTGCAAAGCATCGTATGAGCGATGTATTTCACTAATTATATCGCGACGCTCGAACTGTTGATCTAATAACACCAAAGCAACTTAATTCATTTGTGTGGTGGTTGTTTTTCGGCATGTATAACTAACTTGAAAGTTTTACAGGAGGAATGAATTCTGTCAATGGTACTCTTCATGTCCCTGATATAAGGAAGATTTTTCGTGCAAGATTTTTTTTCAGTTGTTTTATTAAATTTGGTTTTAATTTCGGGAAATTACAGCATCTTAAGTTTACTTCTCTTTCATCGTCACCCACGATAAATTTGTAAAAACTGAGATGTTTGACCAGGTTCTGACAATAAACTGCCAATTAAACTTGATAAACTTGTCCCTGTACTTTGACGGTTGACATATATCTTTAGAGGTAAGCGGAACAGAGAGTAAAGTCCCGCAAACCTCCAACCTCAACCTGGTATGACCAGGAAGGAAGGCATGCTGGTGGTCAGGATACCCTTTAAAGCCGTGGGTACTGGCTGTATGGCTCGATGCTCGAAAGCTTGAGGAAGTGATGATGACGTCACGAAGTAGTTGCTGCACGAAGGCTGCGCTGACGTTCTTTGTCGAGGGTCACCAGTTTAGAGGTAAGCGGAACAGAGAGTAAAGTCCCGCAAACCTCCGTTGAAAAGGGAGGATCCTCCGACCAGACGGGTGTTATGTCTGGTGGGTTACTACTGCCCGATAGATGATTTCGGGCTGTTCTATATGTTTTAAACGCGCGGCGAACTTTGATTGCGCGATGCAGGATTAGTTCTTATGTGACGTCATAGATGTCGCTACATATCCATCTCCACCAACTTGTTTCCCACCAAACGACGTCATTTGGAAACAATTGTTGTATTTACGAATGTTCGAAATAAAATGTTTGTGATCAGGATGGAGATCCATTATCAAACTGTAAAGGGGTTCGGGAGGTGTACTCAATAATTTGAGTTAAACTTTACCGCTGCTGCAAAACATCTCAGGAGTTTCGTCCTTCCATTTAAACGCATTACACCAACAACATTTATGATTCATATCATCAATTGAAACTACATTATCAAATTCGTAATTTATTTCAGGTTTATACATTCCTAAAAGATACTTGATCTTCCATGGCCGTGTAACAACACGCATATTGAAGCGGGACTGCGTTGCTCTGTGTACTTCAGGATGCGCTTGCTTGTAATTTTCAGCGGCTATTTTTCATTTGGCATTTCGGTGTGTTTTTTGATAATTGCATACAGCTTTCCGGTGTGCCAAAGAATTATTTTCTGAGTATATTTTCTGAGCTCGTCTAACTTGAATCTTCCTTGTTTTGTCTGTATATCTGGTCCTCTTTTTTGTGATGCCGTCATGGACTGTGAAGGAATGTCCGTAGAAATGACTGAATATGAATCTAAGGAATTTAGTGGCACAATATCAGGTACTTCATCATATTTCGTTTTCTTCACATTTATGTTTTCCTCGTCAGAATTAACAACGCCTGTAGGATTAAGTTCTTCATATGAAAAGTAAGCATCGAAATGACCATTTGAAAGATTTTGTGTAAAGCGAAGACGTTTTATCGGGTAACCTAGAGTACCTGCATTTACATACAATTCACCGTTACGATAAACTTCGAAAATACCATACCAACTAAATCTTACATCCAGTTACTTATCTTAATTTTATTATTATTCTAAATGTTACGTAAGACTGTTTAAAAAATATTGTTTTGTAATTAACTTTATGTTTTCGTTTGTACCAATTTGTGTCAGTAGATGTCGTTGTACGTATATAAATCACATAATTAATACGTTATTATAGGATTAGGTTATCACAATAAAAAAAGAATAAGATATTTTATACAAACATGGATGATAACATTTCACCAATACAGGGATGAATGTTGTATTATTATTTGAGAAAGTATTATATTAAATTAATTTTTTTACCCACATTTTTGAGTAAAATAAACCACTGTGTAAAATCTTTCCGTAAAATAATAATCGCTATTTGCTCTGTTAGAGCTTGTTTTTCTAATTTCTAACACCGAGTTGCGAGTAAATTAGGATGCGCAGTAAGACTTCAAAAATCCTGAACACGATAAAGAACACTTGACTCGACCCTAAACCGTAATTTGAGGATAGTTTTGGAAAACGACTAATGCGTATCATTATTATTAATTTAAAAGTGTATTCGTGCAAAGTTTCAAGTTTATTAACCCAAGAAATAAGATTCTCCCATACAAACTTTAACACCCTCTAAATCTTGCACTGGGGGGTTGTACTGAAAAAAAATTATCGTAAACTTTATAACTAATTTAGGTTAATATTTGTACAAAGTTTTGAGTTAATTGGCCCACGAAAAAAAAAATTGCATACGTACGAAATCCCCCCTTTTTACCCCCTTAGGGGCTGAATTTTGGAAAATCCTTTCTTAGTGCTCGCCTACGTTATAAAAGGAAGCCTAGTGCAAAATTTCACGCTCCTAGTCCCAGTAGTTTCGGCTGTGCGTTGATATGTCAGTCAGTCAGTTTCTCCTTTTATATATATAGATAATAATTTACACTTCACTAGCGATTTCGTTCGCGAGCATGTGTAGCATTATAGCATATTATAGCATACTGTTTGTGCTAACTTTCAAGTATATTGGCAAAGGGAAAGAGATTTTGCATATAAACAAACTATTTCCCCCTTTTCAAGGTATAATTTATAAAAACACCTTCTTAGTGCTTGTCTATGTCATAAAAGGAAGCCTCGTACAGAATTTCACATTCCTAGTCCAATTAATTTCGGCCAAGCGTTGATATGTCAGTCAGTCACGTTTCTCCTTTTACTTAAATATGTTACCGGCATTCAATATAATTCAGATATTCTATACAAAAGTTAATGTTTTTAATTTCAACTCGATACCTCCACGCGTTCCTGATATAAGGGATCTTGACACACAGACAGAACGAGGGACGGACAACAAAGTTATCCAGAGTTCCCTTTTTCCTTTTCAGGTACGGAATCCTAAAAATAGCTCACGATTTTTATCACAAAGCAAGGCAAAAAAATAGCGATCTATAAATAAATACAATGCGTTCCAAATAAGAATAGGATCGATTGCCAGGTAGTGACGTCACGTCATACTGTCAAATCGCAAGAAATTGGGCTAAATTGAAGAACTGGATATAGCAATATTTGAAATAGATTGAACCTGAATGGGAAGCCTACATTTATCTTAATTTCTTGCCGGAGTCTGTGTTTCCTGATAGCTACAACTTAGGTGTCTTTAAGACAAGAATATGTGAATAGGCTACTTCTAGGGAAGCGTGCTCCATCGTCGACCACATCATCGCTTACCATCAGGTGAGATGGTGGTCAAACGCTAGCCTATCAATAATAATTGATAATAAAAAAAAAACTTCTAATGAAATAAAAGTATAAAGTTAAGTATTTTTTATTCTTAAGTACTAATTTTCATGATATTAAAAATGTGCATTTTGTCCCTTTCAGGAATGTACTGTATTAAAAGGGACGGAGTAATTTATGAAAGGGAAAGTACCTAATATCAATATAAAGTCACTTCTTAACATATTAATACTAGTTCAGTAATGTTTAAAAATCTAATTTTGAAGTAACAAACCATTGAGATTCTTAGTTAGGTTATCTGGCTATTCTAAAATAAATCCACTGAACTGATCGTGAAATGATTAATAGCTGGTTATATAACTAATAACCTTTAAATAAAATAACAAATAACCTTTAGTAATAATATTTAGATTTACGTTTTATTACTGTTTTCTTAAAATGAAATTAAGTATTTAAACTGCAAAAATAAAGACAATACTTACAGAACACTATTGCTCAACATGATACAGTGAAAAGCTAAAACTTAGTCGTTCATTAGCCAGACTCTAGGTGTTATAGAGATTGTGTACTAATTAGCTAATTGAAATACCTACTAGTTATGAAAGGATAGTTAGAAAGTGACGTCCCATTCATAACCATTTGTAGAGTCCCTAACATAAATATTTGTCATATGACACAAAAATTTGAAAATAACTTATAAACCGATTAAGTACCAATAAACAAAAGTTTATTGACTTTTTCTCTCGTATCTATCGATAACTAATCGATCTAAAATCTCTAATACAACAATACCTACTTATCAATTTACAGCATTTCACGAAGCATTTTTGAAAAATACGTAACGAAAAATGACTTTAGTGTACGAATACGAACATTTGCAAGCCGTCGACATCTTTGAATAAATTGGGTGCGGAACCCTTAAAATAAACATTTGCCGTTTGAAAGGAAACAATACCGGCATTGTACGAAATTAACTTAGTGTGTCATCGACCGTAGGTAACTAAGCAATTATAGTTATGAATATTTTCTCTGTGTATTTGAAAATAATTTCAATTGTAAGGTCATACACTTATGCCAGTATTATACAAAGGATTACATGAACAGTTTAGATTGTTACTCTTCTCAGTGTATTTTGATCATGTTACATTGAACCACCAAACTTCAAAACTCAAGTTATACGGACTTGCATTAAAATATGCTTCATGTACAAGCTTATTATTTTAAATCCCCCATCTCGGAAATACTATTTTTGCTCTTCTGAGTGCAAAAGCCTTTTATATCCGCTAGAGGATAAAGTATATTGAATTTAGAACGTCGTGTGCACTAAGTTTACGAATTCAAAACATCATTGAACCTATTTACTTGTAGAAGTAAATAGGTTCAATGATGTTATGATAAATTAGGCTCCATGGTGCCAAATTTATCATACAGCCTTTTTCAATTTGTTAAAAACTCAGACTCGGAACCTCCTTGGTGTACTTATTTTTTAATTTCCTTTGGACGCGATATTTACTTTACAATACACTTCCTCGAAAAAATAAAAACTGACTCTTATCGCATTACGATTAGGTTCAATATGCCATCTATATCACCCTTTTTTTTTAAATTTATCACAACAAGAGCTTTTTTATTTCCCATTTCGCCACGGAAAAAGGTGATAAAATTTTTAAAAATCTGCACCTCTGCAGATTTTTAAGGTTTCAATATTTAATGAAAATTGTGTTTATGAACAGAATATCATAAATAAATAAGATTATTTACACAATAATTTATTATTGTCAATAAATTAACAAATTATCTGTGTTCTAAATTAAAAAAAAGTGGAATTCCTATTTTTAATATTAATTATGATGTATAACGGTTAGATATCTTTGCTTCTCCTTCAACCTGCAAAGGTAAAGCGCGGAAAAAAGGTTAAATTAATATTATATTTTATTTGTATTATTTTGGAAAAAAAATTTTGGTTTTTATATTTTAAGAGATTTCTTTAGACGGTAAAATGTATGGCAACTTTTCAAAATTTTCATTAGTCCAAAATTAACAAAAATGCGTCGTAATTTTCGTAATTTGAAAAACGCCATTTGACACACGTGCAAATTTTTCACTGTAGCCCTTGGCTCCGTAACACACTCGCCTACGGCTCGTGCGAATTCCGCCTCGGTCGCAATGACATACTTTTTGCACTTGTATCAAAATGTAGGGACGATTTCACGTCATATTGTTAAAACCAAAGGTTGAAAACAAAAAACATGAAAACAAGTAAAAAACCTAAAAAGAGTGATTCTAGCGGCGAAAAGGTTTATTTGACGCAACGGAATTGACTGAAACTATTAATAATGAGCAAATAAGCTTTCTCCCTCAACAATCACGAATCAATCCTATTGTACACGTATTTATATAAATGTTTGTCCTGTATTATGTTAAGGTGTGCAATAAAGTTGTATAATAATAATAATAATAATCACGCAACAAGTAACAACGTACCTATTTGAAACTACGATATGTTTTAATCGTGGGGACTAGCTAAAAGAGCCAAAACTTTTTCAGAAAACGTTTTATACCTAAGTATTATTTGTTATAATTTAAAGATTATTCTATAATACTTTACTACATTAAGATAGGTATCTTAATATACCTTGTAGTTAATACCTAAACTGAAATACAAGTATTTTGTGATTGTTTTAGTAATTTCCTTGCTGAAGTGGGAAGACAAATTACGTGTTTTACTCGAGTACAAAGATTTATCACCTCGTGCTCTTTTGATTCTCTCGTAAAAATTTGAATCTTGAGCGTTAGCTCAGGATTCTAATTTTAGAATTCTTCGCTTGCTCGGTCATCAAAATTGAGCACGCGGTTGAAAAGCAACTTTGCACTCTTGTATAACAAATTACTATTACAGCTGTGAATTGCAGTAATTATTTTAGGATTTAATGAGGAAATGTGAGCGCTAGAAAATATAAAGCTAGATGTATTTATTCGTACATGCCAGATGAACGGGTTGCTTTGAAGCGTTATTATCTTTGGATTGACTTGGAATTATAAGTTCAAATAAACTTTATATTAAAGTTTCGTTATTCTTTTTTCGAAATTAGTTAATTATTGGTTTCTTTGTGGTTTGTATTTTCTGTAATATAGCAGTTTTTTTCTACGGAGGAGGGTTATGATATTGAGAGGCTATGTATGTGCGTAAGTTTCTCACAGCTCCTGAACTTCTTATCGGAACTGAACAAAAGAGGTATCGTTAGAACCGGCTTAATCGTCCGCTGAACATAGGCTACAAGGCGTGTCACAATACTCAATATGGTGCCCTCTGGCGGACAAAAAGTATTGTGTTTAACAAAGAAAATAAGATAAATACCTACACCGTATTTAATATCATTTGAAAGGGCTTAGAAAATGCGCAAGCATTTCGAAAATATTGCTTTAATTTAAAATAAAGCCCTCTAGCGGACAAAACATTATGTGTTCAAAAAAAACGTTAAGATAAATACGCCGTGTTTGGTATCATTTGAAAGGGCTTCACTAGTACATTTAAAAAATATTGCTCAAATTTAAAGTGACGCCCTCTAGCGGACAAAAAGTCATGTGTTACAAAAAATCGTTGAGATAAATACACCGTGTTTGATATCATCTAAAAGAGCTTCACTTGTACTTATTAAAAAAAATATCGAAATTCGATGTGGCTGCGGACTTTTTTTTTTGTCAAAAAATTCAATGTCAGCCAGCAAGTCACTCGTTTTGAGCGCTGAGAACGCGGGCGCGTTGTCATGGCAGTAGGTACCCCGCGGAGCCCGGTGTTCGGTCGCTTGTTTCTCATTGCAGACAAAATTTCTGGCAGGCATTTTGTGGTATACTATTCGGCATTGATGCTGCTTTGGTGTCGTAATGGAATTCAAATCTGATCCCCGTCAAAGTAAAGAAACTAGCGATAAAAAATTTCTCTGCGCTTCTCGATCGCTTCACTTTGGTAGGCGTTGGTTAGTTTTAAACAGCCAAACTGTCGACTGACGCTTTGTTTCTGGATCGTATTGATAAATCCAGGATTCGTCACCTGTCACAATATCGTAAACGCGCCGAGGCGAGCCTGCTTCAAATTTTTTAATCATATCACGGCACCACTCCACACGGGCCTGCTTCTGAGCTACAGTGAGGTTGTGTGGCACCCAACGGCAAACTATCCTCCTCACGCGAAGGTGCTCGTGTAGAATCTTGTGAACGCTTCCCGAACCAATCTGCAGTGTATTCTGAATCTCTTCGTATGTAATAAGCCTGTTTTTTTTAATTGAATGTTTTACTGCCAGCACACTTCGGACGAACACTCTTTTGTTCATCCCCCAAAGTAAGGCTACCGCGCTTAAGACGGTTGCTTTTGAAGGTTTTTTTTTTCTTTTGAAGGTTCAAGAGGAAGGTTTATATTTATAATACATGCATACTGTAAAAGAAAAACCGCAATGTGCAGAAGTTAATTTAGCTTTAACCAATCGAAGATATCGAATAGTTAAGTCAAATTTACGTGTGAACTTAGTGTTTTTGTATATATAACCTAGATTCCTTCCTCCCCCGAATCAGTGACGCTCATCGTTAAAATATTTATAGATTCTTTTAATGAAGTAAAAAAGCTGAAAAATTTATTTATTAACTTATTTTCTTTCTTCTTTATTTTTGTATTGGGGGGTTTTTAAATTTTCTATTTCGATTTTATTTCACACTTTTTATAATATTCGCGGAACCCATTATTGTGATAACTACTTAAATTACATTTTCTTAAATATTATCAGCTAGCGGTTTGCCCCGAATTCGTGCGGGGAACAATTCAGGTACCTACCTACCAACTTATAATATTATACAGACAAACCACCTACCACTTCTAGCATCAGGTCCTCGTCATCACGAGAAATGTATAGCACTAGTTAAGGAGAGTCTAATGCCCAAACTAGATAGGTTTCCTAATAGGCAATCCAGGGTTAGGTCTCTTAACTTTGAGCTCCATCATCATATCAGCTCAATGGCACCAGCATATACAAGAGTATTTCAATTATTAGATCACACATATAAGGTGACCGGTAAAATTAGTGACTGATACTTAAACACATGATTGTACTCATGATTACAAACCACTTTCCCAAAGAAACTTTTAACAAGTTTATCTAGAACGTTACTGACAGTTACCTAAACTTCGAATATCATATAATGCAGTTGATCACAATTGTCTTTTCTTGTATTCAGCCGGTTAGACAGAAAGCCGACGGACCCCTAACAACAAGCTTAAGATCCGTCAGCGATAAGGCTTTAAAAATATTGTTTATTTTTATAAAATAAAGCCTCAATATTCTGGAACAGGCAATTCTTACAATAAACCAGGATTAATTACGCAAACAGAAGATTAATTTGCTTGGGTGGGTGGATACTGAATTTTCAAAGTAGGTGATGGAACACTTTATCTAGGGATTAGTGTTGTTTTGAAAATATGAAAACATAAAATTTTAATATATATAAATTAATCTTTTTCTATAACTATTTTGATAAGGATTCTAGTTACTGTTTTGGATTTTTGTTTATTAATTCTATTAGAACTGTTGAAGTTGTCAAGCTTCGAAATTGACTCCGAAAGAAAAATTTAAAAAACTCTATTTACATATGTGAATATAGTTCACAAGCGTCCAATTAATTTAAATAAAATCCTACTAAACTATTTAGACAAAAATATTTCCTAATGTTATTGGTAAGTCACATGTTTGTACAACAAATTTTTAATGGATATAAACGGGTTTGAAAATCTTGGTTTTTTGGCCAAATAGCACGTAATTTCGAGTCAACGCTCTTAAGACAATAAATAGGCCAATATAAATAATAATATGAGCCCAAACTGTAGGTATTCTAAATAAAATTAAGGACTATTAGTACCAAGTTTATGTCTTTTTCGGGTATTTAGTGGCCTTTGCGTTTGTGCCTTTTATGACAATATCAAAGATAGTCCATTCATAAATATGATTTGATTTTTCGTCCTCATAAAATAGTCCTTTGTGAACACACGATCCATAGTTGGACCCCGTATAAACGAAGATTTGGCTATTTGGTCATTGACTAGAATTTGGTTTATAAAAATTTTTGAAACAATCTTACTTTTGTATTAAATTTTTTTATTGAAATTGTTATAGATTTTTAATAATTTGAAGTAAACTTGGCTTATATTTCATATTTGTTCATTTCATGATTTTTATTTGTAAGTAAGTATAGAAAATGGGTGTTCCCCTTTACCTGGCGCTAGCTTTACACCGTAAAGCTGCAATGTAAGGCATTGTTCAGACCAAACGTATTGTTGGCCGCTGACTGTGAACGTGCGTTATCTCTTTTTCATATAATTATATTAACTTCTCGTATGAACGAGAAGTTAATCCGTCATAAATAACCGAACCGACTTTACGCTACTACGTTGTGCGTTGTCGGTGACTCTCGGTGGCCGATTATTGAACAACGCGTGTATGCATAGCGGACGTGGATTGGCTACGTTGCCGAACGTAACAGCATTTTAGATCTGAACAATGTCTTATGTATGAAGATTTATTTATTTATTTATTTAAACTTGAAGATCTTGAAGATTGGGGGAGTATGGTCTTCAAATTTAAAGGATGCTCTCCTTTTTCTTAGTTTTGTCTTCCTCTAGAGCTTTGCAAATGGCAACTATCTGAATCAGCATAATTTACTTGAAAACTCAGTAAACTGTGTGATTTGAAAAAATGGGGGGCATACAACAATGTAATGAGAACCAGGAGCCAACTCAGAGATCTTTTGAGAAACACAACGAGTATCTTCTAATACTGAGTCCTTGGTAGTTATTTGTAGAATAGTCGACCTCTCGGCGTACGCATCCAAAACGAACGTAGACAAGCCAACTCTTTTGACACAATTAGCGCATTAAACTTTCAACTAGTGTATGTTTTTGTTTCAATATAAATCATACACTAGTTCAGCACTCATGAAGAAAAAAACTGCTTTAACAATCAAAAGACGTGCGATTTTATTGTTCTCAAGCCTTCGATTCTCAAGCATATACTATTGCTGTAATCCATATCACGCCCTCGAAAGTAAAGGGTATAATATGGTATATATAACGTACGTCGAAGACAACTGATAGTACTAAAAGCCATGCTTTAGCACCCAGTTCCATCGCGCACCGCTTGGTTCCCGTATGCTTCCACGCGGAATGTCAAAAATGTTGAATAGGAAGGTGGGGGGATACCGAATAGTCAAATAAAAAATAAATCAATATAATATTTTTATTGAGAAAATTAATATTATAAATGTTTAAGTATAGGTCCTTAGGTACCTATTACTTTACCATGAAAATATTTGTGGGTAATATTACTAATTAAGATACAAATCATTGTTTTTGTTTTGTTTTTAATAACGAATTAACAATTAAGACGTAAACAACCTTTATAGATCATCATCATCATCATATTCCTGCCCTTGTCCCGTTTTATTTGGGGTCGGCGCAACACGTTTTTTTCTTCCATTCTGCTCTGTCACTCGTCATGCTATAACTAACTTTCTTTCATATCACTCTTCACACAATCCATCCATCTTTTCTTGGTGTCCCTCTCCCTCTCCATCCATCCACATGATAGAATATAAAATAATATAATCCAATAACTAGGCATTCGTTTTAATATTGTTACTTGACAGTCGATGGAAAACTTCATCATATTCATTTATTATTAAGTATGTCCCCAAATTACTATGAATACTAATTCAGCGGTATATATGAATGATGCCAAAATGTGCAAATAGAGATAGCACTCAATCATTTGTAACACTCGAAAAGATAGGCAGTATATAAAACATTAATAATATTTAAATTAAATAGGTATATGTGTATTTAGTCAAGAACAATTGAAATTATGAATAGTTTGTTATTTTTTTCCTGTGGCCTTTTCTACAGTAACCATACAGTTTTCTGGGACCAATACTAATAGGTCGAAGCGAGAGGTCTTTTAGTTGCCCTTTACGTTCTAGGACCACAGGTTTCCTTTTCAAAAATGCCCCAGGGCCCCAGTGGGCATCGGTCCTGGTACCTGGAGGCTCGTATGGGACACTACGCGCCTCAAAAAAATGTCGTAGGGTCATCCACAACCACGAGCCTACGGTGGCCGAGGATTGCCCAGCGACTCCTGACGCCTCGAGCAGCTCACGGCTGCGACCATCTTTTTCGGTAGCATTACTACTTCGCAGAAAGAGGCGACCGCATCCCATTCTCACTCGCCCCCCATCATGGACCACCATAGGCTAAACCAGAAACCGGCGCGAGAGTTAGCCGCCGCCCGGTCGCCTACACGAGGAACGAATACTAGCGTTTTACGGTACTAAGTATTAAATCGAAACCAATTGGTGAATATTTGTATTCTATAAATAGAAATAAACAACGTTTTCCTCTTTTCATATTTTTTATTGCTCGATAGAGCAAAAGAATTTATCGGAAAAGTTATGAAAAAAGTTTCGGAAAATCCTAAATTGTAATCGAGAATTCCGGATTTCCATCATTTATTTTTTGTAACTTGTTTCGTAGTAAATTTCCTCGTTACGTTGATTGCCTTACTGGCGTGTTTCGACCGTTATTCTGAAGATTTTACTAGTTTTTGCAAATACGACAGATTCTTAAACAGTTGGGTAATTGATCAATTTAAATTCTATGTCTGTAGTGACAAAAAAAAGCAATAGTGATTTGCGAGGTCTACAGTTTACACTTACTGAAGGTATTGCAAACTATGTCTTTAGTACTTTCCTTCATTGCAGTGGTGTTTCAGCATGGACTGGAGGTGAGAACAGTCATGAATATCAAGCGAGGGGAGTCTGAAACTCACGAAACCAAGGTCTCCGGGCACTTGAGATAAACTGAGGTATCAGATATCGATATACTCGTATACAGTTCAATTAACAGGTATATACATAGGTACAGGTATTAAATTTAAACTGAAATTGATCTCAATTTATCAACATTTTTTGGAAGCAGGTACATTCCTGGTTCCGAAAATGTTTGTTATGAAATAATAATTACGTAATAGTTTAACAAACTCCAAAAAAAAAAACATAATTTCAACAAACATAAACAAACTGTAGATATCTGTATCATGTCGGAATCTCATGGCGGTATGGCGACAGCGACTGCCGTAACCCAGCGCTGGGCGCGCCGTGATTGAGGCGCTAAGTCCCATCTCTAAGGAGTGGCTGGAGAGGTGCCACGGCATCTTCCGCATGACACAGGTCCTCACCGGACATGGTAAGTTTGGGAGGTTCCTGTTCCGGATTCAGGTGGATGAAACCCGGGTAACACCATAACGCAGCCTACTCGGAGGACACGGTGGAGCAGTGGATGTTTCCCCGCATGGGTGGAGTACCGCCGTTTGCTAGTGAAGGTAATCGGCAGTGGCGACCTCTCGAACCGGGCCCTGGTTCAGGACATACTCCGGAGCGAGAGGGAATGGAAAGATGCGACCGCATTCGCATCTTTCTGCGAAGCAATAATGCCAGCGAAGGAGACGGCCGCAAGAGTGAGGGAACGTATATGTCACACCCCAGCCGCCGCCGTGACAAAAGACAACCCGAGTCACCGTAGGTGCGGGTTTGTGGACGACGAGCAATGGGTAGCTCACAGGGCCGATGCCTACTAGTGCCATGAGGAAAAGTATGAAAGTGATACTTGTGGTCCAAGAACGCAAAAGGCAACTGAAGGTAAATAGGTGTGGTTTTAGTCAGTAAAAGTCTGACACGTCCCCTCTTTCCACCTCAGAGTGAGAAAAGTCATTAGATGATTCCCCACCTTAAAAAAAACAGTATAAAATGGAGTAAAGCTACTTGAAACTTAACCTCGTAAAATGTTTGATGAAATGATAAACTTGTTTACTACCTGTTGATGTCACAGTCAAAACTTTAATTTAATCAAAACTATTTTTGTCTGCAAAAACAGGTCAAAAGTACTTTTAACTAGTTAAATCTGCTTCTTAATAAGCGTCATTTAGTCTAGGATCCAAAAATAGATGAAAGATGGACATGAAAAATATCTTACACAAAATTAAAAATGAATTAAATTCAGGACATAAATAAACTAAAAAAAGAAACTATAATATAACCGTAAAAACTTAAGTTGAATCTAATCTTTCAAACATATCCTATACACTAACGTTTCACAAATGTGTTAACTTGTAGTTTTAGCCAGCGTGATCTAGCCAGCCAAACTACAAAGCCTTGGCACAGTGACGGCGCCCTCTATGTGGTACTTGTTCTCTACTACTTTTTTATTCACCATAATAAACATAATCATTTATTTTTCACATTGGTATATAACATGGTATTTTCTTATATTCTGGTGACTGGTCCGACTGAGTGACCACTTTTGAAATTTAAGAATTCACCCAGAAGGAGGTGAAACAATATAACGGCTATTCATAGCGAGATGAAACTAGTTGAGAGAACGTTTACCTACGTAATCCTTCGTTTGAGATAAACTTTGTCGGATTTAAACTTACCACCACCTATAAGGAGTGGCAGGCGGTTGCCTCCTTCTGCGAAGCAGTAATGCTAGGCGAGGGTACGGTTCTTACGCCCCAACCGCCGCCGGGATTCCGATCCCGATTTCCGGCCACCGTAGGCGCGAGCTTGCGGACGGCAAACGATGGGTGGCTCGCCGTCCGAGTCTAAGTCGTCGACGGCGTGTTGTGTTCCACGCGCGCCTCAAGGAAATGTCAGCAACCGTAGGGGCCCAGCAGGGTCGAGGCCCACTGGGGCCACGGGTGATGCGAAAGTGACCCCCGGGGCCCTGGAAAATGGCAAAGAAGGAACAAGAGTGGGTTTTTAGTCAGTAAAAGTCTGACACTATCTCTCGCTCCGCCCAAGAGCGGGGGATGTCATTAGATGATTTTCCCACCCGAAAAAAATAAATAAAAAAATAACCGTGCTACCTACAAGTTTGGTAGGTACCTAGTGTTGCCAACGTGTTTCATTATTAATAAAGTTAACATCAATAGACCCAAATAAGCTTGTTTGGCCGATATTGTTTCACACATAAGAACAATTTACATCGCGTATATATTTTCTGCGCTGGTGATTGTAAAGAGATATGGGAATCAGTTGTCATGATCCATACCATGGTGACAACATTTTTACTCCTAACTTTTTTCACTCCACTTTTCACAGTATTAGATGCAGGAATGTGGAAAATATCAGGAAGAATGTTTTGAGTAAGAATGCGGCTTGGTTTGAGAGTAAAGTAATATGTCTAGAAACAGAAACTAAATGTAGATTAATAATAAAAATCATGGAAGAAGGCATTTTAAAGTTGCGTCAACCAGAAATGATGTTACTTATTTTACAGAAAGATGACGATACTGGAGATGCTTGATAAGAAAGTTATTGATTTCTTTACTGAGGTTTGTGTGTGTGAAATGTTAATTTAAGAACTATTTTCTTAAATTAACATTTTAGAATCGTTACTAGGGTGATCCTACGTTTTTCATCCTAATACATATGTATCTGATGTTTTCAGATTATATTTGTACAAAACAGTAAATATTTTTTTTGATCAACCCAAATCGTTTTTACCTTTTGAATTTACATGGAAATTTGCTGCAGAACGACAGCGCTTTGTGGCCTCGTAGCGCCACTTTACCGCCATTAAACAAACGAAACTAGCAGCTGAAAACTTTGTAACACCGCCATCTATTGTTACGAGTTCTAAACAAAAATTCTGTGAAATGAAACTGTAGTGAAACTGCTGTGAGCGAGTGTCTTCTCCAACCAAACTTAATTGTGTTTGTTTATTTATTTATACATATATAGTATAATGTACACCAATATAATATTATTTTAGATACAATTTGATCCTTAAATTATAATCGCATTCCGCGATCTCTTCTAGGCAACCTGGAATGGACAGTTTGCCTGGATATAAAATTAGATTGCACAAACAATTGGTGGTACATACTTAACACTAAAATAGGTACCTATATAAATATATAGGCAATAAAACAATATTTACCCGCTTCTTTTTTCGGCGAAAGCAGTTCTGTAAACAGATTTTCGCTATGAACGCAATACGCAAAACAAAGACGGAAGTGCGATCGGGATATAAATAGGCTTTAAATCTTATGCAGAGTATTCCTATAGACGGATGAAGTCTGTGTCATCGTAGGGGACAGAAAAAAATAGTACATCCCATTGTTTAGGGTTACTAACTGATGTAAATTTTACTCAATATTCTTCCAAATATTTTTTTTTTATATGGGGGTTCTGTTATGAAATAAAAACCCGAATAGACAGCAATGTTTTATTCATGAACACACAAATTATTGTCCTTGAAAAGCACTAAGTTATGGATATTTCTGACTCTTGATTTTGGTTCAAAACATTGTCTAGTACCAGGGTGAATGCGAATTCCGAAATAATGCACTGCAGTTGATTTAATTAGGAGTGTTCTGGATTCAAATGCAACTCTCTCGTTGACTTATGCCACAATGAGTATAATTATGAACGAAAATTTATTTATTATTTATTTATTTATAACTTTATTGCACACCTTAACTTATTACAGAACAGACATTTATAAAAAATAAGTGTACAATAGGCGGTCTTATTGCACAGGGCAATTTCTACCAGACAACTTTTGGATGGACTGTAACTAAAGGAAAAGATTTGTGGCTGTCAGTGTAAAACAACATAAAAAGATAATAAAATATATATATACATATAATACATAAATAGGTACATGACCAAATAATAAAGTAATAAATATTAAAATATACGATAGAGAAAGGAGAAGAAAAATTAAAGTGATAGGTACCTAAACCTCCTTTACCATCTTTTTGAAAGTCGGTAGCGTTTGGGCACGCCTCACTTCTAAGGGTAAAGCATTCCACAAATGCGCTGCTTGTATAGTGAAAGGTTTATCAAAGAACGAAGTGGAATGCATATGAATACGAAGTTTTAAATTCTCCGATGACCTAGAATGTGTGTCACAGAGGAACTGAAAGCGTTCTTTAAGATAAAAAGGGGTCGAAGGATTAAAGAGCACATTGTAAAGCAAAGAAAGTATGTGAGCATTCCGGCGAAGGCGAATGGTAAGTCATTTGAGCTGAGTGCAAAATTTAGAAACGTGGTCATACTTGCGCAAGCCAAATATAAACCTGATACAAAGATTTTGAAGTCGCTCAAGCTTATCCAATTGGTCTTGGTTGGGATCAAGATAATTGGCATCAACATAGTCCAAGATTGGGAGAAGAAGAGATTGTGCCATCGCAATTTTAGTAGGGATGGGAAGAAAATTACGAAGGCGCCTCATAGAACCCACCGAGGCAAACAGTTTACGGCTAACTTCCTGCAGTTGTTTAGTCCAGGAAAGAGTGCTGTCGATATAAATCCCACAGTTCTTCACTATATGAGTTACAGGAATTATGGTGTTATTGAAATAAACGTGGGGAAGTGTCGACCAATCAATTTTACAGACAGTCCGGGAACTACCAACAACAATCACCTCAAACTCAGTGCTCCAGTCACCTATTCGAGTAAAGTCTGTATTAATAGTCGCAATGGCATCACACATTTTTTCAAGAGGGGATTGGGTGTATATTTGTAGATCATCATCATACACCACGAGTGCACGAGTTAACTTCATTTTTAACCGACTTCAAAAAGGAGGAAGGAGTTTATATGTTCGGTTGAATGTATGTTCCAATTCATTTTATTATTATTATTATTTTTATTTAGTTTAGATATAACCGTAATCTTAAGTATATTTTTGGGTAAAAATGTTTCTTTTGTTTTAAAGCTCACAACCTTCACCTTACTCGAGGGCTTGAGGCGCTGCTTGCTGAAATACAGGCCATAAACCTAGTTCGGCAGCAGATGCTAACTTTAGACACAATTGATTGAATTATTTTGTTGTAGTATATAAATAGCTTATAAGCAATTGTGTATACATGTTTTTACTTTGTTGCTCAATAAATATTATTATTATGTTTTTTTTTTATGTTTGTTCACCGATTTCTCGGTCAATTGTGGACTGACTTTGAATTTTTTTTTTTTTTTGATTGAAATGTTATGCTTCCGAGTTGGTCCCACAGAAATATTGTTATGATCTGATCATGAACTTCGAAGATATGGAACAGAACTCCTCATAGGATCACAGCAGAACCGTCGTAACAAGTAAAATTGCTGTGTTTATACGTGTAGTCAATGACTGACTGAAAGTACAGGGGGAATATATCGAACTGATCTGATGATGAAGCCTGAAGTTAGGCACTGGACCTCTGTAATAAATTAATGTAATCTAGATGTGATTGGGATTATTAGAATTGTCATGAGATGCACAATGGCTATAAGGTATTTAAGTTTGGCTGAGGGGTACTTTTTAGTGAAGGTACCATAACTAAAAAGTGTAAAATAAAAACTTTTTACAAAAAACAAACAACCGACTTCAAAGACACACACACACAAAAAAACACTGAAAGTGTAAAATCCAACTTCTGAACTTTTCGGTGTTTTTTATGCTTTGAAATCAGTTGTTTTTTTTTTTGTAATTCGGAAGGACGCCGCAAAAAAATTAAAATAAATTACAGTCTCGCAAATTAAAAAGTAACATGTTCCATTTTCGAATTCTATAAATTGTTTTTTCATTCTGTTATTGTATGTGGCCAGATCCAGAAACTTTCGGTATGCCCCACGTATACAGATTCTTTTTTTTTCAATGTGGATTTCACTAATTAATTTTAAATTTTAATCTCCGAATGGAATACCATTTCTAGATATAATATTTTTCATTTCACCGTGGACTACTAGGCGTTTGTAAGCGCTTTCAAATTGAATGGCGGTTGGATTATTATTAAACCTACCTCTAGCGCAAACAGAACTAAAAAAACTGGGAATTGCCCAGTTTTTTTAGTTCTGTTTGCGCTAGTCGAGTCGGACTCGCGTACTGAGGGTTCCGTACAAACTTGAAAGGTAAATTGCGGTTTACGATTTATGACGTATTAAAAAACACTAATTACTTGATCTCGTTCAAACCAATTTTCGGTGGAAGTTTGCATAGTAATGTACATCATATTTTTTTTAGTTTTAGCATTCTCTTATTTAAAGAAGTTACAGGGGGGGAGGGGGGAGACACATTTTACCACTTTGGAAGTGCTCGCGCAAACTATTCAGTTTAGAAAAAAAATATATTAGAAACCTCAATATCATTTTTGAAGACCTATCCCTATGGTAGGTCAAACCCGTGTGGGGTATCTATATACCCCACACGGGTTTGATGAAAAAAAAATCTTTGAGTTTCAGTTCTAAGTTTGGGGAACCCGAAAATTTATTGCTTTTTTCTAATACATCTAATTACCACGTTTCAACAGTACAGTTCTTATAGTTTCGGTAAAAAGTGGCTATGACATACGGACGGACAGACAGACAGACATGACGAATGCATAAGGGTTCCGTTTTTTTGCGATTTGGCTGCGGAATCCTAAAAAGCATTCTAAATGACTCTGGCTTAATTTGTATACAGGCAAGAATTTTAATGCTTTAGGAAGTTTATACTGATTGCATAATTGTTCTACACTATTGATGCAAATTAGAAACCCAAAAGATCCATTTTTCTATTTGACGTTAAAATGTTTTGGTTGTTTAATTTAAGGCCAGTTAAATAGCCAGTTGAATATCCCAGCTAGCACTTTTAATCACTTTCGGCATAATGATGACGATTATTTTCCTTGGAAATGATTAAAAACACAACACTTTCTCCTGACACGTTACATAACGTCAAGATGGCAGCAAACGATTAGTTCCAATTTCGGCCGCTCACCGACTTAACTTGCGAGGTGTCTATAAAGATCACTTGGCAAACGTCAAGTGTTTACCAAAAGCGCCGAGAAGGTTGAAAAGTAAGTGACTGTATTCGGTACGAAGCGTTAAGTGACATCATAGTCGCTTAACTATCTTCATTGTGATATCAATGTGAGTATGAAGTTCCGTTGACCATTTCTGGTCTTCTTCATCTGTTCCACTTCATCAAATGTTACTTTTTGACTGTAAATGCTTAAGTTCTCGATGAAAATACCAAAATCACTATATGGTTGCCTATAATATTTGAGGAGTTCTCTCAATTCCTCATGGATCCCATCATCAGAACTAAATTTTGAAAAAATGGGACCAATCTGGAAGCATATCCTATAAAGGAAAATAAATAATTGCAAGCCGGTTCATAAACGACGGACTTCTGAGTTAAAAAACATAAAAAAATGATAAAAAAAATACAACCGAATTGAATAACCTCCTCCCTTTTTTTTGAAGTTAAAAATAGAAATCTACCTATTGTTGGCAACCTTAATAAATCCTTTCGAAACATTACGAATACGTACAGTGATAGTAACTAAAAAAATGTATTGTGGGAATACTTATCATAAGAAGAAAACATACCTATAACTTGTAGTGACCACAATTTAAAAACTAATGGAATAAAACATACTGAGTATTCATACCTGCTGATAGATAGCGCTAGTAGTAGGTAGGTACTTATTCATGAAGGCTAAAACAACAACGCTTGGGTTGGATTGGCGTATTCCAGATATAAAAAAAAAAAGAATTATCTATGTATAAATTAAAAAAGTAAAAGACACATATACTACGACTGTAACTGAAAAAGAAGTTACAAAATCTGCCTTCGCAAGAGAAAACAGAATAAATATTATTCACTAACGGCTGTCCGGGTATCCGCCCCCGTAAAACTGTTTTTAGGGATATACCTATTTACTTTTTTTTCCTTTTAATCCTCTTGTTAGAGTCAAGCCGTTTTCATTATGTATTTTTTATATATAGGGAGCAATTGATTTATGTACTTAAATAAAATGTAACACAATAAACGCAAATACTGAAAGTAGTATGGTCAGAGTCGGTTACTTAATCCATTTCAGTTTTTTTTTTTTATTTGCCTTTCTTACAAAACACAAACAAAACACCCTAGTGAAGCTGATTGCTTTACTAGAGTCTTTGTGTATGCGTGCGATACTAATACCAATGCTCTACCAGTGTTGTACGTCGTTTCCCATATTATTCGCTTACAATTAGTGTTAGTGAACGTATTAACACAGGGGGTAAACACATTAACTACGTCACCAGCAGTTAGCAATGGCGGATTAAGCTAGCGTAGGGCCTGTAGCAAATTCGAAAGTGGCGCCAGTGACTGAAAAGTTGAAAGGAAATCGTTTGTCTTGGTATGGTCATGTAAAGAGGAGGGATGAAACGCGTGTTACTAAAAGAGAGGGAGAGGGAGACCAAAGAAAAGATGGATGGATTGTGTGAAGAGTAATATGAAAGAAAAGGAAGTTAGTGATAGCATGTCGAGAGACAGAGCACAATGGAAAAAAACGTGTTGCGCCGACCCCAAATAACACGGGACAAGGGCAGGAAGATGATGAGGGCCTTTAGCAAATTTGAGGAGGCCCTGTGTAGACTACTATTCTCATTTTTATTCACAATCCCCAAAAACCTCGTGGATTTAAGATTGAGTAAGGTATGTGGAAAGTACGGTAATGAGGGAAATGTAAGAGATTGACTACCATAGCCAATGAAATAATGAGCTGTGTTTAGATTTCAATATTTATTATGTATATTATGATTAGATTTTTTTTAGCGTTTACGTGCAGGATCCCTGAATGCGTAGGGCCCCGAATGTGCCGGGTCTATAGCATTTACTACTCTTGCAACACGTCCGTCTTGGCCAACGCTGCAACGGACGTATGTCCGTGCACTCGAGAAGACAAGTATAACAGACAGGATGGGATGTAGTATCCCATCCTTAATATATTTATTGAATATTATTTTTTTCCTCTAAGAAATATAAAAAAATATAAAATATAGGTAATACACGGACTTAATAATAATTCTAATGAGAACCTTCCATATTAATAATTTTGCCCATAATCTAAATAACTATAGAATTTGCGTTACACTTTTCCTATAGTTAACTCGTCGATATCTTTAGGAATATAGATATAGGGAATAATGGAATGATTGCTTATTTTCGATATGTACAGACTAATTTATCATGAAGAACTTCTTTACATTCTTGAATAAATACCGTATAAATAAAACGCTCAATATTTTATAATCTATGCGGACGTCGGCGTCCGATGCCCGCTAACTAGGACCTCGGAGAATTTCTAAAAAGGAAACCAGTAATCATAGAACGCAAAGGGCAACTGAAGGATACAGGTATGGTTTTAGTTAGTAAAAGTCTGACACGCCCTCTCGCTCCACCCAGAGCACAAGAAGTCATTAGATGATTTCCACACTTTAAAAAAAAGGGCCTGCGCATACTTGAGACAAGACTGTATTAGACAGAATGGTCTACGACGTAGCAGACTTGTCTACGACGTCTGCGACAAGACTGTTTTGTCTACGTCACGATCAAGACAAAATAGTCTAGCGGCGTACGGCTAGTGTTTCCAACTTAGTGGATTTTCCACTAAAACTGGTCGTTTTAACCCCCCATTTAATTGCGAAACATTGGTTTTAGTGGCTAGTGGATTTTTCTAGTGCTATAGTAAAATTCAACATTTTACTAAAATGAGGTCACTCGGGTGTAAATCAGCACCATAGAATCCATAATTATCAATCTGATACCGACGATGATGGTGCAAACAAAAATGATTCGTCTGGAGACGAATTAACACATAGCTGTTATTGAATAATTTGTATTTTGATTTAACTATTGTATTTTTTTTATGTGTGTTACCTCAGAACTCCGTCGTTTATGGACCGATTTGCATTTTTTTTCTTTTAGAGTTTCTGAAAAAAAAAAAAATGGCACCAAACCATTTTTTTTTTTCAGAATCCAGCTTTGATGATTGGATCCATGAGGAATCGAGGGAACTAATGGGGCAACCATAACCTAAAAGCAATATAGTGATTTTGGTATTTTACTTCATTTTGTTTTTTTTTCTCTTTGGTTTTATTGCATTTTATGCAATGTAATTGGTAGAAGACAGCTCCTGTAATACAGGCACTATGCCTAGCGCAGGAGTCAGGGCCTCACAATTTTTGTAAAACGTTAATTTGTGTCAATAAAGAATTTATTATTATTATGATCTGATGATGATGATGAAGCCGGAAGATAGGTACCGGAACTCTGTAATTAATCAATGTATCCTAGCCGTGTTTGGGCTTATTAGAATTGTCATGAAATACAGTTTAACTATCGAACTGATCTGATGATAGAGCCGGAAGGTGGAAGGTAGACACAGGAACTTCTTAATAAAGTAATGTAGCATTGTTTAAGTTAATTGGAATTGTCATGAGAAATAGGCACTCTGGTTATATATAAGTGTACCTATTGTAACTAAAATGTGTGAAATAAAAAACTTTTTACAAAAAAATATAACCGACTTCACTAAAAACAAAAACACACTTCACTAAAAAGGAATTACAGAAGAAAAGGAACAAAGAACACCGAGAAACATTGACTTCCATAAATAAAGTTATTTTGATCTTTTCAGTGTTTTTTTTTTAGTGAAGACGGTAATTTTTTTTGTAAAAAGTTTTTTATAATAATATCAGCAGGCTTTATCATTACTTTTCCCATTATATACTTATGTAAATAACTTAGTCTACTAGTTTTCTTTACTCTGATTCATTCAGTTTCTTCTTTAATTCCTTTTTATATGTTTTGATATCAATAATCCGAAAAAAAATGAAAACACTACTGTATACCATGTCATAGTATCTCCACAATATACACAACCAATTAAACTAAACCAAAACAACAAACGTTAAACTCTGAATATTATCTTCGGCTACTCGCAGACAAGAGGTGCGCGACGCACAGGACCGTTCATTGTGGCGACACTTGGGGAAGGCCTATATCCAGCAGTGGACATCTTTCGATAGAAATAATGATGATGATGATGACTCGCAGCCTAGTAACTTCCAGTTACTTAATCCTCTCACGCGTTCCCATAGGACCGCCAACTCCTCTCTCAGAACTCCATGGTTCCATTGAAACCCAACCTTTACCATGGTTGACAATTAAATGCGTACTCGTGGATTTGATCAGTTATGCTCTGATTTTCTACAATTTTCTAACCATTAATGTGCGCATCTGTAAGTACCGCTGGAGTCAAGTACTTTTAAATTATCACCAAAAATCATTACCTCAAATGATTATTTAACTAATGAATCTTACATAGTCTGATAATGCTCCTTGTTCTTAAACAAATAAGTCTCTTGCCAAAAATTTTTTGAACCTCACGAATATACCACTGTGTACCACCGTATACCACCACTTTTACTATTTTTGATGAAAATTATATTTCATCAAAAATAGTAAAAGTGCTCCTTTTGACCAGTTTTCAGTATATACCTTAACTTTAGTGTGTGTCGAAAAGCGAGTGCTAGTTATACAGTCTAATAAGTAATAATAAAACGTAATATCAAAAACAGTCGTGAGTATTACGGAAACACATAAAATTTAACCTAAAACTAACACTTAGTGTGAATAATTCGAATAATGCTACCCCTAGCGTCAACAGAATTGCTCAGTAGCAAGAATTAATGTGAAGAGAAAACTAGACTTGATAAATCCGTTTTTTATTCATTCAAATGTTAACAACGATCAGCTGGCTATCAATTCTATGTAAATAGTGACATCTATTTTTACTAAGACGAACTATAAGGTTTCTGCTAAACTGACAAAAGTGGCATCTAGTTTAGCTAATAAAAACTAAAAACTCGATAAAACAGTTTTGATTGGTAGTGGTGTAATATTTCGCTAAACTGACAAAAGTGCCATCTAGGTTAGCTAATAAAAACAAAAACTAGATAAAACAGTTCTGATTGGTAGTAATGTAATATTTGGTTACACAAATTTAAGTAAGATTGGTGCGAGGAGAAACGACATAGATTCGCATGTCAGAGGTTGCAGGTTAGAGACTGACCGACAAGTAGGATAGGAAGTTCTGTATGTTTTTTAAAATCCATTGCGCATAAAAATATGGAAGAATTAATGCAAAACATTAATACTCAAAGACGTCGTCGACTAGCCTAGATTTCCAAGAGAGTGAATACGTACTAGACATTTTGTATCAAAGTTTACCAAATAGTACGAACAGAGATGAAATAACTATGAATTAGGAAAAACCATTTACATACATATCGATGGGAAAAACTCACAAAATTAAATCTCGAAAATAGCTCGTTAAAGAAAAAAATATCAACATTCCAGCACAAATTAATATGTACAAATAAGTAGGCGCTTTTGAACTAAATAGTAGTAACAAAACGATTTTGTCGCCACTTAAATTCTTCTCTCCACAATATCAGAAACGATACAGGTCATGTGGTATGAAAAGTGGTCTTACAAGGACATCTTTTAAAGAACGAGAAATAGACGTAGCAAGAAATAGCCCAAAGCATGACGATACCAACAATTTAAGTTATTTTTTTTTTTTACATGGGCACTTATAAAACGTCAAGCTAGTGCACGGTTCCAAATTGGTCGTTTCCTATGGAGAATAACCGGCAAGAAACTCCATGGTTACTCTTTTAAAAAAAGTGGTTGTTTACAATATTTTCATATTACAGTATTAATAGATATTATGTAAGAACAGTGTAGACCAGTCAATATTGTACCCAAAAGCACAATAGAAATAATCATAGTAAAAAAAATGTGATTCGTAATAGGAAGTAATAAAGTAAAGAATTCACGGAGTCTACAGTGTTCTCACATTCACATTATAAAAAAGAGACTATATAAAAAAGCAAGAAAAATAAATAATTACAATTATCAATAAAATGAATTACTTACTAACGAATTTATGGTGGTTGGCGTCTAATAATATAGAAAATATTGCAAAAGCAATGTATTAGAAGAAAAAAAAAAAATATTACAACAAATGTTGAGCAGTTAATAGATACATTTACACAATACATGAGTTACCAGGGGGCCACATGTGCAGAAGCCATCGATATATATGTACTACGCACTAGATTACGCGTGCCGTACACTCACTTCAATTGACTCAGGTGCAGTGTCGTCTATGCACCTTGATATTGATGACATTAGTGCAGTTTTGACGTTCATGCAGTGTGAGAGCGGCGCTTATAAAATCAAATTAAAGTGAAGCTGGACTTAAATAATAATTATGTGTCATCTAATTAAAATTACTGGTTGTTCAAGCAATTTAATAGCTTTTAATATCGTAATAGTATGCTAGAAAATATATTAATTTATTTAAAAGCCTTCCAGTTTTACAATCATAGATTTAATGTATGATTGTAAAACGGGAAGGCTTTTGCAGATATTCCCTCCCACAAAAACAGGTTTTTACCTACAATTGGCTTAGTGAACAAAATTTGCATAGTGTTTTCTTCCGTTGTTTTTTTTTTTGATAATTTATTTAATTACTTTTTTCTTTTTTGTATAAACTATATCAACGAATTTTTCGGTAGTGTAAAAAATTCAGCAAGAAACGTCAGCAAATTATCGGGTATCAGTTTCCATCGGTAAGTTTTGTAGTTAAGCGTTCTGTCATTCGTTAGCACTTAGGGATTACGTACCTACCTAAATATTACGTGCAGATTAGTATTCAAACATAAATTAGATTCAGTTGAATATGTAGTCTTATGTGTGATATTGCATTACTGTTATTGAGATTTCGTCCTTCATACACTATAATTATTTTTTAGGTTTGTTCACTTTGGTCAGCCGAAAAGGGAAGAATGGATAAAAATTCTTCAAGAAGATAGAAGTGAAAAAACGTTGCTTCCTACAAAATATTCTTTTATCTACTCTGCACACTTCTAACTGATGATATTCATATGAACTAAACTAAAGCTGGAAAACGTTTTCTAAAGAAGTCGGCTATTCCTTGTAGTATTCCTTCAAAATGTGCCCTCAAAAAATTACAGCTTTTCCCTCAAACAGCATTAGACCAAGTGCAAATTCTGATTCCAAATCAATTCTTGATTCGCCCCGAAAAATTAAGTTGAAAAATGATTTAAAAATGTTTTCGGTGCAAAAAAATTTTTGTCATAAAAGTTATAAAATTACAACGGGAAAATAAATATCTTCGAAAAAAAAAACCAAATCTTTAACTGGAATTGTTAAACATTTTAATGATAAATTTACCGTTGTTGTTTTGTTACTAAATATTAGCAGCGCTGTTCTGATCTTCATTCACTCCGAATAGATGTTCTTCAGAATGAGTAATACAATATATAGTTACAATATTTTACACGATTATGAATTCACTTATTTATTAAAGTAGTAGAACGTTGTTTTCTGAATTTACACCGAGGACTATTGTTTAATTTTGAAATAGAGTGCTAATGTAATAAAGTGTTGTAGGCAAAAAGCTGTGTCACTTCTGCGGTATAAAATTCTATATAGATAACATGTCATTACACTATGTTGAACGAAACGCGTTAGTGCCACGAAATTCATAGCGCTTAAGACATTTTTGTCGCGAAAAAGTATCCTCTAAAAGCTATCTAAGCGCTGTATGTTTTAACAGTTTTATTTGACGACATGATGCCAATATAGCGCTGCAGCGAAGTTTTCTTTTAACTTTTCAGCATTTTGACAAATAGTTTCCATGAACGTGCTTGTCTATAGCTAGAATATAAGTCGATGGCCCCACTGCAGTTTAGAATCGATAGTTATACCTAAGAACACAGTTTCCATAATAACATCAAGTTTGTTGCCGTCAAGAATTAGATTGACGCCAACTTGAGGGACATTAGGTAATGTAAATTTTATACATTTAGTTTTATTCGAATTTAATAAGAGATTATTAGTTGCGAACCATTTCGAAAGAACAGCCAGACTTTCGTTGACATGCAAGACATCCCTATTTTTTCTATTTACTTTAAAAATAAGAGAAGTGTCATTAGCAAACAGAATTACTACTCTGTCAAGAAAGTACCGGAAAAAGATCAATAATACACAAAATGTTTGTTAATCATCCAAAATTATTTTATCACCTTCAAAGTATACTCCTTCAGAAACGATACACTTACGTCAACGAATAATCCAATCATCAAAAAAAAAAAAAAAAAACTATTTTCGGAACTGAGTTCAGTTCTCGCCGCGAATTCTCTTTTATGTCTTCTACCGATTGAAAATGGGTGCCACGAAGTGGTAATTTGAGTTTAGGAAAAAGAAAGAAGTCGGCTGGAGCCATATCTGGTAAATATAGTGGTTGCTCGATGGTATTAGTTGAGTGTTTGGTCAAAAATTTGTTCACAATGATAGCCTTGTGCGAAGACGCATTATCGTGGTGCAAAATCCAAGAATTTTCTTTCCACAAATCTGGCCTTTTTGGCCTGGCCTCTTAAATGCCGCATAACGCTCAAATAATATTCTTTATTTACCGTTTGACCTTCCGGCAAGAATTCCGAGTGCACAACACCGCGATAATCAAAGAAAACATGAAAGTCAACATGACTTTGACTTTTGATCGACTTTGGCGTGGTTGGAAGGCGCCACTCCGAAGCTTGTTGACTAGTTTGCATGTCAAACTCGTAAACCCACGTCTCGTCACCAGTAACAATGGGTTTCATGAATGTTGGGTCGGAATTGACTCGTTCTAACATGTCCTTAGTGACACTCACGCAATTGAGTTTTGGAGAAAATTCAGGTCTTTTGGGACTAGCCGAGCGATAACATGTTACATACCCAAATGATTAGTTAAAATGGTACGGATTTACTTGTGAGATACAGAAAGCTCGGCGGCTATCTCTCTCAAAGTTGAATGAGGATTTTTAGTCACTATTTCCTTCACTTTTGCGATGTTAACTTCAGTTGAAGACGTTATCTGACGGCCCTACTGCCTAAACACAATAATTATGCATGGTTTTCATTTATATGGAGGCTATTACGCATGAATTTCATTTATATGAAGGCCTATACTGCCTGATCACAACTATACATGTTTTCATTTATATAAAGATCTATACTGCCTAAACTTTCGTTTCGTTTCGCTTCGTTTCGTCATGTTTCATTTCGCTTTGCTTCGTAACTTTCACTTCGCTATGTGTCGTTTCTTTACATTTCGTTACGTTTAGTTACGATTCTTTTCGTTACGTATCGCCACGTCTCTTTACTTTTGTGACTCGTTTTTTTACGTTTCATCACGTTTCGTTACGTTTCGTTACGTTACGTTTTGTTACGTTTCGTTACGTTTCGTTACGTTTCGTTACGTTTCGTTTGTTTCGTTACGTTTCGTTACGTTTCGTTACGTTTCGTTATGTTTCGTTACGTTTTGTTACGTTTCGTTACGTTTCGTTTCTGTACGTCACGTTTAGTCACGTTTTGTTACATTTGCAAACTCTGTACAACAATTGTTACCATAATGGAATTGAAAAGTTTACTCGTATAAGTATTTTTTGACAGTGACATCAGTGGCATTTATTTATATCTGTAATAAGAGTAAAATGGGCAGCCCTGCCATGCATACCCAGCCTTCATAGTCCACACCCAAAACGGACACTCAACACTACTGCAAAAATCCACTGCATTAGATATCCAAAACCACATTCAAACTGACGCCACCATTTTAGAAACATTAAAACAAAAGCAACGATCTGAGGCCGACCTTTCACATGACAATGTCTCCGAATACAACTCAAGCACCTGTCCCCTTACAACGCTTGATACTTAATTTACTATAGGTAATGTGAGAATCGTTCCCAAAACGTTCTCTTTTAGCTATCTGGGCACAAAAAAGAAAGCCATTTGCCTTTCCAAAAAATCCCGACATTTCAGCTTTCAGCAACTCCCGACATTTCAGCAACTCTTCTTAAGTTGGGTAAATAGTAAGCTGACTGTAACAAGAGTTATGTAATCGATCGAGTAACTGGTTCCAAACATACTATTTTCAAGATGTACTTTTATATTGTTACATGTTGTAAAAATAAGTCTTTACCTATGAAAATGCCGTTTTTTAAAAACGGGTTGTTTTGCAGTGTATTATTATATCTTTGGAATGACTTGGAATTATAAGTTCAAATTAACTTTATATTAAAGGTACGTTATTTCTTTTCGCAATTAGGTATTTATTGGTTTTTTTGTGTTTTATATTTTCATTAATATCGCAGCACTCATGACCACAACTGCAAGTGCAACAATTATAGAGGAATAAAGCTAATGTCACACACTATGAAAGCCTGGGAGAAAGTTATTGAAAGGCGACTGCGAGAAGAGAGCAAAATTTCACAGAACCAATTCGGATTTATGCCGGGTCGGGGTACAGCGGATGCATTTTTGTTAAACGGCAGCTGTGCGAAAAAAAAAGAGGTGCGCATAAAAACTTGCACATGGTATTCGTTGACCTCGAAAAGGCATACGACTGGGTATCTCGTGAGGTTCTGTGGTGGGCCCTTAGGGAGAAAGGTGTGCCTGGGAAGTATGTGCAGTTGATCCGATCGATGCAGTATCCAAGTCCGGTTTATAGTGGGCACACTGGCAGCTTACATCAAGGGTCGGATCTCAGCCCTTGCCTCTAACTGATGATAATGGACGCTCTGACGTCGGACATTCAGAAAGAGGCTCCCTGGTGTATGCTGTTTGCCGATGACATTGTGCTGGTTGCCGAAAGTGGCCTAGAAGTCCAGAACAGATTGGAGGTGAGGTGGCACAGACTGGAGAGTGTTGACCTGAAATTGAGTAGAACCAAAACGGAGTTCTTGTTCTGCGATTTTGGCGGTCTCTCCAATCTGGTGCCTTTAGCTCTCGCCGGAACGCCCATACCGATCTGTTTCGACTTTCGGTACCTTGGGTCGCTCGTCCAAGGGGATGGTGAGGTAGACCGGGACGTAAACACATCGGATCAACGCAGGATGGATGAAATGGTGACAGGTCACGGAAACAACTTGTGACCCACGGACGCCCCTCAAGTTGAAGGGCAAAATCTACAAGTCCGTGATAAGGCCTGTCATACTGTATGGATCAGAATGTTGGGCTGTGAAAAAGACGGATGAAAAAAGATTGCACGCAACGGAAATGAGAATTTTGACGTGTAAAAGTGTTTTTTCTTCTTCTGCATTAGGGCCTGCGGACACTTGAGATAAGACTGACTTAGACAGACTTGTCTACGACACCGCAAACTTGTATGCGACAAGACTGTTTTGTCTACACACACAAAATCGCAAAAGTTCCTACTCAAAAAATGTGTGTTGTACAAAATAAAGTAAGTAGGATTGTAGGTTATTAGTTACCTTTAATAATAAGTGATTAAAATTAACAATCAGTTGATCAAAATACCATTTGTGGGTAAATTAACATTAGCAGGTAAATCAACAGATAAATCATTCAATAACAGCTATGTATTAATTCGTCTTCAGACGAATAAATTTGTTTGCCCCATCATCGTCGGTATCAGATTGATAATTATGGATTCTATGGTCCTGATTTACACCCGAGTGATCGCATTATTAGTAAGAAATTGAATTTTACTAAAGCACTAGAAAAATCCACTAGCTTAAAAAAAAACAATATTTAGTAACTAAATGGGGGTTAAAACGTTGGCAACACTGGCCGTACGCCGCTAGACTGCTTTGTCTTGATGGTGTGCGCCGTGACGTAGAAAAAAAACAGTCTTGTCACAGACAAGTCTGTGACAAGATTGTTTTTTAAATAAACGTAACTTTTTTCAAACAATTTTACTATTTTTTTAAAATAGCATATGATTTGTACACAATTCAAGGCAACAAGATAAATATTTAACATTCATAAAAATAGAAATAACTACTTATATAATTATTATACAGCGTGTTTAAAAAAAATATATAAGGCGTATACTCTGAATTTTACTTTTATTTAAATTTAAAATTAGTGACATTAGCTATCCAGCTTTTCTTTTAAAAATTACTCGTAAAGTCTTGGACTTAAATCAACGCTGTCCATGTTACAGCTATTTACATAGCTATAAAAAAAAAAACCCAACAGCAACCATCTTCTAACTCCCTCAAAAATTCCCTAGTTTATCCTCTTGCTAGTGATGTGCCACATGCCATATAAATCTTTTTATAACTTTGTGAATTCGCTAGAATTGTGAATCGAGTCACATAACTAATATTCAAAATTATGATTAAAAAAAAATATTTTTACTTAAAATATGATACCTGAAAAACCTATTAAAATTGTTATATCACTCTTATAAGGTAAAATGTATCTCGTATCTCTCTTTTCGAGGGTTACCTATACTAAAAATAAAAAAAAACGGAATTGCATTTTTTACTTTTATTACATAATTTTTACCAATCCTGCTCAAATTGTTGGCCTCTGTTGTGAATGCAGGCCCGACATCTGTTTCGTATTTTGACATTTGTTGTACGAAGTTGTGTTTCCTTCTTAATTGTATTGAAAGCCGTTTCAATGCGTTGAACTAGTACCTCCCTAGTTTCCAACTCCACGAAAAGACAAATACGAGTCAGATTTTAACTTATAAGAGTGAGATAACATTTTTAATAGATTTTTTAGGTATCATATAAGCAAAAATATTTTTTTAAATCGTGATTTTGTATATTAGTCTTAACTGACTCGATTCTTAATTCTAGCGAACTCACAAAGTTATAAAAAGATTTTTATGGCATGAGGCACATCACTTGCAAGAGGATATACTAGGGAATTTTTGAGGGAGTTAGAAGATTCCGGTTGCTTTTGTTTTTTTTTTTAAAGCCATGTAAATAGATGTAACATGTACAGCTTTAATTTAAGTCCAAAACTTTGTAAGTAAATTAAAAAAAAACTAGGTAGCTAATGTCACTAATTTTAAATTTAAAAGTACTCTAATCCAATACACATCTAAATAAACATAAAATTCAGAGTCTACGCCTCATATATTTTTTTAAATTTGTATTTGAATGAAAAATTTGGGTCTTATTTTCATAAAACAACAAAATGTCGATGAAAAAATCCACCGGGCTTGAGAAGTATTTTTTAAGGGGTCTAAAAGGATAGCAAATGACCTCTCCAGTCGACCATTTCGATTTGGCACACGATGCACTAAACACCCTGTATCGTATAATCGGAAACGTTCCAGTTACTGACAACCCCTGCTTCTTTTTGAAAGCCTCATAAATTCAGAAAATGGATAGTTTAAATGAATTCATTTAAGTATAACAATTG
Organism: Mythimna pallens; assembly: GCA_961205895.1. Classification (NCBI taxonomy): domain Eukaryota; kingdom Metazoa; phylum Arthropoda; class Insecta; order Lepidoptera; family Noctuidae; genus Mythimna; species Mythimna pallens. Next base: position 30,488,055 of record OY540824.1, read on the forward strand.
GTATATAAATTGATTATAATAAATTCAGCATCAATCTTAACAGTAATAAAACACAATATACATATATTGTACTTTTATTACAAAAATTACCTTAAAACAGCCTTTATTAACTTCTGTCTAGCGCTATCGTAAATAAAGTATATGTACGCATGATTGTCAACTTTTTTGGCGGGAGCGGTGCGGACAGTAGCGGGGAGCACACCCTTACGGAGGGAGGCTCGCAATCAGTCTCTTTCCCGACTTTGGACCAGTGATACAGTCGCTCCAAGAAAGTTTTGTTTTGCACCTCACTATGAGACCCAGCCGAAGTTTCAGCCATGTCCACGACTATCGTTGCCCGTAAGTGTTTTATTATCTTTTTGTTTTAATTTTACTATATACCTACCTCTGTTTATTATTGACCAGTTCTATTTTTAAACCTTTCCCCTTATGTGTAATTATGTTTTATTATGTAGAAAGGATTTTTCGTTAGACTTTTCTACACAGTGATTGTTTGAAAGTGATTATTCGTGATTATGTTACAGTCATGTAAGTAGACATTAGGTATCTATTGATGATTGCTATAATACAATGAAGTACATTCATGTAGTCTTTACAGTTCTGGTGGCTTTTTTATATTGATTCAAAAACCAATTGCTCGGTTTTTGGATTATTTTAATAAAATAAAATAATAATAAAATAATTATCCATGTTAGTTGTCAAAATTAATTTATTAATGCGTTATCTTATCTATATCTATATATAATAAATCTGTAGAAGTTGTGCGCGCATCACTTAAAATGTACGAAATGGATGTAGATTCCTTTTATACTGAGACATGTCGCCAATGAGAAACTTTTAAAACAAACGTATAAAGCATTGTGTCACTGCATCTTGGGCTATATCTATCTATATATATAAAAGGAGAAACTGACTGACTGACATATCAACGCACAGCCGAAACTACTGGGACTAGGAGCGTGAAATTTTGCACTAGGCTTCCTTTTATAACGTAGGCGAGCACTAAGAAAGGATTTTCCAAAATTCAGCCCCTAAGGGGGTAAAAAGGGGGGATTTCGTACGTATGCAATTTTTTTTTTCGTGGGCCAATTAACTCAAAACTTTGTACAAATATTAACCTAAATTAGTTATAAAGTTTACGATAATTTTTTTTCAGTACAACCCCCCAGTGCAAGATTTAGGGGGTGTTAAAGTTTGTATGGGAGAATCTTATTTCTTGGGTTAATAAACTTGAAACTTTGCACGAATACACTTTTAAATTAATAATAATGATACGCATTAGTCGTTTTCCAAAACTATCCTCAAATTACGGTTTAGGGTCGAGTCAAGTGTTCTTTATCGTGTTCAGGATTTTTGAAGTCTTACTGCGCATCCTAATTTACTCGCAACTCGGTGTTAGAAATTAGAAAAACAAGCTCTAACAGAGCAAATAGCGATTATTATTTTACGGAAAGATTTTACACAGTGGTTTATTTTACTCAAAAATGTGGGTAAAAAAATTAATTTAATATAATACTTTCTCAAATAATAATACAACATTCATCCCTGTATTGGTGAAATGTTATCATCCATGTTTGTATAAAATATCTTATTCTTTTTTTATTGTGATAACCTAATCCTATAATAACGTATTAATTATGTGATTTATATACGTACAACGACATCTACTGACACAAATTGGTACAAACGAAAACATAAAGTTAATTACAAAACAATATTTTTTAAACAGTCTTACGTAACATTTAGAATAATAATAAAATTAAGATAAGTAACTGGATGTAAGATTTAGTTGGTATGGTATTTTCGAAGTTTATCGTAACGGTGAATTGTATGTAAATGCAGGTACTCTAGGTTACCCGATAAAACGTCTTCGCTTTACACAAAATCTTTCAAATGGTCATTTCGATGCTTACTTTTCATATGAAGAACTTAATCCTACAGGCGTTGTTAATTCTGACGAGGAAAACATAAATGTGAAGAAAACGAAATATGATGAAGTACCTGATATTGTGCCACTAAATTCCTTAGATTCATATTCAGTCATTTCTACGGACATTCCTTCACAGTCCATGACGGCATCACAAAAAAGAGGACCAGATATACAGACAAAACAAGGAAGATTCAAGTTAGACGAGCTCAGAAAATATACTCAGAAAATAATTCTTTGGCACACCGGAAAGCTGTATGCAATTATCATAAAACACACCGAAATGCCAAATGAAAAATAGCCGCTGAAAATTACAAGCAAGCGCATCCTGAAGTACACAGAGCAACGCAGTCCCGCTTCAATATGCGTGTTGTTACACGGCCATGGAAGATCAAGTATCTTTTAGGAATGTATAAACCTGAAATAAATTACGAATTTGATAATGTAGTTTCAATTGATGATATGAATCATAAATGTTGTTTGTGTAATGCGTTTAAATGGAAGGACGAAACTCCTGAGATGTTTTGCAGCAGCGGTAAAGTTTAACTCAAATTATTGAGTACACCTCCCGAACCCCTTTACAGTTTGATAATGGATCTCCATCCTGATCACAAACATTTTATTTCGAACATTCGTAAATACAACAATTGTTTCCAAATGACGTCGTTTGGTGGGAAACAAGTTGGTGGAGATGGATATGTAGCGACATCTATGACGTCACATAAGAACTAATCCTGCATCGCGCAATCAAAGTTCGCCGCGCGTTTAAAACATATAGAACAGCCCGAAATCATCTATCGGGCAGTAGTAACCCACCAGACATAACACCCGTCTGGTCGGAGGATCCTCCCTTTTCAACGGAGGTTTGCGGGACTTTACTCTCTGTTCCGCTTACCTCTAAACTGGTGACCCTCGACAAAGAACGTCAGCGCAGCCTTCGTGCAGCAACTACTTCGTGACGTCATCATCACTTCCTCAAGCTTTCGAGCATCGAGCCATACAGCCAGTACCCACGGCTTTAAAGGGTATCCTGACCACCAGCATGCCTTCCTTCCTGGTCATACCTGGTCATCACCCTCAGCCTCATCAGCGACCTTGGCGAAGCACACTGCACCTTCGGCCAGTCACATGAAGAGCCATGAAGAACCTCTCCTGGTCGACGCCAGCAGTCAAGCCACTACGTCGCACAGCACCGCTCCGACTCACTGGAGCCTGCAGCATCATCCCGACTCACTGGGACATCAACACCCCGACTCACTGGGGCATCATCCCGACTCACTGGGACATCATCACCCCGACTCACTGGGGCATCATCCCGACTCACTGGGACATTATCACCACGACTCACTGGGGCATCATCCCGACTCACTGGGATAGCACCACCCCGACTCACTGGGGCATCACCGCAGACAGTTCCGACTCACCGAGAACTATGCGGCATTCGGTTCCGACCCACTGGAACCAACCTACCACTGGCCTGGCACGCATCAAGAAGCATCAAGAACCATCGATCTCCGATCTCCGGAGGGGAGTGATGTAGCGACATCTATGACGTCACATAAGAACTAATCCTGCATCGCGCAATCAAAGTTCGCCGCGCGTTTAAAACATATAGAACAGCCCGAAATCATCTATCGGGCAGTAGTAGCCCACCAGACATAACACCCGTCTGGTCGGAGGATCCTCCCTTTTCAACGGAGGTTTGCGGGACTTTACTCTCTGTTCCGCTTACCTCTAAAGATATATGTCAACCGTCAAAGTACAGGGACAAGTTTATCAAGTTTAATTGGCAGTTTATTGTCAGAACCTGGTCAAACATCTCAGTTTTTACAAATTTATCGTGGGTGACGATGAAAGAGAAGTAAACTTAAGATGCTGTAATTTCCCGAAATTAAAACCAAATTTAATAAAACAACTGAAAAAAAATCTTGCACGAAAAATCTTCCTTATATCAGGGACATGAAGAGTACCATTGACAGAATTCATTCCTCCTGTAAAACTTTCAAGTTAGTTATACATGCCGAAAAACAACCACCACACAAATGAATTAAGTTGCTTTGGTGTTATTAGATCAACAGTTCGAGCGTCGCGATATAATTAGTGAAATACATCGCTCATACGATGCTTTGCAATATCCTGTAATGTTCAGCCACGGAGAAGACGGTTATTCAATTGCTATACCACAGCGAGACCCGGAAACAAAATTACTTCAGAAAAAGACTGTTAGCATCGAGCTTTTATTCATACTACATCATGGTCAGGGCAAATTAGGAAAATTACCATCTTCACTTTGATGCTCATTTTAGCCAATATTTGGTAGATTAGTACGCAAAAACTGAGACTGAATTTCATTAGAAATAATCAGGCAAAGCTACGGTCCGATAGCTATATCCACCTTAAGGACGCCATCGGTAGACAAGATGTTGCCGCTCATCAGCTGGGTCAAATAGTGGTATTACTGTCCTTTTTCACCGGTGGGCCGAGATACATGCACGAGCGAACTCAGGTCACTATGACTTATGTACGTCATTATGGTCGCCCAGACTTATTTGTCACCTTCACATGCAACCCTCGGTGGAAAAAATTAAAGAAAAATTGTTTCCAGTTTAAATATTATTTTTAGATGCACCAGGTGGGACTGGTAAAACATACCTTATCAATTTAATTTTAACAAAAGTAAGAAGTACTTGCGGAACCGCTTTGACGTTGGTCGCGTCTTCTGGGATCGTTGCACATTATTAGTTATTGGAAGGTGGTCGAACTGCACACTCTGCTTTGAAATTGCCCTTTAATTTATCATATGTAGAGAGCTCTCACTTATGGCCCTATACTAAAATTCTTAAATTAACTAAAAATATGAGAGTAAATCTCAGAGGAGACGTCTCTGCAGGAGAATTTTCAGACCTTTTACTACAATTAGGAAACGGCAAGTACCAAGAATTAGATGGGGTTATAGTCATACCAGAAAAATTATGCGCGGTAGTAAGTACAGTCGAAGAGATGATTGAAAAAAATTATCTTGGTGTGGCTCAAATAAAAGATAAAGCAATGGAATAATTAAGAGAAAGAGCTATATTGACGCCTATAGTGTATTGTTCAATAGACACGGTGGTAAATGCAGACGAAGCAGTCGACTATCCGGTTGAGTTTCTGAACACTATTAATACAGCCGGCCTTCCATACCATAAACTTGCACTGCGTGTGGGCACACCCGTGATGTTGCTTAGGAACTTGAAGCCTCCGAAGTTATGTAATGGTACTAGGATGCAAGTAAAAGCATTGCATCGCAATATCTTTAAGTTTGGAAGTGTTTTAAGGGTTGAAGTCCAAACGCGATGTGCGCGGACGTAGTCGCGGGCAAAGTGCTAGTATATATATATGTATTTGTGCGTGGGGTAGCGCCGGCAAATCCCATATGATAGAAATAGACCGTTCGCAGCGTGCAGTTCTGAAGGTCCTACTGTCACTTAACTTCAGAACTCCTACCAGTTTAGTGTATGAGCAAACACGAGTACTAAGCGTAAGAAAAATATTTGTTTACGAGTGTCTACGGAGATATCATCGACTTACGGTCCCCTACTTGACTATTCAAAATCATCAAGATCAGACATATATCCTGATCCACGAGTAAGCAGCCAATTTGCCCGAAAGCACTATATCAGCTTAGCGCCTCGCCTCTACACCAGCCAGTACAAACCGGTTGTGAGCAAGTTACAGGTAAAAAAGGAAATAGTACTTTGGCTGGAAAATTATAGCTACAATGATACTGAAACCCTAATCAGTAATCTAACCTAGTGACTACACAACTATTTCACATAAATACCAACATACCTACATCTCACCACACACACACACACACACCGCACTACCGCTAAACCTTAATAATATAAACTTTGTTGTAATTTATTTTTCAGTGTTTTTTGGCAATTACCTTAATTTTGGTATTGTAATTTTTTTTTTTGTAATTTATTTCCTTTGACGCACAGTTTACACATATCGGATCATTGTAATCGGAGATACCTCAACCCCTGTCATACAGGTTGTCCTAGTTCAGGGGTTGAGACCACATTGATGTAATGTATTTTGAAGAAATGTAATTTGTTATATTACTTAGGCTTTGTTTCATCGCGATCTGTTGACTATATCCAAAGATATACATTCATTGATTGTTAGGCGGTATGAAGTTGAAGTTGATACCCTCCGCGTCCGTATCGTAAAAATGATTCAATATTAATATTTTCAGTTCAAAACAGAATAATGTCAGCTAAATCAGTACTGCCCATTGTCAAAAGTTTAATTTGAATAGCTAAAATTCTAAATATTTCTTCCCCTATACAATACAAAGTAAACAAGGCATGTTCTGGGCTATATTTTAGGCTTTGTTTGTGGATTTTTTTGTTTTTGTACCGAGCTTTCTTCAAGTCGTCCGGCTTATTTCGGTTGGTTGGGTCTGAACATAGACGAAATGTTTCACCGGCGGATGGAAAAGCAATGAAGGCCAATACCTTTAGTGTTTTTCCTTCCGCCATCTTGGTAAAAATAAATAAATATGACATCATGCCTATAATCCCAGAAGGGAGCAACAGGTGTTTAGTTCACATCTTGGAAAGGCTTACACTCTATTATTACTGTCAGCCACCGAGCTCAGATCCAGACAACGGTTTGGATGTGAGCTCGGTGGCTGACAGTTCTGTGGTTCTACGGCAAAATTAGAAAAGGAAAAATAAAATTAACGCTGCCTAACTTGGTAATCTGGAAAGATTAACATAAAATTAAACATGTGGGGATCCACGTATTTACTTTTTGAAACAGGTATTATTCATCATTTGAAGTAAAACCTTTTTCGAAGTAAAAACCTTCCGTGTCCGTCTCCTACTGATCTCTCACAGATGCGTCGCTAGCGGCTATGGGATAGAATGTTAACCGCTAACTAATCTAGTTAGTCCCATTTATTTCTTATGTTAGAGAGACTCTAAATATATATATATAACATATTAGATATTTCCATATAACAGAGAATCAGTGTAATTGAAATAGGTACTAATAGACCACTCACCGTAGACAGTTTAGACGCATTAGGTCGCAAATAATTGCAATAAAGACTGATTTTTTTAAATGTTGTTTGGATAGAAATCCTCAAACCGTATATAAGCAGCAATCGGCTGAAAACCAAACCTTTCCGGTTCTAAAAATGTCCTATAAACCAACAATAAATATAAAGCGGTTTCGACAGACAAGCATTACAAAACATACACTTATAGTATACATTATCATAGAAGTTTATTGGTACAAATATTACGAGTCTAAATATATCACCAAACATTAATAATCCTAGATTCATCTCTGGGTTTATTTAGAGTTCCATAATTATATTGGGACAGCCTGCTGCCATCAACTGGGCACAAATCGATACTGGTTACTAGAAATTCCTTATCTAAAAATACTTTGCACTGGGAACAAAACTCAGGACCTTATGCTTAGCAGTAGCGCATGCGGCCACTACATCAACGGGGTTTGGGACGTCATAATTATGGTGGTAAGTCACCTCTTTGGCTGGAAAGACCTCACGGCGTCCTCTCCTTCCACATGACGCAGGTTCACACCGAGCATTGTCAGTTCGGAAAGTTCCTGCACCGGATTCGTGCGGAAGTAACGCAAGAGAGGGCCACACAGTGGTGATACTGTGTGGACCGCCCGGGCGTTACTTACCACTACCGTGACTTACTACCTACTACTACTTACTCACTACCGGAGGATACGGTGGAGCATACGGTGGAGGTGTGCCCCGCTTGGGCAGAGCACCACCGTGTCCTCGTGGGGGGCGATCGGCGGCAACGATCTCTTGCGCCGGGCCTAGGTACAGGCCATGGTCTGAAGCGAGGAGGAGTGTTAAGCGGTCGCTTCCAGAAGGAAGCAGTTATGCTAGCAGAAGAGGAGGCCGCATGGGCTCTCACGAGGGAGCGGCCCTTACGCCCCAGCCACAACTGATGGACCGCCCGGTAACCGTCCGGACCAAGCCAAAGTCGTCGACGGCGCGTAGAGTTCCACGCGCGCATCAAGGAGATGTCAGCAAACCGTAGGGGCCCAGCTGGGTCGAAGCCTACACGGGTAGTGTGAAAGTGAAATCCGGGGCCTTGAAACGTAGGCAAAGAAGGAATAGGAGTAGGTTTTTGATCAGTAAAAGTCTGACACACCCTCGCGCTCCGCCCAAGAGCGAGAGATGTCATTAAATAATTTTCCAACCTAAAACAAAACTACATCAATGGGGCAGATAAAAACTTTACTCTAAAACAATATAAATTTACTATGAAGGTTTTAGGAAACTATAATTAAGTCTCTTATTTTAAAATAGTACATATCTATTATAGTAAGGGTCAACTTCACATAGCTAAGCGCAATACATGTTAGAGACTAATTCATTTGATGAAACACCATGGGTTTTAAATGATTATTCTCAAAATAGTAAAATGATGGTGGAATTATACAAATCTGTGCCTCCTGTGAAGAGTGATTAAACTCGAGTTGCATCATTAATATTTTTTAAGTTTGTTGCGAATAGACAGAAAAACAGACGCGAGGGGGAACTGTTCTATAATCTGTAAGAATTAATCATTAACATAATTTTTTATATTTATGTAGGATCGTGCAAAATATCGATAACCACAAACAGCTCTTCACATCTCTAACAAACAAAAGCTGGCAGCAGCCGCACCGCGTAACTGTCGTATGAGTGAGAGTATCTGTTAAATACTTATCCATTGCGCAACTAGTTCAGCTGATTGATTACTCGATCTTGATTTGATGATTGATTCGAATTGATTTGACACATCATGGCATTTTTTGGTATCAGGAAGTAATTTTTTAATGAATTTACTTAGAAAAACCTTAATATATTAGTACTTACATATAAAATGAGATACCATCTTACGTGTAATTTACAATACGGCTGTTAGTTTTTGCAAACAACCACCGAACATCGCGGCATTTTGTAAGAAAAGAAGAAGTCGCTGACATAGTAACGTCAGTCAGCTGACGTAGTTGACATTTGACTAATGGTCTAAAATAACATCAAACACTCCCACTGGGCCACCGTCCCAACGTGACACTGGCAGAATAGTCGCAAACGGCTCAATTGCCACAAAAAGAAAAACATCAAACACATAGAAGCGCATATCCGGCTTGATGTTCTCTTACTATATCTCTACTGTTTGACATATCTGTGGAGAAGACCATGTGCAGCGGCACAGGACAAGTACTCATCTGAGTGACTATCGTTGTTGCCATTCTTAATGTCAATGCTGATATGTCCAATTTACACAACGATCTGTAAATATATATTCTACAACTATCACACAACGCCGTCTAGTCCCAAGCTAAGCAGAGCTTGTGTTATGAGTACTAGACAACTGATAAACATACTTATATATTTCTAAATACATACATAGGTACTCGTATATAGACAAATTACACCCAGACATAGAACAAATGATCGTGCTCATCACACAACCATTTGTCCTGGGTGGGAATCGAACCCACGACCTCCGGCATAGCAGTCAGGGCCACTAACCACTAGACCAACAGGCCAGTCAATCTGTGTTGAGAGCATGAGTTCTTTTTCTAGACTTTCAATGAAATTGTTAATAATAGGGGTTAAAGTATGAAATTGCCGTTTTTAAAACGGGTTGCTTTGAAATGTTATCTTAATCTTTGGATTGACTTAGAATTATAAATTCAAATATACTTTATATTAAAAACACGTTATTCTTCTTCCGAAATTAGGTATTTATTGGATTTTTTGTCTTTTTTATTTTCTGTAATATCACAGTACTTGTAACTACTTTTGTATGAAATATAAGAAAACTCGCATTATTTTGTAATATGAGTTCTATACTCCGAATATTGATTTTTAGAATCTTAAACCCTTTGTTAGGACTTGTAATGTGCCGCAAACGACTTTCTAGTTGACATTTGTGGGATTTAGCTACAGTAAGCGAGTCTAATTCTTGATTTATTATGTTTAGGTGAGCCATTTGCTATGTAATATAAAATAACCAAAACGTGGTGCGAAAAGAAGAAATCATGACAATTTGGTATAAAACAATCAAAGGTAAACAATGCGAGAATTTTTATGTTATGTAAGATTGCTGAGGTGAAAAAATGTGCCCTTGCTGAGTAATGAGATATGTCAATAATTTTAATAATACAAAGTACACGAGTAATAAATAAATGAAAGACTTACGTATGTTGTTGTGAGTGTGAAAAACTAAACTTAAGCTACAGAGAACACCATTAAAGCTAAGCTTAAGCTAAGCTTTGTTTAGCACCCTTAACTTTACGTAGAAATAATGCATTAAGCTTTGCAAATTCTCTTGTAGCAAAATACAGCCTTTTATAACTCGGTGGGAGTAATTCCGCCACATAGTTCGGGCGACGTTCACCACCCATACTAATGTTCTGGTTACTCAGACGCTCTTCCTTTGCAGATTTCTTGTTAAAGTTACGCACTGATGAATGCGTGATATGAAATTTTCGGCTAAAAATTTGCGGACGACAGCTACCACCCATGTGGAGCCTGCCTTCTTGATGATGAGATCTTGTGCAGGTCTTGCAGTTTCGGAAAGAAAAAAAAAGCTTGGAACAGAATCTTGCATACCGGTCGAAAGAGTAATGGCAGACTTATGAATAAAACTTTGCTGGCATATTGTTTTTAGCATCCAGTGATAAAAAATATACCAAAGTATATAAATTAAATTTCTAAACAATTTTGTTTTAGACATTACTATTAATAGAATCCTTGTATTAAAAATATTCCAGTTTAAATTTGGCGAGGTTATATATATTATGGCAATAATACCTATTTAAAAATCAATAAACGCATTTTTGTTTGAATCACAAGATGTCATGTCATAATGACGTATTTTTCGGCTGATGTTGCTATATTGCACTACGATGTCATACGTGTCATATAAGCACTATATTCTAAGTACAGACAGTTATTTTTATGTTTATTATATAATGCGAAAAATTATTTCCGCATTATTTTATAAAAATTAATTCAGTTTCCAATTTCCAAAAGAAACTTAGACTGGCCATTAGCTTGATTTGATGAAACTTTGTAAATTATTTAAATAGATGTAGATACTTAATAATTTTATCAACAATTTCCTTACCGTTGTTCTTTACGAATTGAATATCCGAGATTCCATTGTATTGAAGCGTTGACTTTATTAATTGCTTATTATGTTATTGACATTGGGCGTCCTACAGGGTTTTGATGTAACATGAAACCGGTAGATTCAAACTCCCTGTCGAAGCCCTAATAGTCGAGGTATACCTCTCAGCTCCTCAAGCACTTCAGGATATGTTGCCCTCTTGTTGCTACGTCACTTCGTGCTAGCAACCGTTTTTGGGAGCCCATTTGTTGAGTGTCCTTCATTTTTATCGATGGAAATTAATAACATTGTTCAGGCAGGGACCATAGTCTTAACATAGTTCCTGGTAAGCAGTCCATTTAAGAATTCTAAATCCATAGCCCTATTGTTTTTGTTTTCCATATGTCGCAATAGTTTCCCACCATCCATCATCCGGGGGTTGTCCTTGGATGCACTAGCACAGCGCGTACAGGTATAATTACCGGTGGATTTTATTCCATTAAAAGCGTCAAAAGTACGACGACTCCTCGTTCACTTTCCAAAGGTCCAGAACTCCAGAGTTCTGATATATAATAGCCCATATAATAATTATTATTTATATCAATCAGCATTGGATACACCTTGATGTAAATCGTGTAATTTAAACTCTTTGCTAAATAAACGCCAAACGACAATGCAGGGACCACCATTATGTAACAATCTTTAAAAGGCAAATCGCACGTTGTGACTATTAAAATGATCCACTGCGACTAAATTCTCGTGAAGTATGCTTCCACACACAGAAAACAAAATCAGGATTTTTCAAATTTTAGGTATCTAGGTCAACGGGAAGTACTCGATGAATTTTGATTCCCTTATGTGAGAATGTCGAAATACACGTTTTTATTGCCACATAAATGGCCGTATTTTTTTTTTCATTTATTCAGAAGTCTGATTTTTCTCAGTTTCTAGGGACTGCAGACTGTATATGGTTTTAATTTCAACTCGATAGTTATGTGTTCCCGAAAAAAAAACATTTAGACAGACAGGCGACAACAAAGTGATCCTATATGGGTTCCGTTTTTATTGTTTCGTACCTCAAAAAAAAGGGAACCCTTGTAGGATCACTTTGTTATCTGTCCGTCAGTCTGTCCGTCAGTCTGTCCGTCAGTCTGTCCGTCAGTCTGTCCGTCAGTCTGTCCGTCAGTCTGTCCGTCAGTCTGTCCGTCAGTCTGTCCGTCAGTCTGTCCGTCAGTCTGTCCGTCAGTCTGTCCGTCAGTCTGTCCATCTGTCTGTCAAGACTCTTTATCTCAGAAACGCGTAGAGGTATCGATTTGAAATTAAAACCATTCACTAAAGCTGCGGTCCCTTGAAGCTGTGAAAAAATTAAACTTTTAAGTTAACGAAAAAAAAGATACGGCCGTTTATGTCGCAATAAATGTGAATTTCGACACTCTCAAAGGAATCAATATTCCTAGGGTACTTCCCGTTGACGCAGAATTCTGAAATGTGGCATAGAGCAAGTTCATATACTATTGATATAAGAATTAATCTGAAAACAAAAAAGATTGATGTTACGTCACAATAAAAAAAAAAATGATTTTTGAGACACCATTCGGGAATTGATCTATTCACATACCCGTATGTAGGTAAGTTCGAACGAAACCCTTAGTGTGCGAATCCGATTCGCCAAGTGCGAGTCCGACTCAGCTAGTGCACGTCTAGCTTTTTTGTCCTTATGAGATACAGAACCCTAAACAACACTAAAAAGTGCAAAATAACTTTAATTTCGAAAACCGGTGTTTCTATAATAATTTTGTCTCTTCATTAGTTAACACCGACTTCCAAAATTAAAGTTATTTTGCGCTTTTTATTTTTTTTTTACATTGAAGTCAGGTGTACCTTTTTTTAAGTTTTTTAATTTACACTTACAATATCCTACCCTTCTTCTTTCAGTCATCGACTACATGTATAAACAAAGCAATTTTACTTGTTACGACGGTTTTGCTATGATCCTATGAGGAGTTCCGTTCCATATCTTGGAATTTCATGATCAGATCATAATTATATTTCTATGAGACCAACTTGAAATTACCTTTCAATCAAAAAAATAATTTTCATATAATCAATAAATTCGGTCCACAATTAAGAATAAGAATAAAAATAATGTTTATTCTTCATTGTTACAGTAAATAAAGAATACCTTAAAACTATTATATTATGATTAATATTGTCTGTAACTAATTATTAATTATACATATATTTAGATGGTGGTCTCCAAACTAGGTAGAACCTGTATCTTGACCTGAGTTGAGATAACTTTAATCTATAATAGCATTGTATCGGGCCGAGAAATCGAAGAACATAGATTAAAAAAAAAATACATTCGGCCGAACATAAAGTACAGGCTCAACAGCCCATCTTTCTTTTTGAAATCAGTTAAAAATATTATCTCCGTCTATCGGCTTGGTAGCCGTCCTGACTTCTCTTCTGTGACATTTTAAAGATATCAGAAAAGTTTATTTTAAAAAGACCATTTACAGGCACTTATGAATTGTCAAAATGTCGGTCAGTCAAAAAAAGTGAAGCTAAATTGCACGTTCAAAAGCGAAGATCTCTATGGAGAATAACGTGCAAGAAACTCTATGGACGCTTCTTTAAATCATATTACGAGTTACATAAATCTTGGATATATATTTCTTGTCTTTTCTATAATGTGAGAACAATGTAGATAAATAATGAAAAAAAAAAATGAACTGGCAGCTAAGAGATGACCAGTCTCAACTGACGGCGTCTTTTTCTTACTATCAAAATAATGTATAGTGCCGGACTTCTACCGGCTGAAACCACACTCCTGCCATATCTACAAGTTTCGTAGGTTCGTTATTAAGGGCTTTTTGTACATTGAATTCTAATAGTATTTTTTTACATTGTATTACATAAATTAATTCGGATATAAATTATTTAAAATGTCAATTAAGTATAATTTATTATTCCAATTTTAACTGTCAATAATTACTAAACATACATAAAGTGATAAATAAACAAAATGTTTGTATTGACTAGTTATTATAAGTCTCGTCAGCTATTTTTCGTTCTATAATTCGACAGAACAAAATCTTCTATCTTCTATATATATAAAAATAAATAGCTGTTCGTTAGTCTCGCTAAAACTCGAGAACGGCTGGACTGATTTGGCTAATTTTGGTCTTGAAATATTCGTGATAGTCCAGGGAAGGTTTAAACGGTCAGAAACAATGGAAAAAGTTACGAAAAAAAAATCGAATACAACGCCATCTCTAATTAAAATGTCATTATAAAATGGTTATTTATGCTGCCATTAGATGGCGTTATCCTTACTATTGCCGGTACGAAGTTCGCCGGGACAGCTAGTTTGTTATAAAATCTATGAAATTCAATCTGCTCTTTCGATCATAGATCAAAGGAGTAAAGATTTCTTTGGTAACGTTTTAAATACCAACTCTCATCTCAAAGTTATGCCTGTGGGAGGAATAGGTTTACAGTGCATTATGGCAGGAGATGGAAGACTGTCTCCTGCTTGTCGGGGTCGTAATTGCACGTTGGGTTTTCCTTGCTATTGAAGCGAGTCATGTATTTGTATTTGGAGAACCCACCGTGTCCTGTTAGGGCCTGGATCAGCTCCTTTCTGCAGTTTCTAGCAGTAATGCTACAGTTAACCTTACCTAACAAATTTTACCCTTAACGTTGCCACCACTAGGTCATACACGGCCGAGTTTGTGCGGATTTGTACTTACTCTTGTTATTTCTCTTGCAGAGCCCATCTCCGGGATATTCGGGACCGGTCCGTCTTGCGCCTCTTCGAGGCTACAGACATCGGAGGAGGTGCCTTCCCTGGTGCTGTCGGCGTCGGTTCCCTCGTCATGCCTCCTGCTGCCGCACCCCCATGCTCTGGACCACCAAGCTGGGATCAAGTACGTATCACCTTTCAGTTTTGACCATAGACATTTACCATGTATTATTAAAACTTATCAATTTGCCTCTTGCTCTTTTTATATTGTTTAGTTGCAAAATGGAACAGAATACAGTTGCCATAAACTTATTCTGTTCAGCATACGATGAGAATCAAATCGATACGAGGCTCGGTACATCGAGCGTGTCAGGAAGCTTCCTCTCAAGCAGCACTAATTTGACTTAAGTATCAGGCATTGTACAAGACATGCCGTCATCGGCCATGGTTTACTTATATTTTGGAAAGATGAAGCAATGCGTGAAACATCTAATAGACATTGATTTCCTCTTTTAACCGACTTCAAAAAAGGAAGAGGTTCTCAATTCGTTGAAATGTTTCATGTGTTCCACGATTACTGGAAAACGCTAGGACTGGTTTGGTTTTTTTTGTTGGAATGTATATGATTTCCAGGTGGTGAATTCTGGAGAAATCGACGGTATTTTTCAAATAAAGACACACTTGTAATGGTTATATTCTATAGAAACTTTATTATAGAAGGGTAGTTCTTTGAAATTAATACTTCGACTGATCCATATGGCCAAAATTTAATTTCTCTTTCAGCTCGGTTACACATGTTCATATTAAAATAGATATAACAAATAACATATATTTGAATAAGGGACTCCGTTTTAGAAACTAGTTTCCAAAATATTGACGTTCGAATATTTTGTGCCTATATAAATGAGAATTGGTTACAGAAATAAAAATGAAAACCTTTATGTAGATGGCCTTACTTGTTACCTGACTTTATTTTGACAACAAAAATAATGTTTTTTGGGGAAAACAAATTATCAGTAGTCATAATAATGGGAAAAATGCACTAGTGCACTAGCTTCTGACGTTTTATAAGTGCCCATGTAGGCCTATGTAAAATAAAAAATTTTGACTTGACTTGGAAATCTGGTGCATTCAACAATAATTCTTCTACAACATTTTTTTATATCCAGTTTATAATTGTATTATATGGGAAAGCAAGAATGTTGTTTTAAAACAAAAATTTTAACTATTACTAATACGAGTAATACGATAAAGTGCGTTAGGTACTAAAAAGTTATTATAATACTACATCTTATTATTTTTTGCCATTTTACAACTCAGAGCATACTTGTTTGGATCTTTTCTTATGTTTTCCATCTTTCTACGCTTTGCGGGTCTATTTTTCTCCTTCTTTTGATATTATGTGGCATTGCTGTTAACTGCAATATAAAACTTAACAGTAATTAGATGGAGCCTTTGACTTAAAGGCTCCATCTAATTACTGTTAAGTTTTAAATAGGTTTTCATGACTTAACAGTCATATGGCAATCAAATAATACAAGTCTCAATTTTATTACTTTATTGTTAGTAATAAATACACCGTTAGTTATGATTGTTAATTCTGAATAATAATTATTAATTGTTAACTAAAACTAAGATATATTAAATGTGTCATATTTAGAACAAGTGCAACTCCTGAGAATTTAAATTATTTAAAAGGTTACAGAAAAGTAAATTTTATAATTAAGACTAGAACTACTGACTTGTACAAGGTGCAAAATTGGATATGGAGAATTACGCAAAAATAGCGCTCCTTTCGTGCTGGAGAAGAAAAAGAAAATTTAATGACTCATATGGGGTTTCGAGCATATGGATCAAGCACAGATCAATCAGGCTTTTGTCTTAAATCATGCATAAGTCATCATAGAAGCATATTTCATTATTGTCATTTTTCTACAAGAAACAGTAACCCAAAAGCATCATATGAAACACAGATTGAAGTTTTAAATCAATAAAATATTTTTTAAGTAGGCATTGTAATCAGGATGTGCCACCTAAACCAAACACAGATGAATCAAATTTTTTTTTTTTTTAGATGAATGACATTTACCTTTGCAACACCAAGATTTAAGCCAATCAGCTGCACGACCAACTTCTAGTTCGTCCATTGCAGGACTGGCTTCTCCCCGAGTGGGAAGACTCCCATTATCATCACCCGACCAAGTACGGTCAAGCGCAGCTTACGTCATATTAATCTAATGATTAATAATAATACTTTATACGCCGGACACTTCTTATTTATATTTTTATAAACACACTTACGTAGTTAACTAAGACACATTTTCTTGTAAGTGGACTATTAATTTTCTTTCGATATAATTATAATTTATATAAATGTGTCATCGACCATTACTTCCGGAAAATGGTAAACGGACGTGATTTTTATTTTATACTTAGACAGCATTACTGTAAAAAAGAAAATACACGCTTTGTTAGTTATTTACGGAAATATACCCAAAACATCGAAAATTTTGTCGCGGAAGAACTACCCAGTACTTAAACTTAAAAAAATATTTTTTGTTCAAATATTAGGTAACTATGAAATTGCTGTTTTTAAAACGGATTGCTTTGAAATATTGTATCTTTGGATTAACTTGGAATTAAAAGTTCATATTAAATTTTTTTTTATATTTTTCTTCACACCTCGAATTATTTTTTTTTTCCAATGATAGGAAAAAATATACATATCAATCACACCATTTACAAATAGGTGAACATTATATGTTTATTGAAAGAATAAGCCATAGATTTTTCTTCTTATGATTAATTTCATTTAGATCATCTTTTGAAAATTCTCAGGCAACTTCCACATGTCTTATCTACTGTTTTTCTTTTCTTAGGATCAGAGTTACTTCAGCGAACCCGAGATTGACTCGGAGTACCACCATCAGCACGTGCATAAGACCAAGGTAAGTGGAAGTCTCGCCAGTGGACGTGTTCTATAATACAAGGCAGGAGAAGTTTGTTTTGTTAACATAAAAAAAAAAACTTTACAATGGCGCTGTTTTTAAGTATTTAATTTCTATTACATTATACTAGTATCTTTGGGGTCGTGTTTATTTTATGGAATCTTACAATGGAAATAGCTGTCCGCGATTTTATCCACGCCTTTGGTTACTGCTCCACTCCTATTGGTTATAGTGTGATGTTATTTAGCCTATAAGCCTTTGTCGACAAATTGACTATCTATAACTAAAATATTTCTTCAATTCGAGTAATTCCTAAGATTAGCCTGTTCAACCAAAGAAACAGACACTTCTGCTCCATAATAGCTAATAGTATAGATTTTGTTTGTTTATTGGACAATGTGATGAATATTTTATCAGTTTATCTTCAGCTGACTGAACAGCATTAGCTGCCATAGCGACATAACATCGAATGTGTTTCATTCTGTAAAATATGTGTAAATTAAACAAGAAAATCTGTTCTTTATACCTACATTTATTTTCAAAAATTATAACAAATTGGTAAGGTGTACTTAAAGCTAAAGAAAAAGTCGAATAACCATTTAATACATTCTTATAACTACAATAAATAATAAACACTTCATGTGTTTCGACACCCAATGACTAATTTATATGATCCAGATCAAAGTCATCTGGCAGCCTCAAATCGATTAATTGTAGTACTTTTGATAAAACTATATATTTTAAAGTTTTAACACTTAAAGTAAATGGCGTTTATATTAGAAAGACAATTTTAAAATCAATCTTTAGTCGTAGATAAAGCTTGCATCCTTGTTGTTATAAAGATTTATAATACAGTAACTCTATGTTAATACAAACTGGACATTTATATATGTTTTACAGCATTTAAAAGAAGGCTAGAGAAAATATATGGTATTGGCAATTATAACCTAATTGTTACGTCAATTCTAAACATTTAATAGTTTTGAAGTACACTGTCGCTCGTAGAATGCTAAAAAGTACTGGAAAAACGTCTATAAAAAAGTGGGTTAGTCTTTGTACATTAAAGATAGAATCCAAGGTAGATTAAAAGGCTCGGCATATCGGTAGGCCCTTGTAGTAGTGAGCGCCGCTGTAGAGTTTCTTAGGGGTGGCGCGCCAAGAGATAACGAGAGCCTTCTTGAAGGGCTCCGGGGTACAGCCACTGCAGACCTGCATCACTGCCTTCACCTCTGCTTCTGCCGGCTCTCTCTCATCAACCTTGAAATATAAAAATACATTATTAGATAATGAACAATAGAAAAAAGCGGTATGAGAGAAGGAAAGACAATTTGATAGGTATATATTTATTCAGATAGAGAAATAAAATAGAAACTACGTTTGGTTTTACGGCTAGATTTCACTAATTGCCTCTGTGATTGAAGAGTTAATTGATTAATGTTGAAACTGCAGATTTTAATAGCTTTGCGTGAATGTCACTTAAACAATATACTAATGACAATATATACGTATTTGCGTGACGCGGTCCTCACGTGAACAGAAATATATTTTGAACTTTAGTTTTCCTGTAACGTATTCCATAACTGTAATTCAAAAGCAACCGATAACAAAAGTTACAAGCTGTAAGCAAATATTAGCAACTGAACATTTGGATAGAATTAAATTAAAGATTTGGTTAATAAACTGCATGCACGTACTAGTTACAAAATGTGATCAACTTACCTAGGATACTTACTTTTATTTACTACGTCTTACGTCATAAGAAATTTTAAATATAATCATGTCAGTGTTACTAAAATGGTTTTTGTTAGTGTGGGAGTATCTCATGAATGTGGAGTATCTCATAGCTTTTGAGATAACAACTCCATTGTATAGTGATAATGCCATCCATGACTTACGGTGGGCTATTAGTAAAATATCTTACCAACAATTTTTATATTACTGTAAAGTTCCTCAGGTTTAAAATAAAAAACTTACAAAGAAAAACCTACTCTAAGAAAAATTACTTTAGGGGAAAATGATATTGAAAAATTGACATGGGTAACTGCGGTTTTTGCTTTGACAAGGTTAAAACCAGAAGAAAAATCTCCAGTGACCAGTCAGAAGGCAAGCTTGCAGCAATGTTACAGTTTTGACTAAGTTTGTTCTTGAAACTTTTGTGTGTGCAGGTCACGGGTTCTTAGATAAAACAGTTAAGTACGACTGCTTACTACTTACAGTTTCCTTTTGCATGTTCTGCACTGGAAGGTTACCCACAAAGCCGGCGAGTCCATTGAGAAGGGACTGCTGGAAAAAGGCTTCATCCTCCTTGTTGTCGTCGATCAGGTCGGGGCTCAACAAAGCTTCGTCAACTATCGACCCATCGGACAAAGCTACCAAGCCCCGTTTGTCTTTCTTTCCTGTAAACACGATCAAACATTGATAATTGTTTTTTTTTGCGTTATTGAGTGTATTTGAATTTTGCTGATTTTTTTGATTGTGGGGAATTTTACGGGAGGGGAGGTGGGGAGGGAAACTGGCCACAAGCGATTCTTCTATTGTGCATTAGAAGACTAAGCCATTAATCTGTAGATTAAAGTAAGAACTCAAATTTTTTTTTCTACTATAACGGACTCGATCAGATAATGTGCACTCTAAATGATTTAAGCACACTAGCATTTTATACACATCATGTGTAGATATTTATAGAAGAATCAAGATGGTTGGTTATAAATTAATACCTATTTAAATAATGTAAGTATAATCTATTATTTACTACTACTACTACTACTTATTATCATTATGTATTGCCAGGAATAGTAGTAACACTGTAACTCATCTTGCTCATCTAATGATTGAACTAATTAAATTAATGTGTACCAATTCTGAACGTCTTTCAGCTGAAATTATGATGATGATGATGTACCGATTCTTCATCAGTCTGTATTTGTGCAGTCCCTGCAATATTGTGTTAGGAGAATTCAAATGCTTCAACGTGATCATAGAAGTAATATTTCAGAGTTATCTTTTTGCTTGCATGTCCTTGTAACTTCTGACATTCCGTTGGCTCTAACATCCTATTACACCTAATTAATTAAATGCTTTATTAAACGAAAATAAAATGTTCCTCAATAGTATAATAAACACTGACCTGGTGCTGCAAGTTCTTCTTTCAACTCTTTTTCGGGGTTATCTCTCTTATCACGTTTTCCTGAATTCCTCTTGAAAAGATTATGGGATACTGTATCGTCAATATATTTTACATTAGCTGGGTTCAACAGAGACCCAGATAGTACTACAGTTGTGCCCTTTGATGATCCAAGAGGTGACCTGCGGTAACCTTGACTCTGTCCAATCTGGCCAAGAGAGGACGTTACAGGGAGTAGAGATATTTGCTGCCCAGGGGAGTCTCCACTTAAGTGATCAGAAAGAGGCTGCACGCTGTTCAATAGTTGTTCGGAAACGAGCCTGTTAGCAAGTTGCCCGTTGATATATTCTTGTTGGAGTTGAAGACCATTCGGCAGCTGGACGGGAACCATTTGCTGGGTTCCGGCCAAGTTTAGGTTAGGAGCTCTTTGGAGTTGGCCACCGATTAAGAAATTTCCGTTTCCAAGCGGAGTAGGCTGCGGCGCGGGGGGCTCAGTCACTGCCTCGGTGGAAGACTCTACTGGAGTACCGTCGTGCTTGAAGTGGTGCACGTGGTGGTGCTTGTGGTCCTTGTGAGCCTTCCCTGCGGTCAGCGCCACGTGGTACAGTTGGAGCATTGTGATTTCGCCCATCAAACCGTATTGTCCTGCAAGATGGTTACGTTACACCAATTATTAAATTGTATGCTATTAGGTTCTACTTGCGAAATTACATGTTCTATGATTCTACACTTACTTGCAACTGGTTTTTTGCTATCTTTCATGTAGAGCCCTGATTGGTCCTGGCCGGATATTGCTAAACCGCCTCCCTTTATGACATGGCCGACTAGCTGGAAGAGATTGGATGAATATTACGTGTGCCAAATATTGTATTTTCTGTTACGATAATATCGTAATGTGGCTTACTCTGTTGTTAAATCCTCTGCCAACACGTTCGGCGTTCACCCAAATCTGCCACTCTCCGGTTTTTCCGTTCCATGACTGGCACGAGTGATACCATCTGTGGAATAGTTTGCTTTCATGAATTTATGTCATGACATAATCTAAAAATCACGTGTCACAGTGTTTGCTTCTCTGACAAATCCTTCCAAAATTTGTCTGTAAAAAATCACCTCTAATGATAAGACCGCCCATTGTGACTTTTATTATTGGTGTACAATAAAGAATATATCTATCTATCTATCTATCCTCCTAAAAAGGTTTAAGCGAATTTAGGCCTGAGAATAGCTCGTAGGTTATGCCGTACCCTTCTACCTCCGCCACATTTCTTGCTTTGATATTTATATGGCAAAAAAACGTTGTCCGGGTCAGTTAGTAAATACATATTAAAAATAAAATGCGTTTTAATGTTAGCTCTCGAGCTTTTATAGCTGTATCAACCACAACAGCTGAATTCCTTTTATTACTGTGTTTCAAGACAGATGATTCTTACGTGGTTAACAATGGATCGCCATTGCATTTTTTTTTTATTCGTATAAACCAGTGCTTGACTGCGATCCCACAGCAAAAGCAGTGCTGCAATCATCGATAGAGCGGCTCACTAGTTTATTAAGAGCCTAACGTTCACTCTAGCCTTGTAATAACAGATTAAAATATTTTTTTTTTTAAATATTGTATTTTGAGCGTCAATTAGATTAAAACATAATTATGATTGTATATTTCGTTAATAACTTTTTATAAGCAACCATGAATATACTTCTAAAAAAATCTTCAAAAAATTAAAAATGCCGTGACTGATAACGGACAGATTTAGAAACAAAGTAGGACTTTTCCTGTCCAGTCGAAATGTCAATGCAGTACGAACATAATTATGTCCATTACTCGTAAATGTCCACCTCAGTTCTGGTAACATCTAGCACTTGCATAACATCCGTGGTTTAAGAAAGTTATTGAATGACGTGCACATTCTGTAATTTGCAATGTAACTGATTTTTTTTTTCAGTTACCCATAAATGTTTACCAGACTCAGCTATTTAAGTCTTGATATTGTAAAAAAATTTGTTATTGGTAGCTACATAGATGATATTGGAAGCCAAACCGGGTCACACACACACAGCATACATAATGATGGCCTCTGTTAATTATGCACATAATTATTTTGGTATGACCGAAATATAAATTATGTATTGCACAGATAAAATTATTAGTTTTGATAGGTCGATAGCCTACAGCTATGCCATGGCATCCAGCTCTGTACACTCACTTTAACACCAAAATCCGCGACAAAGCGAAAATAAAGGATACGTGCAATCGTGGGAGCATTCGGTTGATTAATGGTTTATGCTTGATGTGTTCTGTCAGCAACACACAGAGACTATCCATCAATCGAAGAACCAGAGCTGGTCAATATTGTCGTAACATGATAGATTATGAAAAGGTATTGAGTTAAGCTAACAGGTTAAACTTATTCTTAAAGTGCCTACAATTAAGTCTGGAAATATATATTTCCCAAAATATTCTCCCAAACAACAAACAAAGAGCATATCAAAAATGTCTTTGTCAATGCACGTTAGGAATTTCGTTATCTTTAACAATCTTCTGGTGTTTCTTGCTGGTTCTTCTCCATAGGAAACGACCATTTGGAACCGTGCACTAGCTTTTGCGGTTTTAGTAGTGCCCATGTAGGCCTATGTGAAATAAATTTTTTTTTTTTTTTTTTTTAACTTATTTTCGTTGTTCAATGTCACTTTTTAAAGCAAAACTTACTAACTACATCCAAAGTTTTTTTTCAGTAACTTTTTCCCGGTGTAGGAATTACTGTATCATGGGTGCGTTCACAAATAATGTAATGTTAAATCACATACACAATTTTCTTTATCATAGTGAATATCGAAGAAACAATGACAAGGCAATCAATATTTACCACCGTCTGCTAAAAATACGAGAAACGGAGGTCGATGACAGTTAGAAAGTGCTTTTACGCATATTGCGTGTGCATTGCCAATACCGCAAGGAAAAAAAAAGAAATTGTCGTGCGTGGTCGCCATTGTTAATCGTTTTATGTAATACGAGTACATGGATGTCAATTGAATGGAAGCGAAGAATCCGGTTAACAACACATCTTCTTTGTGATGTCACCTACTTTTTTTCTTTGTAATAGGAATTGTGATTTGTTTCTTACTGCATGATGTTACGTTACAAGTCTACAGTTTCTGGACGCATGATACTATTCTCTTTAAAACTGTCATCGAACATTATTATGTAAATGGTTAAACTAAAGTAAGAAAACTAATTGATATATGAATTGACTGCGGAAACAAAATTATAAAGGAACATACGAAATTATTGTTCCTAGCAAATATTGTTTTAAATTTGCAAGTTATTATTGCTCTCGCAGTCTAGGACAAATCGTAAAATAAAAACTTGTCTGGGTAATGTTGAACTGTTCGCACTTTGTATTGTCCTTAAAAAACACATTACCTTTTATCCACCAATATTATCATGGAGATTGGGATCATATCTTTACAAATAATCCCCTTTTTCAAAAGGGACAACTGGAAATCCATTTGCGGTGAACTTTTTTAAATTTTTGTCTAGCGTTTGGCCTTTATCTCACCAGGCGGTCAGCGATGATGTGGTCGACGATTGAGCAAGTATTTTATACTTTAATACATATTTACTTCCGTTTTGAATGCTCTCAGCAGTTTTAACTTTATCAGATTGCTTGAACCAGTCTAGTGTATTTTGCTACTAGTCTACTCTAGTACTAATAGTACTCTAGTACAAATATCTAGTTAAAATGGTTGTGTGGTGACTAAAAACTCTCACCAGTGGCTCCAAGCAGCTGTACTGCACGCATCGGCACCCTGGTAACCACATCGGCTCGTGGGTTAAACCTGGTAGAGAGAGGCTCGAGTGCTTCGGCGCCCAAGTCTTACTGTTGCTTCCCGTGTAGTGCACAAGGTCTATCTTGGCCTCCGGTGGAGAGACAGTTACGCATATTAGAAGGTCTAAAGGGTGGCGTTAGAAGACATATAGTTATCGTCGACCAGACACTGCATCCAGGCCTCTTCCGGTCGTAGCGGCTTCCGTTCCACTGGATTAAGGAGGACACGGACGAGAGACTGCATCTGTGTTTGCGCGTACACTGGTGCACTTCAATATATCCTGCGTAACTGACTGTTTATGTAATACTCATGGAGGCGATCCGCAGTGGCGATCTCTCGTGACGGTCCTCACGCCCCAACCGCCGCCGGAATTCTGATCCCGATTTCCGGCCATCGTAGGCGCGGGCTTGCGGACGGCGAGCAATGGGTAGCTCGCCGTTCGACTGTCCGATAACCGTCCGGACCGAGCCCAAGTCGCCGGAGGCGCGTACTGTTCCATGCGCGCCTCAAAAAGATATCACCAACTGTAGGGGCTCAGCAAGGTCGAAGCCTACTAGGGCGAAGGGTCTGATTCTGAAAAGAAGACTTGGCCCTGGTACGAAAGCAACAAAGAAACAGGAGTGGGTTTTTAGTCAGTAAAAGTCTGACGCGGGAGATACGCTCCGTCCAAGTGCGAGATTTGTCATTAAATGATTTTCTCACCGGAAACAAAGCACTTGGAAATATTCTGACATTCAACTTGTTTATCTGACGTGTCTATTGTTCTAGAAAGGAATCAGAGCGTAACTGCGAACACATACTTGCAAAATATATAAGTGAAGATTACTTGTAGATGTCACAATAACACTTGAGTGGTTTGGCGAGCATACAATTCGTGATAAATGGTAATAATTGCTTAGCCAATTAAAAAGCTGGGCAAGTGCGAGTCGTACTCGTGCACTGAGGGTTCCGTACAAACTTGAAAGGTAAATTGCTGTTTACGAGATATCACGTATTAAAAAAAAAAACTACTTACTAGATCTCGTTCAAACCAGTTTTCGGTGGAAGTTTGCATGGTAATGTACATCATATATTTTTTTTTAGTTTTATGATTTTCTTATTTTAGAAGTTACAGTGGGAATGGACACATTTTACCATTTTGGAAGTGTCTCTCGCGCGAACTATTCAGTTTAGAATTTTTTTTTATTAGATACCTCAATATCATTTTTGAAGAGCTATCCATATATACCCGACACGTATGGGTTTGATGAAAAAAAAAATGTTGATTTTCAGTTCTAACTATGGGGAACCCCCAAAATTTATTGTTTTTCTTTCCTTTTTTTGTGTGAAAATCTTAATGCGGTTCACAGAATACATCTATTTACCAAGTTTCAACAGTTTAGTTCTTATAGTTTACCTATCTTTATCCCAAGGAGTATTTTTTTAACCCAAAGGTTGACTGGCAGAGAATGCCTTGTTGTATTAAGTCCCCCTATGTACCACTACTGTACATGAAGTTTAAATAAATAAATATAGTATTTTGCCTTAGTATAATTTTCGACGTTCACGGATCAACTAGCTGGCAGTAGCTAGTAGTTATTGTATATAATTATATTGTATTTGTAGTTTATATGTATTTCCTTGTTCTTAAATAACGTGTGTATTTTTTTTTCAAAATTGTTGCCTCTACAATTTGTCTTTGCAACACCCAAAAGTTGACTAGTAATAAATGCTTAAGTCATTAGGATCAATACACACACAACACAACACAAAACTTCAGAGAGGGACCTCTGAAGTTTTGTGTAGATATATAAAGAAATAAATAAATTAGACTCTTGGATAGAAATGTAGGTCACTATTTCACCATGGCGTTATTTAGTAACTTCGTTCATATCCAACGAATTAATGAATGTACGAGAACTTTCTTGTTTCGATATTGTCAAATACTGATAACTATCCGTTACGTAAGTTACGTTGTTGTCTTCATGTACAGTAAAAATGACCCAGTTTAATACACGTTTGTATTACCTACACGGAAACGACCAGCCCAGCCCCAGCGGTGTTTCTCGTTGAATAAACAAATTCAAATACACCGATGCTGTTTTAAAATGGCATGCAGACTGGTTCGAAAACCATCATTTGAAAAACCAATTACTATTGATCTCTATCAATTAAAAATCGATTACCTGTTGTTAGGGCAATAATAAAAATTACCATTCCAGGTAATGTAAAAAAAATAAAACTATTGGATAGTGCAAAATTGTGCGGTGTCCCTCTTCAGGACATGAGCCACAAGTTGGAGTACCCAAAGTGCTCATATTGGAGGACTTAATGCATAGCACTGACGCTCCATTTAACGTGGCTACCAAACATTTTAAGGAGATTACCGTTGACTTGTAAAGATTCTTCTTTACAAGTCAACGGTAATCTCGCTAAAATGTTGATGCAAAATGGCATTCCGAATACTATATTGGAAGTTAAAATTGGAAACATCAGTAAACAATTACTCGGACAGGTCTGTGTAGCAAACAATTAGGAACTTAAGCGAATTCTTTAGAAATATTCAGAATACTTCTAGATCGTCACCCGCCCTTATTTTTTGAGGACAGATTTTTATTTTTATTTAAATAATCGGTGGAAAATTTTGTAATATCTATCAAATGATCACACGATCTTTTGATCAATATTACACAATTTTATAATATTTAAATACCGATGTCACAACTCTACAAATTAAAACTGGATGTACACGGTATAATGCTGAATGGGTACCTCAGTAACACAGTTTGTAATAAACTGGGCAAGTGTGAGTCAGAATCGTGCGCTGAGGGTTCCGTACAAATTTACCTATTTAAATAGTTTAATTCCCGAATGGAGTTTCGAATATTTTTCCGCATCGATATTTTTTTTTTTGTGACGTAACAGCAAATTAACTGTTTTCAGATTAATTCCTGTACCTGTGCTATAAGACCTTGCATTATGCTAAATTTTAGGATTCTGGGTCAACGGAAAGTACCTTTTATGAGTTTTGATTTCGTTTAGGGTGTCAAAATATACGTTTTTATAGTTCCGTTCATCAAAAGGAAAAATCGGAACACTTAATAGGATCACTTTGTTGTCTGTTTGTCTGTCAAGACCCTTTATTTTAGGAACGCGTGAAGGTATCAAGTTGAAATTAAAACCATAATTATACTTAAGTATGCGGTCCCTTGAAGCTGTGAAAAAAGCAAACTTCTGAGCTAACGAAAAAAAAATACGGCTTTTCATGTCGCAAAAATGGTGTATATTGACACTCATGGGAATCTCAATTCATAGGAATAGAAAAAAAACCTGTTGACTTAGAATCTAGAAATTTGGCATGAAGCTAGGTCTCATAGCACAAGTATAGGAAAAAATCTGAAAACTGTAAATTCGTAGTAACAACACAAAAAAAAATATTCGCAAGTCGAAAAACGTTCGTAAATAAATTCGGGAATTGATCTGTTTTCATAGGTAAGTTTGTACGGAACCCTTAGTGCGCGAGTTCGACTCGCACTTGCCCGGTTTTTTGCTATATAAATGGCCGCATCTGTTTTCATTAATTTTGAAGTTTGATTTTTTCACAGCATCAAGGGACCGTAGACTTGAGTATATAGTTTTAATTTCAACTCGGTATCTCCACGCGTTCCCGAGATGAAGAGTCTTCACAGACTGACAGACAGACAACAAAGTAATCCTATAAGGGTTCCGTTTTTCCCTCTAGAGGTACAGAACCCATAATCCTTTAATAAGGTTAAGTACATAATAAATCCAAGTAAATAGTTTATACAAAGTGTTGTTTTTGATATTGACTCAAGGTTTATATTTTATAAGGAAAAATAATACTAAAAGTCCTAGAACATGTGATACAAAAATGAATGGTTTCGAAGATATTATCAATTATAATTAACTAGTCTCTGCCAGCGGCTACGCCCGCGTGAAAGTAGTATTCTCCATACAAACTTCGGACGCCTATTTCATTCCCTTAGGGGATGAATTTAGGAAAATCCTCTCTAGTAAAGTTATAAAAAAATATGATAGCGTCAATAACGACATTACATATTTATTATTTCACGTAAGGGTGTTTTACATAAATAATCGTGAACTTATCGAATTCTTATATATGGAAAATGAAAAAAAAGATAATTGAAAAATAATTCTTATGCTGATTATTTTATATAGTCTCATTCAGACCCTACAGTTATGGGATATAAAAAAACACGTTGTATAATTTTATTAATCTGAATTGTTCAGTTCAATAGTTGAATGACACGCAACACACAAGTGTATTTGATTTTAATTGTTATTATATAATTTGTTATCATTTACTTTGTTTGCAAAAATATTTCAGCTTAAGAAGTCACGTGCCTTTGTGATACGTGTTAGCGCTATATTTCATAGGAACACCATGACGGCGCGACCAGTTGCCGCTAAAAACGAAATGTATACAGCTTTATAGAGAGTTACTCAAGTGTCCGTTTGGTTGCGCAACCAATTTGGCGGCGCGACCAACTCGGACGCGTGCACTTAAGGTCCATTTTGATACTGTCTCAGTGTGGTGTAGCGACTCTGGTGTCTGTATGGTGTCTAGTTTGGAAGCTTACGGACACCATTTTGTATTTTTTTTTATTTTAGTTGGTTCGAGTCCCGGGGGCAAGGAGGAGGAATGGCTCCTTTAAGTAAAATGAGTCAACTTAAGGATTTAAGGTAGTTTCCCTCCATGGCCCGAATAATTTTTCCACACTGTATACAACGTGTAACAAATGTTACACGTTGTATATATTTATGTCAAAAAAACAAGTTCACCGGTTTATACAATTATTAGTTGGCCAATAAAAAAAGTGATTAAAAAAAAACACATTTATGTTAGCGGTGGTTAAACTAGACGATGGTTAGCTAGGTGTAGGGAAAGCCTGATGTTATCGTATTCATTCCCCAGGTCAATACTCATTGCAATATTATGCGTTAACGTTTAATTTACCGGTAATCTCATGTGGTTACTTCCTTATTCTGTACGTATGTAAATATATGCTTATTTATCGTAAAACAATAAAATAAAATATTTCTGAATACAAGAAAACATTCAAGAACTTTCTCTGGGAAAAGTTTTTACTTGTTTACATCAAAATACGTTTGAGTTTTCACTTAACTATTGGAACCCGATTATACCAAAAAAACATTTCAAGAATACAATTAACAACGTTTTTTCTTGAAGTCTACTTGAGTTTAAAACATTATAGTTATCTACGCCACTGAATACCAATTAAACTTTCGGATTGAGTGAGCAGTGATTCTATTATTTATTTATTAAACCATTTTTTTCTGACAGACAGTGTAATCAGCATATAATGATTCGACTGCAGGAACTCTTTAAAGAGAAACCTAATGTGATTCACTGTTCAAGCCTAGTGTCAATTAATCTGACAGATAAGTGTAGTGTTATTCGTGTTCTTTATAAAAAAAAAAAAACGTGTGAGTACATTTTCATACATTTTCTGCACTTATTATAACAAGATGCAGCCACGTACTAACCATAAAACAGATCTACATTTGAGTAATCAGATCACAAAGTATAACTGCAAACGTGCTTGGAAGCTTTAGCTACAAACGTGTGTAAAATAAATTATAACAGTACAATATATCAAATAACAATGTAAAGCTAATTATGGTTAGAAATCAAAGGGGCACGCCTAATTTTTGTAATCATTCAACACGCACGGGTTTGACGTGATAATCGTGGTCGTCATGTGCATGCAAGTATTTAATGACTTTGCGTGTGTTGCAGCCAATCAGAGCATAGCGATTGACGTGTGAGTGAGTATGGCGACATGAGGATGCGTACAAATCACGCGCTCCTAATTCCACTATTGTCTTACTAGCGTGAATTAAGTACTTTGACAGTTAACTTAGCTTGTATAGTTACTCTAAGTGTTTCGAAAATTTTGTGGCACATCCTGGTTATTTGTACAACTTTAATTGTAATGCACATGGTATATAAGAGCGCACATAATGCTGGCAATTTCAATTTAAAATTTTCAAGTGATCTTTATATTTTTTTTTCAAAACCGAGCGTCATAAAAAAAATACTTAAGCGTTTTTTAAACTTACGCGTTCAACTTTAGAGGATAATTCAGCCTGAAGAAGTTCTGCCCATGCACTGCCATGCTAAAGTAACTGGCCTCCTCGGTATTGGATATCCAGGCAGAAATCTCTCTCGGACTTTCTCCAACTGTGGAATAAAATCATTTAAGTATTTTTAATTTCTACATCAAATGGGTATATATATACTGATGATTGACGACAACTGGTAACTAAATGAAAGGTTATTTTTTATTCTGTATTACCATGTTTCAGAATAAAATAACAAAATGATCTTTAAAATGCAAAGCAAAATGGTAATCTTTCTCCGAAATCAGTAAATAGGCTTTTACAGGCATGGAGAAAAACTTCATTATATGAGTATTAAGTCTGTATTATAGAAGCTTCCGACGTCTGGCTTCCAAACTGGATCAAGCGGCTGATGCCCAACTAAGGGGGTCCACGGTAGAGGTGTGCCCCGCTTGGGCGGAGCACCACCGTGTCCTCGTGGGGAAGATTGGCAGCAACGATTTCTCGCGACTGGCCTTGGTACAAGCCATGGTCCGAAGCGAGGAGGAGTGGCAGGCGGTCGCCTTCTTCTGCGAAGCAGTAATGCTCGCAAAGGAGGCGGCCGCACGTGCACGCGCGAGGGCGCGGCTCTCACGCCGCAGCCGCCGGGATCCCGATCCCGATTTCCGGCCACCGTAGGTGCGGGTTGCGGGCAGCTAGCAATGGGTAGCTCGCCGTCCGACCGTCCGGTAACCGACCGAACCGAACCCAAGTCATCGACGGCGCGTACTGTTCCACGCGCGCCTCAAGCGCGGAGATGTCAGCGAACCGTAGGGGCCCAGCAGGGTCGAAGCCTACTGGGGTCATGGGTCAGCTTCTGATAGGAAGACTCGGCCCTGGTACGAAAGGCAACGAAGGAACAGGAGTGGGTTTTTAGACAGTAACGCTCCGCCCAAGAGCAGGGAAATGTCATTGGATGATTTCAAACTTACAAAAAAAGGCCAATGAAAAAGTATTCGGATGATTTCCCAAAAAATAAAAAAACGACGACGCGTACTGTTCCACGCGCGCCGCCGCAAATCGTAGGGGCCCAACTGGGTCGAAGCCTACTGGGGCCACGGGTAGTGTGAAAGTGAAACCCGGGGCCCTGGGACGAAGGCAAAGAAGGAACGGGAGTGGGTTTTTAGTCAGTAAAAGTCTGACACTATTTCTCGCTCCGCCCAAGAGCGGGATTTGTCATAAGATGATGTCCCACCTAAAAAAAAAGAAAAAAAAAAAACCTAAGGAAAGCCTCAAGCTTCTCGATAACAATGAGTATAAGCGAAGTCATTCAGTTGTTCTTAACACTCTGCTATTTGGGACCGGCCTGTACAGTCTGTTTCGCAATTGACTTCTGTTTCTAGCAAGCTACTGTTGTCTTACAAATGTCAATATAAATTGAGCAATATTATTTACATGTGAAATGCGTATTTAATGTCCTTTTTTAGGTAATGTTTATGTATCTTTAATTTACCTTACTTTTTATTCTGTTATTTGCCTTGACATAGATACTATTTGTAATTAAAATTGAAATTAAATACGCTTAGGTACAGATAAAAACACAACAAATAAGGATCAGGGTTAATTAAAAGATGAGTAATTATACTCATTATGGACTTTTTAGTTGTTTTTTTATAATATGAAGTCTGTTGTATTTTTAGGGTTCCGTACCTCAAAAGGAAAAAACGGATCCCTTATAGGATCACTTTGTTATCCGTCCGACTGTCTGTCTGTGAAACGCGTGGACGTATTAAGTTGAAATTAAAACCATACACTTAGATCTGCGGTCCCTTAAAGCTGTGAAAAAATCAAACTTCTAAGTTAACGGAAAAAGAAGATATGGTCGTTTATGTCGCAAAAAACGTATATTTTAATATTCAAGGAAACCAAAGTTCTAGAGTACTTCCCGTTGAACCAGAATCCTGAAATTTTGCATAAAGCAAGATTTTATAACACAAGTATAGAATTAAATCTGAAAACAGAAAATTTGTTGTTACGTGTTTTTTTTTTGCTATTTGGAAAAAACTTCGAGACTCCAACCAGGAATTGAACTTTTTACATAGGTAAGTTAGTATAGGGCCCTCAGGGTGCGAGTCCGTCTCGCACTTGCCCAGTTGTATTCAATTAACTGTAGAAATGTAGCTTTTGAAGTAGATAATTACTTTTTTCTTGTTACTGAGTACGGTAGCTGCTGGTTTGCAAAATAAGGTAAAAAGTCTGGATTTAATGTTTAGATTATACTGCCTTCTTTCTGAAATAATTGCATGAATATAATTTTTTGTTTTTTTATAAATGTACATTGCGTTTTTTTTAGCATTTGTGCCTAAAATTATGAATAATTTTAACATAGCAACTGATAGATTGTCTTTTGGTTTGCGAACATTTAATTTGAGTTGTAAATAGCTACACGAATCGTACCGTTTCAAATGCCTGTGGAGCACGTTACATAATTTAAATAAGTTCCTTTATGAAACCAGCAATGCAAGTATGTCTCGAGATCTCGTGACTGGTGATCGGTACATTTACCCCTCTTGACACATTACGACACTGCAAGAGTGTTAAGTGTATGGTAGTTACATAATCAGATTCAATATGGCGACAGGAATAACACTAATCTGAAAGCTGTCTAAAATCAAGTCTGTCTTTTATTTTTGTTTGAGCATGACTAGGTGTCGTTCTGCTCTGTGTTATTTTAAGCAGCAGATAATATATTTTGCATGCTTATTACATTAATTACTTAGTTTAAAACGAAAATCTCCGTTTAATATTTATTCATTTACAATTTACATGTTTATGCACAATCAACGCGAGTAACAGCACAGGCTTGCCTTAAAACGACTGATAAATCTCAAAGTAAAAGGCTAAGTAATGCCTTTGGAGTACGAAAATTGGGATTTTCCCTACGATTACCTTATCATTATCATAAACAACATTAATTTAGTCAAATCATTTTATACTTTTGTGAAACTATGTTTCCAATATTTGAAATATATTAATAGATTTCCTAATGACCCCTTTCATGTGACGTCAAACATACTAAAATGTTAGTCAATACGTAACTTTAGGAATTATTAAATCTCTGACGAATTTCCACATGACCTCATTATTTGGAGTTAAAAAGATACACAGCACGCGGTCAATAATATAATG
Source organism: Mythimna pallens (assembly GCA_961205895.1). Lineage (NCBI taxonomy): Eukaryota > Metazoa > Arthropoda > Insecta > Lepidoptera > Noctuidae > Mythimna > Mythimna pallens. Next base: position 30,522,052 of record OY540824.1, read on the forward strand.
CTTCTTTAACCGAGTTCAAAAAGAGGAGGAGGTTAACAATTCTATATAATGATGGAGCCGGAAGATAGGCACCAGAACTCCGAAATCAATCAATGTATCCTAGCCGTGTTTGATATTATTACAATTGTCATGAGATACACTTTGGCTATAAGGTATTATCAAACTGATCTGATGATAGGGCCAAAAGGTGGAAAGGAGACCCGGGAACTTCATAATAAAACAATGTATCCTAAGTATCGCAAATAAAAATTTTATTTCGGAAGTCAGTCAAAAAGTTTTTTATGACCATTTCATTTCTTTTTCTTTTTTCATTCGAATGCAATCTGTTTACTTAACAATAAGCCTTGCTTCTAGATCATTCATTCATCTGAAATGATTTTAGCCACAGAGAGCCATGCCAATTTGTGGGAGGCTTTCACTTCATATGGCAGAATCTATCCAGGAGCTTTTTAAACGTTTGTGCTGTAGCGATCCGCATCCGAGTTTTATAGCTAGTGTATTCTTGTGTCCAGATAGTTTCTCTTGATAATTAACGCTATAGTTGGTGATCTCTTTCTTAACAATGTTAAGGATTTCGATGTTACTTTTACTGGCTGTACCCCACAGTTGAATGCCGTAAGTCTAAATTGATTTCAAGATGACTTTGTTCACGATAATGTTGTTCTCCGCTTTGAGACGAGAATGGCCGACCTATTTATTCAGTACATGTTGCGTAGCCTGGTATCAAGTAGTTTACGTTTAGTCCAAATGTACTTTTGCCACGTTAGTCTCTTGTCCAAGTGCGTGGCTAGATTTTTCATATTTTTCTTGTGGGATTTCTTCACCATTTAGTGTCATTACAGAGCAGGTTGCTCTTCTGAGAGCGAATATGATATGGGATGATTTATTTTGGTTAGCCATACTCACCTATTCCATTGAGCTTAATTTTGCCCGGGGCTTTGCCCTCATAAAAATCGCACCAGATAATATAGCATCGGAATTAAATTAATATTTAGGATAGAATATATGAGGAAAAAATAATATTAGTAATATTAATAGTATTGTTAGGAGGTTCCTTTCTCTGGAGCCCTGACCGCCAGTAGCGTCCCACCGGTATCGGGAACAGGGTCCGACCCTGTTCCCGATACCGGTGGGACACTATTCTATATTTTTAATGTTTTTTTATTTTTTTTTATTGAAATATTTAAAAATATAATTTATATGTTATGATGATGAATAAACGAAATAATAATAATAAAATACTCACTAGAATAAGTGAAAAGAGGATGATCACTAGAATGGTTGTGAAACTTGGTCCACATGCAGAGAGTAAATTCCTTAAGGTCTGGTATCTCCTTTTCGTACTCTATGTACTGGTAGAACAGTTCCTGGTTCATGGAGACCTTATGAATGCTGCAGGTGTCCGTCATCTGGCTCGAAGAACCGAACAAGCTAACTTTATTGCCAGACCCGTATTGCGATGAGATCGGCCTTCGGTTCACTATCTTCATTTGAGGACTAGAATGAGAAAACGTCTATTAATAAAAGATGAAAAAACCTACTGCAGATAAAAGCTAACGTTGAATTTCCAATAATTACAATCCATTTTGATTAAGTAAAATAGTAATCCCTTTTTTCCAAACCATGCTTAATTTTAAATATTAATACCTTTGATGTGAGCTTTTTCAGTAAGGATGTTTGCCTATAACGACGTTTTGTAGTCCAAATCGATCCATTTTTTTATACCGTCTTATAAAAGTTTAAAAGACAAAACCTTACTTAGAGTCTAAAGACCTCTCCGAAGTGTGGTAGCTGGAATATGTCACAGTAGACTCTGGCAGGATTGGGTGCCAGTCACTGTCCCTCGCGACGGCTGCACCGAAGAGTACAACAACGATGAATAATCGCATTTTCTGTAACAACATGACATGCTAAGTAATTAAGATAATAAAGCAATTAGAAAGCAAAAGAAAGAAAAAAAGAAAAACAGTTTATTCACGCGAAATGACGCAATCTTAAAACTAGCTAACAAACATAATCAATAGATAGGGAAGATATACGTTACATCCGCGCAAAATGGCCGAACGTTTAGCATAAAGCTGCGGCTTCACGCGTAATGCGATGAGAGAGCTGGTTTTCAGCGTGGGCCGGTGGCGGTGTCGACATGAAGAATGGTGCAGTGTACAAAAAGATTTGGATAGAAAAAGGAAATAAAAATACATATGATTATAAATAAAATAAAAAAATAAGTTGACAAATACATTTATATAAAGTGGCAACACCACGACGCGCCCGTAGTCCGCCTCGCGTACAATTTGAGCAACTCGTTTTTATAGTCTGTGGCAATTTGCATAGACGCTAATACGTGATTGGACGCGACCGCGATACTGTTCATAGAGCCAACTTTGACAAAAAGATATGACCGAATGAAAAGACAAGATTTAAAGATGGTTTTGAAAATTCAAATAATTCTTGTAAAATACGATGTTTCAATTACTGAGATTCACATCGCACGGGTAGTTTTACATAGATTTTGAGACATAAATCTATTTGCATAGCGGTTATTATATACGTACTATTGAATTATTTTAACTCGTCGAATAATCCAGCCTACAAAAAGAAAAGGAAATCGTAACATTTAAAATCTTCCCCGTACCAGAATATACGAGTTAACAAAAACCAGCAGTTTTTAGGCTGTATCCGCCAATTATGATATCCGACAGTTAGACGTAGACAGCAGTGGAAGAAAAAGTTGTACTCCCCGCTGTGTCCGTGATCGCCTCTTGTTCCCGCCTGACTACTTAATAAACGCAACTAACACATCGCAGGTAGGCTTATCATTATTCAAGTTGGAAAAAGTTTCAGAGACCGTCTTTCGCAATTTATCCCACACAGTAAGGAACTTCTTTAATATTATTTGTGAGGGAGGCTCGATTTCAACTTTGTTCACGCTTAAAATTATATAAATCTAAATTTTATTTTAATTATGAGGCATTGTTTGACTTTTATAAATGTAACTTATTTATTAATTAGTGTTTTTGATTGTTTTGGTTTGATGACACACGGTGATATTGATTTTATTTCATCAAATTAGCATTTTTTCATAAAAAGCAATATGATATATTTGGTTTTTCTTCCTTTAAAGCACTTTTTAAGTTACCAATAGAAATGAGTATGTATTATTATGTACGTAATTTTCCGTAAGTGGAATAAAAATCCTTTTATCGAAGAGTCCGATTCTATGGAACGATATCTAGCGTTGCTAACCAACCAGCATCAATAAAATAAATATCGTCTAATAGGTACTATAAATATTTTTTTTATACTAACAATTTCTCAAGCAGTTTGTATAGTTTTTAGTATTTCATCCTAATAGATATCCAGGTCCATGAAGGAACTATTTTAGGGCATTAGCCCATGTCACTGAAACGTAAGCTGATGGTCCTGTGTATTCTCCCCACTCTGACCTATGGTGCACTGACTTGGTCTTTGACAAAAGTCCAAACTCGAGGCTTGCCAGCATACTATGGAGTGCAGCATGCTATGTGTTAAATTAACAGACTATGTTCGAATCAACACTGCGCTCCAAAATGCAAATCATTGATGTGACTGAAAAGGCTGCCCAACTTAAATGGAACTGGGCAGGACATGTCTGCCGCGTGTCTGACGGTCTGTGGGCCCGTAAAACACAGGATTGCCCAGACAAAACGACGTGGGGCCGCGGCAGACCACGAAGGAGATGGTGGGATGACCTGGATCGTTTCCTTATGAATTGGAATGTGAAAGCAAGGAATCGTGATCGTTTGAAAGAATGAAGGGAGGCCTTTACCCACCAGGGGAACAATACGGGCTAGCTGTAATCATAATGTTAACGGAAATCCTTGACAAAATTTGAACGTCAGTTTAATGGAATTTCGATAACACACGTTTAAAGGCAAGGGTGAGGTTTATTGACTTTATCATCGTTAACAATCTGTATATATACGACAAAACGTTTTAGTTATTTATTAGGATTTCTCAAAAATATATTGATAGGAAAACTAGAAGATATCACTCTTTCTTTCTCTTTTATCTAAAAAAAAATTGGTTGCCTGTAAAGTCGGTATACGGGCGAAAGTTTTACGTGACAACGACTTTGAGTGGTAAAATCTTTTTATGTCTGTCTCTCTCGCTCTTAGGCGGGCTAACCATGCCCGAGTGGAAGGGACGCGTGCCTCTCACTCGCTCTCATTGTGAGCTCATAACGTGAGCGGAGCGTAACGCAGTTTCTTAAAGTGTCACCCGGCAAACCAATTTATAAGACGTTGTCACGTCAAAAAAACGTTGCTCCACACTAATAATTAGGTATTATTGTACTATGGGAGTGTTTACCAGCACGTAAACTCACATACATAAGACACCCAGACCCGGGACAACTATCTGTAGGCCATACAAATATTTGTTCCGTGCGGGAATCGAACTCGCAAAATGCAGCGAAACAGCTAATTGTTCAACCATACCGTCTAAAAAATATCACTATTTTGCCTCTATTTTAATGTATATCAAGGCTCCTCTAGCCTTCTAGCCGTATTAACTAGGACGCGACCGTCACCTGGCGCCGTTAATTAAATTACTCTGTACTGCTGATATTTTTACTCTCTCTTTGATAGCCGGGCTTCGACAACCCCTGACATGCGGTTAGGGGTTCAGATTCACAGGACACGTTACGTTAACAGCAAATCCAATTTTGCCGGCACTTTCCAGAACAAATTATACAGTTAGTGATCCACCTACTTACAACATATTCTTGTTGAAATTGTAGCCGGTTAAAAAAATGTTGGTTAACACGAATATTAGGTTATATCATCGCCAGTTACGTGTTTTGATTAACTGTGTGTCATTACAACCACTGTCACTCCGTTATTGTTGAAATTCCAACACGCGTGTTATCACACTTCAAAAAATTAAACTAGAGTTTTGAGTGTAGATGGATTACGGTTATCAGATTTTTCGGCTAATTATTTCTTTGTTTTTTTAATTGATATAAACCAGCAAACGTGGTCATTAACGAAACGTCAAAAGTCCGCACTCGGGGTCTGCCAGCGAGCAACAGAACGAAGCATTCTCGGAGTCAAAAGAACAGATCGCATGAGGAACAGTATACTTCGTTCCAAAACACAAATCGCAGACGTAGGTAACTCAGCCGCCAAACTAAAATGGAACTGGGCCGGTCACATCTGCCGCATGTCGCAACCAAATTGGGCGAAGGCAACCACTGATTGGATTCCGAACAGCATGAGCCGGCGATGTGGTAGGCCCAGAAGGAGATGGCGTGACAACTCCTACCTTAAGAATTGGCCAGAAGTAGCTGAGGACAGAAAGGAGTGGAATAACGGAAGGGAGACCTTTGCTCTGCAGTGGGACACAACGGGCTAATAATAAAAAAAAAATAAACGAGTGCTTGACTGCGTTCCCACCTGACGGTAAACAGTGATGCAATCATTGATGGTGAGGCACACTAGTTTATTAAGAACCTGTTCACTCTAGCCTTGAAGGCACCTAAATTGTAGTTGGACGTCAACGTCAGAAGGTAGTACACGGTTCCAAATTGGTCGTTTCCTATGGAGAAGAACCGGCAAGAAACTCCATGGTTACTCTTTTAAAAAAGTGGTTGTTTACAATATTTTACAGTATTAGTAGACATTATTATTATTATTTACAAGCACTTGTACAACGTTACGGAGGAAATCCAAGGTGTTGTACAGTAGAAACTTACAAACTAAAAAAATACATTAAATAAAAACCATAATAGCACATTGAAGAATAAAAAGAAAATACATATACATTACCACTAAAATAATAAATATCACACAAACAAATGAAAAAAATGTTTACTTATTATTATGTAAGAACAGTGTAGACCAGTCGATATTGTACCCAAAAGCACAATAAAAATAATCGTATTAAAAAAGAAAGTGAGTCGTAATAGTAACCTAAGAATTCGCGAATTCTACAGTGTTTTCATATTCACATTATAACTAACTTGTATCTTGTAGAACCATAATGCACAATACTAGGTAAGGTGCAAATTAAGTACTTGTTTATGGAACCTCTTCAAAGGTTTGCCCACCTGCGTGATTCAAAACTGATCGTTCACTAGTACTGAAACAATCTATAATATTTAGCGAACTAAGTACTAATTACCATTAGCCTGTTTTAGCCCACTGTAGAGCAATCTTACTATTCTCCTTCCACTTCAATCTTTAGACCAGTCTTAACTGAATAGTGATGCTTTCTGGTGTCAAAAACTTAGCCGTCCTGACATATAGGAATGGAGATGTAATACTATTTTTCTGTAATTAAAAATAAAGTAATAACGCAGCTGGGTGCAAATAATTTATGAGTATTGGAAATTCGATATTCTGTACCTAAAAATATGTTTTGTACAGGACTTTAATCCGGTTCTAGTGTGTTATTCCATATGGAATTTCTGTCACAATACGTAGGAATTAAAACATGCTTGTTTTGATTCCCTAAACGAAAATAGAGATTTTTCCATATTTAATCTTACACAACTTTTATGTTATGTTGTTTTATGTTATGGGCAATCTGCTTTTCTACCGCCAGCGGTAAAAGCAGATTGTCCATAACAAAATTTAATTATTATTCTTTATTATTAGCGCATTTGCTATTTATTATTTTTATTTATAATAATAGTAAGTATATTATAATTATTATTATAATATACTTACGCCATTGACAGAAAATATTACTATAAACTTTAAAATGAAAGCACGAGATCACTTTCGCAAGAAGCTGGTAGATTCATCACACTCTTGATTTGTTGTATTTGTTTTTTTTTTGTCAATGTCATTCTTTATTTGTATGTATGTATCTAAGTAGTTATTATTATTCTTGTTTCCTCTATGACAGTCTTTTATTAAGTTGCACCTGCCATGTTATGTCTCTGCACCACCCTAAGGTCGACTGGTAGAAAATGCCTAAGGCATTAAGTCCACCTTTGTACAATGTTTAGTGCATAAAATTTTAAATAAATAAATAAATAAAATATGTGTCTGTTGACCAGTTTTGCAAAAGCATATAGGTTTTCTCTATTTTCATTTGATTCAAAATCCATGTAAAACTGCTGTCTGAGTTTTGTTTCTTTTGGTTTTGCGAGTCAAAACGTTCTATCTTTGTGTGCATTGATTTCAACCGTCATTTAGCGTTTGATTTCACAAACGGAGACTAAACACATACAGGGTCAATAAATGCGGAGTTAGATATAGGTATTGCAACACTCTAAACATGTCACTATTTACCAGTTCCACTGCCAATTCATATCTCTGTGAATTTCCGTATTATTTTGCGACATTGGTACACACGTAGAGCTTAGATGTGCTGCAATCGCAACCATTAGAATGTTACTAAATCTGATAAACTTATCCATAACGAAGGACGGTTCTGGTTTGAAACAGATTTACTCAAATGAATTTTAAATTTACATGTTCAGAGATAAATTGCTGTAGATACTCGCAGTTTGTGAAAACTGGAGAACCAATCCACTCATAAAAAGTAATCTTACGCTATTGATGAAAATACGAATGGATAAAACTCAACAGGCATTCTGGCTACAATTTGAGAGTTTTTTTTTTGGACTCCAGCATTTTTCGCCACTTCAGTTTTTATTATTAATATTTGTTTATTCGATACCGAAATAGATTCAATTTAAATCGGCATTGGAATTTGATTAGCGATGATTGGGTATCGTTTTATTCTATCAAACATTTTTTATCATTTTTATTTAGTACTGTTTTAGAAACGAGCACCAATAACGAAAGCTCTCTCGAATATTCAAATGACGTATAACTTTACCATTTTCTCAAAAGCTTCTAAAACTGTATTGAAGTACAGAACTTCAATACAGTTTTAAGTGACCGATTCAGTCTAACAGAAAACTAAACTGCGACTTGATGACGGAGCGAAAATTGATTTGCATCTAAGTATTTGGTTGAGTTGAATTAATATGCTGCAGAATTATTATTAAAAACTCCACGAACTGGCAAAAATGTTTACATGCAGATAAAAATATTATTATAAAATAAGTTAATAACCATACTTCAATAAATTTTACCACACTATATTGAAAATAATGATGAAATAAAAACCAATTAATACCGTTTAAACTGTCGAAAGATACTGACTTAATATGTAATGTAAAACCATGAATCTTTAGCGTGTATTAAGAGGTAATATGGTTGTAAACCGGTAGTAGTGTAAACAGAGATAGCATGATTAACACGCCATGTGATTGATTGTAACTCAGAGAAACACGGAACATTCTCTAATTCTATGTAATTTGCGCGGAAGGGAAATCACGAACACTTTTATTAGCCGTTACGAAATGCACTTTACTTCAAACACCAATCTATACAATGATTGAGTTGAGTGTGTTATTACAATAGTTTACTGCAGTAGCTGTAATTAATTACCTAATATATACTTATATGTATATTTTAATGTTAGATATTTATCAATATATTCATCAGCATCATTATCGTCAACATCTGAGCATCCGCCTACTGCTGAGTTTAAGTAACTTCCTAACGTTTGTGTTGTGGCTATTTCCTAATGTTTCCTAAAAGCCGACTAGTAAATAGTGAATGTTTTGATACCGACGTGCACTTTACGATCCCGATTTGAAGCTGAGCTTTAGGGGATTAAAATGAGATTTAGGATAAGGGTTTCTGGTCATATCACTAGTTTATTTGTGTAGTTAATTAGTATGTTCTAGCTCATATTTGTAATGGCAAACGTTTCACTGCTCTACTCAAATTATAAATAAATGTTTATGAATATTGGGTTTGTTTGTTGGTGTTATGTTATATGTAATTATGAGTCCTAGTTACTTGAATAAATGTAATGATATATATATATATATATATATAGTAAGTGCAAGCTTACAAAATAGAAGTTTTATATTGCTATTACGCCCTGTTTTCTTTCTCATAATCCAATTAAAACTTTGTATTGTTCTTGCGTACGTAGCAATTTAGAATACGCATCTCAGGTTTGGAACTCTCAGTATGAGACTTAAAAGTCCCGTATTGAAGGCGTTCAAAGAAAAAATTTTACGTTTCCCAAGTACATTATAGGGTTTGCCCTATAATGTACTTGGGAAACGTAGAATTTTTTCTTTCAGCTCTCTGTTGACTGCGAGCACCGCTGTAAACGATACTACTAGGAGTGCACTTAATTTTAATTGACTTTCTAGAGACCAACTACTCAAACCCCAAGCGAACGCCGCCGGCGTTCGCGCGTTACTTGGCGCCATTTCGGTTAAACTACAACATTATAACTTATATTATATACTAGCTTTTGCCCGCGGCTTCGCCCGCATACATAAAATATAGCCTATGTGCCTCAGAAATAAAGCAGCTTTCTATCGGTGAAAATTTTAGCAATCGGACCAGTACTTTCAGAGATTACCACCTACAAACAAAACAAACTTTACCTCTATAAAATATCGGTGTAGATGAAACTTGTCAAATAAATTTTTACCTTTTACTAACAGAAGAAGAAAATGTCTGATGTCATTGGATCGTATCGTTTCATGTGGTTCATAATTATAATTATCTGCTGTTGAAGCAAGACTTGCAAAATACTACGAAAAATAATAGTAACTATGACTTCTGTCCTAACCAGCAATATTGCTCCACAAAATCCAAGCTGCTAGTTCTCGCTGTATACCGCTGCGTTTTATTTCTTGTAAAATCCATAGTTTACGATAACTACTCATTCATATTAGTTTGTCATGCTTTCTAATTGGTTGTATAATTCAAGATTATGTTTAAATGACGATAGTTAGTGTCCAATTTGCTCGCACGTTATTTTGTCTTTCTGTAATCTTATATATTATCTAATGTTTATCCGACTAAATAGAAAATCATAATATAGAGAGTTAAGAAACATTATATTCGTTCAAGATAATAGCGTATCAATAATAAACTCATAACGTTGCTTGTTTTATATTATATGAGGTGCTTCGTTAAAAGGCTTTTGTTCTGTTGTCTAGACAGATTCTTGTGAACTACACGTGTCTATTATGAATAATTTTTTGATCCAAGTATGATAGCTATGTTTTTGTGGATACCGCTTGACCTTTGAGTTTTGCTTTAAACTCAGTAGGTGCATTCTTCAGAGGTAATGATCATTGTCTTTCTACAATTCTACTGTTGTGTTAATAATTAGAACTTGAATCCATACATCCTTAGATTTCCTGACTCTTAATATAACTTGTAATTATGCATCAGATGTGAACGTGGTCATTTTTTATACTCGAGACTACCCGACATTTGTATTCAATATATAGCTCCACCCGCTACTGCTAATTAAGTAATACATAAAATCATAAAAAACTCATAATACACAATAAAACACACCATTTAGTAATTTAATAATGATTTAATTTTCACTACTGGTAGTGGTCCATGTAGCGACACTTAGGAGAGGCCGATTTCCAGCATTGGATATCTTTTGGCTGTAACGATAATGACAATGAATGATTAAATTATGATTTTATACTTACTTGATTATTCATAATGTGGAATAATATGGGTAAAGAAGCTAGTCTAAACTTAACGGACAGTCACAGATTGAGTTAAGAGCTAGGGGCTGACCTTTAGCAAACGCAGTTTTTTGTAGTCATTTAGTAATCGGAACTATGTTCTACAAGACCCAGTTTTCTTATGACTAACATGTCCCTTTTCCAGTGCACTACAAATTTTAATAGGAAAATGGCACTCGTTGTTCACTCAAGTTCCAACAAGGTCTATTAAAACGGTTATACTAGTAGTTACTAGCTAGCGCACCCTAAATTAGCAGAAAAAGAAGAGCATGCCTTTCAAAATATTTAAAGAAAAAGTCTACTTAAAGTACCTATATTTATTATTTTCATCTTGGTCCACAATCCTAAAAATAAATCAACGTTTTTACTCGTCAAATAAAGTTAAGAACTGAATTAATTTCTGACATATTGACCCGGTGAACATCGTACCGCCATAAAAAGTTATCACAAACCTTTTAGCTAAACTGTCAAAGGATAATGCCATCTACTGTCATTACCATAACCAGCATAATTAATTTTAAAATGACATTTTAGTTAGAGATGGCGCTGTATTCGGTTTTTTTTCCATACTTTTCCACCGTTTAAACCATCCCTGGACTATGACAAACATTTCAAGATCAAAATTCCAGCTGTTCTCGAGTTTTAGCAAGACAAACGAACAGCTATTCATTTTTATATAATTATATAGATCTAGATATAGATTGCAAAAATGCACAATAAAGAGTTTTTATTGACAAATTTTCTCAAGACAATGACACTTTTGTTTATAGATTAAGAGCACATTAATTGATTTGTAAGCTAAATACGATTCCCGCACCAAACCCGGAACTTAAAAAAAAAAACATACAATAAAATTCAGCAACCATCTCTTTATTTTAAATCGGTGCAACACAAATAAACAGTCGTTTAATATAGTTTATTATATTTTAAATATCCATTTAAGCTTTAACGTGAATACCTCATTATAATTTTGTATTGCCTCTAAAATATAAATGATACACTCACGACGGTTTTTATCTTACTGTGAAAGTAAAGACGCGCTGTTTTACATAACAATCGGAATAAAGCGATCACTTTCTCTATATCCTTTGTGAATTTAAATACAATTGTGCTGTCGATCATTATCCGTGTGTACGTATTCCAAACTGCAGTTGTGACGTAGTCGTTTCGAATAGTTTAAAAATATTCAAAATCCAATCAAAATCAATATGTTATAATAATGGAATTGTTTGTTTCTTATTTAACACAGACTTCCGAAATTAAAGTTATTTTGATCCTTTTAGTGTTTTTTTTTAGTGAAGTCGATTTCTTCTTTTTTTGCAAAAAGTTTTTTATTTCACACTTTTCAGTTGCGATAGATACACTTATAAACAGAGTGCCTATTTCTCATGATAATTCCAATGAAGCCAAACACTGGTAGGTTACATTGTTTTATTAAGTACACAAGAGTGTCTATCTTCCACCTTCCGGCTCCATCATTAGATTAGTTCGATAGTACCTTATAGCCAAAGTGCATCTCATGACAATTCTAATAAGCCCAAACACGGCCAGGATACATTGATTAATTACGGAGTTCTTGTGCCTACCTTCCGGCTCCATCATTTAGATCAGTTCGATAGCACCTTAAAGCCAATGTGCATCTGATGTCAATTCTAAGTCCAAACACGGCTAGGTTACATTAATTAATTACGGAGTTCCAGTGCCTACCTTCCGGCTCCATCATCATCATCAGACCACTTCGTTGATACCATTTTCAACGTAACTATTCAGAACCATTCATTCGCTGAACTATCTTCATTGTGATATCTATGTGAGTATGAAGTTTCGTTAACCATTTCTGGTCTCCTTCATGAGTTCCATTTCATCAAATGTTACTTTTTGACTTTTGTTTTCGAATTCTTAAGTTCTCGATGAAAATACCAAAATATCCCTCGATTCCTTATGGATTCCATCGTCAGAACTGGATTTTGAAAAAATGGGACCAATCTGGAAGCATAACCTTTTAGGGGGAGAAAAAATTTGCAAATCGGTTCATAAACGACGGAGCTCTGAGGTAACAAAAATGATAAAAAAAATACAACCAAATTAAAAACCTCCTTTTTTGAAGTCGGTTCAAAAAGTTCGTGACCCTTTTTAGTGATACTTTTTCAGCGATACTTTTTGAAACAAAGTCTCCTGAATGTTATTGAAATTCTACACATTGAATTTTCTGAAATGTAAACATATTTCATGTCATTGTACACTTTGAAATTAACACCCAGAATTTTTTTCACATGCGTGATGTATGTGAAAAAAATATCCTTGTGTTGTGTGTCCGAGTTTCTTATTAACCTTTTGAACTCAGTTGAGAGAGGTGCTATAATTATCTCTCTTTTAGAATTGCTAATTCTTAATGCAAATCTACTAGTATCTGACCGTGGTCAGTGGCCGGACTACTTGCCAACTTATCAATAACCTTTAAAACATTGCTTTCACTACCCTTATAACTAGTCAAGTTTTAGACAAATTGATGTTAAGCACGTAGCAGGTTCATCCAAACTATATTAATATTTTTTACCTACCGAACTTGTCCGCATACAGGCCTTATTTGTCAGATGATCGATCATAAAAGAGGTAGTATATCATGATTGATACACAGACTCATTGGTTTTCGACCAAACAGATCTTTGAAAATTTTCGAATATCTTGCTTATGTGAATTTTTAGCCCCCAAGTTGGATTGGAATTGGTCACTACATCACGATTCGAGGACAGAACGTGCTATTTCTTAATCTACGAGTTGTACAAAATTACATTTCAACTGAAATGAATAAACTCCCGTGACAATATGAGGGGCGTTTTCACAAAGCAATACAACAAAAAAAAAGACAAAAAGATTTTTTGCTGTTTTGAATACCTTTTCTATAGCTGAACATGATAGTATTAACGATTTTTTTGTAAGTAGTACATAAACCATTCAAATAGTACTGTAAAGATTATAAGTTTTCTCAATTGAAAGCTGCAAAAACTCTCAATTCTCTCTATTTGTAAATAGTACGGTTGTGAATGCTTTTAAATGTAGCCGTAACGCGTACTTGCACATAACCTTATATTAATTATTAATAAAGAATAGTAAAAAACTTGTATTAAATAATGCAGCATTTTCAGTGATTCTATTCATGACACATCCCAGTTTCGGGTATACGCCCCGACTGTCAGCGATGTCGAAGGCGCAAAATAAATTAACCGGGCCGCTGACTACTTGGTGATGCTTCAAATTATCTTATAAATAAACTTAACGGATATAAAAAATGACCACGATCGATATTTAGAATCTAACCTCAACAGTACATCGGTACTTTACCCAGCTACTACAGTGAGGACTACTAAGATTTCAAAGTTTTTTGAAGTGAAAACTTCTTTAGCGGCGTTGAGCACTTTTTCTGTAATGGGTATAAAATCTTAAACTCGCGTCAGGACACGTGACCTGATCGAAAAAGCGTAAGACGGAAGATAAACTTTTTAATGTAAAATAATTGTAATAGTTTTAAAGTGTTAAATTTTTAATGTAATATAAATAGTCATGTTTGTGTACGATAGCGCAATAAATGAATATTGTATTCTACCACATAAATGATAGTACTTTTATACTGATAAAGCAATTGGTGCAAAATTATTCCCTAACCATTCCAAAATATCAAACATGCTCAACGTTAATAATCAAGTTTTCACTTCTGCCGGCACTCCCGGAGTGCAACCCGTCTTTTTTTTTATATGCTTTTACCTTTCTACTGAAACATTTTCATCTTTATTTTCATTCCCCTGACGACAAACAATAAATACAGTTGGCTCTCAATGTAATAGCAGCTTGTTTGAATCTTCAGTTAAATAATATAAAACAAAAGGCAACTGTTTTGTTTGAGGTTTAACTTACATTACTTAAGTAAAAAATAAAAAAAGCAGCATCATAAAATTATGAAGCGAGCTAAACGTACACTCAGCGTTTAATTAAACAAAACGTCTATACCTTTGAAGACCAGCGTAAGAGAGATCTCAACTTCAGGCGAGATACTATCAAGAATAAGCCGCCCTCCAACATCCCATATCTATACAACAATGGTGTTTTAACGTGCCCACACTGTGCACGCACATTTACTGCAAAGATAGGCTTTACTAGTCACATCAGAGCACAAGATCGCAACCCGTAGTTGCATTAAAACAGAATCCAGTCACCGTAGCCGAAATCGGCTAGGAATATATATACACTCAGCGTCTGTACCTACTGACATTAAAATTGAATTAAAGTAATCTACAACAAATAGAATCACTTTTTCACAAGATTTGCAACATGGTGTTGTTGCAACACAAATCTATTTATATAAAAGGAGAAACTGACTGACTGACATATCAAAGCACAACTGAAATTATTGGAACTAGGAATGTAAAATTTTGCACTAGGCTTCCTTTCATGATGTAGGCGAGCACTAAGAAGGGGTTTTTGAAAATTCAAGTTTTAAAGGGATGACAAAGGTGAAATTCATTTGCATGCAAAATGTTATACCTTGGGCTCGATACTTGAAAGTCTTGAAACTTAGCATAAATAGTAACCCAAGTAAATAAAACTGGTTTGCACTATTCGTTTTTCAAAATAAACTCCTATAAAACGATTTAGTGGGTGTTCAAGTTTGTAAAGGAGGGTCTTATTCCTTAGGTAAATAAACTTGAAACTTAGTAGAAATTCTGATGAAAATGAATGATAAAGACGATCATAATAAATTTTTCAAAACTGCCTTCAAAATACGGTTTAAAGTTTTTATTAAAACAAAATTGGCGCGAACGATTTCGCTAGGAACGTGCTAGTAATAGAAAAAAACATCAGTAGATTATAAAAATAAGAGCAAAGAACTTACACAATTCAAACAAAAAAAAAAAAACAGAATGTTGCTCAGCATATTGTGATTGGCATTATTGTTAATATACCTGAAGCTAATATATTTTATATTCTACTGGATCCCTACGGCGACGTACGGACGTTTAGCTGGTTTGGAGGGAGAAGTTTTATGTGCGGAGTGAATGTAGTAAGTAATGGATATTGAGTTAATGGTATTGGATTTTGAAGATAGTGAAAATAAAATTGGAAAAGTTCTCAAAGCGAATAATCATTACTGGATTATATATTTATTTTTATATTTTAATTATATTATTGATAAGCTCGCGTGGTCGACGATGTAGCATGTGTATAAGTCGAATAAGAACAAAATAAAAAACCGAAGGGTGCAGAAAATTCAGAAAATTAGGACAATATATGCACTTATAGTGCCCATGTAAGCCTATGTGAAATAAACGTCAGAAGCTATTGTACAATTCCAAATTGGAATACAGAAAACGAGGTACCTGCAATAATAAATTCGCCCCTTCGTAATAATATAAATTCTTCTTATCCTTACAAGTATCCGTTTTTATAGTAGTCCCCTTTTTATTTACGTGGGAAATCATCCAATGTCTCCTCGCGTTCTACGTAGAGCGAGATCCAGTATCAGATTTTTAATTTTGCTCATGGTGGAAGGAAGCTCGCTGCCTCACAAGAGATCGTGTGGTATCCCCGTCATATAATATCTGAACCAGATGGTGTGCCGGTCGCTTCCGCAGCAATCAGGCCAACACCGTACAAAGCCATTGACCGTACCGCATCGCGTACAGCCTCCATCAGGAGGCGTCTGGACTCCTTAGATTGAGCAGGAGCAAAGGCAGCCCCGGACCACTTCTTTCTGGGAGCCAGACGTAAAAAAATACTCCACAACGTTCCACCGACTGTCGAGGACAAGTCTCAAGTTGTTGTAGTCCCCTGCGTTACTTTTTAAGGGATTACTTACTTCTCAAACATGCCTGCCCTACATCAGATTTTACCATTTATTTAATAAATACTACACAAAAATATATAAGTTACTATATTTTTTACATAAGTTGCTAGTTTTTTCTTATAAAGATACTCATAATCCTTACTCAGCATGTCAAAACAAAATAATGAGAAAAAGACGTCAAATTTTAATGGACCCATTAGGGTATGTATCGTAGCTTCAATTTGGGCTCAGTCTAAAACAGAATCTCGGCGGTTGACGATTCGAATAAATAAATCTTGATTGTGTGAAGTAAGTGACAACTGAGTTGGGAAAATCCCTCACTTACGAACATTATGTTATTAGATGGATTTTGATGCGGTTTTGTTTAATAGGTAGAGTGATTCAAGAGGAAGGTTTATGTGTATAATGCATGCATGATATAGTAAAGAAACACAAATAATTTTAGAAGTTTCTAATGTGATGTCGTAAATAAACACATTTTTTGCGCTTGCATTGCAAATGCTGGCGCTTCGAGATAGATCAAAATAATGTACTACAGTATTGTACACCTTAAAAAGGTCTACAAAAAAGTTTATAATGATGTATGTCTATCTCTTAGGGATAACCCCAAATAACTATTTTTTATCCTTTTATTTTCACAAAAAATAATTGCTTATTTACGAAGCGATTTTAAGCAATACAGCATTAACCATTATCCAAGTAAGTATCTTAAGTACAATGTGCATTTAATATAGATCAATAAATCAGCATGTAATTTAAATGAATATTTTGTGAAAATCCTTAAATTGATAAATGGCAATTTAGGGATCCAATTGTGAATTATAAACATATTTTTTGTAGTTTTTTACATAACGCTGGGTTTCAATTGAACTTTATCGAGAGTACGTATAAAATTACTTTATTTATTTATTCCTACACTGATAAGGTATAATTTTTTGTGATAAGCTTAAAATAAAGAAAAAGCAGGTACGATAAAGCAACACTTATAGGTATTTCACTAAGAAATACCTAGTATGCTAAGGTAGGTAGGTAAGTAGTTAAGGTGTGCAATAAATAAATAAAGTACATTTTCTATTACTGTCTTTGTCTTGGATGGCTTGATTTTCTCACTTCACTCAGATTTCTATGTTAATTCCTAAACTGTGCTTGGGGGTTAGTTATATAAAACCCTCGCTGCATAAGGAATTTAACTTTGTCGACCTTCCTTATCCTTATTATATATTATACTAACGTCTTCGCCCGCGTGAAATTAGGTTCCTCCATACAAACTTTGGACACCCGTTTTACCCCATTAGTGGTGGAATTTCATAAAATTCGTTCTTAGCGGACGTCTACATCCTATAAGGAACCTACCTACATGTGCTAAATTATGGCGTTCTATTATATTCTAAGGTAAACATAAAAATGTTACTTATTTTACGTGTTTCTGCTAAGTAATATTCCTGTCACTGACGCACAACTGTCCACTGTCTTCTTTGCAGAATGACTTGGTCTGCATTCATTTATCAATATTAAGTTCACAAGTATTTCCGTTTATCTAGCAAAAAGATCAATAAGCTGTCACATAACAAATAAAATACCTATTTCGTAATTTCAAAGTTCAAATTTATCAGAAATGCAAATAAATAATCGTTCATTTGTTATAAAAGATGTGGAATTACAATAGTAAAGTTTAATAAAACGTACATCAATAGTTCCACATCTAAATTTACAATAGTATAACGTTTAATAAAACGTACATCCTGTGTTAAAGGCACTTGATGCACGTATATCGTAGCACGGATTTCTTTAATATGTAAGCAGGTTATTTTCATACGGGATCAATACATCTCTACTGAGCAAGAATAGTAATGAAGTAACGAGAAAGTTTAAAGATCTAAGCATACGTAGGGAGTATAGGAAAAGACGGAACCGACTTTGTTTTATACTATGTAGTGATTAGTTAAGTGTTTTTCTTATTTTAGTACTTAATTTATCAAATAAACAATATTGAACTATTAAAAAAAAAACAATATTCTGATAAAAATTAAGTTAATTATATTCAGTTTGCCTGTATTTTTCACAAGGTAAGGAAAGTAACTAGCTCGTTTCTAAAGCAATGGCTGTTCCACGTAATGTGCCGTTGGACCCTCTTTTGTGATAAATGAAATTATTCAGCGCTGCAGCGCGCATGCGTTGCGTAACATTCTTCCTGACTGGTGCGATTTACTGCAAGCCGTCAACTCAATCCACTCACATAAAAACCACATTACAAAGCTGTTTAGCACTGATTAATTGTTAGTTGTATGCAGCTAAGCTTGACGAATAAGCCAGTCACACTATTATGAAATCATTTGATTTATTATCGAATCGGAATGCGCGTGTTTCGGTAATACACAAACTACGCAATACTTATTTGCTTTTGTAACGTTAAACATTATTTATGGATTCTGTAATATCTATTTAATTAACAACCATATTGGTAGGTAGTTGACCACGCAGTTTCCAAATAAATAAATATGGAATTCGATTCATTAATGACATGCTTTCCAATCCGACGAGTATACTTGAACTGATTATTAATATCTGTTTACTAATAATTAGCGGTTTTATGCAAACGTGGATTCCGAATTCGATATATAAGCGTTTTATTTATCAAAAGTTTGTCGAAAATTAAGGGTTAAAAATATTTTGCATTATCCCTACAAAGAGAATTTTATTTGACTAGACCTTAAATAAATAAATAGCGTACATCCACCTTTCATCGTGTTCTAGGAAACAAGTAGGTACCTAATTAAATAAACAAAATGCCTTTCTTCTTGGAATTGTAATTAAATGGTGCTATATTTTTATAGGGAAGGAAAATAATAAGATCGAGGTAGCTCAAGAAATGAATATATGGAAAGATTTGGGGTTGGCCTTTTCCTAGCGGTCGGACCGAATATGCTGTCCAACCGCTCGCGCGCTCCCGCTGCTGTCCGCGCTGTGTGCTGTGATTATTTGCTCAGTCTATACTGAGCAAATAAAGTACAAACTACACATTTTTGAAAAAAAAAAAAACGAATTAATATCTAAAGAAAAGAAAATAGAAAGAATACTGCGCCGGTATTTTTTTTGTGAAAAGTCACCTTTTTCAGCATTTATGTTGCGATGTTGGAAAACAATAAATAACGCTTCGCTGTCGCTGGTATTCTTCTAGAGCCCGCTGTGATGCCACGGACACACTCACAGAATTATTTCTGCGTAGGTGTTGAAACCAAAGTTTTTTGTGAAAATAAAATAGCTCGTTTGGAGGATATAAAAATAGGCATAGTCAGTCCAGCCGTTCGAAAAAGTAATAATTATAATATACTAATATTCACACAACTATCACACAACGCCGTCTAGTTGGGACTAGACGGCGTCGTGTGCTAAGCAGAGCTTGTGTTATGAGTACTAGACAACTGATAAACATACTTGACCTCCGGCATAGCAGATAGGACCACTAACTACTAGAGTCCACCAACAGGTACACCAGCAGTACATTTTCGTGCGTTTATTCAGCATTGCAAACAAATTTGGGTACAGATATCAGACTTTTTTTTCACAAAGGCAAGTTGATCTTAGAGGTAGTGTTTCTGTGTTCGTAAGTTATTGACACCCAGAGCTCCAAACTTATAAACTCAGAAAAAATAGTGTATGTGAACTTATATCTTAGACCAACCTAAGGTGGGTTACTCGGAGAGACCACAACACGCTTGTATTCCGTGGAGGATTAGTTAGAGATAGCCCTTATTAAATATACCCACATTTAGCTAGGATTTTTAAGTCCATGTGATTGGGTGCCTAGTCCCAACAACTGCGATTCTATTTCTCTGAATGGCATTGAATGCTTTCAGCCTCACTTCCAAGATCATGCCAGAAGCACTACAGTTCCGCTTCAACCCCGTGAGATTTCTGTAGGTTTTGTTATACTGAACGCGAATGCCATCCCAGGACCTCCTTGTATACTCAGTACCGAGCTGGTACAGAAACTTTGACAGTACGTTCTCAATAAGTGCACTTTAGTCTACACTTTAGCTTTTAAAAATCTTCTCACAAAAATGTTTCCGACAACCGACAGAGCACGACGCTGACGATCGATATCAGCGTCGCCTTTCATGTTCGATGTAAGATTGTGACCAAGGTACTTGAACCTCCCCACGACTTTCACAGTCTGTCTCATAATGCATACTGGTGAAATATGGTCCCTTTCCCGACCCGAATATCATCAGTCCTGTTTTCTTCGCATTATAAACTAGATCATGACTTATCACTTAATGATCACAAATAGTTTCATAGCTTTTTAGTTAGTTTAGAGGCTTAGTTTCATTCATAGCTTTCTTAAACCTTTAATTGCGGGACTGAGCAGAACCATATCATCTGCATAACTCAGGTTATTCATATAACGATCACCCAACCTGAGCCCCACTGGTGCCCTGCTCAGCTCCTCAATCTAGTCGTTAACATAATATAGACTAAACAGGTCGGGAGAGTTCAAATCTCTCTGCTTAACACCACATGTAAGCCTATAATCGTCAGATATAGCACAATTCCATCTGACGTTGTTAAACTGATTACAGTACCAATATCTGATAATCCCCGAAACATTACTACGTTGTAGTTTTGCCCACAACAGGTCATGATTTAAAGTGTCAAAAGTGCGACTCAAAGAAACAAGCGAAGACACTGTTTTCCTGATCGACGGTACTTGACAACCTGCTTAAGAGAGAATACAGCCGTGTCCGTTGACACTCCCGGCCGAAAACCAAACTGACCGTCTTCAGTACTAATTGACGGGCACAATTTTCTATGTAACAAACGCTCAAGCACCTTGGCCACTTTTGTTGCAAGCGAGAGCCTGAGTATGCAATGCAGTTTTCTGTTTATGTGTAACTTATTAAATTTATTAGGGTGTGGTGATTAATTAATACTTATTTATTTTTAAATAGCTTTTCTGATAGATCACGGCTGTTTTCGCGTGATTTCCCTCACGCGAAAACAGCTGTGATCTATCTCACAGTAACCTTGCAATTGCATTTTTAATAGAATTAGCATTTTATAGTGTACAGTGATTCTGTAGATTTCTGTTAGTGAAAGAATTTTTAAAATCGTATCAGTATCTATATATTTAATCATTATATTTTCAGAGATTGCCTATCTCTGAAAATATTCTCGTAACAGCAATTAATAAAATTGCAAGGGTGGTGGTCAATCAATGATATAAATCTAAACTCTAAGAAAAAACCATTAGTAGGTGCCCAAACTTTGTCAATGGAGACTTGGGTGGTTTATATTTCACTACAAAATAACTAACTATTACCTTTTAAGATAGTTTTGCTTTATTTAATTAAACAAATGCTACTATAAATATAAGCGTAAATATAGATTTTATCTGGTTTCAAGTAAGTATCCCAAAATGTTACTCAATTTATGGAAATATTGCTCGGATTATGAAAGAATGAATGCCGATCAAAATGGAAAAACACTGCGCGTAGTATTTTCTAGTAGCAATTGTTATGAATAATTGATTCAATTATAAATTTACCAATTATGACAAATTTTCATGGATAATTTTGGGTCTTCGTTTATTTTCACTTTTGTCTACACAAATATAATGATACCAACAGTAACGGGTACGAATGGAGACCCATTTTTTTTTGTTACAATTAAAATATTAGGGTGTATTTTGTCAGGCAGTGATAAAAAAATTATTTTTTTACTCAAGCTTCGATTTCGTATAAGTAAATTTCTTATTAAAAATACAAACTTAACTAAAATTATTTGCAATAGAGGTTCTTATTATTTTTTTACGACTTGGTATTTGATTGATGATTTCTGATGATGATGTCATTGAGATAGATCAAAGAAATACCTTAAATCTGTGTTAGTAATTACCGTGGGACCGTTTTCTATAAATATGCCATTTTTTACAAGAAAGCTTTCCTCTTCCCGCCATTTGCCAAAAAAAGCGCGTACGTACGTAAGTATCATGACACCCAATGGCTCAACAACCTTCAACTTGACTTCGCAACAATAGTTCCGGTCATGTAAATTCATTGGCACAGTAACCCGGTGAATGTCATTGATTCTTGTTTTGAGCCACATTCAATCAAATTAATCTAATTATTTTTATTACTTTATTTATTTATTAGATCACTCAAGTCCAAATAAACTTTATATTAAAGGTAAGTACGTTATTATTATATTTTTTCAAAATTTGATATTTTTTGTTTTCTTTGGGTTTTGTATTTTCTGTAATATCGCAGTACTATTTTTGTATGAAATGTAAGAAAACTCGCATTATTTTGTAATACGAGTTCTACCGTGGAAACAGTGTGTCTCAAGCGGTATGCAATATTGATGATGTATATGGACGTAAAACTGCTAATGAATGGGATGTCTATTTTTGTTTCAATCACTTTCACGTTTTATCTCACGAAATACTTTTCTCCTCAGTGCGGCAACAAGACAAAATTTCAAAAACGAAAGCTATTAAACCAAGAGCACAAAGTTCTTTTGTTAGAAGAAAGTCTTAGGTATACGTAATTGATATTGCTTGCCCTTTGAAATGCATAGTTTCTACGTTGGAACTCTTAATATAAAAAAAAAAAATATATTTGCTTTCATGGTTATAAGAGCTGCGATATTACAGAAAATTTAAAATACAAAGAATCCAATAAAGGCGTAATTTCGGAAAAAGAATAATGTACCTTTAATATAAAGTTTATTTGAATTTATAATTCCAAGTCAATCCAAAGATATAACACTTCAAAGCAACCCGTTTTAAAAAATGGCAATTTTTTAGTTGCACCTAATTTTAATGGGCTCTAACGACGTAGCAGTATCAAATATAAAAGAGCCTTTTTTACTTTACCAAGGACGAAATGGAAAAACTACCGTAAAGCATAATGTCATATTAAATTAATTGTTAGTTAAAGAGTAATTACTGAAATATTGGAAAAGCTATCATCATCGTCATGTTTTAATTAAAGTACACAATTACCTCCAATTAACAATGTAATGAAATTAAAAGCGACTATCGCTTTACTATTTAAAAACGGCCGTTCAAAAACACTGAAGGACAGAGGGTCTGAATGGCATCAATGCCAAGGGTCATCCGGATGGTGCGGGGATATCGCACGGTTTCCTGCTAAGCGGCGAACCTCCTTGCTGGCCTGCCACCATGGGATTTGGAGGCAACAGTCCTTGCACACATGCATGATTTGCGCGTGGTGATGCAACGCCGGGGCGAAACTCCGCTGCCGAGCCCAGTCGCGGCATGGCGGACAGAGTTCCGACGGGATCTCATGGTGGAATGGTGACAGCGAGTGTTACAGCTCAGTGATAGGCACGCTACAATTAAGGCGGTAAGTCCCCTCTTTGAGGAGTGGCTGGAAAGACAACACTGCGTCCTTATCTTCTGCATGACGGTCCTCACCGGAAATGGTAAGTTCGGTAGGTTCCTGCACCGGATTCGCCTGGGTGTCACCATTGTGTGGACCGCCTGAAGGACATGGTGGAGCATACGGTAGAGGTGTGCCCCGCCTGGGACGAGCACCGCTGTGTCCTTGTGGGAGCTATTGTTGGCAGCGATCTCACGTGCTGGGCCTTGGTGCAGGCCACGGTCCGGAGCGAGGAGTAGCAGGTGCCGCCTCCTTCTGCGAAGCAGTAATGCTAGCAAAGGAGGCGGCCGTACGTCCAAGGGAACGACCCTCACGCCCCAGCCACCGGGATTCCGATCCCGACTTCCATCCACCGTAAGCGCGGGCTTGTGGACGGCGAGCAATGGGTAGCTCGCCATCCGACCGTGCTGGGCACCGGGCCGCCGGCCTGACCGAGCCCAAGTCGTCGACGGCGCGTAGTGTTCCACGAGCGCCTCAAGGAGATGTCAGCTAACAGTAGGGGGGCCCAGCAGGGTTGTAGCCTACTGGGGACATGGGTAGTGCGAAAGTGAACCCCGGGGCCCTGGAATGAAGGCAAAGAAGGAACAGGAGTCGGTTTTTAGTCAGTAAAAGTCTGACACGCACGCACGCTCCGCCCAAGGGCGAAGCTAGTACCTATTATTCTGAGCTCTGTCTTCTTTCAGCTTTTTCTCGTTACGACTTATTAAGCTCTCGTACACTCGTAATAAAACAGTGAGCAGTGGTGGCCGAGTGGTAACGGCCCCGACTTACGAGTTGTAGGTTGCGGGATCAAACCCAGCCAGGCGCATTTCTTTGTGTAATCTATTTCATCACCAGTGCTCTCAAAACGGTGAAGGAAAACATCGTGAGAAAACTGGCATGTCCAAGAACCAAAAAAATCGAAGACATGTGACATCCACCAAACCGCACTGGGCCCGCGTGGTGGATTACGGCCCATACCCTCTCCTAGAGAGTAGGCCTGAGTCCCAATAGTGGGAACATTATAAGGCCGACTATGCTATGCTATGCTACATAATAAGACATCCGCTCAAATTAAGGTATACGTTTAGTCGACAGTCACAGCTTTTCATCATGTGAATTTTAGAGCAAAGTTACAATGCATTTCTCATTGTTGAATTTTATGGTAAATGATGGCAATCTAAACGGTATCCGCGTATCTTGTAGAAACATTGTGAACTTAATATTTCGTTATTATAATAACATTAATTCGTTCACTTGTGATTACTCTAACGGAAACATTAGTACCATTTGTTCTATCATTCTTATGGTGTAAATAATTGTATGTATGTAATTTTAATATATTATACAAATGGCCCTTAATTTGTACTTATTAGTAGATATCGGAGCGCATAATCTGAGTATATCGTATTAATCTTCAATGTTTCTTTTGCAAAAGTTTCCTTAATGTATTTGATCGAAATTAATTTTTTTTTCATTTTAAAGCCAGTAATTCATGAAATAATCAATTTTACGAAAATTATTATTTCGTTAATACTCAAGGTGTCATTTTTTATCGTAACTAGATTTAAAAAATATTTGATTACCCAATAGAAAATATCGAGAAATAAACAAAAATAACCTAATTAAAAATCCATAATGTTTTCATTTGAAAAGAAGCACTATAATAAAAAAATCGCAAAAGCAAACAACAAATCGCAAGGCGGAAAACTAAAATTATACCCTTATCATAGAACGGTAAACACTTAATCGCACAAGTATGTTGAACGTAAATGAACACTTACGATTTAGCTGTCTGGAAATAGAATCTTGAAACGCGGGCGCACGAGATCGCGTTCTACGCACACACTGACCGTCGGTGCTCGAGCACACCGTTCCCCTCCTTAAGGCTTTCTTCCAAATACACTCCATTTTTAGAGATCACCGATTGTGCGACAGTGGTGTTGCGTCACAATACGCTGTTGTAACTGCACAGTTAAATTTACAGATTCAGAACGTTCTTATTAAAAAAATCGTATAAATAATAATAAAATACATCAACTCAGTAGCATACTATATTAGCTTTTGCCAGCGGCTTCGCTTATGTTAAAGTCGAAAAGTTTGCCATGATAAAACAACATCTAGCCATGCTTCAGCAAACCTGCTAAGTCGTTTTACTGGTTAATCAACGTCCAAACAGACCAACTTCACCTTCAATAAATATGTTTCTTAGCCTCTGGGCTCAAATGCCATGGGAATATTAGCGCAACCTGTGTTCCCCTTAAATGTAGAGACATTATTCATTTTATATTTAACCAACCTTTGCTAGTCGTTGTAATTTCTCTTAATAGTCTTTGTTTTTGACCAAGTCGTTTTACTTGAGTATAAAGTTTTACAGTTTAAGAGTTGCTTAAATACTATTATTTACTTTTAAACTAGAATCATTTGTTATTTATAACGTGTAGAGTTCTAAACCATGTGAAGAGGTCCCGATAAAAGAGTCTCTACATCAGGGAGTATCGTCGTTTGATACGCATAAAACAAACATTAGGTAATGACATACCTATACTATACTAATCTTAACATGAACATTTACCTAACGCCAGATATAATTTTTATAATTGGAGTATACCTCTTGCACGATATAAACAAATTAAGACGACTAACAGAATGTGTCATCGATTTTAAAGTCGTGCACATTGCCACAGAGGATTTTTTGTATAGCAGTGCATAATTTCTGCAAATGGGAAATTACATTACGAATATGGCTTCTAGGTACCGACACGAAAGCTTGTGTGTAAATTATTATAGTATTATTTACGTGCCAAATAAATAAATCCGAAGCCTACGACTAAATGCATCCGTAAGCTTCGGATTTATTATTTTTTCCTTTAATTCGGTCAATGGAACAGCACAGACCTTGAATAATGCACAAAAATGTGATTTACGAGTACATAAAGCAAGCATTGAAAGGAATCCGACAAACGTCACTGAAGAACTTTTTAGTATGCGTTTGAATTTATCAAACATAAATTCAAACGCATACTCAATCTAAATTATCGACCGAACCGATCTAAAATAATTTAGAGTTTACAATGATCCGATTCAACTGTATTAATGCATCATTCAAAAAATTAAATGGGCATAGATCCACTCGTTTGTTCCTTCTTTGCCTTTCGTTTCAGGGCCAAATGGGCATAGACCGAAATAGTGCTAAATGCACTGTCCAATGGATATCTAATATTCACACATAATAAATCTATAAATTTGCATCTATAATTTCACCGCCAGCCTTTTGGGCACACTTCCAGTCGACAGCGACGCGGAGGAGTTTTATGACGCCATATTTTAGTTAGGAGTAGCCTTTAGTGTATATATATATATATAGTTTTAAATCGTTAAGTATTTTTGTATATGATTTTGTATATATATAAATATTATTGTGTCTAATAGTAAAATAAATAACAGTTTAGTAAATAAATGATATACTAAAATTCATAAATCTATAAATTTTAGAGGCTCAGAATAGGTTGGCATAGATCAGAATAAGTTCTGATTCAAGCCATGATAATGTTTTATTCATAATAGAAATACATGTATTAAATAACTATAGGAAGGTAAGGAAAATAATGTAATTAAATAACATAAGCAGATACAAGGTGCACCCATAATGTAAAACCTAAAATCTTAATAATATCGTTGCAGATTACAGATAAGCACTTCTGTCAAGCTTTCAGGCGCTAGGTATAGATCGAAATCTAAGTCCTCTTAACGATTTCTGCTTCGCAATCATAACCAATAAATACACAAATATTACTACACTATAAATTTAAATTTCGAAGTATCGAGCAGTGCAGAGGCTTCAAGATATTTGAATATGTAATATAATATATATAAAAATATAAATAGCTGTTCGTTAGGCTCGCTAAAACTCAAAAACGGCTAAACGGAATTGACCGAAAAAAAAAAACAAACAAAAGAAATATCAGAATACAACGCCATCTCTAATTAAAATGTCATTATAAAATGAATTATGCTGTTCTGGTAGTCAGTAGATGGAGTTATCCTTGATATCCGGCGGTAGGAAGTTCGCCGGGTCAGCTAGTATGCAATAAGTTGCCCGAAGCTTTTGGAGTAACAACCCAACAGCGGCGCACCTTTGACGTATGTCATGCCCTAGTGGTTAATCGCTAGAACGCTCTAATTGGATTATTATTCAGACAAAACTTATTAACATTTTAAAACAACATTTTCATCAGTGTGAAAATCTGTGCAAGTTAGAGGTAATCTTCAAAAAGTTCGTGCATTTCCTTTGACTATAAATTATTATTATTACTCTATACTAGACAGGAAAGATAGTGCTCTAAATTAAAGCTTTATATTATTATGTTATCGATGGCTTAGAGTGAAAACCTCAGGTATGCAATTTTAGGTAATTTTTGTTTTATTATTTTTCTGAAACGAAAAGCGTAACGCGTAAAACAAAGGCCGGAGAAGAATAATACCATTTCAACCTTTTATAGTAAAGTGCAATCTAATTCTGATCTAGACGGTAGGTAATTGGAAAAAAGCCTTTTCCATCTATATTGAAAAGGTATTCTTTCCGTAAGGTTAAGTACTACCGCCAAGTTTTAAAGAATTTTACTTTCTTATTGTTTCAAAAGCTTTTATTTAAGTAAATTGATTTATGCAAAGTTCAAGTTTCTTGGCTTTTTAAAAAAGTAATTCAAGTTATCAGTCTTTTTAAAGGTCCTCAATTTTATTTCTTGAACCGCGTTCGATTCAAGAATAAAATTGAGGACCTTTTACAATCTATCAAGAATTTAAAATTCACGATGACATGTCTATTTTAATCTCATTTCCTAGCAAAGTGGAATGATTTTGGGTTAGTACCTATCTAGGTACACGATGGTTATAAATTTGTAATACCATATACTAGAATAATCGGAATCGTGGAATCTAGATTCTTACAGAAACCAGTGGTATGTGCATTGGTTGCTACTACAGCGAAACCTAGCAACCACATCATTATTCATCGTCGTATTGATTGCTTTGAGGAACACAATATCTACTAATTGGCTCTAGGTATTTTAGGCAACATACTTACCTACAAAAGGGATTCAAACTTAAATGCGATGTACCATAATCATAAGTTTACTATTGTGTATTTCAAATCTTTTCGATTCGATGGTAAACTCGTCAAAGTGTTTGGGCCCAATAGGTGGCTACATTAATAGCAGCATCGGTAGCACTCATCAAATCCTCCAGAGTGCAGGTGTATTTCAAATTATTACTCATGTAAATGTCATAATGAGAACGTCATTTTGTAATAGGTAAGTTTCGCATAATTTTATAGTATACTTTTTCAGACAGTAATCAAAATCGCCCTGCATCCCATTTTATTCAGGATTGATTTGGCTTGTTGAGTTTTTTTGCATCTTTATTTACCGACATCTCAATCGATGGATGTCTCGATGGAAACGTGTGAAAGAAAAAAATCACCCCTTTGCACACAACGTATTCGATACTTTGGCGTTCCTTCACATAAACATTTTACGTTCATACTTAAAATTTGCCTCACGTAATGTTCCTCATTCCTCCGCAACTTATGCCCATAGCACGAAAATTTAATTGTACAAAACTCTTTGGACACCAGTGCAACGTCCAGACTAGCTAGACTATAATGAAGTACAGAAAATAAGACAGCAGATTTTTTCCTTACATGGTAACTTCATAATAGTAACTTTAATGAAGTCTTCAATAACTACTTTCTACCCGGTTAAATTCACACAGTAAATTAGAGAGACCAGCAAAGTCAACTGACAACTTCATTAAGACTTGGATCGTTATTTAGTACCTTCATCTATATATATAAAAGGGGAAACTGACTGACTGACATATCAACGCACAGCCGAAACTACTGGGATTAGGAACGTGAAATTTTGCACAAGGTTTCCTTTTATGTCGTAGGCGAGCACTAAGGAAGGATTTTCCAAAATTCACTCCCTAAGGGGTTGAAGCGGGGGTCCAAAGTTTGTATGGAGAAACCTAAATTCACGCGAGTGAAGCCGCGGGCAGAAGCTAGTTATATATATAGTTTAAACTGGAGTTACTAGGATTAAAGTTGCACGAAAGGCTCTTTTTTCAGTAAAGTTTTTGTTTGGTTAAGAAATAACTTATATAATTTCTTAAAATTTAGTCCATGACATGACCTAAAGTGCGGCTAATGTCAAAAAGCATAGAAAAGAAAGCGATACGCGATCACAGACTCCAAGCATTTCTTTGTAAAATAAGAAGCATTATAACGATTTATGGCGCCTTCAAATTAGACGGAAAGTGCCGTGCGACGGCAGCTCTGCCGTTGCGTGCTTTGTTATTCCATATAAATAATATGCGCGACTGCTGCGCTACACCCGCGCTGCAATCGCGCGGCACGCTGCTTTGTTATTTTCATGGAATTGCCATGAATGGCCGTCGCTCGGTACTTTGCGGCTGATTTTAAGGCGCCCTTACTCAAAAATAAGTTGGAGTTATTAAAAATCTAAATTATCTAAACTTTGCAATAGGAATCGATTCAATATTGTTTTTACCGACGTACGGTTAGTTAGAGTTTTTTAAGGTCAAAGTAACGATTATTTTTTCCGAAATACAGACAAGGTAAACATATATTTTTTCGCAGCCTCAAAATAAACTACTTACGCACTTTTTTTAAATCAGTATTTTTTCCAAACGCGAGCGTCTTAATAAAAAAATAATAATTAGTCAAAGCTTGTCACACATATCTATTTTATCACAAACTTTATAAGCTTTTTATTGCCTAGTGTTTGATAACTTAAACATTACTTAAACTAATCAAATGAATGACCTTCGTAGGCAAACGTATATAAAAGAGGTTACCTTTTCAAATTCTTGTTACATAATTCCTTTTTATACCTTACATAAACTCTAAATATTTATGAGTTATAATTATTCATATGCCTGCCAAGTATCGACCGTTAAAGTAGCTGGTCAAAATAATCAACATTAGAAATTATAATGCAACTTTAATTGGTTAGTGTTATGATTGCTGTTTCAGTGGGTTTGGCTAGCTAGCCGATTTATGTACAACTCTATCCTGTCCGTTGCGCTTCGTCTAGTGTGCATCCTACCTGCATACCTCTCACCTATGCGTTGTTATATAGTCGCAGAATTCTGACGTTTATTATTCTATATGTTAACTAATACTTTAACTGCATAGTGAAACGACTTAGGCCATGAACAAAACTATATTAATACAAATCACAATGACTGTCTTACACAAAGGTTAGTTTAAAACTGAACGAATAACATCTTAATATTTGATGGAAGCACTGGGTCTTGCTACAGTTCCCATGCTTAAGTCAAGAGGTTAACGGATGTTTTTTGTCGGGGCTCGGGGTACCGCAGCCCGAGCACTTGAACTGCCATGACGATCCCGTGACGTCACCCAGCATTCCAACGCCGTCGCCGTCTGTCGATCACCCTCAGCCTCGCCAGCACAGCGATCGCCAACACGGCCATCCTGCAAGGTGCCTGTCCCATCAGGTACCCCATGAGTCCAGATAAAATACTGAAACACACATATCGACCACCTATTAATTTACCTGCCACACATAAGTTGCGCGTTGGATGTTCTGGAATCTCAACTTTCATATTTGATGGAAGCACTGGGTCTTGCTACAGTTCCCATGCTTAAGTCAAGAGGTTAACGGATGTTTTTTTGTCACGACTCGGGGTACCGCAGCCCGAGCACTTGAACTGCCATGCCGATCCCGTGACGTCACCCAGCATTCCAACACCGTCGCCGTCCGTCTATCACCCTCAGCCTCGCCAGCACAGCGATCGCCAACACGGCCGTTCTGCAAGGTGCCTGTCCCATCAGGTACCCCTCGAGTCCAGATAAAATACTGAAACACAAATATCGACCACCTATTAATTTACCTGCCACACATATGTTGCGCGTTGGATGTTCTGGAATCTCAACTTTCATCTTTCATTTCATATTATTTTATTAGTGTATTCAAGGGCAGATTCGAACGTATTAAATCATCGGTATTGTAGGTATCCAGGGACCAATTGCACTCAACGGGCATACGCCTCAACTAAGTGAAACAAGTCCCCCCCGGAACCTCATACACTCAAAGGGCATACGCCTCCACTAATTGTATGAAGTCTGTCCAAGAACCTCATGAACTATATAGGTGTCCAGGGACCAGTTGCACCCAACGGGCATACGCCTCAACTAAGTGAAACATGTCCCCCCCGGAACCTCATACACTCAAAGGGCATACGCCTCCACTAATTGTATGAAGTCTGTCCAGGAACCTCATGAACTATATAGTGTCCAGGGACCAGTTGCACCCAACGGGCATACGCCTCAACTAAGTGGAACATGTCCCCCCCGGAACCTCATACACTCAAAGGGCATACGCCTCCACTAATTGTATGAAGTCTGTCCAGGAACCTCATGAACTATATAGGTGTCCAGGGACCAGTTGCACCCAACGGGCATACGCCTCAACTAAGTGGAACATGTCCCCCCCGGAACCTCATACACTCAAAGGGCATACGCCTCCACTAATTGTATGAAGTCTGTCCAGGAACCTCATGAACTATATAGGTGTCCAGGGACCAGTTGCACCCAACGGGCATACGCCTCAACTAAGTGGAACATGTCCCTCCCGGAACCTCATACACTCAAAGGGCATACGCCTCCACTAATTGTATGAAGTCTGTCCAGGAACCTCATGAACTCAAAGGGCATCTCGCCTCACTTGAGCATTCTAAATTCGTTCGCCATTCGAACATACCACTCTCACTCTGCATTTCCCCCTTTTTTTTATAATGTAAACATGTATATATAAACAGGCAACACATAGTGAAACGAAATTTTGTAACTAACACAATGTAGTATCATAACATATTCGAACATACCACTCTCACTCTTCATTTCCCTCTTGTTCTAATGTAAACATGTATATATGAACAGGCAACACATAGTGAAACGATATTTTGTAACTAACATATTGTAGTATCATAACATTATACCCTATGTGTAACAAATATATAATATTTGACTTTGACATAATGTAATGTAACATTTATAATTACTCAAAGCATTTTATTTCAACTCGCATCTACGCTTAAATAAATCTCACAGTACTTTTATCGCCAACACTGGTAGATATGACTGAAGATGGATTATCTTCCAATTATCTACATAATATACATATACCCATAGTTCCATGTTAATATAACTGTCATCAAATATACAATAACTCATGTACCAGATAGGATTTTTCATTTACATCTTTCCAGTAACACAACGGGATAAGTCTCCAACAGATACGATAATACAACCAACTTTTACTTATAAGCAAAAGGGTGGTAAATAAGAACCAATTATTCCTCAACCAAACAATTCAGAGGACAAGTTTTTTTTTTTTTAATATTTAATTTATTATTCACTTCTGGCATTATGATCAGACTCTTGTACCTAATGTAATGTCATACTTTTAGACCAAGAACTTAATTCCATTTGCTTCACGTTTTCTCATAGTGATATTGGTTTATATTTTATTTATTTATTATATACTTTATTGTACACACCATACTGTAAACATGATAAACATATACAAAAACAAAGTGCACAAAGGGCGGTCTTATCGCACAGGGCAATCTCTTACAGACATCCTTTATACATATATTTAGAATTAACCTTAAATCCATTTAGTTTTTAATATGTGACTATTTATCTTTTTATGAATGTTGCTATTGCATCAACAAGAGTTTTTGTTTGATCGTCGTGGGAACCTTCATTTACTAAATGCATTTCTTTGGAATCATCCATTGGCGACCACAGAATTTCCTTTATAAACTTTGCCACGAGAAGAAAGAAAGACAACATATTATTCGTTGAAACCAACTTTACTTGCTTCGGCCTCTCTTGATTCTATAAAAGACCACTTGATAGGTTTTCGATCAATTGAAAAACAAGATTTTTATAAAAAATGCATAAAGTCTACTATCAAAACATAAACATTTCAACAAAATTTCGCGCCAACAGTACTATAACGATTAGGTACATATACTCTACTAATCGATAACTATTTTAAACAATGATCCATAGCATAGCATAGAATAGTCGGCCTTTTAATGTTTCCACTGTTGGTACTCAGGCCTCCTCTCTAGGAGAGGGAATGGGCCGTAATCCACCACGAGGGCCCAGTGCGGGTTGGTGGATGTCACATGTCTTCGAATTTTAGGTTCTAGGACATGCCGGTTTCCTCACGATGTTTTCCTTCACCGTTTTGAGAGCAGTGGTGATGAAATAAATTACACAAAGTAATGCGCTTGGCTGGGTTTGAACCCGCGACCTACAACTCGTAAGTCGGGGCCGTTACCACTCGGCCACCACTGCTCGTTACCACTTAACAATGATCCAACTAAATATATTTGCAACTTCTGAATCCAATTAATAATCGTCAATAAATATAGTTCAACCAAAGATACTTCTCTAAAATTCCAAACATAAGCGATCTCTGTATTTTAAAATCGTTCAAAATGTATACTCGTAAAGATATTTAATTATACTTCTTTATAATACTACTTTATACTTCTGGCACAAAAACCAAAGTACAAATTATAATAAAATCTGGAATCAGACTTAAGTTTGCAATCCTTCCATTTCCACGTTGGTTAATTACTAGGTATCGAATTACACTTTAGTGGAAAAATAAAATAAAAGTTTTTACTCACAATTTGAGGTATCAACCTTACGTGATACCTGTTTCCTTTTTCGACAAGCTGACTCCTCGCAGTACTGCTGCTGCTAAATCTTGACCACAGACAGATATTTTATACGTTTTTGGTACCTATTGATAATGAGTTATTTTTAACCGACTTCTGTTTACCCATAACTGTGTGGGGTGTCTTATGCCACTTCTGATGTTAACTAATACTTTAACTGCATAGTGAAACGACTTAGGCCATGAACAAAACTATATTAATACAAATCACAATGACTGTCTTACACAAAGGTTAGTTTAAAACTGAACGAATAACATCTTAATATTTGATGGAAGCACTGGGTCTTGCTACAGTTCCCATGCTTAAGTCAAGAGGTTAACGGATGTTTTTTGTCGGGGCTCGGGGTACCGCAGCCCGAGCACTTGAACTGCCATGCCGATCCCGTGACGTCACCCAGCATTCCAACGCCGTCGCCGTCTGTCGATCACCCTCAGCCTCGCCAGCACAGCGATCGCCAACATATAATTACTCAAATTTACGGTAACTGAATTCAGCCAACTAGGATGTTTTGTGGATATCGATTTGGTGCCCATTCCACATATTGAGTGGGACCATAGTTACGCCAATCTAATTGTTATGATATAAGATATGACTGACCTTTGATCGTCGTAAATAAGTTTCGTATTACAGATATCTTACAAATTATGTTTATGTATAGGGATGGAGAAAATAAAACTATACCAACGTCTTATATTACTTATTTACACGTACACGGTACTTACCAACGTTGGCGTCGTAATGCGTCATTTCTTTTTCTCATTTTCGTTCCTCTCTTTTACATACTCACTTTCTTATTCTTATAGCTGGACTGAAATTGCCACAGATATTAGTCCAACAACCAAGCCAAGACTATTTATCATTCAGTTTTGATATTGTAAAAAAACAATTGTATAGGAAATTAATCCAAGTATGGCTATTATGCTATAACAAAAATATTTCTATAAGAGTTATTTATAATTCTTATAGTATTATTGGGGAAGTCGAGTATTTAGTGGCTCAGAACATAATATTATGTTCTGAGCCACTAAAAAGGGTCAATTTTGAAACTATTATGTGTAGGTAAATTGTGTAAGATATGAGGATTACAACACTATGACGTTTTTTACTCTACATCTAGGTTGCAATAGAGCCCAACAGTCAACCATTTCCAAATTTATTTCGAACTTTGAGTCAAGGACGGCTGTAGGCATACTAATCCTCTAGCAAAATATACTAATTCATTTTCGAGAAACCGTGGTACAATAGAACAGCTCCTATATTAAAAGCAGTTTTGCCTGGTTGCGAACATTGCAAAGGCTTCGTTGAATATTTTTTATTTGGCTTTCAATATTCTCGTCGAAGGATCCTCCCTTTTCAACGGAGTTTTGCGCAACTTTACTTTCTGTTCCGCATACCTCCAAACTGATGAACCTCGATAAAGAACGTCAGCGCAGACTTCGTGCAGCCACTAGTTCGTGACGTCATCATCACTTCCTTAAGCTTTCGAGCGGCGAGCCATACAGCCAGCACCCACGGCTATAAAGGATATCCTGACTACCAACATGTCTCCCTGGTCATACTTGGTCATCACCTTCAGCCTCATCAGCGACCTTGGCTAAGCACACCGCACCTTCAACCAGTCACATGAAGAGCTATGAAGAACCTCTTCTGGTCGACGCCAGCAGTCAAGCCCAACATCGCACAGCACCGCTCCGACTCACTGGAGCCAGCAGCACTACTTTGACTCATTGGAGTCTGCAACATCATCCCGACTCACTGCGACAGCACCACCCCGACTCACTGGGGCATCACCGCAGACTCACCGAAAATTATGCGGTATTCGGTTCCGCCCCACTGGAACCAACCTACCACTGTACTGGCACGCACCAAGAAGCATCAAGAACCATCGATCTCCGATCTCCGGCGGGGAATGATATAGCGAAATCTATTGCGTCATATAGGAACTAGCCTTGTATCGCGCAATTAAAGTTCTCCGCACGATTAGAATATATACGACAGCCCGAAATCATCTAACGGGCAGTTGCCCACCAGACATAACACCCGTCTGGCCGGAGGATCCCTCTCCTTTTCAACGGAGGTTTGCGGGACTTTATTACTCTTTGTTCCACATACCTCCAAAGGCCCTACTAGACCTCTACGATGTTTGCAACAGGTAATTTTAATAAGGAGTTATTCTGTGTGCGTTGAAAATCTAGGAAATATGTTCTAAATACTAAATATTGACCTACTGAGTCGTTATTCTGTTTAAGTATCCAAAATAGCGACAGTAAGTACAGCACAAAGAGGGCTTACCAAACAAACTACACGAAGGCTATGTTCATCAACTGCAACAAAATTACGGGAACTCTATAGCAAATACAGCGCACCTTATTACAAAACACACAAATTTGATCACAAATTTCACAATATTGCAACTTAACTCAATACTTGAAATGTTTATTGTACTTTATAAATCACACATAACTTAACACCATTCTTTTTCCAACTGTCCTGTTTAATTGCATCGTTACTAACTAGAATAGTTACTTCATTATTACAGTACCTACAGTCAGTCATTATTATATAACCACATAGTAATTTAATAATAAAATGATACAATTATATCATACTCTAGCGAGTTCATATATGCAAAGTTAAAAAGAATAAAAATCCATAGCTACTTTCTCTTCCGTTGCGTTGAATGAACGCATTATTTTTTTTTTCTCATTAAGCCGCGAGTAAATAGTAGATCGATACACTGAATGTATTAACTTTATCTAACACATAATTACTTGAATACCACGGTCGTGATTCGTTACATACATAAGTACCTAAACTGAGTATTTCATTGGCCCTTTTTCCCATACCATTATTTTTTTGCAAATCGTTATTTTCATTATTTATGTATGATATTAAAATCTTTGATTTAAATGATTCAGAGCGGTAACAGAATAAATTTAAAAAAATCAATTAATCTTTTAATTTACTCACTTTTCTTTTAATTTATTCTCATTCTCATTTTCATTTTACAAATTTGATAGCACATTTTTTTTTTTTATATATATAAGCACATTTTTATGATTTTACAAGTTGCTCAAAAATGAGTAATACCTACTGGTAATACTACTGCGGGCTTATTTTGGCTTAAATAACATGTATAACACTAAAAATACCTCAAATTTTAACTAAAGGTAGGTTGAAGAGGGGCTTTAAAACTATAGGTAAGTGAAATTATCACTACAAGTCGAATCTCTTAGTCCAAGTAAAGAGTACTAATTTTTAAAATATTTTAAAACGAACAAATACAACGCTGAACTGGGCTGCGAAAAAAATAGATGATCGACAAAAACTATTACCTAAAATCTGAGTTAACATGGTTCGGTTCGAATCAGTGAGTTGCTCGTTCAATTAGAATCTGTAATATAGGCGCGATATTTAACTAAACAAAATATAGATGTAAACTATGGCATATTTTGTATAAAAAGCATGCTTGATGGATTTGTATCATGCAAACAAAGAAGCGATACATTGAGTTGTTGAATCCATTAGCGATTTATCGTCCGTTCGCAGTGTATCGGTGGAGTAGATTTCCAGATTTCCACACGGATGTGTTTCTTGGTTGTCACTATCCATATTTAGTAAGTGTTTTGGTACCGCTATTGCTATTACAATATTATAATGGTATGTTGTACAACTTCCATTTTGCTACGAGAAATTCAACGACTCACCTGAAATAGAATAATAATCCAGAAAGTGTCAGTGCGGTATAACCTATGGGTGCAGTGTACTTTCAATTAAATTGAAACGCGCCGAGATAAAAAGATACTGTTCCTATCAGGTACCACAATATTCCCGGATGGCAAGAGATAAGCAAACAGTGGCAGGTCTTTTACAAAGTAAAACCCAAAACACAAAGACACATTATGTTATGTACGACCAGAAACAAAGCTTGGTGGTCAGAGATCTTGCAACGGTATGCTCAACAGTCACTGCTATTTTCTTTGTAGGCAATAAATTACGGCGTACTTTACTCCTATCGATGTTTTATAGTCAAATATTTTGTTGCTGAGTTTTAAATGATTTCAGTTCTGGCGTAGGTATGAAGGTTCTGACAGTCTGCGAGTTATAATCCACCATCTTTTTCAGTATCGATTAACTTGTTGATATGAGATATTTTCGTTAAATTCTTGTTATGAAAACGCCAATGCATTCAACAGAAAAGGAGATTGTATTCAAACACGTCGAAAACCTTGGTCAAAAATACCTACATTGTTTTCTTTGTTTACATTTTGTCTCAAGCCCAGATGAATAAGGTATAGTTCCTAATCTATATAAACCAGCTGACCCAGCAAACGTTTTCATACCATAATATAAATGATCAAAGAAAAAAATGGAGGGTAAAAAATATTTTAAGTCCTAATCTGAGATCTACTGAATATACACACAAAATTTCGCGGGAGTTTTGTTTGAAACACTGTGACAAGAGAATTTTAAATATTAGATTAGCATCTGCCAGGGCCAGCAGCTTCGCCCGCGTGAAAGTAGGTTTCTCAATATAAACTTAAGACCCCTGTTTCTTCCCTTTGGGGGATGAATTTAAAAAAATCCTCTCTTAGTGCTAGCCTATGTTATAAAAGGAAACTTTGTGCAAAATTTCAAGATAAAACTACACTAGACCGACGCACACGTGTAACATGCCCGACACGTATAAAATGTATGAAGACCGACGCGCCCAGGTCGGCGTGAGTGGTACACGTTTAAGCAGTATAGTTCTATCTTCACTCTTAGTCTCACTAGTGTCGGCTATGCGTTGATATGTTAGTCAGTCAGTTTCTCCTTTTTATACATAGGTATGTAGATAAAAGGATAAACTGTCTGACCACAGCTGAAACTATTCGAACTAGGAACCAAAAATTTTGCACAATGCTTCATTTTACCGCCTACGTCAGGCGAGTACAGAGATGGCGTTTTTGATAATTCAACTTTTATGGGGGTGAGAAGCGTTAGTTTCGTTGATATGCAAAATCTCATTCCGTGTGCCAATATATTTGAAGATTAGCACAGTTAGCCTAAGTAAATAATAAAGGTTGTCATTATTTGTTTTCAGAACTACCAATACACGTTATTAAAGTTTTTCGATTATTACCTACCTATAACGTGTAACTACGGCTTTTCTTTTTGTTGTATTCTTGTTTTTCCAGTTACCTTGTCTATTTCAGCATCTTGAAAATCTGATTTCATACTTTTTCAGCGTCATTTTTTTTTGTCGTAGTCGGGTTTTAATTTTTTACTTTTTTTTATTTAAAAGATTTTGGTGTTAAATCACTGTGCTTCTATACTATTTATTTTGGTATGTAGAAGTGAAGCCATTCAAATGATACGAAAGAAGACGAATAATTTTTGTCTACTAGAAGGCGCCACATTGAATTTTGATTAAATTTTTTAATAAGTACCAGCGAAGCCCTTTCAAATAATATCAAACACGGTATATTTATACGGTTTACTAATATACTAGTTTATATATAATTTAATAATACATGTTTCAACAAACTTCATCAACAACTTCAAAGAGGGGACTTACCGCCATAATTATGGCGTGTCCAAGAGTATTTGTGGTAGCGAGTAATTTGTGCAAGCGAGTAATTTGTGGAAGCGAGGACGTTTTCGACGTAATGTAACGCAGGTCCAACCAGGTGGACAGAAACTCATTACTAGGGAGAGGGATTGTCATCACATGGTGACGCCACGCTTGGTTGACTGGTAGAGTATGCATATTGCATTAATTTCGCCTTTGTACCTTTGTGTTGCATGCAGTTTTAAATTAATTATAAATAAATAAATCAAACAGACAAGTTGATTCATTTGATAAAGCAACTCTTTAAGTTTACCTTACATGCGACTGTTTGACATATTATTGTTTTAGAGAAAAATTACTTTCAACATTTTAACTTCTTTTTATATTTTACCTTGACATTCTATAATTGTCAGTAGATTCATGGACACAGGATGATTCAGGAGCTAGGCACTTAGGCGTTATTTCACATGCATAGTTTATTTTTAATATGAACTACTAGTTAATAAACCCTAAGACAGAAGATGTACAGTTTTATGTATGGAAATAACCATTACTGAAGATAGGTTTCATGAGGACGTGAGGGGAACACAGGGAAATGTCGTTTTATAAACTAAAACTGGAATAAACACGTATCTAGTGATTATGAAACGGTATTTCCCAAAGCATTTGTCACAGGAACGCGAACTGATATACCTATCTATACCTGCGGGTATAGGTATATCTGATCGCGTTCCTGTGCCTGATTCTGGAATCATCCCGGATACAAGTAAATCAAATATTTATAATGTATTGGTTCTTTTTTGTGACATTCGTCACTTTTGTTGTGTAATTGTTAATCTTGCAATGGACTCATTTTTGTACGATAAAAACCAGATTGTCCAATTTTCGATTAACAGCTCAATAAAAATCTTGCATATAAAGCAAGCGAGATTTTTATTGTGCCAAGCTTAAGAGGAAAATAAAACTTTTAAATCATTTATTAAATCATTTGCAGGCACTTTTGGACTGTCGAGGTCGGTCAGTCAAAAAAAAAAAAAATTAAACTGTTTGCACATTTCAAAACATAGATCTTTATTTTGAATAATATGCAAGAAACTCCATCTTAAGAACAAACAATAACTATAGTGAGAAAAACTAATATCTATCTCTGTATTTCAAACAGAGCAAGCGTAGTTCCCAAAGTCGTTTTAACTATTTCGGTGGAAAATTAATATTTCCATTTTCCTAGTTTGAGTTCTTCTGATTCGATTTAGGCGGAACCTAGCATTCTTATCAACACAACAGACGTAGACTCCATTTTATTATTATTTATATCAGATACATCCTTAATATGTTAGTAGAATTTAAAACTATGTTAGTAACATTGCTCATTTAAATAAATAAAATAAAATCAATACATAAACCTATAGGTACATATTATAACTGTGCCCGCTTGCCGTTGCACCAGACCTGCAGCTGTGCAAACGAGTCCAGTCCCCAGGAAGGGGCAATTCGGCTTAATAGCTTGAAAACTACTGTGTGCTTCAGCAAACATGCTCTATGCGTTACAGAACCTTGGGAGCCCCAACAGCACCCCAAAGACCTTTATTATACTGAATGCGAAGAACGTTGTAGGCCCTCTGCGTACGTCTAACTCATAGGCTGCACGTGTAGAAAGACTAGCAAAACGCCTTGAACGTGGTTTGCACGATGTACTAGAGAAGTGAAACTTACTCTAGTTTCACTTCTCTAGTACATCGTGCAAACCTACGGGCCAGCATACATATATATATGTTATGCCGTTATGCTATAGGTACAAATATTTGCTCTATGCGGGAATCGAACTCGCGACACGCAGCGTAACTGGCAATCGCTTAACCATTGCATTAAGTGTGTCGGCATCTATGGTCGTCATAGTATCGTATCAAAATTCAAATATTTTTATTTTACATAAGTCTACATGGGCACTTATAAAACGTCAGAAGCTAGTGCACGGTTCTAAATTGGTCATTTCCTATGGAGAAGAACCGGCAAGAAACTCCATGGTTATCTGTATTTACAATCAATAGCTTACTTTGTTTCACACTTTGGATGAAGTAGGTATTCCTTTGTTATTTGTTTTGCAGTAACCACTCAGTGCCATTGCAGTCATACCTCCCAAAATGGCTATTGATTTTTCAGTTTTAAGGTGTATAATTAAAACCTTTGAGGTTAATACTTACTTTGGTCGGTGTCCTTGCAAGTCCGTGCATTATTCACAATAATATAAATTATATGTGGAGGCTTTGACTAATTAGTGAGAGTCAGATATGGTTGCCAGTGGGTGCTGTGAAACGTATAAGGGTGTCTCAAATATTCAAGCTAATCAGTTTTATGTTGCCTATTTGGAGGAAATATGAGAAGAGCACGACGCTTACGACGTATTAGTTTAAGTTTTTCCATAAAAACTTTGGACCCCCTTTCATCCCCTAGGAGGTAAATTTTGGTAAACCCTTTCTTATTCATTGTATATATCGTGGCCAGATCTTAGAATTGATCACTTCATGATATGGCCAACTAAAACTGGCCAGATCGATTAAACGTTAACGTTTGATGATATGTCAATCCTCGTTGAGTGCTTTAGTAGGCTAGGCACCAATTTGTTATTCTCAGCCTGAGTGACCAGTCGAACCTATTTCTTCCGAAACACTAATGCATCCGAAATCGGAATAGAACAGGTTAAGATTAGCATAACTTGTGAATATTTTGTTGACCCATATTTAGCTCTGACGGTTAGTTTGGTTATTCAAAATTTTTTCGAAGATTTAAAACTAGATCCATAGTTAAAACAATTTTAATAAATATATTCTGGTCATTATGCACCTTTATAGTTCGAATTGTTTTTAATTCAAAGTTCATTTTATCCTGC
Source organism: Mythimna pallens (assembly GCA_961205895.1). Lineage (NCBI taxonomy): Eukaryota > Metazoa > Arthropoda > Insecta > Lepidoptera > Noctuidae > Mythimna > Mythimna pallens. The sequence goes on from OY540824.1 coordinate 30,565,105, forward strand.
ATTCAAATGTTCTCGTATAATTAATTACTGGGAAATATTTACGCACTAATAATTATGTTGGAATCATTCAACAATCAAACAATATTCAACATACACGAGTAAGCTATGCTAGCTACGACGAGCAATGGGTAGCTTGCCGTCCGCTTGTACTATAAGGACGAGCCCGAGTCGTCGATGGCGCGTAGTGGTCCACACGCGTCTCAAAGCGGTTCCAGCAGGGGTGATGGCTGCTATGGCACGGGGAAAAGTATTAAAATGAAACTCTTGGTCCTAGAACGTAAAAGGCAAGTGAAGGAACATAGGTGTGATTTTAGTCAGTAAAAGTCTGACACACCCTCTCGCTCCGCCCTCGAACGGAAGAAGTCATTAGATGATATCCTACCTTAAAAAAAAACAGTTGAAATATGTATTTAGTTAATTTTACGCTTGTTACTCGGAATTAAACTCGTCAAATATAAACTAAGATGAGAAATAAAAGGATTCCACGATTTTAATTAACAGTAACAGTGCTCTATTCTTCTTCATCATCATCATAATTTCAGCCAGAAAACGTCCACTGTTGGACATAGGCCTCCCCCAAGTGTCGCCATAATGAACGGTGTGGTTTAAGTGTTTATGTGTACTTAAATAAATAAACAATTGTAAAATAAATAAAAGTGATTATTTTACAGTTTATTGCGTGATGAACTTTTTACTGGAATTCATATATTTTTTCTGACTGCGCCAGCAGATCAGATGGGTTTACATGACGTTCAAAGTAAGACGTCATGGTAACCCAGCAGTTTTATACATAAGGCAAATGAATAACTCAATTTTCTTTTAACACCATATCTCATATTATTATGTGTTTATCTTATCACGTTGCCAGGAGTTCGGTTTGGTTAGTGAGAATGTGTATGATAAGGTAGCCATTAAAATAAATACCCACACGTCAAATAGCAAACCTTCCCCATCGTGTTATTTTGGAGTTCGCATAATAAAATTGATTAGACGGACATACATAAATTATAATTGACGTGTGAAAGCGAATCATTTAGAGCAAGACGTCAGTCATGCTACTTTTAAAATGTCACTAATAAAATTAACTATACAAACGCTTTCCGGTCAAATTATGCCTTCCTCTGAGTAGGTATTGCGCTCAAAAGCGGCGAAACCTTATCTGGCATCCTTTACATGACATGTTTGTTTATATCAGATCCAAGCACTGTTTCTCAATCTTAATATTAAATTAAAATAAAACTAAACATCTTATAGCAACTCCATTTTATCCCTACAAGTACCTATTCCACGATACCCATCGTAATAGCAAAGATATATGTTTTTACACCCAAATTTTGTCGTTTATGGTTAAGTACCTGACACAAAATATGAGTTTGCCTATCGCCATTAACTGGACCCCATATCCAGACGGCGGGCTGCTGCTTTTTATATTAAACTCTAGCTTAGTAGCAGCTTAATATTAATAAAAATAGTTACAGAGGCAACATGTAATCTGACTGTGGCATTAAAACAATGAAACAGTGCAAACAGCGTGCACTCCAATCAACAGAAATTTATTGATAAATGAAAAACATATTTTTTACAATTACGTATGAACGGTTCGGTTCACATATTATGTTAAGCTACCAAAATAAAATAAACAACAACATAAATAACCTACAAAATATGTAAATAATTATGTACATAGTTAGGTTTAGTATAAAATTATTTATCTATTTATAGTTACGTATTTAAGATTGCTACGTAGTTTGTTAAACCAATAAATGCCTAAGAAATCAAACAATCCCACATTCTACATCCATGCACAATTTTTACTGTTCATGGAAACAAAATTTGGGGCTTGTTACATAATACACATATTGACCTATGACTGTAATTTCCGAAACGACCTTGGCTGGAACTGAATACAATTTTCAAATTCAACAAGTATAGCAGGTCTTTTAGGCTTTTTAGGGTTCCGTACCTCAATAGGAAAAAGCAGAACCCTTATAGGATCACCTTGTTGTCCTTCTGTCTGTCTGTCTTCCAAGTCCCTTTATCTCGGAAACGCGTGAAGGTATCGAGTTGATATTAAAACCATTTACAGAGGGTTGCGGTTTCTTGAAGCTGTGAAAAAATCAAACTTCTGAGTTAACAATAAAAAGGTACGGCCATTCATGTCGTATAATTAACGACACTCTCAAGGGAATCAAAATACGAGTACATGGGGTACTTCCTGTTGACCTAAAATTCTGAAATTTTGGCATAAAGCGAGGTCTCACAGCACAAGTGTAGGAAAAAATCTGAATACTGTAAATTTGTAGTTACGTAAGAAAAAAAAACTGTTTTTGCGATTCGGAAAAATCTTTGAAACTCAATTCGTTAATTAAAATGTTTTCATAGGTAAGTTAGTACGGAACCCTCAGCGCGCGAGTCTGACTCGCACTTGCTCTGTTTTTCTTTAAAGAACCGGGTATTTTAAAGGCAATTAATATTATAATAAAATTAATTAAACAAAGATAAGTTGCTATCGCATATTTGGGTATCGGTCGCTAATTACGAGTCACCCTATATAATCATCATAGTGTATATTTTTTTTCATGTTATATTATTTCATTGTTAACTATGTATTTTGTATGTACCAATTTTCTTTTTACTTCTACACACAGTGTCTACATCTCTATTTTCTCCAACTCTCCTTTCGCAGATATGCTGGAAGAGATTTCTTTCGAAATAAGCATTACCTATGTACTATTCTTCTGTTTCCTTCTTCTTTTCTTTTAATATTGTGTGTACATAAATTGTTAAATAAATAAAGTTTAAGAACCATCCTTCGTAAATAATGTGGCCAGATTGATTCGCAGGACGTTCTAAGCCTAATGGCGACCCAAATAACTCGGCAACTGTTAAATTGAATTGCGTTTCTAGATTTATACAGCGGACTGTGATGGGCTGTCAGTGCTTGGGTCTGTCGTGTAAATAGAGCACCTCGTGATTTAGTCGAGTAAAAGATTTTGTTTTGTAAGAGTCATGAGGATATCGCAAAAAACATTTTTAGATTAAGTTGTTGGTGTTCCCACTGCTGGGACTCAGGCCTCCTCTCTCTTTTGGGGAGGAAATGGGCCGTAATCCACCACACGGGCCTAGTGCAGGTTGGTGAATGTCACATGTCTTCGAATTTTTGATTCTAGGACATACCGGTTTCCTCACGATGTTTTCCTTCATCGTATTGAGAGCAATGGTGATGAAATAAATTACACAACGTAATGCGCCTGGCTGGGTTTGAACCCGCGAACTACAACTCGTCAGTCAGGGCCGTTACCACTCGGCCACCACTGCTTTCCCTCTCACGCTTATTGTGTTGATATTTTCACCATTATTCAGGATCATTAACCAGCGGTTTCATCACTGGCAACTCAACTCAACTCAACAACAACTCTTTTCCTTTTTCTGTTTTGTAATCGAATAACCATTATTGGTTCCAGAACTTAGATTCTATTATTATTTTAAACTTGCTGCTTGTTTGGAAATATTTATTTTCAATATTTTAATAAGACGATAATCTAGAATCGCTGTAAGTCATTATTTGGTATTTTTTACTTTAAGTATTTTTACGGTAAACTGCAAAAATAGTAAATAAATGCCAAAAACGATGTTTCTTGCAGGGCTACTTAACAAACTCAATAACGTTACAAGGTGCAGAATACGACAAAGTTAATTAATATTTCGGCATGTTATGATTGACGCACTCAAACATACGAGTTATACTTATGTAACTAAGCGTTCTCGTTTGCAAGCCAAATGAGTAGTAAGCCAACTACAGACTAAGCTCCTCGTAGTGTCACAGCTTTGTACGCGAGACTGAAGAGACTGACCATTCACCATATGAGGCAACATTGTATGAAGTTCGGCCTCTGTCCAAATATCTACTCTTGTTCCTCTCAACTGGTTTGACTCGTTCCATCAATGAAGCACTGTTACATCTCACTATGTCATTTCTATAATGAGTAGGCCTTGAACTAAATTTTACTTTCAAAGTACAAGTTACAAATTTTTGTCTCGAACAACATCCGCTGCTTGAGAGCAGTTTAGGATTATATTAAGTATTGACACTAATAAATACTCTAATATAGTGTAAATTAAGTTTTTAGGGTTTTTAATTAGTCTTACTGTGTGCTTGTATGAGTAGATACTCACACATTATTCTCATAAAATAAACATGTATGTTTAGTTAATCGTGTTTTGTTTATTTGCATTTTACATCGGGATCTTTTATTTCTTTCATATATTAATTAATATTTGTTAGATATTTTTATGTAATAACAGTTCATTTTATTGGGTTTTTGCCCAGTTCATTTGATAATGTTTTAACCAACTCACAACTGTTATAATTGATTTAAAAAATGTAATAATAATAATTGTAAGAATTCAAGCTATAATGAGTGATACAAGTAATGCAGCATGTGGACATGTACATATATGTAATAATGTCTATATAACCAGCCCATTTACTTTCATAACTGGATGCGAGATGATGAAACTTATGCAATTGTTACACAAACCTTACTGTTGGAATCATTGCAAATAAAACATACAATATTTTTGTACTCCATTTTAAATTAGGATGTTATTGTGTTCTAATTAAAAACAGGAACCTTTTTAATCTTAGTCTTTATTTACAAATAGTAAAAACAATAATGATACTTAAATGTAATCTTGCAATCATTTAAAAAAACCACATAAATCAGTCGTCGTTTTCGGAAAAGAACCACCGAATAGCCTTACCGGTGTTCTGCTCCAATCTATGTACAGCATCGGGTGGTCTTGTAAATCAGATTCCGCCAACGAGCACTTTTTATAATTCTGCATAACAAACTCTATACCGGAATTTTTCAGTCTGACCGGGGACACTATGTGTGTCATGTCGATACTCTCGTCAGGCTGGACATACAACACACGATCAAGAAGATCAACATTTTTACAAACTCTCGGACCTAAGGACCCTGGTATTGATGCATCGATATTATCTAAATCAGATCTGTATTTATTTATATCGGGTATGTTTTCGTTTCCGCCAACGAAACTTTGTTTATTTTGCTCTGCGTTGACACCAATTACGTGACGTTCGTTCAAGGCATTCCCTATTTTTACTTGTTTATTGAAATTATTTTTTTGATTATTACCATGACTTTTTACTTTCAATGTCCCATGAACCTTGTCAGCCAGTTTGAGTTTCTTATTGTGTCCTGGTAAAAACCCATGATTATATTTTAATATTGATATCGAATCTTTATTGTGGTCTGATTGATTAGACACCTCCGTAGCTAACGCCCGACTTTTCACTAAAGCTGGATCGTCTTTGTAAGGGATAAAGTTACGATCTTCGTGCCTATAGTTTAGTCGAATAGATGGGTTTTTTATGTTCGCCTGGGCAATTTTTTGCTCTAAAGCGCTTTGTCCATTTTCTGGATCAAGTTTTACTTGGCGCGGTGTATAATCGTTGTTATAGGATTTGACATTATGCCATTTGTTACCGTTGGCCAAACTTCTTGTGTACATTTCATTCTTTTCTTCTTCTTTTTCTTTGTCTGCATCGTCAAATTGCGAGTTTTCTACAAAATATTCTAAAGATTTCAAAAAGGGAAGTATAGAAAGCAAATTATTAGTTTGCAAAGTTAAATCCGCTGTATTTTTTGTTTTAGCTTTATATGTCGGAGAAAAAGGCTGTGCACTGCTAAAGGATTCGGTGCTCCTAAAACTTTCAGCACTATCCTGACTGTCAACGTTTCTATAAAATCTGTGTTCTTTTTTTTTCCTTCTAACTCCTCTATTTGAAATTTTAACGTGTACAGGGTGCGTTTGTGCATGAGCTTTTATTATATTGCTTCTTAAATCGTCTTCAAATATTTGAACATTAATTTGAGGACTTCGTTTACTAGTTTCAAACTGCTTTTCTACTAAATTCCTTCGTTGAAATTGAAACGGTGCTCTAATTTTAGTAATTTTAAAGTCCGATGCGTAAGGGAAACTGTCAGATATTTTTGTCAATGGAATAGTTTGAGGGACCTTTTTTTGCTCTCTGGAACGGAGCTGTATATTTTTCAAATAATTTAAAACACTTCCTGCAAATTTAGAACTAGTCCACTGACCATAAACTTTAGCATTCTTTTCTATAGGAGGAGGAGTTTCGATCTCAGATAATTCTTCTGAATACTGTTTAGGAACTAAAGTTTTAACAGGCTCAGTAGCGGCCTTAAATTTTAAAGTTGACCCTGGAAATATAGTCCCCATACCCAAAGTTTTATCAAATAATGACGTGAATCTTGGTACGGGTGGCGGTGTTTCAAACTCAGATAGTGTAAGTGGGCCTTTGGTAGTGGGACCATTGTCTCCGACTTTAATGGTATATCTACCGGCGTGTTCATTATTATTTAAATTCCACAAGTTAAGGCCATCTGTTTTTTCAGGTTTATTAGTAACCGATAGTCGCATAAACTGTTTAGTAAAGTCGTCAGCCATTTGAAGTAATGAAGGCTTTCTTGAAGAAAATTCTAAACCAACAGCATGATCGATAAAACTGTGGGGTGTTCTAAATTTTATGAAACTCTTTGTTGCATTTACTGTTATCGGTGTTGTCGTTGGAAGCTCAGTTGTTTCGAAAGTATTTTTTAGTTCTCCTGTTTGTAAATCGTTTAAAATTATATAATTCGCATTGATGCTGGTACTTTTCATTTTGTTTTTATGAAAACTTTTTTGTTCGTATAGGGGATCGGTTCGAATTGTATAGTTTCTTTCGATAGTTGATGCCAATATCATGTTTGTGCCGAATATTTCGCCTTCTAGGCCGTTTGGAGCACCTGTAATTTTAAAATATCTATAAGTAAGCAACTTCGTATCTGGATTTAGTGGCACTTTTAAGAATAAGCCGTACCTCCATCTGCTGTGCCGTATCCGATGATCACACTGCCGCCACCTGGCAGTACAAATCCTTGGAGCTGAAATGTTAAGATAACGTCAGTTTTAAAAGTTCGCGGACAACAAATTTGTTTCATAGGTGTACCGGCTGATTAACCAATATATAGCATGTATCCTTGCCATGAAATTCGCTTACGTTGCTCAACATATTATCAAGGTATTGATTAGCCGCAGGTAATCGTGATATTTTATGATGGAACTGTCTCTTTATGGATACAGCCTTGTCTCGAGATCTAGTTTCGTAATAACTGTCTATGTCGGTTTATCACATGTTTATCTGTATACTTAGTCGTGGTCGAGGTGGCCTCAGCAATTCGGATAAAGTTATGCGGTCTTTTGGCTGAGTAATTCGTTCGTGCATTTTCGTGGCTACTCACTGAACAAATAATAAGCAGTTAGGAGGTACAGACAGACCGCACGATATGATTAACGGTTGTAATTTGCTTACGGTCTGAGATGCCTGACAGGATAGGAGGCGGGAGTCGATGTAGAGTGCCCACGCTCCGAAGTCTGACTGGTAGGACAAGCAGATGTGCCGCCAAACATCCTTGGTGATGTCTACTGCCGCGCTTGAAGAGACCTGCCCGTTGATCGACACGTTGATGTGCTTCCCGCCCGAGTCCAGCCACAGCCTTACAACACGATTGTTGCCGTTCGCTGTAATGTTTTTCATTCTTCAAACGCTTGCATAAATACGTTGTTTAAAAAACTGTATTCGGACCGTGAAGTCGCATATCGAGTACACATAAATTATGTATGTCTGACCTATATTAGCCCTAATCACGGGCAGTGAGTGCGAGACTGTTACGAAATTATATCATGAACATTTTGCAATATTTGAGCACTACTAAGTATATTAGATCACCTAAATAATTATCGTTAACCTCCAGTAAATTGGATAGAGCAAATAGTTGGTACCCACTTAGTTGCAAACAGATAATTGAAAACCAATAAATAAACTTTTCCAATAATAACCGTAACATTGCGTAACTTTGTGGAATAATTATATTATACTGAAATAAAAGAATAGCACAGGCACTCTATGGAAAATTTAATTTGAATAACAGTGAGAACTATGGCATGCAATTCTGGAATTCCGGATCCATTTTACTGATTTTTCAATTGCGGAATTGATTGGACAAATTTCGGAATTACGATATTTTTTTTTTAATATTTGATAATTATTTTCTTCTGAATGCACGCAATCTAACGTCTGTGGAATATTCCATAAGCCGTTAAACTCTGTTCCGTACTCCTAGCGAGCCCATTGACCCCTCTACAACTGCTCAGCCCTACGTACTAGATTCTTCTGATAGTAAAAGTACAAATAATCAACAAACTCTCCTAGTACATTTATCTATTTCCTTATCAAGGAAATAGATAAATGTAATAAAATCTGTAAAAATCCCTCAACTAATTTTGACCTCGAAGCCTTTTCAAATTAGAAAAAGCTTTATATGATAACGGAGGAGACCGAAGTGTGTATTTGATAGAAGCTTACACGTGTATTTTGTCCGTTCTACCCACAAGTGTGGAGAGTGATAAAATATATTCGTGTGTTGGTTACTTTTGTAACCGAATACGAAGTTCTCTATCTGATAAGATGTTAGACGTTATATTGTTCTTCAGAATACACTATCAAGAACAACGGTACCTATAAAAAAATATATTTAAAGTAGGACGGTGAGGTAGACCGGGACGTAACACATCGGATCAACACAGGATGGATGAAATGGCGACAAGTCACGGGAACAACTTGTGACCCATGGATGCCCCTCAAGTTGAAGGGTAAAATCTACAAGTCCGTGATAAGGCCTGTGATACTCTATGGATCAGAATGTTGGGCTGTGAAACAGATGGATGAAAAAAGATTGCACGTAGCGGAGATGAGAATGTTAAGATGGATGTGTGGTATGACGAGAATGGATAAAGTGAGAAATGAGTATATTAGGAGAAGTTTGAAAGTCGCGCCAGTGACAGAAAAGTTGAAAGGGAATCGTTTGTCTTGGTATGGTCATGTGAAGAGGAGGGATGAAACGCATGTTACTAAAAGAGTTATGAGTTTACATGTGGATGGATGGAGAGGGAGAGGGAGGCCAAAGAAAAGATGGATGGATTGTGTGAGAAATGTTATGAAAGAAAAGGGAGTTAGTGATAGCGTGACGAGTGACAGGACAGAAAGGAAGAAAAAAACGTGTTGCGCCGACTCTAAATAAAACGGAACAAGGGCAGGAAAATGATGATAAATTGATCTCGAATAATCTCAATCAATAAGTCTCTTAACTCCTTCCAGTACTTTCATTATGATGTCCTTTCGTAATAATAATTTTAGACAGGAAGGACACTGTTAATAGTATGTTTTTATGTTTAATTCTACTTTCTTTTATAAAAACATATTGATTTCACCATTGTGAGAAGGTCTAATTAGAGTAATAAGGTAAAATTATGAAAAGACTGATTTATTATAAAGGAGATGTTTCATTTTCGGCCATCAGATGTACATTTATCGATAAAGAGGAAAAAATACCACAAATTGGGGAAAAATATTCTCTGGTGAATTTGAGCCTGATTTGTTGTGTACAAAAAATAATAGTTTTTCAATTATTGCCATGTTAGCTTGCAGACTTCATACGTTTTGAAATCATTTCTCATCAACTCAATGTTACGTAGAAAATAATTAAAAAATGTGTGTATTCTTGTATTGTTAAAAATAAATTATTATTATTCTCTTATACATATTTTTGAGTACACATAATAAAGTGTGACCATTTTATCGTTACAAACATCTTTAGTCTCCACTTTTGAAGTGTTTCTGAACGAATTCAAAATAACCGCCCGAACGCTCAAAGTGACTTTTGTCCCTTTTTATTTAAGAAATTATTCAAAGATTTGATCGTGCTTTGGTGAGCCACTTTTGTCTAATATTCTATAAGAAAGATCACAGATCTGATCTTAGACTATTTATAGTTTAGTTCTGATAAACAAAAACAAAAAAATTCTATAGGTTAAGTAAACGTCTTCTCTACGACTGTCATGGCTGTCTCAAACATTTTTAATTTTTATTTTGTACATAAAAACCATTTGATATTATGAAAAAAATGTTACTTTATTCTATTCAGGGGTAAGTTTCCCAGCTTCGCTAAAATGTACATATTATGGCCGGAGCCCCACTCAAAAATGAAACATCTCCTTTCGTTTGATTTGAAACCTTTTTTTACTTTCCTATATAGACAAGGGTCACTGAAACAATTAGAAGGAAAAAGATACAAAACATACAAAAAAAAAGAAAAGTTGTCGATTCCGGAACCAGTTCCAGAATTTAGAAACTACCGATATTGCACGCCCTAGTGAGAACTGAAAAAAGAAAACAATTTTATTATTGTCTCTACAACGCCTTGTAAATTAAATTATGATATGGTTCTCCAACCATAACAGACAAAATATGTTGTCACCCTACCACATTTATTGTGGTGCGTGAGTATCCTGTCAGTCGCCTTTCACGTGACCTTTCAAAGCTCTTCTATAGATATCAACTAGGAATAGCTAGTGAAGTTCAGCACGTCAGATCGCTCACAAAATATAGGCATTCTAAAGCTCACAATTTTAAATTCATGAATACAATTTGCGTGTGCAGTTTATTGACGTTATGAAACACAAAAGGTGTGATGAAAATAATTAAGCATGCTTCACACTAATATTAAAAAGGTGACAGTTTACGAGTGTATTTTTAATTTAAGCTGATTAATTCTTCACGCTCGAATAGTTGAACGGATTTGAATGAAATTTTTGCACACGGGTAGACTGGAATAGCACAAAATGACTTTATCCCGAGAGTTTGTTCCCTTGGGACAATTTTCTACTTTCGTGAGGGCGAAGCTGCTGATAGCGGCTACTACTATAAAATGCTAAAATTACGCAACACTGGACCTGCATGCGAGTTCAGGTTTAAGGGGGTCAATTTAATTATTATATTGCAATCTTTATTTGCTCATTACTTTGATTTTGTGGTTTCACCAGCAGCAGTTTACTTTCACGACGCGACAGCTTTTATGCCGACCTTAATAAATAAAACTTTAGGTGGAACAGTTAACTCGCTTTAAGGCACTTACCGACGTATGTGAATATGCTCTGGTCCCCGATCAGGTCATAAATCCGAATCCAAGTGCAAATCGTGAACTCTCTCAACGGCGGTGTCTCCAGGTCATATTGCAAAAACTGGAAAAATATTCAGAGCATCAAATATCGCGTGTTTATCTACCAAAACCACGACATTATTTGCGTTTGTTTTCACATATTTCTTCGATTAATACTGACACTAGGCATTTGTTTTGTCGGTATCTGTTTATATACCGACAAAACTCAAAACAAATACCCTAGCGGCAGATTGAATAAATATGTAGTATGCAATATATAGAAACAGTTACCGACTAGATAAATAATCTAGCGACAGCGTAAAAATAAAGGCAAAAAAAAATAAAAAAAAGAATGATACTCGCATCTACGTTGATTTAATAATTTACCTATTGCCATTCAACGTAATTAATAGATAGTGTAGTATATGTACCTACACAATAATTATACAAACCTGTGCATATCCTTTCTGTTTCAATACTATTTTGTAAACAGGCCTATTAATCGACAGACCGCTTGAAGCGACACTCAACAGCACAATCAAAATGAACCACAACATTATGGAAAATACGATTATTTAGATGTAAAAATGACTGAGGAAATAACCGTGGATGCAGCGTTGTTCATGAAGAGGCACAAGATACTGATCATAATCCAACTGATACTATAGTCGAGCTGTAGATAACAAATCTAACGACTGTGTGTTTATTAAATCGTGCTATTTATTAGAAAGGCAATAAGTGTTTTCTTTTGAAAACCAAATTGCAGACTGACGATTCCTTCCCGTTGCAGAGGGGACTGTCAATCGTCAAACGCGACGTAATGTTTGTAAACCGCGGTGATTTTTCTTACAATACATTGTTGTTATGATTACGCTTCGGTAAATAATCTGTTACAACAAACCGCTCTCTCATCGACCTGATGATTAGCCTTTGTATAATAGTCTGACACAAACACATTGTTTGAATACCTGAACATGCTCGAGATTCCTATCAATATTTTCATCACAGAGCTAATAAGTAGTCTTCATATATCGAAGGGGAAAATCCCCTTTTATGGATGTTTCCTACACTTTGCTTGGCTAACTGTAGGAATGAGGTTTAATGTTAATCACGTGCGAACCTAATACCAAACATAATACTTTGTTTGATTGTGGAATAAGCCATGCGTCATTGATGTTTTCAACCAACACGAAACAATGTGCATAGTAATGAATGAACTGTTTAACTCTTCCAGGTGGTTTAGGAATATTTTGGTTATTAGCAGACTGTAAATTGTGATAAACAAAGATGTTCATGTTGTGTTATTTTTGTTCAGCAGGTGAAGGCTCCTGCCTACTACATCGGGGGCCAGCAGCCCAGCACGCTGCCACGCGGGGGCTCCATGCTGCGCGCCTACTCGCCCGCAGCGCCGCCCGTGCCTGCCGATCGAGTCAAGCCTCACTCCACTTCAGGTGATGACTCTTAAATGGTTCTCAAATTTAATACACCCTATCAAATAAAGGTGATGAAGGCTGACAATCTGACACTTTTTACTAACACACAAATTGAATCAGGAAGCGGGCAAATTGCAAAAATTTACCCTTTCAATTAGATTTGGAAGAAGTCCTCAGTCAAAATTCGTCCCGTGAAAATATATTTAAGGAGAATTTTATATGATAAATTGATTGATGGCATCCTGTAAAGATCTGGGACAATTCCGGGGTTATTAAGTTAGGTAATAGCGGTGTTTGTAGGTCCTACAGCACCGGCCAAGCCGTTGCGCACGTACATCCCTGGCAGTGGTTCTGAACGCTGTTTCCCGTTCGCAGCGGTCGATTGCGCCCGGGGGCCCGAACAACTGTACACGATCCCCGGTAACAGGCCCTCGTCCTACAAACACGTTACTTTTGCTTCTAAAACTTAATTTGCTAATGCTTTACCTTAAACTTTTAATATTGCGCTAACGACCGCACTTTTGACTAATTTGTTTGATCTTACATTTTAATCAACTGTCTACTTGCCCCACTGGATTTCTATACTTATTTTAAAATAATAACACTCCTTAATAACTGTACCCAAGTAAGTAACATTTTCTAAATTTCTTCTTTATCCACACACTCGTCGAGGTGTTTCGTCGTTTTGATTCACTCTCAAGTGTTATTTTTCAAATATTCTGTGGATACTAAGTCTCCATAATGTCTAAATTCTATTGACTTCAAAGGTATTGTATGAACTATTACTCGTTTTGTATTTACAATGGCATTATACTCACATTAATAATACTTAGCATATTTTTGTACAATCGCATGCTTTGATAATAATTGTATATTAGCTTCGATTATTCAATATTTATGAGACATTGATTTACCAACAGTTTGGATAACACATGAGCGCTATCGCAAGAGCTTTCATTGTTGGAATTATTGATAATTTGGTGTTACATACAGGCCATGCCGAGGGGTACATGTCATCTCCGGAGCGTGCAGCTGCCCGGACTCCCTACGAGGATCCTTATTACACACAGTACCTAGGCCCAGCTGCCGGAAGGCCCAACATTGCCCCCATTATCGATGAGGAAGCCGGGTAAGCTATGTTCATAGATAAAATAGTTTAGTGGGGACTAAACTTTAATACTTAGCTACAAAAGTATTTCAGCAATATTGAAAATGTTGATAAGGAAATTGATAGACATGCCTACTACATTGTGTTGAACCTAAATGCATTCTTTTGTCAGCGATGCTGGGCTCATAGATGATGCTTACGGAATGTACGGAAATCCTATCACCACCGCCCCGCGGCCCATGCCTCGCCCGCAGTACGACACCAGGTAACTTCAAGATACAGAACTTCCTCTATTCCAATAACTCTTAATGAAGTTTCAAAGAAATTGCTTGCAAAATTTTTCAATTTAACCTTTAAATTTTTAATTAACCTAGCTTCAATATCGATTCTTAAGCTGAGCATATTGTGGCCACAATATATCAGATTTATTTTTAAGTATCGCTTTCAAACAACAGCATTGCGATTTTGACCAAATGCGATTTTTACGTATATTGAAAAACAGAGAATGCGGATACATGCATAAATGTATCGAAGCAAAGACAGGATTTTTAATTATGATTTTGTAGGCCGCAATTGGATGACATGCAACGCCTGCGCGTTGAGAAGATGGAACGGCAGCTAGCCAACTTGACGGGGCTCGTGCAGAAAGCATTGCAGGTCCCCAATCAGCCTGCTGTGCCAGCGGCTCCTGCCCCGCGTCAAGACTACCAGGCCTACCATGTCCGACCAGCGGCCCAAGGTGAGATGGCAGAATTCTACCTGAGAACACATAATTTAAGTTCTTAATCACTCAAACCCTATGCGAACGCCGGCGTTCGCTTGTTGCTGGCCTACTTATCTAGGCGAAACGTATGTCTTCATTAAACCTTTTATGTAATGACTAATGTACCTACTAATATTCAGTATATCAACACAACTGTTGTAAAATGAATCAACCGTTGGCACAGTCCAACGAAATTTCAGCTAATAAGTCAACTGGGACATTTTAACTTAGAACATAAACCTAGAACCGAAACAATTCAATCAGTTTGATGTGATAGAACTATGGCTCTGCCAAACGGCTTAGTAGCTTCTAACTTAAAGCTTCATCCGTTAATGTAGCTTGCGTTTTCCTGCACTCAGATGCGGCACGATTTACCAGCCACGAGAGACCTCCTAAATTAGGCAGAGATAAATTTCGTAAGTGTGATCGGAGGCGGTTTAAGAGTTAACGCTAATGCATTGCTAGTGTAAGGTAGAATAAACTCGGTGATAACATAAATCCCGATACGAGCGAGTATTAATCAATCACTCAATGATGTCTGGATCAATAAAATTATTATTATTATTAATATAATAATTCGCAGCTACAAGGAAACGAGTCATTTAAGAAAAGGCTCATAATTTAATAGGTTAACTCTCAACTGTGGTTTCTCTACAATTTCCAATGTTAGGAGTGTAACCCCGGGCATTTGACGTCACACTTAACAGCTGTAGTGGAGAAAAACAAAACCGCAAATTATGGGTTCTACCACATTCCATTACCAGCCGAGTAAATGCGATGGCAGTGATGCTTCCGCACATCTTGCCACGTCGGACAGGGAAAGCGTCACTTTCACGCGATCAATGTGCTCGTCTCGTAATTTGCCAAATGTCTTATAAACCTATAACATTCGCAATGCATTTAGCAAACTACATCATTATCACGCCGAACGCTTGCTTGCTAAATCGAGTGGTATTGTTCTTATTTCAGCTTTCTTAAAAACAATTGTATTGGGCTCAAGTGCATCTGTTTTATATTATACCTTCGTTTTGAAACTATCGTCATCTCATCTTCCTAATACAATCGTTAAATCCATTGTACTTTGTGAATTTTGACCAAATAAAATTAATTTTACTCTTGTCATCGACATAATGATATTTGAATAATAAGGTAGAAAAGGCTTTGTTACGTAGAAAATAATCATTGCTGGACTTGGTTATAACGTGCGCCAATTTGTTTAGCGTAGTATAGCCATCGTCTCGTGGTACATGCGGAAATATCAACTTTACTCACTGATCACATCTCGTTTTGTTAATTTTGTAGAGTTCGCAAGTTTTACTAAGTTGTATTATTATATTGTTTGTTTTTAGTACGTAATGTTTGAATATTGACTTTATGATTGTACAGTGCTATGATTTAATCAAATGTTTCTTGCCCCCCCCCCCCCCCCCATTGAATACCGAATGACAAAATTCAATCCTTTTTTATTATAAATTATTATTGATTGTTTCTTACCATACGTACATGATCCGTAGAATATTGCACTTAATTTTGTATTTTCTTTTCCTTATGACACACTCAACACTACTCAAGACTACTCAACTGACCACTATCTTCTTAAATCCCTCCACCAAATTATTTTTGAAAATCAATATTATTATGCACTTTGGTTCTGATTGGGTCTTTCATTAATTTTTGTGTACAGACTGTCTCTGTACTTTTATTATTGTTATAGGTTTTTAAATATTAATGCATCGTGCCAGAGACACAAATAACTCTGACCTCAATTATTGACTGACCAAATAAAAATTTGTCATTTCAGAAAAGTCTGTCTCTTTTGAGAAATCCGTATCATTTAGCGATGATCCTCCTGATATGAGCTCACCAAAGCAGCACTCACCCCAGCACACAGGTACGCATACAAATCATTGTTTACTTAAGTATAAAGCCCTTGTTGCAAGTTGACTGCATTCGTAGGACTTTTATGTAGTTACATAAGTAAAGGGTGCAGAGAGTATGGTAATTAAATCGCATAAACCCTCGGTGGTGGTTGTTTAATATATTATTATAGAAGTACCTGGTATTTGTAACGACATGAGGCTTGCGTACCCCTCGTGCCTGACCAAGTCTTCACGAGAGTACAGAGCTATGTATAAAGAACGTGTGTTGCCTGTATTGTATGGTTTTATTCTATTTTAACGACATTTTACATTGACAACCCTTTTGATGCTAGCCTTTTTTATACACGAGTCAACTCCTCATATTTTAATTTATTTGATAACAATACCAGCAGTCAGTGAAATCCCTTGTGTGAGATGAAAAAGTTCCCCACATTATACATATTATATATTAATCAATGTTGGTTATTAATTATTTTTGTTTGTTTACCAGTTAGCATCATTATTATCATCGACAATAGAATGGCCACATCCTCGGTTCTCACATTGATATTATTTGTAATAATTTCCGAGAATGAAGTAAAAGTGTATGTATGTTGTTTCCTTTACCAACGTGATCAATGTGATCACACCATTCTCAAAGTCGATAGAATCCTCTGCTGTTTTTTTTTTTATTCTAATCACTGTCGTAGTTAATATCATAACCATGTTCATAATTCTTGTATTTGATTTCTTTCCGCTTACTTCTTTGCCATAACAAGCTGATTCCAAACCCACCAAACCGGCTATCAAATCTTCGACTTTGCCGAGGACGTCATCTCAAGGTAACTTTTTGATATCCATTGATATTTGATTAATCGTATTTAATATAAAAACAACAGAAATTTATCTACTAATGCCATTAGCTTCGGATTATGCCGGTATCAATTAGTACTTAACAAAATAAATGAGGTGGCGGAAGTAGTTAAGTACCACCAGAGGAGGATCTACAGATACCAGACGATGAGGTTGTCGAATATCCATCCAATTATGAATTGGTTTGCGAGAACGTTTGAAAGAGTTACCGTGGCTCTGACACGCCACGGGCACGGACTTGCTCCACCATAGAGTGGGAGAAGTCATGTGAGGATTTCTCACCAAAAAATATTATACAATTGATTTGATTGATTGATTCAATAGATATTATAGATGCACACATTCCTAATTCCGTATATCCTTTTCTCATGGTGTAACTATTAACCCATGCGGCATCGTTCGATGAAAGCTTAGCAACAGCTTTGAATGATGTTCCACTGAATGAAAACTACTTTGCTGGAGTAAAGCTAATGCAATTTGTAAAAAAAAACATGCTTTTATTACTAGCTTTCTCCAAAGGGTTCGACCTGGTAATCGTTTGATATATACGAAAATTCAACATTGTATTTCAGAACGCGATCGTCTGAAACCGGCTCCTCCGCCCAAACCTGCTGGACTGGTCAGCCAGCAACTGGCTCTTATTCCTCAGAAGACTTATACCATCAATGTAACTCCCGATTTCAACGGGCAGCTGCGCTTGCTGCAGAAGCAAGGTCGCGATCTAAGAATTGAGGTATGTTCAACATTGTTGATCTCATTAGAAAAGTGCATGCTCTGGCGCGAACTAATGCGAGAATTACATCAAGCAAGAGCGAAATTTCAGCAACTGCGATGTTTTACTAGACTTTTGTTATACAGTTGGTGTTAAGTCTTAAGTGACAATTTGATTCGCAGACCCGCAATATGCGCCGCTCGACTCTGACGCATGCCATGCAGATGAGGCAGCTGATGGGTGACGCGATCGTCAAGATTGGAGCTATTGCTGAAAGCTTCTGTGAGCTTGATCCCAACTCTGTGCGTATAAAACATAATATTGATTCCCCACTGGAGTAGCCCCAGGTGTAGCTATTACTCCAATTATATATTGATTCTTCTTTCAAAAGATCTGTGGATGACCTTGTGTCAGTATTCACTTCCTTAACGATATATTTTCACACAATCCTTTTCTTCGGACCATTAATTTTTGCAACAATCCATCAACATTTACACTTATCACGCAATTTCCATTTACTAAGTGTTATGTAATCGGTTTATATAATTGCTAATAGTTCTATTACCTGTATTTTTAGCAACTCTGCCGCGAAGAAGAGATCTATCGCCAGGATATGCTTCTTCTCGAGAATGATCTGTATGAGCTTGAGGCTACCGTGGAACGTCTCCGTGGCCAGGCGGCTAACAGGTATAGGTAATCTCATATCTAACGTCGAACTGTCATAGTGTAAAGTACTTTAAGGTGATCATCTGTTTTATATATATTCAGATCATTTAAAAAGATTGTTCTATCGTAAAACTAATCGTCTTGATGAATACTATCTCTAAAATATTTTACACTATTATTTTTAGACGTTAAATGCTTACTGGGTTAGTATTCTGGGTTAATACTTCCTACCCGTTTTCTACCCCAAACTTGTATCTAAGTTACTGACCACTGACGCTGACCTTTATTATATCTGTGCTTACTTGCGGTCGCCTAGTAGTGGAAATGAAACCGGCTTCTTGCGCTGTCTTCACTCTCAGAACAAAAATCTCACTGATTTTAGAGCATATTTTCGACGTAGTAGCGTCTTGATCACGACATTAATGCCCTAATGAATACACGATTTTATTCGATAATTTTTGATCACCTCAACCCATAATTCACATAGCATTTCATATGATTCCAGGGAGACCCGCGTGAACATGGCTGACATCGAACGCATAGCCATGGTGCTGTCCAAGAGTAGCAAGACTGTGGCTGACTGGAAGCTGAAGTTCCCGATATTGCAGGAGACCATGAAAGCCAAACTAGCTGCTGAGATGGAGAAGGTAAGAATAAGAAGTTTCCATTTTCCGTTCAGTCAATCGAAATACCATGAGTATTTTCTAAATTGAATAACATACATATGCATTACCTTTATTTAGAAAGAAAAAGAAAGAAAGAAAAACATTTTATTTGGCGGAACGAGGCGCAAATTTAGAAATAACAAATTATAAGTATATTATGTGAAAGAAATAATTATGCGCCACATCTGTATCACATTTATATTTGGTGACATTCTCTCATAGTTGTTTGCCGTTATTTCTAGGTGGTTCGCAAGGAGAAGATGCTGGAGGAAGAACCGGAGCGCCTGGAGCTCGCGTTGCGCCGCTGCAAGAAGCTCACCGGGACTCTGGTCACGCTCAAACGGTAATATTACTTTATTATCTAAACAAATAAACGGAAGCAGAAATCTTATTCATGCAACGGCGATGCACAAAACAGAAATAAAATAAAACGTGACGAACAATTAAAAATAAACAAACAAACAAACAAATAACAAATTGTATCTGCGTGTTCCTACAGATTCTTAATAGAGATGTGTTGACATGAACTGAAAATTTCTAAAAAAAAGCTATATTTATACCGTAGAAAGGATTACTAAAATGTATTACCTACTAAAATATTGCCCAGTATCACGTGACTACAAATAGCACTCGGACCGCGTTACGTTACGGTATGAGAAAGCCCAAGACAGTTTGTCAAACTTTCGTATAGATCTGCGCCTTTGAGTGACAGTTAATTTGTTTATTTATCACGTAATCAAGATCACGAGACAGCTTGAACCATTTAGGCACAAAATTTAAACAATAAATTTAGTTAAATTTAATATTTTATTTAAAATTAATGAATAAAAATGTTTATAGGTATTCGTTGGGCACACTGAAAGTCTCTGGGTCTGGCCGCATACAATAAAAAAATTAAAAACAAACTTTTCGAGCATGTTACTTTTTAATTTGCGAGACTGTCATTTGTTTTTCATTGTGGCGTTCTTTTGAAGATTGTGTATCGCTATCTAAATGAATTTAACTCGTGAACATTTTCGTTTAACGATTTTTTATGATTTTCGTTGCAAGGCATTTGGTGATGAAGGACCATGTCGCAGCTTTGTGTATTCGTGGTTAGGAGAATTTACGTGGCCATGATCATCTCTATGACGAAGTACGTGAAGGTCGGCCGGCGACTGTGGTTACAGACTCGAATATTGACACCGTACGACAACTTATTGAAACTGACAAAAAAAGTACTTGCCAGCAATTTCGTGCTGTTAGGCATTTGAATGAGCTAAGTGCAAAACATTTTACATGTGCATCTGAAGGTTCTGAATCTTTGCACTCGATGGATACCACATGACTTAACGGAGGACCAGAAACGACTGTGTCTTGGAGCCGTAAAATGATAAAAAAGTTTAATGGAGGACAGTCATTGGCTGTCTATAATATCGTGACAGGTGACAAAACCTGGGTGTACTGCTTTGAACCCGAAAGAAAAAGCCAGACGGCAGAGTGGGTCCTTTCACAACCATTTTTAAAAGTTGATCATAAGTTATAAATCTATATTCATTCTAGCATATTAAACATAAAGACGTTGGCAGTTTATTTAGTTACATTTTCATTAGCAAAAGGCTTATGAGGCAGAACATTTCTGCCTCGTAACCCTTTTCAAATTCGAAAAGGCTGTGTAGAGCCGTCTTTGAGTTCTAGGAATCTCAGCGGTAGGTACTGTTTAATTCGCTAATTAGACATGCCCAAGCGTCATTTCTTTGTATAGTTGAGATCGCATTTGTGGCTTTATTTTCTAAAATGTTTTTCTATCTAGAAAAACATCGAAGTCTTTTCGAGCCATTTATCGTCAACGTGAGTACCTGGTGTTTAAAAGCTTCTTGTTTCATCCAACGCCAAAGAGAGATATATAATAACACCTGAACAGTCCGTTGGCATTCAGTCACTCACTTGAAATTTTGTTATGTTTTTTAAAAGCCTTCAAAATGTTTGAAAATATTTTTCGATATTTAGAATCTGGATTGTAAAAGATTCCTACAGTTATATTTTCTTTACTTTATTGATTTGCGAAATATAAAGAGCCAGAGTTTATGCAAAATTGCAGATTTTCAGAGGTCTTTACTGTATTAGTTTTATACAAATTTAGGATTTGATTTCAATAGAAACCTAGATAATATCGACAAGATGTCTGTGTTTGCAAAATATCTAGATTTGTAATCATTATAATCTCGTAATAGCGGTTGTATTAATATATATATAGATATCGGGTTTGGCGGCATTAATGTCATCGTCCACAGATGGCGCACTCCACTTATACAACATGCATCGACCATGCAGCCCCTAGACACCTCATGCTTGATCTAACGCACCAAAACAATTCTGTTAACTAGCTGAGATACGGGGGAGCGGGGTACTGCGTTCTAATTGGTCCGACCAAGGTCATTACGGCACACTAGGTATGAGATAGGTTTAAATAAATCACCGTGTGACCATGAGTGCTGATGTTGGCTCAGTCGCTGCTCGTGGCCATCCGGATGATGCGAGGATACCAAACGATCTCCCGCGAAGCGGTGAGCCTCCTTGTCGGCCTGCCGCCATGTAATCTGGAGACAACAGTCCTTCGCATTGCCGATGATGATGCAGAGATGCAACTCAGAAGTGAAACTCTGCTACCGCTACAAGTCGCGGCATGGCGTACCACTCTCGCGCCGGTCCCTGGTATAGGCCATGGTCTGGAGCAAGGAGGCATGACAGGCGGTTGCACACGTCCTCACGCCCCAGCCGCCGGAACCCCGACCCAGATTTCCAGCCACCGTAAGCGTGGGCTAGCGGACGATGAGCAATAGGTAGCTCGCCGTCCGGCTGTCCGGCAACCGTTCGGACCGAGCCCCAATCGTCGATCTCACGAAGTGTTCCACGTGCGCCTCAATGAGATGTCAGCAACAGAAGCCTACTGGGGCCATTGGTTGATTTCCGAAAGGCAAAGAAGGACCATGGGTGTGGTTTTAGTCATCAGTAAAAGCTTGACACGCCCCCCGCTCCTCCGCTTTAGAGCGGGAGCGGGAAGTCATTAGATGATTTCCCACATTAAAACAAAAAAAGGATAGGAAGAAATCTGAAAACTTGCGATTTGGAAAATATCTCGAGACTCGATTCGGGAATTGAACTATTTACATAGGTACGTTGTACGTAACTCGTGCGCGAGTCTGAATTCGCACTTGCCCAGTTTTTTTATTCTAAAATAATACTTGATTATTGTAAGAAAAAAAAACTTGATATAAAAAAATAACTGAAATCGATTTATTTGCTGATTCTAAATTTACTTTCAGGATTTACGTTTATTATATTACATGTTGTATACACTTCGCTGCCGACCCTGCGTACCTATGAAGCGAAGTTTTAATCACAATGTTGAATGTTTCTTTACTTGTTTCGCCAGGCTCGCTTGCGTCCAAGAACAACGTCTGCCGCTGACGGACGGGCGCGTCTCGCCCGTGTCCTCTCAGAGCTCCAGCTTCACGGCCGGACCTTCTTCCGAGGACTTTGCCTCCGACAGCACCTGCCCCAATGCCATAGCGCACAACAAGGTATTGAAACCAATTTACTTCTCAACTCAACCCATGAAATGAATACTAGATCAAAAAATTATGGTTGGTTTCTCTTATACAAATATCTAATATTTCAACGGCCCCCAATTACTATACAAAATATCTTCCTCGATTTCCCACTAAAAGTAACATGAAGTGTTAAAACTTATTAATTGCAGTTAGGTAAGCAATATATCTCTATGTTAAGATAATTCTAGTTCCTGATGCTCATACTTATTAATATATATCATGCGCTTAACAATTGCAGGTTTGCCAAGAGTTATAAAATTTGCATTTTTTTCCAACACTTCGATTTATTTGCGAAGTGTTAGTTTTGTTTATTTGCTGGCCACGTCTCCCCTAGCAGGGTGCCACACCCGAGTAACACTATACCAACGAAGGCTTCGTTTGTACTAGCATGTGCCCCTATTCTGTTCAGTCACGACGAGTTAGCATGTTTTGTGCACATGTTTTTTAGCGTATCCTATCATAATCTCTTACGAGCTGAGTATAGTGGCTTAATTTACTTTTATTTATAGTAAAATCTTAACCTATGTCACCTAAGTCCACTAAGCATTATGGATATTAAATAAATTATTTAGAAACTATCCTGTGTATTCTGGGTGTTATCAAAATTATCGATATTATCCTCATAATTTATCCTCACGCAAGTGTGGTTCATCTTAATTCAATCAAAAACGAAATTGGCATACAAAATTGAAATTCGCATCCAAAAATATTGCGACACACTCTGGTTTAAAAAGTTTTACTCGGTGTTTATAACGAACTTATATTCAGTAGTATAAGTTTAGCGTAGCGTAGCAGTCGACACTAATGTTAATAAAAGTTCAAAGCTTATTAGATTTCAGAACTTGTAAGTAAGTTCTGAAACCGTTAATTATTTTGAACTTAAATCAGCTTCAATTATGACTTTATCTATCATAAACAATCATTCTGAACTTTGGTGAAGCTGTAACAATAAAGATTTGAATAATACGTTCGTAAAATACTACTTTGGAAACGTAGTATAAAATATATTATAGGCAGGTTTTAAAAAAGGATGAGTGCTTACCTACTCTAACAGACGATACTGGATCAAAAGTAGATAGTGTATATTCTGTTTCTTATAAATTGTATAAATTTTACTAAATATGGGAGAAAATAAATAAATATTATTATTATTATAAATATTATTATTATTATTCTAAACGAAAGTTTATTCGTATAGTTTCATCGATTTATAAGGTTCGCAAGATCGTAGTTACATCACCAGATGCAGGAGGCTGGCTTCGCGGCTTTCAACCTGTTTGTCCAACCTGGTGCTTATATTAGAATCTAAGATAGATATTCAACAAGATACAATTGTTCAGTAAATAAAAACGTTTTAGCAACATCCATGGAGATTTCTTAAGACAGCACTAGTACAAATCCTTGCACAGAGTATGCACGTCCAGCTTTGTAAATCGTCATTTGAGTACTGATACTTCCAAATTCAAGAATGTATAAACCAAGTGGTAGCTGAGGTACGTGTGCCGCCAATTGAGACAACTTAAAGCTCTCTACAAAAAGAGTTCATGGCAGACGGATATCCCGATAAAAACAATTTTTATTTTCTCAAATAATTATTGTGAATTATATAAGTATGTACCTACTTAATAATAAAAAAAGCCAAAATGTTTGAAATATGACCGATCTAGTAAATTCTATGAAAAGAAATGATGGGGCTGCGGGATTGTTCAAAAGACTCGCAACTAATGGAAATTAGATGAGTTTTCATCAGTAAAAAGTACACTCTCAGTAAGGTTCGTTTGATAACCAGCGTCAGACAAAAACTACTGGCTACTATGTAGTTGTCCGGCATTTTTGCTGAATTGGGCCTATTTGGCGCAGCCATAAGACACTGACTCAATGTGGTGTCAGTGTATTCTTTATCTTAAGTTTTCTAAATTTTCATTGTGACAATATGTGAAAAATTAAATATTTTTCTTTCTTTCTTTTTTTTCCTTCTAAAAATTACTCCCCGTCACTTCAATCAAAGCGGGAAAAGTCATTTGTTAATATCCCACGTAAAAAAAAAGTGAATGAATGAAAACTACGATTCATTACATTCATTGGTAAGTAATATAAGGCAGAGTGTGACGTAATATTACAGAATACAACAAATCTTGACATTCTTTTGCACACATCCCTGCAACCAATGCACCATCCGTAAACGTTGCATTTTATAACCCTTGCTTTCGGAAAATAATGCCAATTTTAACAATATGTCAACCATATCCAACATATTTAGAAGGACCTGCCACACACCGCCACGCCCAAAAGTGTCATCTCAACTTGATTGTACACTCCAACTAGATGTAAAAGTACCCGATGAAATACGTAGCTACGATCCCATTGTTAGTTTCTAATATAATATGGCCATCAGTAAATCGATACATACGCTTCGACCAAGTCTACATTGACTCGCATAAAAAGTAAGTTTGAAGCCCTAAGGAACGCCTGTTTATTATATGATGAGTATAGGGCAATTAAAAGGTAAGAACTACCGGGAAAAGTATTTCCGTATAATTTTCGTAAATTTCTGTAGAAACAAAAGCTCATTAATTTGAACAAGGCTTCAATATAGTGAGCTTATGTATCATTTTTATATGTTTATCATTTGCCTGACCTTGTCAAAACAAACAAAAAGCTAAACGCAAAGCTATCTTGACAATATTCAAATTTGAGGAAACCTGTTTGCAGTTTAAAATATGACCGACAGTTAATTGAATTCTGGACTACATAATCTGCAGGGCTATTAAATATTTATTGTTGCCTTTGAATGAAGAAACTTATGCGAGTCAAAGAACACTTTGTCGGGCCACCTCATTGTAGATGTTTAGTATCACAGGAATGTTTTCATAACTGTACCTCCACTGGCAGCGTCCCCGTGGTAGGCACCAGGAACAGAACAGACCGCAGATATGACCTCTGCCAGACGCTACGCCATACATCTCCACCTAACTCTTATACATTATGATATTTTTATGTTGTGCATTATTATCAAATTGTTTTAACAATGGATTTCATGGTCTTTTTTCCGTGATGGTACCCGGCAGTTCGCTTGGAGAGAGAGTCTTAACTTCAAGGAAGCTATTGTTGTTAACGAGTAATAAAATCTCTTCATAATACTATAATTATCCATTATTATTCATAAATACGTTTAAATTATTTATTTCTATATTTTTATTCTACATCCGTATTTTACTTTATTATATTTTACTTTCAATATATTTACATCGTCTATTTTAAATTAATTTTATCACGAATTTTTGCTATATCTCTGTAGGCATGTTGGTGCACTGGATTTTATAAACTATGCTTTAGAAATGAAGATTATCCAAATTCGCTTGACAAATGAGACGACAATAATTGGAAAGACCTGACTTAAAGACATTCTGCATATTTTTTCCAGTTCGAACAGTATTGACAGAATCGGTACGCATGCTTACATATTAATAAAAAAATATTAATAAATTAAATAAATCTTGAGACTTTATATATTTTAAAATTCAACGATATACCTTTGAAGTTTTGAACAGGTTACGATATCTGAAATTTCATGGTTTTAAATAATTCATGAAAGTTTCGCCACAATGGATATTAGTTGAATTTTAACAGATGACTTTTGACCAATGACATGCAATTTTCAACTGACCTGGCATTTTTTATTAGTCTTTTTTCTGTGTTTAAATTGGTTTTTGGTGCCAATCTGCCAATCTGTTGAAAGTTGATCGTGCGAAAGTCTTTCAATATTAGGTACTACTCGTATGTTATTTTATTAAATATATGACTATTTTAATTGGACTTACTATAAGGTGAAAATGTAGGGAAGACCTGGAAAGCCAAGCATTGATTACGAGTGTTTATTATATTTAAGAGCAGTCATTTCGAAACTTACGCAAGCACATGACTTGCGTGCATAAAGTCAAGCTATTCTGGGACTTCCTTACAATGGTTCAGTCTGAATCAAAAGTTACATCATGTGGCATATTGCATGCGAAAAGCTGTTTTTTTTGTAGTTTCTAATAATTCGGAAACCATAGTTCACAAACTTGTTTGTCAGCAAGACCTCAGTTATTTATAATCAAATATTTTTTCTATGAATTGGACTTTTCTATTCGTATAGTTTGCAGAATGACGGCTCAGTCATTTCAGACTTCGAATTTTTGTTATATTTCAATAACTGATGTGGTGCTTAAAACCGAGTTGAAAGCCAACAAACAACAATTATTAAAGTTCACAATTAAAGAGTGGTATTGAAGCACATAATTATTCAGACGTGTGTTCATATTTCTTTCATATTTAATTTATTTGTTTTTGTTTCGATGATTTCCCTTGTTTTCTGTTTAATCATTAAATTATGATCATTTATGTGTGTGTGAAATATGAAAACAGCGTCGGTTTCAATAGATTGAATAACAAGCATGTTGTAATTTATAGTAGTGGCTTTTAAATCAATAGTTTGTGCATCTTGCTGTTTTCTATTCTGTTGCAGTGCATTGTCAATATCAGGAGCCGCTCCCAGCCCAAAACTACTGGAAATGAATGAATTGCCTTCACAAACCTCTTTCACTTTCCTTTCTCCCTGGTACTATTAGAGTCTATCATTAACTTCCATTTTACTTGTTTCTTTTGGATATAGTCCAACGTCTATTTTCTTAGTTATTTTTAATTATTGAAGATACATTGTGCTCCTTTCACACTCCTTCGATAAATTTATCCCTAATAAATAAAATTTAAAACTAAACTATAATAAAACTAACACACACCGTCGGAGCACAGGTAATTACTAAAAAATTGTTTTGCTTTAAAATAAGTACTGTCGTTTTGTAAAAGTATATTTAACACCTCTGCACATTAACAATAATGTTTTAATCATAGTAGCGATTGCAGTAATCCACTTTGAGCTTTTCTTAGACTAGTTTTTGATTAAAATGTCACTTTGACATTAGCTTCCTTTAGTAGTATACCGTTCAAATAAATAAGTACATATAGCATTTAACATTATTATATACACTTATATTTTTTTTGACTAATGGCAAAATCATCACAATTGTTAAGAGTGAATTCGTCTCTAAAACCTAATCACAATTCTATTCATACCTATTAAGTTAGCAAGTTAAATCGTTTCGCTATTTATCTAATATCACGAAACCCAATGTATCTATGTACTATCCATATGTATCTCTAATAATTATCAAATCTTACTTCTTCACTTGTATACGTTATGTGTTATTCCAACGTTATTCCAACACGTTTCGGTTATACTTCCCACTAGACATAGGCCGCTCGTCTACACTTTCTTTTCATTTTTTGTCGTTGAATAAGTCATTTCGATAACTGATTTAACTAGAGTTAAAAGGAAATCTTTAATTTTAGCATATTGCAATACTGTGTATTTGAATATACCTTGACTCGAACATTTCGTAGTATATTCAACGACAAAAAAGAAAGGAATTCGCCTTTTTCGTTTCTTTTTATTCTTTTTGAATGATTGTGGTCGCATTCAGACATAGTCTTGTCCAATTCTAAGTGTCTTCAATGGACTGAATGCGGTGTTAAATGTTTTGATAAGTGTTTATATGTTCTAAAAGCGCGGTTGCAATAATGCTTTCAAGTTTTAGTTACTAGTAAAAACAAAAATCAATCGAATGTAAAGTATTAGGGGCTTACTTGCAACCGCTCTTTTATAATGTCTGTTGGAGATCGGCGAGCACAGCTAGAAGTACGTGGAATGGTGCGCAGGGCACCGGCGACGTGTGCGCCGGGCGAGGCGCTGCGGCCCGGGGAGCGGACGTGCGGCCAGAAAACGCCCTCGATGCGCTACTAGACGAGCTGCAGACGTTCGCAAAGCCGGCGGAGCGCAGCGCGCGCGGCGAGGCGCCCTTGCGGCGCCTGCACTCGTATCCCAGCGGCAGCGACACGGACGCATCGCCGCCCGTGCGCGCGCGCGGCCAGCACCCGCCCAAGCCGCCCGTGCCCGAGCGCCACCCCGAGCTGCTGGCGATGGCCGCGCGCCGCGCCCCGCCGCCACCGCCGCCGCGCACCACCTCGCGCTCTCCGCTCGCCTCGCCCACCTCGCCCGCCTCGCCACCGCGGTGCCACCTCGACCCCACCCTCCTGCCTCACCCCTCCGACCCCTCCTCCGACGACGACAAGGCCATCAACCACCACGCACACAACACGCCTCTCGAACAACGACACCAAGAGCTGCTAAAGAAGCAGAAGGCACTACAAGAACAGTACGCGCGGCTGCAGATGATCCAACGCAGCGGGCCTACCCTGCCACCCGCAGCGCAACCAGACCTCAAGAAGACCGGCAGCGAGTCTAACTTGCTGACCAAAATGAACTTAAACCTGGCTCCTGCTGCGTTATCCGGCAGCATGACACACCTGGCCGCCGAAAACCACGTAGATGGATCATTGACGAATGACAAAGGCAAGCTGCCCGAAGCTGTGGCCACTACTAATAAGGTTTACGAGACTGACATACTGTGACCTTGTAGTCGATGTTTCATATCTGTGTAAGAGTTCGCGCGCATCAGGCGCAGGCGGCACGCGCACAGCTCTGCGGGGCTAGCAGCTGGCGGCCGATGGCTTTGCTCTGGCGGGCACAGACTGGCGACGCCCGACGCGTCGGTCAGGTAACAACCGCTCAACACTGAATGCCTAATGCGCGAGAGCTCCCGTTTTAAAATAAATTGTTAGTATTTAATTGAACTAGTATTATTATCTATTGTTACGTTAGAAGATAATTCGCTAATTTTATTTGGTTTGTTATTTCGTTTTCATACCTACTTCGATATTAAGTTATTCCGCACGCTTTTTTCCCAAAAAACGACTTTCAAGCAAGTTCAACGGAAAATGAAATAACGATAACTAAAAATATTGGTATTTTGACTGTTTTTAACAAAAAAAAAAAAACTATCATATTAACAATATTTGCTATCTTATAGTCAAACAATATAATCATTATATGAATATTTAGCCAGTAATAATATTCCATGATAGCACGTGAACGCTGTTCTATCTTGCATGTCGGTCTGTGCTATGAGTTGATGATACCCACGATCAGGACTCGTAGAAACTATCTAATTATCAATGTATATAAATCACTTCTAGGTGTAACAACTGTACCCTCTAACTTAGCTCCTAACATTTCTTATTACTTTATCGACTAACACTTAAGATACCTTTCCATACCGAGTGCCAAAATTATTTTCTATCCTGTCTATTCACTATTTTTTCGGAAGTAAGCAACGATATTTAAAAACCGTAGAAACGTACGTGGTCTGTATTAATGGACCACTCTCATTTCAGTGACAAATGTCAAAGAATGGCAAGAATGTTCCCATTTCTAAACTGCATCTAAAATATGAGTAGAATCATGGAAATACTAACGGAGCACTCAACTGAGATTGGTTGGATAATACGGACCTATATTCAAGGTTCCTTGAAATGCCATCAGATACAACGAACAGTAAGTTGTATTACTAACAAATTATACAAAATTACCTGCTATTAAATTATAGGAACTATTTAATATTCTTGACGGCTCATTATAAAGAATATATTTATAATCGGAATATATAAATCGACTGTGATAAAAAAAAGTTACCTAATTTAAATGCATAAGAATTGATCAACAAAATCGTGGCTACTTTTCTAACTTACTAATATTTATTTATTTATATGTATGTCCGTATGTTACCGTCTTCACTCAGACTTTTTTGATAAAATTACTTGATTAGTCACAACCGTCAACAATATTAGATATATATATATATATATATATATAATATAAGCATTCTCATATACTACACTAATCACGAAGTCTATCAATCATGTGCGCATGTATGTCAAAATTATAGAAAAGTAATAAAAAAAAACTATAAAAATTGTTGTATAAAATAACCTTATTTTTAGACTCGAAATATATCTACATTAGAAAGATGGAATAGATCTAGAACATTAGTCATAGCTATATGTTATTCAAAGTAAATGTTTGCGCTTTTTAAATGTACGTTGCAAATCACAAATAAATTACCTACATGCACTTTAATCTTCATTGTTGCAATAAAAAACAATTATCATGAGACGACGACATGTATTATTTACAAAATATTGTTTGAGCTTTTTTGAGCCTAAAACGCTGCACTTGTATGGGCATTGAAATAGAAATATGACTGTGTAGCAAAATTATATTTTCAAAAAATAAGCTTAGCCATCTAAATGTAATATCGTTAATCTTACATTAAGGAATTGTCTTTATTGTTTTGTTTTAACAATTCACTTAATGTTCTTTATTCAATTGTTTATTACGTTGATTCCTCTTGTAAATAAAATTGGTTCATTTTTATCTAAACGTGCCAAATCAATGCTTCTTTTAAATATGAGTATTTTTCTAGTATTTTTACTTAGTTGATTTACCCATTTTTGAAGACGTTTAAAGCAAAACTAATAATAATGTTTTATAGAGCTCTTTACTATTAATTTCGATGTTTTGTCGATTTTACATGTTTATATTATCTGCAAATGATTTTTAGCTTAAAGCAACCTTATTCCTATAATCTATTGTTAATGTAGGTTAATTAATTTTAACCTAATTATGATTAAGTACTTTTTGTTTTAGTTTAATAAAAAAAGATCATGTTAATTGTATAATAGTTAAATCAAGATAGCTTGAAAATGTTTTAATGTGAAATAAATAAAGAAAGTTAATTGGTGTTTCATTTTATCTATTCCTATAGGGATCTTTATAAAAGAGAAACAAATTGTCAACATGATAATTATGAAGACGATTGTAGATAAATAGGTTTTGTACTAAAACATTTGAAACACGGTTTCTCTCTTCTGGACTTTTAAATAGATTAGAGGCAACCTACAACAGGCGTTAGGAGACTAAAACGATAAAGTAACTACTTGAAATGGTAGGAATAACTTCTTTGAAAATTAAAACAGTCTGTTTTTAAATTAGACAACTCCCATTTACATTTACCTACATTTGGAGTACTGTATGGTTGTGTATGACCCTATTTACACTGAGCATTTGTGGCATTATAAGTTAGACGCATCGTGGATATTTTTCAAACAAATCGAATTCTAATACGTTCGTCATCTACTCCATAAATGTATCCAAAACCATCCAAAATTTACACGTGCATATTCTATTTTTCTATGACGCGCTCCCAGCGAGTGAAGTGTATCAATCAAAGACACGTTTGCACACCTTTTTTTACAACTGTAATTTGTACCATCATTTCCACGATTTTTTTCCCAACTATCTTGGGGTCGGCTTCCAGTCCGCCTTCTAACTGGATGCGGCTGAATGCCCGCATTTTACGTGGAGCGACTGCCTATCAGACCTACACAACCCAGTTACTGGGCGATACCATACTCCTTGTATAGACTGATGGTCATACTTTGTACCGTCTGACTACACTTGTAATTCGTATGTAAATCACATTTATATATAATAAGTAAAATCACATTTAGATAAATAAAAGACGTAACTAATTCATAAACAATTTAATGGTTTATTAATAATTACTTAAAATCAAAATTATTATAACTGACTGTATCGGATCCTCCGCTTATGACAACTAAATTGATTTGATTAAGTTATAAATAAATCTAATTAATCACTTTGGTTCTTTAACGATCGATTTATGCGTCTGATGTACTATATACCTGAAAAAGACAATAATAAATGTTAAAGGTATGTTAACTAGGAAGGCATGTAAGTAGGTACTAAATTCTTTAAAGAGAGAAAAAAATAGAATTGACTTGTACCAAAGATAACCCGTTCAATGTTAACTTAATATATTTAGTATCAGTTTAATTACAATATACCTACTAATCAGCTTCAGATATTGCTTTGGAATATAAAAATATTATGGTAGGATCGTATTCCTGCAAAAGTAAGGTGAGCTAGTACCTACTACCAATTTAATAAGTAGGTATGCATGCAGTGAAATAGATTAAGGACCTATTTGGTGAAAATCATAAAAAAAAGTACAAAATTATTCATTTTGTTCGGTAAAAAAATATCTTAACTATTCTAACCTTATGATATCGGTATTTCTACCAGTTGAGTTGGTGAACTCAGACGGTCAGTTGCTCCGCATAAAATATTGACATTCACGTGCATCTGGTTGGGAAAACATACAATTTCATAAACCACCACAAAAACATTAAAAGTATGCAAGTAGATATATGTGTTATTAGTAAACCTAGAATTGCGGAATAACTGCCGTCTGATAATACAAAACATTATTGTTTCATTAGCTTCAAGGCCTTGCCATTTTAAGCTCTCGTGAAGTCTCGTATAGCCTTTTGCTAACGATATGAGTTATCTTTATCTCTAAAGTCTTACACACCTTTTTTCGAAACTTCATGTTTCTGCCATCAATGTATTCCTGCAACGCTAAGTATATGAATCTGTACTGCATTTTGTTCTGCACCATGCCATTCCGCTGTGCCCTGACTAGTTTTACCGTGGAGTGGACATCGATGTCACAATTGAATCCTATAAACAAATGAACATAGATAAGACTATGGTATGTTTACGTAAACTGTTTCTTTCGCAATTAGAAAACATCGCAAGCAATTTACAGACTAAAAATCATTACTACACGAGACTGGTGCGACTCAAATTATAAAGAAATAATAATATTACTTACCTACACCTAAAAACATAATGAAAATTAATTTAGGTATATAAAGGTAGCAAAGCAATTCGCATGTATAGAAATAGCAGACATTAACTTATGGCAGACGCAAACACATAGTAAATATAACTCAGCGTAAGTCTCACCAGAAGTTTTAATTTTGTCAATTAAAATATCGAGGACTATGAAAGTGCCCGTCCTGCCGACGCCAGCGGAGCAATGTACGCACAGGATATTCTGAAACATTTGAATATTATGGAGGTGTAAATAATCCTTTCGTCATAATAATACATTGGGCGTTACGGGGGGGGGGGGGGTCTAGGAATAAATAGGTTACCCTAAATATAGAAGAGGTGAACAACAATGGTTAAACTGATAAAATATCAATGTCACTGATGTCTGAAGTGATCACCACTTGGTTGTAAAAACCAGTCCTAAATATTTTGTAGAAAATACGTGACCCACCAAATAAAAGAAATCAGTGAGGCTGAAGACTATCACATAGCAAAAACATAATAGATCACTGGACAAAGAAATACCAATCTTCAATGAGATTATAGAGGTCCTTATTAGATTGAAGCGGCTAAAACAGGAACCAACCTGTTCAGGCGCATCTGTTTCCTGTGAATTCCTTATCATTCTTCTGTTAATATCTTCTATGAAGGATAGCAATCCATCTGGGTCACCAGGTGTTCCGTGGTCGGGCCAGGCCTGGAAATGAAGACAATACCTTATTATGGTGCTATGGTCTAAGGGGTCATGGTCTAAAAAGTGGAAAAAAAATTAAGGACATCGTCAAGCTATTAGTCTTTCCTTCGAGAAATCGATATTGATCGCACTGTCCATATACGAATTTTTCAACTGTTGGCTGCTAGAATCTAGTGTAATATTACCCAGGTACGTATGAACGATGTTGGGTGGCTTGACCAAGTAGGTTTGGGTTCAGCGCAACACGATATTTTTCTCTCTCTTTTTTGCTGACTTAATTCCTCACACAATTAATTCATCTTTTCTTTGGCTTCCCTCTGCCTTAACATTCATCCACATGTATACTCATTACTCTTATAATAACTTGCAATTCATCCCTCTTGTCTTCAAAAACAAGTATAAATCACACAATCCATTAATTATTCCGTAGCCTTCCTCTCCCTCCCTTCTTAACATTTATACTCATCGTTCTTTTTGTCAGTAGCTCAGCTGGTGAAATGTGAAGGCAAAACAAAATTCTTACCGTGAACTGATACTGGAAAACGCTCCGGCAGCTCTTGTCATCACAGACATCGAACTCCCTTAGCAAATACTCCTCATAGTGTGTCTCAGATATGGACTTGACCGTGAGTCCGTTAAACCTCTCTTCATGACCGGATAGAGGCCAGTACCGTTCGCATTTTTTCTGTAAAATGAGACAAATCGTACCTATTAGTAGTTGAAAGAAATTCATAAAGAATTGATTATGAATCGGAAGTAATATAATTTGATAGATAATAACGTAGGTAGGGTATCTAAATACACAAGTAACAAAGTGTAATAAAAGCGCACAATGAGTTTTAATATAGGGCGGCTTGCTGGAATATTTGCTGGGATATAGCAATAGTTTCTGCCTATATTTGAAAACACATAGCGACATATAGGGAAGTCACGACAAAATTTACACTAGTGACTTAGTAAAAAACATTTAACAACATCTACACTCGACGAATTTGGCAGAGAGCTTACCTGTTTCTTACGTTTCAGAGGCAATTTTTACTATATCTAAAAATGTTTTACGTACTTTTCCATTTTCAACTTCATTAGTAATCATAGCGATGACTCTGACGTCTTCTTGCCAAATCATTCTCCAAAAGTCATCCTTTGTGTTAGAAAGACAGCCTTGTGCCGCGATGTATGTTTTGTCTTTTACTGAAACCACAAAAAAGACAATAAATACTTTATTAATCGTTTCATATAAATATCTAGTCATGTTTTTCAACTGGTCTTTACCTCAAATTAACTTTACAGTTTAAATTTTTTGACTTTAGGTAGGTACCTAATAAAGGGTTCTTTTTCATTGTCCTAGCGACTAAGTGGAGTAGAGGTCCTTACGTATAAGTACAGATCCTTTGAAAACAAATGGCTGTCGGATCTGTTTAAGCAACCTTAAATAAAATGCAAAATGAAGTTTTCAGAATCCTACCAATAATAGATACAAGTCATGAATAAAATTATCATTCACATTTTTTCGCGGACTAGGTATTATTGTAATGTAGTGAATAAGATGGTGATGCCCGATCTCCCCAAGTTCCTCAAATAAAGTTTGCACTTAGCTATTCCTCGTACTGACGTGTCCAAAAGTGTTAGATTAAAATAAAGTCAGTAACATAATCAGTATGGTGACTGAATGCTTAATATTTTTTATTTTCAAAATCTATTAAACTTTTCATTTTTACTATTAAAATAAACAATTTTTTATAACACTCACCTGCAAGGTCTCGGCAGAGGTTCCCATTAATTTTGTCCAGTTTAAACGATTTTTTAACTTCTCTCAACGCTTCATCTGAAAGCGACTTGGTCACCAATGGCGGAGTTTTCTTTATTTCACTGTTCAGTATTAGAGCTGAAAATTACAGAAAAAACAATCTAGAATATCCTGCTCGGTTTATTCCTACCTACTAATTCAGGTAACAAGTTCAAACTTATAAGGTATCTCGACAAGTACCTAACCATAAAGATTCAAATGAGACAAAACCGCATGTGCCTACGTGCAGATCTTTTATATTTATTCGCTCATTGTTTTCCATCACCATTAGTATTCTTTTTGATGTTTATGACGTTGATATTATATAGGAATATCCAGCTACATCATTTACCAAAATTCGAGACTATAGTCAATAACCTATCAATTTTCCAAAACTTACTAGTTATAATACCAACAACTGCTGTTGAAATACTCGTAGGTAGGTACTGTTGTTCTTACTACTAAGTACTATTAGTAAGGTATACTCAGAGCACAGAGATTTTTCAAAGCCCGCTGCTAGAGATAAAGGAAAGAAAGAAAAGAATGGCGGAACAAGGCGCAAATTCAGAACTAACAAATTATAAGTATATTGTATGAAAAATATGCGCAACATCGCTCAAAACGGCCGAACGCTCAGCATAATGCCGTGACCGCACGCAAAATGCGACGAGTTTACGGTGCTGGTTTTCAGCGTGGGCCTGTAATGGTATCGACATAAAGACGTCGGCACGGTATTGAGATGTCAACGCTTCATAACCCAAGCAGCCAAACCGCTTTGGGTGTCATGGTTTACCCATAGGAACTGACGGTTCATAGCAATTAATTGTATGAATGAGGGCACGACCTATATTGAATGGCGTCCCTAGTCGCTACCGGTGCCGAGGCGAATCCGTGCTTTCAGTCAGTTTAGTTTAACTCTTTAATCATTTGCGTCGGATTGGTCCGACGAGTGTTTTCGTATCCTATTCGCCAGGGTCGTGTATTTGCGACTGGGTACTCCATTTCGTTTCGCTCTATCCCGATCCCGATTTCCGGCCTCCGTAGGCGCGGGCTTGCAGACGGCGAGCAATGGGTAGCTCGCCGTCCTATCGTCCGGTAACCGTCCGGACCGAGCCCAAGTCGTCGACGGCACGTACTATTCTACGCGCGCCTCAAGTAGATGTCAGCAAACCGTAGGGGCCCAACAGGGTCGAAGCCTACTGGGGCCAAGGGTTTGCTTCTGAAAAGAAGACTCGGCCCTGGTATGAAAGGCAACGAAGGAACAGGGTGGGTTTTTAGTCAGTAAAAGTCTGACACTATCTCTCGCTCCGGTCAAGAGCGGGGGTAGGATGATTTTCCCACCAAAAAAAATCCTTTTATCCCTTTACGTGACTTGGATTTAGTTGTGGATGTGCGAACCTGGCGGAATAAACGCGAGAGTGTTTGTCGGATATAGCCAACGTAAGCGGTTAAAAGGTTATAAAAACCGAACGTTATGCAGAATCGAAGTACCCCTGAGAACAGTTCTGATACAATCGAAGTACCCCTGATAACAGTTCTGATATAATCGAAGTACCCCTGAGAACAGTTCTGATACAATTGTCTCTCATCCACAAATCTGTTTACTAGCCATACTGATATTTTCCTTGTCCCTCAGAAATTCTGATCACGTAGATACCAATCGATCTGTTGTTCAGTTATTGAATCTACATTGGTATATTATTACCCACTGACGTGTTTATATGGGTTAGGGATTTTCCCAGAAAATAATAAGACTGGTACAAATGAGAGGAATTAATTGGTTTTCTTGCCTGTCTGTGAGGATAGAACATCAACTTATTGAATTTGTAACATTTAAGCATTTCGATTGAAAAAACTTTATACTTAATTTCAGTACAGCATAATGAGACGACTGTGACAAAACCGTCGGTTTAAACTATGTAGTTTTACATTTGTTGAAGGGGTAGTTGGGTTGGGGTTGATTGTTGTATTTTGTACCCAAATAAATATAGATAATCTAACCTATCTCAGTAAATTGATAATTTACAAATCTTAGGTTTAGAGCAAGACTGACACAGTTTTGTCAAATTTGAACGGTAACTGGGTACAGTAATCAATTTCTAATTATAGTGATGAATATTTTTCTTTAAATCTATTTCTGCAACTTGCTGGATGGATCTCTCCCACATTCATTTTATTCGTTCTACCTACTCACATTGAACACTGTCTAGGCTTTCGTTGGAGGACTGTACGGAGGAAGAAGAGTCACTGAGTCTTGAGGAGCGAACGTAGCTGGCGTTGATGTAGTCGGTGTCCGGCCGATTGTCTCGTCGACGTAGCACCACACGGGTCTGGTCATCTGCAAGGGAGAAAAGGTGGATTAGGAGACGTTAATAAAAACAGGCATCAACAATGCCTTATAGATGCCTGATTTTATAAACTAGTTCTTCCAATGAAACATGTAAACCTAATAACTATCAGGTGGGATCACTGTCAAGTACTACTTTATATCAAATAAAAAAATGTTAATATATTGAAAATAACATGGTTATTTTTGCGTGTACACTGTTCAATTTATGAAACAGAGCTTTAGCAGTCTTTGATACTGATTTTATATCTAAAACCATATTTTGTAACCTACTGAAAAAATACACGATACAAAGATATTCTGGTCTCGGTACTAAGCCACGCCTATCAGACCACGATAATTTTCAAGGGCACCTTAGGCAATGCAATGTAAATTATTGCCTAGCAAGCACCAACCTCAAACCTTGACAGTTTGGACTAAGCAACTTCACGGTATTCGTTTTTCATTCATACGCAGTAATTCTTTGAACGAGCTCTTGTGCTTGCGGTACTAATGCCTTATGTTTTTGGCCTTATTCCTATTCATTTTATGTGAATGCAGCTTCTACGTTTGCTATCATTCTTACGTTAGTAGCTACTCATATACTTTCGAACTAAGTATCGATATCGTCTATCACAATATCTATGGATAAAACATTAACTCACAAGGTAAAATATTTCTGTATCTATTCTTGGGCGCGTTTTCTGGCTTGGTGCCCTCAAAGTTGGTGAACACGTGTCTGTCTTCCAACATCTTCAGCGACTGGAACTCTCCATCAAAGCCGCATTTGTTGTCCAGCTTGTGATAATCTTCGATCTCCTGAAAGCAGGAAATATGAGTATTATTAATAAAGAATGCAGTAGCTCAGTGTAATTAAGTTTTAAATTTAAAAAATAAATACTTTCTACCACCACCTCGTCAGTCTATTAAAACTGCGTAATAACAACTAAAAGTAGTGTAACGACAATTTTTTATTATTTGTAGATATGTAGTCAAACCTTATAATAATGTAATTCTAAAACTTCGTCTTTTATAATGTCTAGACCTAGGCACAATGAAGTAATCTCAATTCTGAAAAATAAAATGAATATTCCCGACCGATTCTTGCGTAACATCGGCCAACATGACATTATCACATGCACAAGTGCTATGCAGACCCAGCCGCGTGGCATTTTTTTTAAATGCCTCCT
This sequence comes from Mythimna pallens, assembly GCA_961205895.1. Classification (NCBI taxonomy): domain Eukaryota; kingdom Metazoa; phylum Arthropoda; class Insecta; order Lepidoptera; family Noctuidae; genus Mythimna; species Mythimna pallens. Next base: position 30,604,556 of record OY540824.1, read on the forward strand.
GCTCAGGCGCATGTTGACAAACACGTGCCGATTTAATGGATTATATCTTGTACATGCCATGTTTTATTCAACCAGTCACTAGGCATAACAATAAAGCTCTTTGTCACAATTATGTGGTATGATGATTATATTCGTTCATAGTATTCGGATTGATATGCCTCAGCTCTGGTTTATAAGAACGGGCACATGCACATTTGGCTCAGCACAAGTAGCCCTGTAGTTTTAATTGTAGATTTTCTTAGGAAATCTGCTCCAGTTTTTAGTATGGGCTTCCAAATCTACAGTTTCTTATTTAAGATGCCGTATATTTTATTCGAAAATGAAATTACAATTGGTCATAATACATAACAAACATGTTATATTGTTTATAACGTGTATTTGTGATAAATACATACGTGATCATGGTAAATCTCTGTGGGAACTTCCATGATGCAAATACAAACCTGGATGGAGACACGAGGAGCTCAAACATTTGTCCATCAGTGGAGCTCTTTCGATTGAAAATATTATAGCATTATGTATGGTGAGCATTAAATGAACGAGACCCTGGAACGCAAAGGGCAACTGAAGAAACACGGGTGTGCTTTAGTCAATAAAAGTCTTACACTCCATGTCGCCAACTAGAGCGGATGAAGTTCATGAGACAACGGCCGGGGCCTTACGCGGCTAACAGCTGAGCGGTCGCAAGCGCGCGCACGCGAATTTCAAACAGCTGTTTTATTATTGTCATAAAACTAATAAGTTTAAAAAAAAGTTTCTTTGGAAAAGGTGTTTGTAATCATGAGGACAATCACGTATTTCAGTATCGGTCACTAATTACCAGTCACCCTATATAAGATTATATATAAGATTTTTTTTAAATTAGGAAAAAATCAACGAAAAGTTCCACCACTGGGGGGTTCAGAATCATGTACTGGATCCGTGGTATTCCTTTGTGCATCGATGTCAAAGACACCGTGTATAGTTTGGACCTTGCAGAAGGACATATGATACTTTGTAGTTCGAGAGTACCTACGTTGCTTGGAATAATGATTAACTTTCATACAAAAGCCTGGTTACCTGCATCTCCTGAACCTTGCGATCGATGTCATGTGCTCGCAGCCTGGTCCCGCTGACCGGTTGCAGCAGGCGCAGCACATCTCCTGACGTCTCAATCATCGGGTAGGACCTGAAGTGTTCTATCAGCCCCACCAGATCGTCGAACTGCTCGCCACTGCCCACGTCGTATTTGCCGTGCTGTGGACAAATGAAACCATTACTTCATTAGATAGTCAAGACAGTAAAAGGAAGGAAGATTAAGACTCTTCTTTCTCAGTTTTTTCTTTCTTCGTTTCAGTTTGTGAATTAGATCACCGATATACCTCTTAGGACAACGAAAGCTCTAAAGTTCTCCCCTGAAGCCTCAATTGCTTTATTGAAAGCAAACTTGCCAGGCAGTCCGGTTGAATTTCAATTCAAACATATAAAACCTATGACAATCATAAAGGCTTTTCGACAAGTCAAAATCTAATTAACTGAAATCCTGTGAGGAATTTCTGTTGAAGTACATGCAATTGAAACCATAGCACCATACATAACACCTTACTTATATTTATTTATGAGTGGACCAAGGAGTCTTTCCAGATATACCACTTTTTAAATTCAGTGACCATAATGACACTAATAATTACAGACAGATTATCAGTATTGTCGGTTTTCAGTAAAGTTTTTGAAAAAGTTATTTACCATTTAACAGCAATAAAATCTTTTACGATCACCATGATTTCACCAAAGGACGTTGTACGACTGACACTGTTGTCACTTTATTAAACCTCTTACAAACTTTTGATTACGTTAATCACGAAACCTTGCTTTTAAACCTAGAACATTATGGGCTCGGTAAACTTGCACTCAGCTTGGAGGAAATCTTATTTAAATGACAGGTAACAGCAACTTCAAATAATCAGTCAATTCTCAGGGTTTGAAAGTCAAAATGGGTGTACCACTAGTCTCAATATTGGGTCCTTTCCTCTTTTTATTTATTTATGCACACAAAAGTACAGAGGACGGGCTGCAGACAGAGTTTATTTTTATTCTGCAGAAAAGAGCTATCAGAGCCATATATAATCTTCGCAGGTGCGATTATCTTAGGAAACTATTTAAGCAAATCAACATCATGACGGTACATTTATGAAAACATTATGTGTGTTCGGAAAAATATTCATACAGGCACAATTTAGAAATAAATAGGAACAAATTAGATCAACCTCGATTCAGATTGACTAAAGTACATAGTTCTTTTACTGGGTATTGTGTAAAATTTTATAAAAAAAATACCACTTGTGATTCTCCATCCAAATGAGTCAAAATTTAAAACACACACAAACTATGTAGACAAGCATGTTACAAATTGGAAGATTATATCCTTGATAAAAATGCTTGGCTAAATGCCGGTCCTGCTACACAGCCATAGCCACTTTTGCCTACTAATAAGTTGTTTCTTTTTAATATTTTTATAAATATTGGAAGAGATGCTATTGCCCTTTTTGTGTTGTTGTTTTTGAAATGTTTTTTATTTTATTTTATTTGTTTATTTTAATGGAGATTGTGATCATTTATTACTTTTGTATTTGAAAACAATAGCATTGTATAATGTAGAAGCACTGTTTTTTCAAATTTGTGAATGTGAATTACCTTGGAGCATTTTTATTAGGTTACAAATTGTTTGACATTACGAGCATAGCATGTGAGAGTTGGTCATGCTCACTCGAATGTCTCGCTGATGGTAGCACGTGTTATTGGGTCATTCAGTTCCCCTCAAGGGTTGAGCTGAGTGGGGCGTCATGCTCATGAATGGGCGCCGTCAGTTGAGTCTGGCCATGGAATTTCTTGAACGTTCTTCTCCATAGAGATCTACGCTTTGGAACGTACAATTTAGCTTCACTTTTTTTTTGTTTGACCGACATTTTGACAATTCAAAAGTGCCTGTAATTGGTCTAGATTTCTACTCTTTTCCACGTCAATTCCTATCAAGGCCTCCTCCAGTCCTCGTTAAGTTTGTCCTGGTCCACAGCTAGTCCATTCCTGATGCAACAACCTTGACTTTACTGCTTAAACAGATACTATGCTTTGGAGGCCGTCAATCCAAAGTTTTTAATGTCCTTTATTTTGTACGTGATGTGTCCTAACTCAGCAATAAAACATGCTTAGTTTTCCGTGAAATAATAGATTACTATTTATACTGTATGCTTTTGGGTACAATTTTGACCGGTCTACACTGTCCTCTCATCTGAAGTCGCTTTCCATTGCCTGTTAACAGTAAAATAAAATAATTTTGAGTTCAGTTCTAGTTTGACACCCCTCCATATTCACACACAATTTATTTTTTACAGGACATTATCCCATTTCCTCCGCATCAGATAGGTATCTATACCATGAAACAAAGACCCATATAAGGATAAAAATACAGCCTCACAAAAATGCTCATTATTAGTACCGGGTTAGGTCTAACAACCTGTACAAGGCCACACCATCGAGCTACTAGTCACGTTTAACAAGGCGTCCTTGTTACTTTATGGTGTTTCCTTCTACGTTCATTACTATGCCATTCAGTTCACTCATTCGGTCACGTACGAATTCTGCTCACGTCCGACTGTTTATACGACATGTTTATTGGAAAATTGTGTGTTTATAAGATCTACTTAATACGTTTGTTTGGATCTTTGCCAGAGAGTTAGTTTAGTGTTTTGTTTTTATTGTGTATTTGGGACTGCTTTACCACAGTATGAACTACTTATACATATTTCTAGTTACGTCGTTTCTTAAGCACCAGTTATTATTGCCTTGAAAGAAAAATTATGAACTTACCGGTAAAAATTGTTAATGGATAAACAATTAGTTTTTTTAATTAACTTTTTACGAGCGCGTAATTTCACAAGTTTTTATTTTTATGAGTTTAACCTAGTATACGAAGTAAAGCCCGGGTGAGGAGGTGAGGGAGTGGCCCTCACGCGCCAGCCGCTGGCGTCCCGATCCAGATTTCTGGCCACCGTAGGCGCGGGCTTGCGGGCTTGCGGACGGCGAGCAACAGCAGGGTCAAAGCCTACTGGGGCCAAGAGTTTGTTTTTGAAAGGAAAACTCGGCCCAGGAACCAACGAAGGAACAGGAGTGGGTTTTGAGCAAGTAAAAGTCTGACACAGTCTCCGCCCAAGAGCGAGAGATGTTATTAAATGATTTTCCCACCAAAAAAAATAATAATGTTTCAGGTATAAATAGATGAAATCGTTTATTTTTTTCCAAACCAAATAAACAACGATAAAGTTCTACACTAAGGAAATTCCACAGATAAGGGAATATAAACTAGTTTGGCGAATACCTAGTAACGATAGGTTCACATTCACGTCAATTGAGTCGACACGCGATGGAAAGGTATACTCTCATTTCCCATGCTGTGATGATAGTCATTAATGAGGATGCTGGTGGGAAAGGGGCATTTTGTTGTGACACGCACGTGATGACAGACTCTCGGCAGAGCAACGTGTAACATGCAGGGAGAGTAATTAACTACGAGAATAAACATCATCAAAGATACTATCTTAGCTAAAGTTAACGTCGGATTGGTCCGATTAGTATTTCCGTGTCCTATTCGCCAGGGCCGTATGTTTGCGACTGGGTACTCCATCTCGTTTAACTATATCCCGATCCCGATTTCCGGTCACCGTAGGCGCGGGCTTGCGGACGGCGAGCAATGGGTAGCTTGCCGTCCTATCGTCCGGTAACCGTCCGGATCGAGCCCAAGTCGTCAACGGCGCGTAATGTCCACGCGCGCCTAAAGGAGAAGTCAGCAAACCGTAGGAGCCCAACAGGGTCGAAGCCTACTGGGGCCAAGGGTCTGCTTTTGAAAGGATGACTCGCATCTGGTATGAAAGGCAACGAAGGAACAGGAGTGAGTTTTTAGTCAGTAGGTGTCTGACACACCCCCCCGCTCCGCCCAGGACTATTTTCCAACCAAAAAAAATTAGGCTAATTAGTTAGTGAGTGGGTCAGCACTTAGCCTTTTATACAGATTATTTATACAGATTAATAGTCCAGCATGAATTTTGAGGTTTTTTTGGGGTTCCGTACCTCAAAAGGAAAAAACGGATCCCTTATAGGATCACTTTGTTGTTATTTATCTCAGGAACGCGTGGAGGTAATAATAATAATAATATGTTTTATTGAATTTTTTGATTTACATAAATATTTATACATTAAGGGCTTAATCTAGAGGTAAAGGTACAAAATTGTATTCTACCTGAACTAGGTATAAAACCTGTATCTCAGGTAACTTATTAAAGTGCTTATATGTTAATAAATATAACTAAAATTCATTAAACTTAAAGTAAATAACTTATGAACAATATTATTTCAAATTTATGACGAATACTGTGCTTAGTCAACAAATCTTCATCATCGTAAGACATTATTGTGTCACAACATTACATTATATTTTTTTGCAAAGTAACGATTTTGTAAACTAGTTTTTATTAGCACAATCAGTAAAATTGTTAAAATAAAATTGGTACTAGGTATATAATTTATTAGTAACATTATGCAATAAAACTCGAATGGGTAACAGAAAACAAAAACGACGTCGCTATTTACGTGTCCTCATTATAATCAGTAGAATTTATGAGTCTTGTCTCAGCAAATTTCCTAGCCGGGCAGTCTTGATCGCCTGTCTTGTGATTACATGGTTTATTGAAACGCATGCACGTTGCACACTGTGACTGATCAGCTGTTTTATCGCACAGCATCCACTGATGGCCTTGTTCACCACAAAGAGCACATGTATAGACAGCTTCGCGACAAGTCTTCGCAGCATGCCCGTACTGTTGACATTTAAAGCACCTGGTCACAAGTGTGAAGTCCCTCACTGGGCAGGATGTCCAATTAATAAATACTCGGCTTTGGTTTATAAGCGCCTTTCTTATGCTAGCCGTTACTTCTAGAACATAATTGCATGTAGGTCCCTCTTTATTACCCGACTTGTGACTTAATTTTATAGAGGCCAAAAAAGAGTCACGGGGTAAATTAGGCAGCTTGTCAGCCAGGTTCTGCTCATAAATGCAATCGTACACTTCCTGGTCACTTAACTCAGTCGATACTCCTATTACTACAATTCTCGGTCTTCTCTTATAGGGCTCTTCCACTTTCAGACCGGAACCACTTAGTTGAAATGATTTCCTAAGTTTCTCTATATCGTCTTTTGTCTCCGTGCTAATGATAACACCTCCGTTTTTTGTTTTGCGCAATCCTCTAACGTGTAATTTCATTTGTTCAGGACGTATTATTTTTTGGACAAGCGATTTCGTATCGTCACTCGATAAATTGCAATAGAGCTAAGGTTATTGGGACGTAAATAATTATTTTTATTAGTTTTGACTATGTCAGCGAATGAAATTTTATCTGCCATCGTTGGTTTGGTCCAATTTTCTTGAATGCTTGTTTGAATGGTGTGCTGGAAATTTTCAAGGCAGTTTGTCAGGTCGCATTTTTCTTTTATCTCTCGAACAGAGTTTCCCACTTCCTTAGCCTTTAACTTCAAGTTCTGGTAAAAAACTGCCATCTGCGAAACGCCATGTCCTATCTTGCGCGACAGGGAGCTGATCTTCAGCTTTTGATCGGAATTTAACTTTCCTTCTTGAGCTATGGAACAGACTTCGTTCAGGTATTTTTCTATTGAGATCAACCAATTACTAATGTCACTGGTGTCCACCGTTTCAAATTTTTCTTCAAGTGCATGGGATGGAGGAGTTGGGATACTCCGAGGGCTCTTTTCCATATCTGACATAATAGTTAGTCAAACACTCATAATTATTTACTTGAAATTAATTACTAACTTCGCAAAAAAATGCGCGATTTATTTTCTAGGTCACAGATTACTTAAAGATATTTTAACGTCAACACACGTCCGTTCTACTTGATTCACCAATCACCAATCAGGTATCGAGTTGAAATTAAAACCATTTACTCAAGTGTGAGTGAAAAAATCAAACTTCTGAGTTAACGAAAAAAAAGATCAGGCCGTTTATGTCGCATTAAACGTGTATTTCGATACTCATGGGAATCTAATTTCATAGGGTACGTCCCGCTGACTTAGAATCCTTAAATTTGGCATGAAGCAACAATTCTGAATTTCTTACAGCACAAGTATAGAAAAAATCTAAAAACTGTAAATTTGTAGTTACGTCATGTGTATCGTTCCGACTCGCACTTGCCTGGGTTTTTTTTACAGTCATCGCTGATTTAATGGCACTTTGTCTAGTCGTCTAAGAAACTACCTACTTCTTTTTCTACCTACTTAAATCTTTCAATACAAATGTGTTATTCTTGTTATTTAAATAAGATAATACAGTTTGAAAAGGTATCAAAGAACGTTGAGTTCACCAGTTCATCCGCCTGCTCGTTTCTAGGGTAGCATAATTGATAAACGAGAGACGTTCTCCTCCCCCGCCCATTGGTAAGTTAATGATGACTGTGTGCACATCTAGGCTACTGAGCAGACGAGCACCAACGAGCTGAATATTCATTATAAGCGCAACAATAAATACCCACACATACGAAGCATATAAAGTGGTCGATGCCCTTTATTTAGTGGATCACTCGGCTGTAGTGTAGGTATCGACGACGAAGTGCCCACAACTCTTAGCTGTCGAATTCAAAAAAATCCAAATACAGAAACAATCTTTTAATTTCATAAGAAGTAAAAAAAATGTAATTTTTTTTATAATTATTCTGTTTTAATTATTATGTGGCATTAAAATATTATATGATAGTATAAATTTTATAAAAGTGTCCAAAGCAAGTTAGGAGGTAATACCATAAATTGACACATTACTTAGAAAGTGTTTCCACAATTTATTTTTATGCAGTTGCAACTCAATATCCGCAATAACCAATTTCAATCAAAAGCGCTTAAACTAATTTTCCCGAAAAATGCCAGTTAGAAGGCACTTCACCACCGATATGTAACAAAACGTGGTTTAGATAATTGCTTGCGTTCTGTTTTAAAAAAAGTTGTTGCCCCACACTAGGAACTACTCCTGTATCGTGGGTGGTGTTCAAAAACTTGTAAACTTACATAAACAAGAAGACACCTGGATCCGTACCATGACGTTTAAAGTAAGATTGTTTCATTCTTATTTCCCGTGTGGGTAAGAGATGGCGCTAGACAACCTGTATAGCTCTGTCTCTTACCCACACTGAAATAAGAATGAAACAATCTTACTTTGAACGTCATGGTAACCCCCTAGAACCGGAACACCTACCTATCTGTAGCCCCAATTTAAATATGAAATAAAAAATATTTGGTTTTAAATGTTTATTTTTTTTGGGATAAGTGTTTCTTAAAACAAAAAAAAAAATTAATTACCATTCTAACCTATCTAAAGTCACTATTGTATATGTATTGTGTAACCCACAATGTTATTCACATGTTACTTATTCAAGATTTTATATAAGAAGTATATTTTTGCTTGCCTGGTGAACTTTATTTACAAATGATAAATAAAATAAGTACATGGTTAAGAGAAATGTTTCAATAAAAGATCCCCATGGGTGCTAAAGGGGGTGGTAATGCATATTAATGAAGACCGCCATCGTACCCATAGATTTAAGTTTGTGTGGAAAATTATGTTACTATATTGATGCACAATAAACTTTATTCTATTCTATCTACTAGGTATATATTATTTTGACATTGTCAAGAAATCAACAAGTAAATAAGGTAAAATAAATGATTAAAATAAGTATTTTGATGTACCAATACCTTGTCACTAAAAAATTACACAATTTTCATAAAATTCATTATGTGTCGTGAAATCCTTTGGAGATAATAACATTTTATGAAGTTACCTACACACTTCCCCACCTACCTTAATAACAAATGATTAGTTTTCCCATTTGACTTTCACGCCGTACATACCTTACATAAATAAAAATCATAAAAAACACCTACATACCCACTTAATGTACTTAATATTCAGAAAAAATCTTTCGCCAAAAACTGTTTTGATTGTTTTCCGCTATTATCTCGCTAAACAAAACAAACAAAAATCAAAACAACACACATATGAGATCTTAAGATCGACAACAAATGACTGTCAAATAACACAACAAACTCACTGTGTACTTAGCTGACTAGGTACCTACTCGTGACGCAAACTATCCCACACTGTCTTTTGTTTCACATATTTTAATCACCAAGCGCTTAAAGAACAATTGCTCGCAAACTCAATAAAAACATTTTTATGATTATGTGATATCTCCAGTACCTACCAGCACACGGAACAAAAGACGATCTATCTTCATAATTTATGAAACTACACTATGTCCCAAGCGCGGTCCGCTCCTAAGAACGTTAAAATTATGTTATTTGCTTAGCAAATAAATCAAAATGATTGTCAAACCACTCACGTTTAGCGTTTGCGCAGCTGCGGACTTGAGAATAACTGCGCGTTGCATCTGCCCGCTTGGTGCATTTAGCTGTGTACTATGGATAGCTGTGCATAAGTACGATGTGAGCCTACCTATAGCGCTAATGGCCTAGTATTCCCACGCATGCCCTGTGCTCCCCTATTTCCCAATGCAGACTAGGGTTGCCATTTTAAGGTCAGTTTCTCAATTTAAACTGGACGTTATTTTTATAGGAATAAGATATTAAGTTTTAAACCCCCATTTTAAATTCCGAAAGTTACCTTTGAGATTTATACATTATTTTGCCTGATTATTATATTTGTTAAAAATGTAAGTAAAGTTATAGTAAGTACTCGTATAAAGACGTTTTTTGACTTACTCGCATTGTTTGGACTACAAGGTGAGCACAGTGGTTAAGCGATTAGCTACTGCGCTGCATGTCGCTGGTTAAATTTCCGCATGGATCAAATATTTGTAAGTCCTGCAGACAGTTGTTCCAGTTCTAGGTGTCTTGTGTATGTGAGTATCTAAACATGATTGTGAACGCACCCACGATACCTAAAGAAGTGACTCCTCCTACTGTGTGAGACAACGTTATAAAACATAAATAAATTAATCATCATCATCATCATTTCAGCCGAAAGACGTCCACTGCTGGGCATAGGCCTCCCCCAAGTGTCGCCACAATGAACGGTCCTGTGCGCCTCGCATCCATCGGACTCCCGCAACCGTTACCAAGTCATCGGTCCACTTTGTAGGAGGCCTTCCAACGCTACGTCTTCCGGTACGTGGTCCTCATGCCAGAACCTTTCGGCCCCAACGGCCATCCGTAAATAAATTAGAATGATTTAATTAGGATTATTTCATCCTTTACGGATACACCGTGAATATACGGTTGCCACACCGTGCCGGTTACCAACATTTTAATTGAAAAAATTTAAATAATACACAATCTTTCCAGCTATCTTTGTGTGGCCCATTTCACAGAAACCGTTAATTTTCCGAGATAAAAAGAGCGTAAGTACATAAACTGTGGAAGTTGGAATTAATGAGATTACAACTATGTTATCTTTCAAATGAACATTTCTAAATTTAATTTCTATGTAAAAAACCTAAACAAACCTTAATATTGAAAAGGTCACGTTTGACGTTTGATCAATGATTGCATCTCTGCTTACCATCAAGTGGGATCGCAGTCAAGCACTGGTTTATATGAATTAAAAAAAAAACAATCTCACCTGATGGTACCTAAGCGATGATATGGTTGACAATGGAGCAAACTTGACTAGAAGTAGGTACCTTCACTATTGACTAAAAAACCCCCATGTTCTGTCAAAAAACCCCGGCAGGGTTCTCCTTAGCTGCAGTGCTATTCTCTAAAAAAAACAGCCTTGTGCGCAGCGCTGGTCGCTGCGACGAAATCTAAATAGGTAGGTACATTGGATTTGTATGTGATTTGAATGTTCTTAATTGGATTTTGTCGCTGTGGCCAGCGCTGCCTCAAGGCTGTTTTCTTAGAGAATAGCACTGCTGTACTCATACCAGGCCAGCAGGCCTGGCGCACAATTAACACTGTAGGGCATAAATCTGTACCTACGCTGCGCGACCTCTTTGGCGTGGTTAGTTCAGTAGAATATCACACGCGTGTCGACCTGCCGCTGGACGCATGCTAACAAAAAATATTTTCGACCTCTTTATCGAATACTCTATCGAGTTTTAATTTCAAATATTTGTGACATTTTATCACGTAACAAGTCAATGACCTCAAAAATCATTCAATATAAGTAGACCTCCCAGTACTAGTGTCTACCTTACTAATGCAAGGTCAACATATACTGGAATTACATCTTACAAAATGTTAATTATTATGTATAATAACGTCTTAAACGACCTACCCTTTAAAGATTATATATGAACGCAAAGCTAACGCACATACTAAACCAACAAAGTTATATAATTTTGCGGTGTTACATTTATAAATATAACCTTTCTACCCTCTTGGGTGTCATTATAAGTAGTCCTTTTTTAGATACAGAAAGGTTAGGCTTTATGAATCGAGCTTTTTTTTTTCTTCGAATAACTCCCAGCTAATAGACCACAGCAGTTACCAGACAGTGGCGGCCTTAGGGGGTGGCGAACAGGGCAATCACTTCATTTTAATTACCTATTTCATTATGCTATGCCGTACTTCTAGGGGTCCGATGATAGAACGGGTTTGGCGGAATTAAGTTAGCAATTCTGACGCACGTTACCCGAAATAGGCTAAAAACCGATAGGCTAGCACCTCGGCGTCGATGCTCCTAGCTTGACGAGTGCATCATTGTCGATAATCCTCTTGAAGCTACTCCAATTCCCAGAAAATGCACGGTTTTTAAAATATAGACACAGGAATGAAAGCAGTGAAGCCGCGGGTTAAGTTAGTTTTAACTATATCCAAGATTATATACAGACGACTCCATAGATTACGGAACCCACAACCCATAAGTGGATGATCATCATACAAAAAGGCCTATCTCCTTAGGGGGCTCGTATAATAGCTACGAGTACATTAAAGTGGTAACATTCCAGCTTATGTTTTTACTCATTCCTTCTGTGTAGCCAACCAACCCTGGCTGCATCCTATGAAGGTAACTCGAATAACTTCATTCCGATGCGCGGAGCGACCTCACGCATATAATGTTTTTACTCTGTGGTTGCAATGGGCCTACTTGTTTTAATTTATGATGTCCTTATGTTGAAACTATGTTAAGGAATATTACTTGAGAATTGAGGGAATAGTTTTTATAACACAGGAGTGTTACAGCAAGTTAGATGAACATGAGCTCGCATAGCTGAGTAACTTCAAGCTTACATAGCCTACTTGACATAGTTTAGGACTTGGACTAATAGAAAATGGGACTTGTAGGGACTCACTAACTATTTCGACTATACAGGGTTGAGGTTTCGAGTACTGCCCTTCCCAAACAAACCTTACCTTCGGATTTTGGACGTTTTCGACTTAAAGAGGTTCTAGTTTATACCTCACGTAACACAACATCTCACCTATACCCCTTGAAGAGCAGAGGTAGGTTAAGACGTATCTGTAGTAGTACCCAATTTCGTCAACTGTGTTGGATGTCCCACAAAATAGTTTTTTTTTTACGTTATCCCACACTAGGAATTTATATATCTATTAATCATAGTTATTATATTATTTTGCATACATAATACATACATAATATCTTAGTTGGGTAACACATTATGAAGGCCACAATGATGGAAACGTAACCATACTACTTCATAAAAAATCGTGTAGGTGAAGTGTACCATAACTCCAATCCGGTTTTTACAATAGGATTCCTTCGTGGGACGCTGTTTATAACGATATGATACATTATAAATAAACATTATACTTAAGGCATACTGAAAGTTTCTGGATTCTGATAAATAAGATTAGATATAAGACTTACGATATATTTATTGTTTTTCAAAGTATATTCCCTTGCAATTAATGCATTTTTGCATTTTATGAAACCATTGTACAAAGCAATTGGACAAGTCTCCTTTAGGAATCTCTTCAATGGCTTCATGGAACGCATTCACCGCTGATTCAGGGCTCACGTAACGTTTGCCTCTAAGTTTGTCTTTAATTTTTGTTGTTATAGTGATAGCAGAAATACATCATCTATGAAAATTTCAATTGTCTAACTATCACGGTTCATGAGATAAAGCCTGGTGACAGGCGGACAGACAGACAGATGTATGGACAGCGGAGTCTTAGCGCTATATTTCACCGGTACTCCATGGAGGCGCGACCTTCGCCGCTACCATCCAAATATAGTCCCAGTGAAATATAGCCCTTAGTAATAAGGGTCCCGTTTTACCCTTTGGATACGGAAGGCTCTATAGAGAGAACTTGCGCACTATTTAGTTTTATCTGTGGGATACCAAAACTAAAAAGTGAAAAAATATGAAAACCTTTTTACAATAAAAGACAACCAACTTAAAAAAAGCTAATAAATGCAACACAACTTTAATTTCGAAAGTCTTCACTTTGCCCTACGCTCGTGACATTTTACGTTTATTTAAGTGCTCTCTACCGATGTAATCACCGTACTTGCCGGAAAATCCAAATCGACGATAAAGTGACCATGCAGTTAGTTTACAAAGCTCAAACCGCTTTCTTGGAGTTGAGTTCAAAAGCACCGCGCGTCACTTGGGGCGAGGGGAGGCCACGTTGTGGTCACCGTAGGTCTCTAATATTTTGCATATTCAGTGCAGTAAAGGGGTTAATTTTTTTCTATAGTAACTGGCATAGACACCCTAACGCGTTTTTTTTAATACGCAATGTAACAGCTCTTGATGAAACACGAACTAAGACTAGCGCTTTCAATACCGGTATTCCGGGCTCCCGTAATACCGTGATCACGGTATTACAAACATAAGTACATATTTTTGCGGTTTGTTGTAATTAGTAGTAGGAAATTATATTACGTGTTATAATTTACGATATGATGTTACTCTCACAATTATATTTGCAAGCGCAAGTGCCTACTCTTATGTCTGGTTCTCCATCTCGCGCCAGACACGCCACAATTGCAGCCTTAAGTCCCATCTTTGAAAAGTGATTCCCTTTCCAAATTATTCAGGTCCTCACCGGAGTCTCACTTTCGTCATGCGAAAGAGTGATTGTGAAAGCTTCTATAAGATATTTACTATGAAATAAAAGATCAAATCCCTTACTTAGAATCGTTTACGCATGCGTCGGGAGTCGCGAGGGACGAGGGGAAGAAGAGTGGCTGTCGCCGTAGCTCACTACGTTCGAACTACGCGTCAGTTTTGACGAAGGCGGAGCAGGGAATACTTCTCTGCCTTCGTCAAACCCCCAAAAACCCGAACATAACAAAAGCTTAAACCAATTGGTATAATTTGAAAAGGGTTGTTTATCGGGTAGATTATTTTACTATATAAAATATTGTCCAATGTAAAAAATAAATTTTGAATTTTGTTTAAATTTTGATTAGTTAGAAAAATAAATAGAAAAAAAAAAAAGATTGCTTTTACCAATTTACAACCAGTATTAACCTATCTTTGTGTAAATAAGGCCCTTAAAAAATAATAAATTATATTTATTTTCCAAATAAGGTTTAAAAAATAATTTTACACATCAATTTAAGCTAGATGAGGCCGGTGATAATATTTGCAATTATTGCTAAAAGCAGTTGGTAATTTTTTTTATGGGAAGAATTACAAACCGTGTGCTTACAAATAATTATATGAATAGAATCTCGGTTGATATAAAATCTGAATTCAAATGTATTTTCGCGCGTATCTATTTTGATTTTCGAGTTCGTGTGTTTTCTTATGAGCGTTCACTCGAAATTACGCGCTATTTGGCCAAAAACTATGATTCAAACCTGTTTATATCCATTAATGATTTATTGTATATTAGTAAAATAACCACCACGATATGCGCTTTCCTAAAAAAATCTGACTGGTCTTTTAGTCAAAGATAGTTAGTATAGGGTTTTAAGGGTTTTAACGAAGGCGGAGGAGTGTTCATTACTCCGCCTTCATCAAAACTGACGCGCCGGACGGACGTAGTGAGCTACGGTGGCTATAACCTGACCTCCCCTCGTCCCTCGCGGCTCCCGACGCATGCGTAAACGACCCTAAAAAAGGTATTGAACTTCTTTCTATAGAAGCATACATAGTCACTTTATCACCTTTTTTTTTAGAGACCGTATCTTGAAGTAACTGAAAATATGATTTTAGGACTCAAGTAAAATATGACTTGGGATGTAGTAAAGAGTTTTCAATGACGTCTTTAATTCTAAATATTTTGACCACGGCACTCGGCACTTATCAAATACTATAATAATATCAGAACAAATTTTTGATTGATTGAATATCGCTAACTCAAATGTACGTATTTCATTAGGTGCGGCTACATTATAGATAAAATCAATAGTGATTAGGTGGCATTGCTAGCTTTTATAGAATATTCAAACTCCTTGATCGAACCGTACACTCAAAATATATTTTAGATTTAAACAGATTATAAAATAAATATTAAAAAAGCCTGCGATAAATCGCCTTCTTGTACTTAAAATACACCTTCTTAATAACGAACAGATGTTTTTAGCGATGGCAAATAAATTTTTAAGGGTTTTAACGAAGGCGGAGAAGTTTTCGCTGCTCCGTCTTCGTTAAAACTGACGCATTGGACGGACGCAGTGAGCTTAAGTAGCAGTGGCCCTACCTCCCCAACCCACTTGAAAACTTACGCGCATGCGTATATGACCTTAAGAGCGTTCACTCGAAATTACGCGGTATTTGGCCAAAAACCATGATTTTCTAACCCGTTTATCCATTAATGAATTATTGTACAAACATGTGATTTACCAATAACATTAGGAAATAATAGTAATAGTTAAGTAGGATTTTATTTAAATTTATAGCACGCTTCTGAACTATATTCACATATGTAAATAGCGTTTTTTTTTATTTTACTTTCAGAGCCAATTTCGAAGCTTGACAACTTCTACAGTTCTAATAGAATTTACAAACAAAAAAAACAAACCAATAACTAAAATCCTTAACAAAATATTTATAGAAAAAAAATCATTGATTTAGTTTACTAATTAAGAAAATTAAAATAAGAAATTATGGGTAAATAAAATGATCATTAGCACTGATTTTAATAAATATTACAAATCTCGGCTTAATTTTTGCTTAATTAAGTTAAATCAGTGCAAATCATCATTTTATTTACCCATCATTTCTTAAATAATTTGATAATGTTTTTATTAAAATTTTCCTAATTAGTAAACTAAATCAATTAATCTTTTTCTATAACTAATTTGTTAAGGATTCTAGTTACTGTTTTGTATTTTTTTTTTATTAATTCTGTTAGAACTGTAGAAGTTGTCAAGCTTCGAAATTGCCTCTCAAAGTAAAATTTCGGTTAAACTTTCCATTATGGACCGTCGATTTAAGGGTCGGAGTGGGGAGAGAGGGGAGGGGGGGAGGGAAAGCTACCCCCCTGTACCATTCCCTACCCGCGCAAACCCTTGGTTACGAAGATATTCATGTTTAAAGTTTGAGGTTAGGTTAGGTTAAAACAATAATTTCCATCGATTTAAGGGTCGGGGAGTAGTGGAGAGGGAGGGCTACATCCCTGCACCATCCCCACCCCGCAAAACCCCATGGTTATGGAGATATCCATGTTTAAAATTTGAGGTTAGGTTAAGTTAGAACACCAATTTCCATCGATTTATGGGGCGGTTTGGGCCTAAATCATAATGGCTTTTAAGATTAGAAGGGGATTTGGCGTAGATGGTCACAGTTCTAACCTAACCTAAACCAAATGATTCACTAACATTAGATGGGGATCTAGTCACAGTTCTAACCTAACCTAACCCAAATGATTCACTAACACAGTCATACCAACGCAACTTGCAAGGGCAGCAAAAACAAACGGACGATGACTGACATGACGAATATAAAACAAAATGGTCTCGCTTTACGTTCCGTTCCGTTACTCAGTGAAAACAAATATTTGTTATTTTTTATGTAAATAGTCAATGTAATTGCTTGTTACTGCATGGTTTTTGTGCACATTAATTACATACGTAATTTAATACGTAAAAATAAAATTATATTTAAAAAAATATATGACAAAATTAAATGAAACAAACCCCAAACAAGCGTGGACGCTTAACGAAACGTGAAACGTCAACTTTGACATCTACAGTGACAATTTATCTAACCTAAATGGCGTATTAATTTACAATTTTTATGGAACTTTGGAAAATTATATCTCGTAAACGGTAAGTTTGCGCAACTTAATATTTTGCAAAAAGCTTTCTATTTATGAGTACTATCTACAATAAAAAAATAAACTTCCAAATCGACGGTCCATAAAGGAAAGTTTAGCCAAAATTTCAAAACCTCTATTTACATTTATGTGAATATAGTTCACAAGCGTGCTATTAATTTTAAAAAATCCTACTTAACTATTTAGACAAGAATATTTCCTAATGTTATTGGTAAATCACATGTTTGTACAATAATTCATTAATGGATAAACGGGTTTGAAAATCATGGTTTTTGGCCAAATACCGCGTAATTTCGAGTGAACGCTCTTAAGGTCATATACGCATGCGCGTAAGTTTTCAAGTGGGTTGGGGAGGTAGGGCCACTGCTACTTAAGCTTACTGCGTCCGTCCAATGCGTCAGTTTTAACGAAGACGGAGCAGCTAAAACTTCTCCGCCTTCGTTAAAACCCTTAAAAATGTATTTGCCATCGCTAAAAACATCTGTTCGTTATTAAGAAGGTGTATTTTATGTACAAGAAGGCGATTTATCGCAGGCTGTTTTAATATTTATTTTATAATCTGTTTAAATCAAGGAGTTTGAATATTCTATAAAAGCTAGCAATGCCACCTAATCACTATTGATTTTATCTATAATGTAGCCGCACCTAATGAAATACGTACATTTGAGTTAGCGATATTCAATCAATCAAAAATTTGTTCTGATATTATTATAGTATTTGATAAGTGCCGAGTGCCGTGGTCAAAATATTTAGAATTAAAGACGTCATTGAAAACTCTTTACTACATCCCAAGTCATATTTTACTTGAGTCCTAAAATCATATTTTCAGTTACTTCAAGATACGGTCTCTAAAAAAAAAGGTGATAAAGTGACTATGTATGCTTCTATAGAAAGAAGTTCAATACCTTTTTTAGGGTCGTTTACGCATGCGTCGGGAGCCGCGAGGGACGAGGGGAGGTCAGGTTATAGCCACCGTAGCTCACTACGTCCGTCCGGCGCGTCAGTTTTGATGAAGGCGGAGTAATGAACACTCCTCCGCCTTCGTTAAAACCCTTAAAACTCTATACTAACTAGCTTTGACTAACAGACCAGTCAGATTTTTTTAGGAAAGCGCATATCGTGGTGATTATTTTTTTACTAGTTTTTTTTTACGATTTGGATAAATTGCCAACGTGACGTACGTTGGCAATTTCAAAATCTTACAAAATCATTTACAAAATTATGTACAAATCAAAGAAACAATTCAAGACCAAAGTCCTTGAAATTGTGCTTCTTTGATGACGTACGTTGGCGATTTTTCTTAGGATTATTTACGCATGCTTGTGGAATCAAAACAATAAGGAGAGGTCGTTCATGGCAATGAGGTGACTGTGCAAGTTTTCTCCCCTTAGAGTCGATTACGCATGCGTCGGTTGTCGCGAGGGCGAGGGAAGTCCGGCTAATGCCGCCGTAGCTCACTACGTCCGGATAACGCGTCAGTTTTGATGAAGGCAGAGCAGCGAACACTTCTCCGCCTTCGTTAAAACCCTTAAAAGATAATATTTGCAGTCGCTAAAAATATTCGGTAATTTTTTAGAGAAGGGTTACGTACCGTGAGCTTGTAAATATTGTGAATAGGAATCTTGATCGATACATTTAAATCTGAATTCAAATGTATTTTTTTAAGTTCCAAATCCGTGTATTATGATAAGGTCATTTACGCATGCGCAGAGTGTAAGCGTAAGTAGGGGGAGGTGGGATTGTTTCCACAGTAGCTCGCTGCGTCCGTCGAACG
Source organism: Mythimna pallens (assembly GCA_961205895.1). Lineage (NCBI taxonomy): Eukaryota > Metazoa > Arthropoda > Insecta > Lepidoptera > Noctuidae > Mythimna > Mythimna pallens. The sequence continues at coordinate 30,623,584 of OY540824.1, forward strand.
CGTCAGTTTTAACGAAGGCGGAGCAGCAAACACTTCTCCGCCTTCGTTAAAACCCTTAACAATCATATTTGCCATCCGTTATCGCTAATTTTGTGCTGTTTGATGGTTTTTAGTTGGGTTGAAACGCAAGCGTGCCTTTTTATTTTTTGATGAAACTGAACTACACTAGTATAGGCAGAAGACATTCGAATTCTTGTACACATGTAAAAAATTCTTTTTACAAAAAAAAACCGACATATACATATAAAAACTTTAATTTCAGAAGTCGGTGTTAAATAAGAAACAAACAATACCGAGAAACATCGACTTTCGAAATAAAAGTTATTTTGATCCCTTTAGTGTGTTTTTTTACTATCAACAACTCATCTGATGATGAAGCCGGAAGGTGGAAGGTAGACACGGGAACTTCATTATAAAAAAAATGTGTCCTAGCAGTGTTTGGGTTAATTGGAGTTGTCATGAGAAATAGGCGCTCTGTTTATAGTTATAACAAATAAAAAGGGTGAAATATAAAAGTATTTACAATAAAAAAAAAAAAACAGAATTGATAACCTCTTCCTTTTTTGAGGTCGAAAAGAAAATATTTTATGGATACAATTCTGTCAATTGTAAAATCCTATATTGTTTAAAGCATTATGGGTTTATGTTCGGAATGCCGCGAGCTATCTGTGCGACAGTCCGAACATGAATGAGGTGCGTTATACAGACAGACATGCGACGCGATAATTTACCGAGGGTAAGGGCATGCGCAGTAACGACGGGGTGAAGGAATGAGTAGGGTGTATAAGGGGTGCAACGGGGGAGACCGGACCGTTGCCGCCTAAATATGCAAGCAATTTATTTATTTGCTAAATTAAATATGTGTTTTTAGCTCTGAATAAATCCTCAATAACAACAAAGTTTTAAAGCTTCAAATCTGCTAATGAAAGAGAAGTCCGACTTGGTCTTTGACGTCAAAGGCCGCAACAGAAAACGGTGTCTAGGCGAGAAAAACAAATTTTATTTGTTTAAAATTGTTATTATGGGACTTTCTTCTTTTTTATCGGCAATCTGACCGGCCAATTTTTATATTTGTTAAAAAAAAAGTAAACATGTGATTTCTATAATAAAACGTATTTAAAATTTTTGCCTCGTTATTGCAGATTTAAAAAACATAATAATGCATCGAAGTATTAGTTGGAAATTTTGTTTTATTTAAATTTTGTAGGAATGGTAACAAAAAATTAACAAAAAATTAACCTAGCTTCTTTGGATGGAATTCTTAATATAAACTTTTAAAAACTGTTATCCAATACCACTCTGTCACATTTTTGCTTCTTAAGACAAAAAACTTTTTAATGTTATAAAAACCTTCCAATAAAATAACTTGAAAATCTAGTGAACACTTTTATTGTTTAGTATACAATACTAGATACCGTTACTTTTGTAAATATTAACAATAAACTGGATCATACACTACTTTGAACTTAAATTATAAGTGGGACAAAGTTGTGATACAGTGGTTAACGAAATGATGGAGTGGTAAATAATTATTAGACGCCGAAAAAAGTTCTTTGTAACCGTTTTAAAGTTTAGAAAATTATAATAAATTATAACATTTCTTAATGGTATTTGATAAAATAGTATATTTTCTGTTTTTTTCTTCGCCCTGTCCATTTTCTTGACACTTTACTTTAACAAAATAATCGACAATATAATAACCAACATAAGAAAACTAACAATCCTCTATTATGAAAATGAACTTTGGCTCTGAGTTCCATACAAAAACGAACACTCGGTCACGAGTTATACCACTTCGTCACAGTTTTTGTGACAAAAGCGCCTCGTGACAGAGGTGTAAAATAGTAATGTTTCAGATTCTCAGCATTTGCCTATTTATGATTTACGCATAAAACTGCGCATATATGAAATATTTATTAGGAACCAATAAAATAATATTAAAACAGAAATTACAATAACATTTGGAAGTAATAACTTACGTGACAGAGCAGTCGCTGAATAAACACACGCACCTCCTTTTACTGTTTGTGAGCGACTGACTGATATCACCGTGGTGTAGGAACGCATAGCGTGGGTCCGGAGTGGAAGGGGACTATGCTTTCGTCTAGTGACAAAGGTTAAAATTACTAACGCACATTTTGTACCATAAAATAAGTGACAGAAGGTAGCAACAAAAATCACTAATAGACAGCCAGTAATTTTTTTTTTTAAATTTAATAATAGAAACATTAAAAAATATTTCTTTTTATTAATTTAATAACAACGTTTATGTAGTTTAGTCAATGTTTTTGGATATAAACTTTTAATGTTTTTTTTTTACGACAGCAGTTTGTTTACAGAGAGACACACTTTATTTGTATGTAAAACACCTACGTCACGCTTTTTATATACTTTGCCACAATTTTTTTTTTTTAATATTAATAATTAAAGTCTAGTTTTTATGGTATTCTAATTGTTGTAGTGTCAAGTGTCTATTTGTAAAAAAAAGAATAGGAAATTTGGTATTTTGGAGCAATAAAAGTTTTTTTTTGCGGAGAAGACACGTCGTTGTCGATAAAAAAGCAGGTCTAGTAGATTCTGCTGAAATATCAGAAAAAGTGCAAATTATCATCCCTCGTAGTGGTAGCCGCTTAATTAACCGAAGAACATTCGTCCTGCCTCACAGTCGAACTATGTATAGGCAACTCTTCTCCCATAAGCCGCATGCTATCTTTTGCCAATTCTATTCGTGGTGATGTAGATGTCTTTGCTGGTTCTGTAGCCTCAATAAAAAATAAAACTCAAAAACTTAATGTTATGATATTTTTAGTTTTGTTTATAATTTTAAATATTTTTTGCATTCAAATGATCAATTTGTAGGATTTTATTAATAGTACCTAAGTTGGATTATTTTACGTGTCCATGTTAGATTTGCATCTAGTAGGTGTCAATCAGATATATTATGTGTTTTATTTTATGGATGCGTGATTACAACAAAAATAAAAAAAATTCGGTTGCTTTCCTACCAATTTTGATATTTTATTCACAACTACTATTCTATTTCTGTCTATTAATTGGTAAATTGGTTAGGTAACAAATATTTTTTTCGTCCATATTCCCTGTACCGATACAACGCATTAGTTAAAACCCTCAATCAGAAATAATAATAACATTCTTCGATTAAAACGCGATAAGATTTTTGTTAAAAAAATCGTTTCATAAAATGAACCGAACTGATTTTTTTGAAAAGGCAACCCTTTTCTCAAATAAACATGTACGATAAAAATTAAACATAAATCAGTCATTTAGGCTCGAGCAAATTTTTTTGAAAACCGCATTCGGTGGTCTGAAAATGAGCAAAAACTCATGGTGCACGTTGTCTGTAGAGATTTCCTTGCTCACCTAATTTGGCACCACAGTAACGTTCATACGGTCGATTTTTATATGAACACTCTCGCACGTGGCGTTCAGTAGTCAGTAAGGTGATTTGTTTTAGGGTAGTTTACGCATGCGCGAGATGGCAAGCGTGAGGGTGAGGTCGGGTTTCTGCCGCCGGGCCCGCCGCCGTAGCTCTCTGCCTCCGACAATGCGTCAGTTTTAACTAAGGGGGACCAACGAACGGTTTTCCGCCTTAGTTAAAACCCTCAATCAAAACCCTTTACTAGCACTAATCAAAAAAGATATTTTTCAATTTGATTAAAAACGGACTTTTCAAATTGTGGAAAATTAAACATTAAAAAAAAAAACTGTTCTATTTTTGTGTTCAGTGCAGTGATTTATTTAAATGTTTTTTTTTTAATCCTCGCGCCTTACGCCAAAAGGGCTATTAAAATATTTTACATCAATAATAATATTCGGTTTAAACTAAAATAAATCGGTGAATTTTTTTTGATAATACTACACACTATTAAAATCACATAAATATTTATGAATTAATATCACAGTTATTTTTTCTATTTATTTGATCGCATTTAATACATAATGGCAAAAACAATAAATATCACACATAAACCCTAAGAAAAAAAAACGGACTCTCCATAATTTGGTCATGATAAATGTGTGGAAATATTTTAATTAAACATATATTCTACAACTATCACACAACGCCGTCTAGTCCCAAGCTAAGCAGAGCTTGTATTATAAATTATTGTATATTTATCAGTTATCTAAACTGATAAATATACAATAATTCTAAATATATACATATTATAGATAAATTACACCCAGGCACAGAACTCTCTTGGGTGGGAATTGAACCCACGACTTCTGGCATAGCAGTCAGGGCCACTAACCACTAGACCCAGGCCAGTAAAAAACATCTAAAAAAAATTTTAATTTATCGAGCCAAGCGTCAAGGAATATTTTATTTCAAATTGTCTAGGTTCTTATCGGGTCATGTTCGGATCGCCGCGACCAATTCCGGCGACAATCCGAACATGAATAACGCCCGGCAGAGAGACTGTATTATAAGCAGGGTTAGGGCATGCGCAGTAGGGTCGGTCCTGTTCGTAGAGGTGAGGGGAGACCATCCATAAATAAGCTTGATCCCTTCTAATAAGAGCTCAATACTGTGCAGGATGCTGCATGGGGCCTCTTGATGACCCTTGCAACATCTTGTCCAGAAAAAAATACCTAGCACTGGCATTCATTGCTATGACACGTTAACATTCACGTTAAGTTGCGTGTCACTTGATATGGGTTGTATTGACTTAAAAGTACGGGGACTTAATCAATCCTTAACTGCATTAAGTCTAAACAATCTGTAAATTGGACAGTAATGAAGTGAACTTGAATATTTTTTTTAATTAGTTTAATTACTATAATAATTCGAAGAATGCCATCGAAGATTGAAAAAAATATAAAATGTTTATTTAAATTTTCACCAAGTTTCCACTTCGTTTTAGTTTAAAATTTTCCAATCCATACTAATGTATATTAAGTAAAGGGTTTAGCCGGATTAGTATGACGAGTCGGCCCCCTAATGGATACCTGTATCGAAACTTATGTTTTAATATCGGCTTGATGAGTAAACACTTTGACCTTGAGATACCTATGGGAAAATATACCTGTACGCATGACTATTTTTCAAAGTAATATATTTCAAAAACTAATTAAGCTAAACAAATGAAACCAATGCGAAGCTTCAGGTTACAATAAAGAGTATATCATATATATTTTTTAAACTTTTAGTATATTTTTTATATAAAAAAATAAATAATCATCATTTTTTTTTCGTGTGCTATGAATGTTATAATCACGAAAATAATATATGTTATGTTCTTTTTACATACACTATTACACATAAAAATTGCGTGAGAAAAAAATTGGTGTTGCACCAATTTCATTCAATTTCATTTTCGAAAAATAATAAAATGTGATTTGCGCCTTATAGTTACTTCCCTTGTACTAAATATTTAGGTCCACATCACACTTTTTTTTTCCGAGAATTGCATTAGATTGTTTTTGAATATGGGTAATGTTATATGTATGTATATATGTAATATAAATGTTCAAGAGTTGGATTAAAAACTCAAAATTTTTAAAACTAAAAATACCCGACTGAGTACAAAACAGCTTTTAACAAAAAATTAAAAAAAAAAAAACAAAATAAAGTTCAGCCCAGTACTGTAGAAAGCAATTTTATCACTACTTTACAACTATACTAAATATTTAAAAATATACTTAATATACTTTGTGTTATAACCCTTGCATTGGTTTCATTGGTTTAGCTTAATTCTTTTTTTAGATATATTACTTTGAATAATAATCTTGCTTACAGGTATTTTTTCCCATATCTCAAGGTCAAAGCGAAAACTGACCGAAATATTTACATAAATTGTGTTTACTCATCATTACGATATTATAACATAAGTTTTGATACAGGTATCCATTTGGGGGCCGACTCGCCATACTTATCCGGCTATACCCTTTGAAAGTTACTCTGTCTGTCGATTACAGAGACGTACATTCACGTGTAAAAAACTCCACTGATTTTTTTATGAAATTTCGTACGAATCAAGGAAGGATTTAGGGTACTTATTATCTGTTTCGAATTCACCTCCGCAATAACTGACATACCTGCAAATATTTATTGTGTTTATTGGAAGTAAATACAATATTTACTGAAAGTACACAATCCCCTGTACTAATAAGGAGACACGACCACGCGATACAGGGTGACTTTTCTTCAATCTTTCAAGGATTGATGTTACTCATGAAAACTATCAACTTTGACTATGGGACCAACTCAACATAACAAAATTAGAGGTTCCCTACAATTTGTAAAATCATGCGAAAATTATGATTTTCAGGACAGTTGATTTTCTTCATATCGACCCATTGAAAGAAGAACATCGTAAGCGATAGTTTGTTTTTGTGGCAGAAACGAGCTTTTCCTACCATGATTGAAAGTATTTATGACACTATCATTAACATATGCCATTTTATTTTGGGAGGAGGACGCTCTTTGCTTTTGTTACATTTTATTTTGACTACTGATTCCATAATCAGGTCACTTTGCAGTCTTTAACGTGCTTTATGTTGTTGCGCCTAACTAAAAAGTATGGTTGAATTAAAATTATCCTGTAGTATATAGTGAAATGAATGTTACGTTGATTACTTTTTCTGCCAATTAATGCCAGTATCTGGTATTGTTATCTATGTATGCGCGTCGGCACAAATATTTATCTTTCATGCGTGTGAATACTAATTACGTTGATCGCTCGCGGCGCCTTCTTCAGAGCTTATAGGAGGCCCGTCTTCACTAACACTAGACACCTTAATCAATGTCTAAATAAAACCGTGCTTTGAGACTTTCAACGCTCAGCTCAGCACCGAGACTTGAAAATCCGACAAGCGTACTTTTATTTCGGCATTCATTTTGGTGTCGGTTAATGTTGGCGAAAACGGGCATTGAATATAGTTAAATATACTCATGCGTCAAGGGAATGGAGAATCAGTAAGGAAAGTGTAAAGGGTGCACGCGTCATACAGTCCCGGGATCTTTGTTTGGAGCGCGGGTGTTGTGAAGTATAGGCATAGGCGCAATAGGGCCAATAAGCGCTAGCCCTACCCCCTCGAGGCAGAAAAACACTATAAGCCAGCGACCAACGGTCGGAGCTCAGTGCAAAATGCTGCAAGGGGCCGTGAGCTACTCTTGCAGCATCTTGCAGAGAAAAATACTTGACACAGGCATTAACTTGCCTTGCGACGTTCACTAAAGTTCGGTTACGTGTCACAGCGTTACGACTAACTTTTACGTTCCGTTACTAATAAACTGTGTTCTTCATTTCGTTTGAAAAGAGTGTTTAAATACGTGTTTTTTTAAACCAAACATAAAACTAAATTTAAGCTACAGTTAACGTTTCAAAATTATTATTACTCCAGTAATAGTAGTACTTCTAACATACAATTAATTTATCCTAAATAATTGTCCTATAGGTGCCTAATCGCTATCACAATAATCATGGAGTAGGTATCACCTGTATCACGATATTCGCGTAATCGTTACGTACTACCTATGATAAAAAATATATCGAAACTATAAATAAAAACTATCATTTATTTAAGTTGCTCCATTAAAATATTTGTAAAATTATGGAATTTTACGAACCCTGTATACGAGATACTCTGCCTTTATTTAATTTGATCACAAGAAGTCAAGTTTAAGAATATAAATAAAAAAAAAAAAAAAAATGATTAAGTATCAAAAATATCAATAATTAATGTACTATCAAAATAATACCTGATTAATTGGGAATTTATGAGTAAAGAAAAATAAATATGGCATAACGAAGTATGAAGATTATTCGAAGGTCTCACACAAGGCGCGATCACCTTGAAGGCATGAGGACAAGTAAATAAATGATAAATATTAAAAATTACACTTAACGGTTTATTTATTTGTACTAGGAGAGTAGGTAATGTAGGCGTCTACCATATACGTGTAACAATGGCCGCATTGAAGGTACTAAATGTTTTGCGTCTTACTCACAGACGCTAATTAAAGTTAATGCATAATAATTACTTTAAGGTTATTTATGGAGTATGCTTGTTAGTCATATGCTATTGAGTATGATCTTTTTCAGGAAATTAAGTAAGTATAACAAACACACACACATCTAACAGACACTCGTGGCGAATCATTTTTGCCTAAACTACAAACTCTGATATTGCTGGTCCGTGGTGGATTTTGTATCATTGGGAAACTATTTGAAGATGAAAGCACTCATGAATTGTATATAAATCATTTTGACTATGGGATCAACACTGAAGTTTGAAAAAAAAAACTGTTTTTTACACCATTACTCAAATAAATATAGGGGGCAGCTGTTTGTCTCGCAATGCTAGGCTTAATACTTTAGCTTGTTCATATTCATGAGTTATTTCAACCCTAGGATGATCGTATGAAATTAAATGTCTTCCTGTTTAGATTGTGGCAATCATTTAAGCCGAAATAAGTCAAATCGAAGGGCCTCTCAGTTTCTTAGTCCAGCTAGCCTGAAAAACCCTTAATGTCAATAAATAACAAGCTATAACTGTCAATTGAAATTGACAGATATTATGTCTTTGTATGTGTAATAACATAAACAGACACAATATTAAGGAGTAGGTACAGGATGCTGCAAGGAGTCAAAAGCATCCTCACAACATTTTATATCAGAACTAGATAAATATCTTTAAAATTTTGCTGTCTGACAAGCTCCTTAATTTTTCTTAACACATTTTATTTTTCCTACAGATGATCACTATTATTAAGATGAATTGCAAAAGTTGTGACAGAGTTTAGGCCTCCGTTTCATTCATTCTCCGTTTCGGTTTGTAATCTCAATATCTATCTTACTAATATTATAAATATAGGCAAGGTTTGTTCATTTTGCATGTAAATTAAAATATCACAAAATTTAATGGACTGTTTAAAAAAATTCTTTCACCAGTTGAATGCTTTTTTATCACTGAGTGACATGGGCTATATAGAAGTCGCGGCTAGAAGCTAGTTTGTTGTAAACAACTTACACGTTCTCAGAATAATGTTCATAGTTGGAATTGTAAGTTTGTATCAATATTCCTTTCTTCATGAGATTATCACATACCTACATTAGAATTATACTAGTGTAATTTGCATCAAACCCATTATATTACCAAATATGGCTTCATTCTCCGACTTCAAACTTGATTCATACTATGACGACTTCTAAGAATGAACACCTCACATTATAAATCAAAATCTATACAGTATGCACTCTGACTCATATTGTTTAGCGAAAATTTTCCAGTAACAGTGCGCATAACGGTCAAAAAAGTCAAGATTTTATAAACAAGTCTGAAGTGCTAATGTCAAACTGATTATAATATTAACAGAATGCATTAGCTTCTAGATTATATTCTAATGACTAAAACTGAATAGAACAACATAAATATCAAGATTTGCGTCTCTGTTTTCAGAACAAATTGCGACTCAATGTTATTGAGAAGTAAACCTAGAATATCACTAGAATTACAAGCGAAATTGTTTTTTATACACGTACAATGTTCTCTCTTTATCACCCATGGTTGACTGGTAGATGATGCCTAGGGCATTAAGTCCGTTTTTGTACCTGTGTTTTGACTATACATTTTTTTTATTAAATAAATAAGCATTTTAAGGTACTAATGGCATTATCAGTAAAGGGTCATCACAATAAACATCACTTTCAAAAGCCGGGGCGGATCGTCAGGCATGAACAAAACTCACTTCTTTTGCAATTGTGGTAATTATGTTGGTTCCTAGGTATCAAAATATTTGTTTCGAGCAGTCATTTCCTTTAGATAAATAAGTAGGTACCTACGAGACACAAATAACGATGTATAATAAGGAATAATGATATATATTAAAGTTGGTGACCAAAATAAGCATATAACTGATAATATAACCTTCACTTATTACATGCATTATTTTCTTATAATCGGATACTCTTGTACAAGCTTATTAACCAAAAAAAAAACTATTTCACAACTGGTTAATAATAGAGTTTAGAATGTTTAGATAAAATAATGATATTAAAAGCAATCTAAAATCGAATTAGTTTACGCAACATCTGTATACGTGAAACTATTCACATAGAAAATAATGTAATTATAAAAATATAAAGAATACCGTGCATTGTGCAATAACGTTAAATGGCAACACTGCGCTGTAATGGATTTGCGCAACATAATTATTATTGACTGTGTGATATAAATAATTAACATTTTGTTAAAAGTATGTCAAAAGCATGGAAGGCGAGGCGGCGGCCTCAGTGAACAACCGACCTTTCGCGGTTTAAGATGCGTGACATTCGAGCTAAAATGTATTACGATCTATTAGAAATACATATTAAGAGCAATAAATTGAGCGGAGGACGTGACGCGACTTAGAGGGAAAAATACTATATGACCTTTGTAAGACATATAAAAAACTCAAAAAAAAAAAAAAACATCTTCCTTTAGACATTTTTGAACTGTCAAAGTGACGATTTAGAAATGGTCACATCATAAAAGGCATAGAAAAATAGAAAAAAAAAACAAAAATTAAATTGTATTCCGATATCCCAAAAATACTTAAAGAAAACGAGGAAGACAATGTCGTAGGTCAGGAGACGAAGATAACCGCAAGAAGAACTTGAATGCTCATTCGTATTGATCGGAAGACATGGAGGCGGCCTTTGCTAAAGCTGGGCAAACAGACCAGGTTTTTGATGTCGACTCATTTTAAAATGAGCCAACAATGAATGAAATGATATTTAGAATCTGAATCAAAGCTTATATATTATGTAACTACACTTTTCAAAACGTAGAACTTTATAGAGGAAAACTCCAAATTAAGTTTAGAAAAACATGAAATGGTTCACCAGACAAAATATGCACAGGATTCTAAGGTTAGAAAACAATCTACCAATGATTGCATATTTGAATGCATAACAAACATAGTTCTTTGAATTGTTCTAGTAGGTATTTCTATAGAAACGCAATAAGATGCAGAATGCATGTTTACCACGTATTTCGAACGATTCATTTGAATAATACTAATGCATTATTATGCAAAAGGTAAAATCAAAAAAATAAAGTCTTAACTAACAATAAAAAGCAAGAAAAAACATATTGACTAAACAAATGAAACACTACATGGGAAATTAGGTTTAGAAAAATACGCAGAATGTCACAAAATGTTAAAAAAAAATAATGCGATAACGTCTCAAATGCGAAATTGAAAGTTTTGAAGCGTTTATTTGTATAATTTTTAAAGAAAAAATTACTTACATGAGTTTGCAGGGAAGTAAACGACGCGCTAGAGTGACTGCCGCGTTGTGAGCTCGCTTTGTTGGCTATATTAGCATATGTAAACATTGAACCAACTTGTTCTGTATGGAGAGTCGGACATACGGATGCGGATGAGGTAACGAACATGTTGGAGATACCTACTGACAATGTGACGTGTTTCAGACACTAAGAAATATTATTGTCTAGATTTGAATTTACTTCTGTAGTCTGTTGGACAGACAGGCTAAGATGGAATCGGAATAAGGTTGAGAACAGGCGGTCGTTGAGCAACATACGAGAAACATGTGATTATCGGTGGATAAGCCGTGTTGTGTAGCAACTTGAGAGAGCCTTGTATCCAGCAGTGTATAAGTAATAAGCTAAGCAGTGATAAGCTGTTCTGCTTAACCTATTTAAGTTCACTTATCGTTCATCGACTTTGCCAGTCTACAAAATAATTAAAGCAATGATTGGGATTTTTTGCTTTAAACTCAAACTTCAAAGTCTGCATTAAGGTTAATATTTAAAGGTGATAAGTTTATGTGTGTAGAAGTAAGTATACATAAATCTAAAGTTATTATGTAAACCTAAAAATCAATATATTTTCCCGAAATTAGACCAGTGCCAGGTACTTTCATCTGGCCTTGTCAAAGGTCAACTTTCAATTCTCAACCTTGACCATCAATGAAGCAAACCTTGACGTCATTAAGAATGCTTCCTATTATCGTATATAATATTATAAGTATCTTCGCAAACCGCTGTCCGACTTTGAGGTCGGTGTGTCACTCGGTTTGATCTTGAAAACAGTCATCTTTACAACCCACGCGGTTCGTTTCCTTCGCTAAAATATTTCTGTCATAGGCAAAAAATAATAATGTATTATTAAAATGTCTTGAATAGTTTTATTGACCTGCTCGTCTAACTTAGTTGATGATACAGAAAGGATTATGTATTTTTTTATTTATTATAGAATAATATCTGGTCAAGACCTCTTTACCTTTCTTAGATATTTCAAAGTTTATCAAGAATCATAAACATTTAGCTTGTCTCTTGGTTACTTGGAGTCTGCGCAATACGTTTTCTTCTCCCGTTTTCTTTTATATCATTCCTCACACGATCCATCATATTTTCTTTTACATCGTTCTTCACACAAATATGACGTATAGGACGATACGTCATATTTTCTTTGTAAGTTCTAGATTTTTTCAAAGGCCTTTTAAATAAACTTAGTATCTACTTATCTTTTGGCTGTACTTGACTGTATTTGATACTGAAACTTATTTTATTATAACAAATCTTTAGATACATGTAGTAATTAACAAAACTAACATAATTGACAGTGAACACGTGTTATTTTAATAAACACATCGAATAAAACTAAATATATCCTCATATGTATTATCATATTTCATAAGGAATATAATAGGTCCTATGAAATTGCCATTTTTTTAAAACGGGTTGCTTTGATGTCTCATATCTTTGGATTGACTTGGAATTATAAGTTCAAATAAACTTTATATTAAAGGTACGCTATTCTTTTTTTCGAAATTAGGTATTTATTGGTTTCTTTGTGTTTTGTATTTTCTGTAATATTGCGGCACTTCAAAGCACCCCGTTTTAAAAAACGGCAATTTTTACGCACGTTGATTTCTGACATTTGCAGATATGCTCGCTAATTGTCTATTATTATGATTGCTCCACGGTTAGTTATATAGATAGGTATTTAGTTAGATACTAAAACCGAACCGAAAGCTATTTTAAACCGGGAATAATTACAGTTCGTAAAGTTTAAGCCCAATTAACTCTGTCACACATAACACTTTCATTGCCACAAACGTCATCGTCGTCCTGGGCTTTTTCTAACTATGTTAGCGATGGTTTCGAGTCTAAATTCTGAGTTTGACATAGAGCGTTCGCCTATCAGACTTCCACAACCCAGATATTGGGCAATACGATACTCCTTGGATAGACTGATGGTCAGACTTTCTGGTGCCTGTCTACTTGTAACGACTGTCGAGATCTACAGTTGACAACAGGAACCAACAGCTTTACATGTTTTCGGTAGCAAGGGGGGTCAGTAATGTCCTAGACTAACTTAAAAAAATGAATATGATTTGAAGAATTTTCAGTGCCTGGAACATACCTAGAATAATTTGTTTTGGTGCCCAATGGCCTCTTGAGTGGTCGTTCTTCGTAGTTGTTGTTGACTTATGTTTATGCACAAGACTTATGAATCCAAAATATTTTACAAAGGTTCTGACGATTTTATAGCAAAAATAAAGAAATTGTTTCCACTGCCGGGACTCAAGTCTCATCTCAGTGAGAGTCTGTAGTTGAACAATTTTTATTTGATGTTTACATATATGCATATGTATGAGTGGTTATGTATATGTAGTATGAGTGGGATCATGTATTAGTTCTGTCATCACGGTCAAGGCGGCCGAGTTAGGTTATAGAGTAACCTAGGTGGATCTACCCTGTACGGAATAAGATAAGGTTTTTTTTTTATAATTGTATGTATAAAATTTACTAAAAATTAAGTAGAACTAGTTTGTATAATAAGTAACTGCCAGCGGCTTCGTCTGCATGTAACTAGATTTCTCCATACAAACTTGGGAACCCGTTACATTCCTTTACTTAAGGGGTGAAAAATCCTTTCTTATTGTCTGTATACATCATAAAAAGACCCTCTGTGTAAAGTTATAGCGTTCTATATATTATAGTTGGCGTTGCAGAGTCAGCGAGTGAGTCAGGACTTTGTCTTTGATACAACATTATTTTTATGCGAAACCTAGTTTGTTCAGAATCACTAACTGAATCGATTCCAATAATTTGTACAACATATAATATGTTGTTTATATATATTATATTTTGTTCCAAAAAATATTTAAAAACGGTCACAAATTGGACACCGCCGACACTGAGTACAACACAGGTCACGGCAGGTCATAGCGAGCATTAGGCGCCAGCCCCAGCTGGGTGCGGGAGCAAAACCACCCTTCAGTCACCCGGATGGCCCGGTGACCATGTATTTTTGCGGGCAACAGGTAACATAATAAGCTTATGACTTTGTGATTTTTCATGAAACAGTTATAAAAATTCTTTACATAAAAATACTAAACAAATGTTTCGGGTTTCGCATATACTAAAACTAATGTTGTATATAAATGTATTATACAGATACTTAAGTAATAAATATAATATAGCATGTATAACTTTATTCATCATTCATAAATCAATTTAAAAATCATTAATATTATGTTTGAGAAAATGTATTTATATTATCCTTATATACATTTTTTTTATTCTTTCTCTTTCTCTTTTTTTACATGATATACTTATTATAAATGTGAAAGTAAAGCCGTCTGTCTGTTACGATTTCACGGTTAAAAGCTAGTCAGAATTGAAGGCAATTTGAATAAAGTAGATAGAACACACATAGGTTGTCTGGCCTGTTGGTCTAGTGGTTAGTGGCCCTGACTACAATGCCGGAGGTCGTGGGTTCAATTTCCACCCAGGAAAAATGTTTGTGTGATTACCATGATCATTTGTTCTGTGTCTGGGTGTAATTTATCTATATTTTTTTTTTTAAATATTGTATGTTTATCAGTTGTCTAGTACTCATATATAACACAAGCTCAGGTTAGCATGAGACTAGACGGCGTTGTGTGATAGTTACGAAATATTATTATTTTTTACATTTAATTCTGAGTTGAGGCCAAAGTAACAATGGATGGATTGCGTGAAAGATATAAGGGGATGCAACTTGGCATACACTTTCACTGTTTTTCATGCAAATCGAAAATTTAAAAAATCATGGAACACCCCAACAAACACACACACTTACAAACTTTCGCCTTTGTAATATTAGTGTGATGAGCTGGATTGCCAAGTTATCGTTTCTAACAATATGTTGAAAAACTTATTTTTTTCTTTTCCAGGTTTAGGGTATTGCAGATAGGGTTTTTTTAAAATTTAATTTTAATTATCTGTATATATAATAAAATAATTATATATTATTATTTATTTTTTATAAATGTCTGTCCTGTAATAAGTTAAGGTGTGCAATAAAGAAATAAATAATAATAATAATGATAGCCTATTTGCAAAATAAACATAATTAATCATTTAATAATAAACAAAATTTAAACATCGACGTGCTAACTTGGTCTGTTTTCTGATCATTTCCATTCTGTATCAAGGTCGATCTATCTCAGTAATTCTCTCTTTAGAGCCGTGTGACGAACAGTTCGATAACCTTTCCTCTTATGACTATACACTACTATTACACCTACGTATGTAAGGTATATTATGTTATGCGGTGATATTGATACAGATTATTGTTGTCTGCAGGATGAGTCTTAAAGTGAAATTTAAATTTTGTTATATAATATGATAATCTTATGTTAATTGTTGCCTGTTGCGGTCTGATTACAATTAAGGTGTCTCCAAAGCTAGAGTGTACATAATTATGTGTTTTTTTTTTGTAAATAGCTAGACACTGACTTAGCCCGAAGAATCGACAAATTTAAGTGACTGTGGTCAGGGTACATTTTTTACAGAACTTATGGTCGATGGGGCCGAAAGATTCTTGAGTGGCGACCGTGTACTAGAAGACAGGACACAGCGTTGGTAGGCTTTTCACAAGATAGGCCGTTGACCTGAAAATCCCGAGAATCCGATGGTTGCGAGACGCACAGGACCAGTCGTTGTGGTGACATTTAGAGGTGGACAATAGTTCAACAGTGGACGTCTTTCGGCTGATGATGGACAAGTGTTGGGAAAAAATATGTGGTATTACGTAAAACATACAAAATATCTTTGCGGTTTGAAAATCAAAGAGCCCTTCCTCTCACAACTGACCTAATAAAATTCGTATATATTGGTATCTATTAGTATGACATTTACGTTAATTTTTATCTGTATTACATATTTTTATAGCAATTATTTTAAATTTTAAGGTTTCACTGTGTTTAATTAATTGAGAAAATTTAAATTTGATGTAAAATAAATCCAAATTCGCTTAATTTAAAATTGTTGAAATATTAAAAAAAAAAAAAACAAATTTACTTAATTATTTTATTGTTAAACATTAATTTATTTATATAATATGTAAATTCAGATACAAATAACTTTTCCTATTATGCAGGTTTATATAGTACATTGGCTCGATCTCACTCTCTCACTCAAAGGTTTGCTGGGTGAAAACTCATTGTTGAGTTAGCTCACATTTGTACATGAATTATCAAATCACGGTGTATTATATTAAGTATTTTTATGTACAATAAAGAATCATTTAAATCAGTTAGAATCAATTAAACAAATGACAACGACGTACTCCTCGTACTTACTATACGCCTAGTGTATGTTTTTATACATATTTAAGTAATGTTACAGATATTTAAGACTTTGATCTGTGGTAATAGTGTATCCTAAAGTTCCTTGATAAATATATAAAATTCTTCCATCATTGCTAGTAAAAATAATAACTTAATTGAAAGCACGATACGTTACAATTTAATATATAAATCGAGATAAGTCGATGGGTACATTCTTCGCCATCAACCCAAATATCGTCATTAATATTATAAGTGATAGTTGTAATGGAATTTGAGCTTGGTCGTACTTTATATAGAATATGTTTCTGCCTAATTGCAGGCTATAATGCATAAAATAAGTTCATTTTTGAAAGTGTTACTGTTGATTTTCTAAAATATCTTAAAAATTTTATATGCAAACATTTTGTAGAGTTAGTGTTGTAAGTTGGTAACCCAAATGTGTTCAATTCAGTAGTTTGTGACTCAAAGTGCTCTTTTTTTGTTTGAATTTGATTGAATTGAGGATTGGAAGTATGTAACATCCAATTCTCAATTCAATAACATCAACTATATTAAAATATAACCAGCAATAATGCCAACTAAGTTGAACATAGAACATGGAATCACAATACCGAGTTCCGTACAAAGAACATAATAAGTACACATACCTGTGAAACGCACAAAAGTATGCAAGTAACTTGCATTTACTATGCCACAAAAAAATCTGATTGGTGGATATCACTATATCATGCAAGTTACTTACATGCTTTTGTGCAATATACTGGCATGTTCATACAATGGAGGGTATTTATATTATATTTTTGCTTATTATTCGCGTCCAAGAAAGCTGATGCTAAGCGTAAATTTAAACTATCATAGGCCTTGTTCAGACCGACAGAGGTCGTCAAAATTTATGGCTATTCAATCGGTGATACGCTTTGTTAATAAAGAAAGTGTTGTCAGTGCCGTTTCTAGCAGTTACTATACTCTGTGGTACGGAATCATTTTTGTTGATGTGTGGGCGGTTTAGAGCTCAATTTAATTTTGCTAACGATCACATGTCTTGTAACAAGCAAAAAAATTCTTGATGTCCTCTGTTCTTCTTTATATTTTTTGTTCGTTAAAGTCTATTGTTTTGAAGATTACGTGTGATTTAATTGATAAACATGGTCGCCTTATATGGTAAGGTATCGTTTGGCCAGGTTAACACAAAGGAGTTCCAAATATTAAGTATTATTTACGGTTCCGGAATGGTTAATCGTGTTTGTGGCCTAAAATGGTATCTGTTATCTCTATATATATAAAAGGAGAAGCTGATTGACTGACATAACAACGCTCAACTAAAACTACTGGGTCTATGAAAGCGAAATTTTGCACAAGGTATCCTTTTATGACGTAGGTGAGCACTAACTAAAGTAAGTAGTTTTTCAATAGTCACTCATTTATATAAAATCAAATCAAGAGGATTTTTTGTTCTACAGAGTAAATCTTACAAAAAAATCTGCTGATGAGTAAAATTATTTTGAAAAAAAACAAAGCAGTTTGCGCAAACTGTTTACAAAACATTGGTTATGCGAAGTAACGACTTTCTTTCCCTTGCCATATTATTATACCCAAAGAACAAGCCCATCTGTTGCGCAACGTATCCAGTAATTACGTAAACCCGTTACGTGATACAAAATGACAAGTTTTGGGAAAACCCAAAGAAATAAATGATATACCGAACGAAAGTTACTGGTTATACCATACGTTGTAATCTTCCGTAATTGTACTGAGTCATTAGTTCGAATTGACCCCTGGCCGAAGTGGCCAAGGGTACTGTAACCACAAAAAGACCAAGCTTTTTCCTTTACCCTTCCTACAGGTAATTTCAGCCTTCTTCGAATGTTAAGTTAGCGGTTTCTCCCATTTGTGAATGTAGCGCCATTTTGTGGTCGATTTTCGTTTGTTTTTGGGTTTTCAATTTTAATTGAAGATGGTCTTCATTTGTTTTAATGCCACTAGTAGATATATACCATAGACCATTTAAACCTTCCAGTTACGTTAGTTAGTCCTATGTAAATAATTCAACGCTAATGCGATCGCAAAGCAAATAGGCCCGTATGGATCAAATAAATTTATACTCTATTGCACATGGATGAGGTGCAGTGACGAGCGAAGCAAAGCAGATGCGATTAATTGTTTTGATATATCTGTGCAAACTCTTGCAGTTCTGTGACTTGTTTGAAATAAATTACGGCTGGAGCGGCAACTTCGCGTAAACATAGGACAGAACCGCTGCGTCGCGTCAAATTCGGGTGAATCGAACCCAATCACTTCGCAATCGCATTCGCGTGCAATCGTTACTTGATTTCATCGAAATTACAATAAAGTTATTGAAAAACTCCAGAGTGATAATATGGGTTTCAAATTTAAATAATAAACATTATTCAGACACTATAAGTACGCGTTATTTGGTATTAGCATATTAACATAAGACTTTACAAAATAGGAGCCCCACCTATTATGAACGAACGGTGACGAAAGAGGAATAATTGCGAGAACTGGTATAGAAGGGTATAGTCTCAATAAAGTCTCCAATGACGTTGGAGGTAGCTAGATAAAAGTTATAGTTTTCTTTAAAGAGAGATGCCTTTCTTAGCGCAATTGATAATAGTAGTCTCGCCCACTTTTAGGTTCTATATCTTGCCGTCCGACCGTGGGTAATTGACCGGACCGAGCCCAGTAGTCAACAGCGCGTAATGATCCATGCACTCCTCAAAGAGATGTCAGCATACCGTAGGGGCCCAGCAGGGTTGAAGCGAACCCCGGGGCCCTGGTACGAAGGCAAAGAAGGAACAAGAGTAGGTTTTAGGTCTGGACGGTTACCGGACGGTCGGACGGCGAGCATTGCGCCTACGGTCTTCGTTCAGGTTGGAGTGAGACCTCATCGTAGTCGGTCCATGTTTCTTCAGCCTTTTGCGTTCCAGAGCCGCGGTGATTCTTTCGAACACTGTATGAGAACTACTTTTACTTTCAAACAAAAACAAACAATTAAAATCTCACCGAAAGGGCAATGGAAAGGGCTATGCTCGGAGTTTCCTTGCGTGATCGCATAAAGAATGAAGATATCCGCAGGAGAACCAAGGTCGCCGACATGGCCCGAAGAATCACCAAACTAAAGTGCAGTGCGCAGGGCACATTGCTTGTAGAACGGATGGTCGATGGGACCGAAAGGTTCTAGAGTGGCGACCGCGCACCGGAAAACGCAGCGTTGGAAGGCCTCCCACAAGGTGGACCGACGACCTGGTGAGAGTCGCGGGAATGCGGTGGATGCGAGACGCACAGGATCGGTCGTTGTGGAGACGCTTGGGGGAAGCCTATGTCCAACTGTGGACGTCTTTCGGCTGAAATGATGGTCACGTCATCAAACGTGAACGGCTAGACGAATTACGCTAATTCTTTTTATTGTGTTTTTTATTGTCAGGATTGTCAGGGTTATCTTACGGAAAGAAAAATTAAGAAAATTGAACAGAAAATTTGAAAATTAGTGAACACTACGACTATTTAACCTTTAAGCGTTTGACAGTTCATTGCTAAGACAGAACAATGGCTGTCGGGTCAGCCAGTGATATAAAATTATTGTACCCATAAATATTGGGTCTTTATTTTTCCAAAAAACGAGAGCAATATAATTATTGATGACATAAATAAATACTAAAATTCAAGAGTCTGTCACCAATATAATGGTCACAATTGAGTGTATTCAGATACTGATTCATTTTTCGAATACATAGGAAATATAAAATAAGTTTTAAAGTAGGTAATAGAGAATCAAAATAATCTAAAAAACCAGTAGGTCTTTTTTTTTCGGTTGGGTAAATCATCTATTGACATCCCGCGCTCTTGGGCGGAGCGGGAGATAATATTAGACTTTTACTGACTAAAAACCCACTTCTGTTCCTTCTTTGCTATTTTTCCAGGGCCCTGGGGATCTCTTTCGCATCACCACCTATGGCCCCAGTAGGCTTTGACCCTGCTGGAAATCGGGATTGGAATCCCTGTAGTGGTTGGGGCGTAAGGCCCTTTGCCTCACGCAATCGGCCGCCTCCTTTGTTAGCATTACTGCTACCCTGAAGGAGGCGACCGCCTGCCACTCCTGAGGAGGAGGCGGCTCCAGACCATGACCTGTCCAAGGCCCGGTGCGAGAGATCGCTGCCACCGATCGCCCCCACGAGGACATGGCGGTGCTCTGCCTAGACGGGGCACACCTCTACGTATGCTCCACGGTGTCCTCCGAGGGGTCCACACAATGGTGGCACCCGGGCGTTTCTTCCGCACGAATCCGGTGCAGGAACCTCCCGAACATACCATGTCCGGTGTGGACCTGCGTCATACGAAAGGTAAGGACGCCGTTAGGTCTTTCGAGCCACTCCTCAAAGAGGAGTACTGTTAGGGAATAATGTCAAATGGCACTATAAGTTGGTCAAAGTACGATAATAGCAGGTCAACCAACAAATCGTTTTAATATATTATCAAATAATTGTTCTAATTTATCTCCAATTATTGTCAATCTTGGCAAAATTACAGAGGTCATGATAGTACTCAATAACATACTTTATTCAATTGACTGTACGACCCATGACATGATTCAAGATAGGAATAATACCTAAATTAATAATACCGAGTTATTAAAACGGGCAATTATACTATCTTCTATTAGTTTATTATTAATTCGAATAGCGTAACGTTATTTACTATTCGAGAAAAATGGCTCTGATAGCCAAAATTTGCCGATTTTAGCTGATGCATATTTTTTTTTATGTAAAATGCTGTACATTTTTAGTTAGTAAAGATTATATTATATATTTTGATGATAATCAGCAAACTACAGTATCGATAGATATGTAGTTTTTACCAGCTCATAATAAGAAATGGCGTGAAAATCGTAGCAGCTACCTGGACTACATAATGAAGATAATCAGGCTAGTGGTTTTTCAGATGTGGTTGATAGATAATATTTTTAAGAACATAGACACGGGAATTGAACTATTTACATAGGGAAGTTTGTACGGGACCCTCAGCGGGAGAGTCCGACACTAAAATGGTCCTTCATTAATTGAGAGAGTTCACTTTTATTAAATCTAGCAATGTGAATGAAATGACGTGTACGTTATTTCATTCATATTGCTAGAATAAATAAATAAATAAATTAATAAATAAATACACCAATTCATATAATACGGGTTCATTATTCCAGGACAATTTTGCAAAAATTAAGCCCAGTGTTTATACAGTAATGTCATGGTGGCGGTGACTAACCTGTCTCCTAATCATGACGTGGCTGACTCTCCCCCGGACCCTGACAGAGAGCACGTACTCCCCAGGGTGGGCCTGCGACTCCCTCACGAGGAACGAGCCGTTCTTCCCCTTCTCCATAATCAGGTGCTCCGCCTCCTTCGCTGACATAACTCCGTGGAACCATCTGGAAAGGTGTACTGGAGTAAGATCTTTGGTATTCGAGAGAAAAAGGCACGTTGGATTGGCATGGATTCTAATCTCTATTCATTAGATACATATTTATATCTAATCATTTTTCGCACACATAGTTATATATCTTTAAAAATACCCTAATTTCACTAAGATTACACACAATTCCCTCGAATTTTTAAACACTTTCTAGTACTAAAACAACTTAAACATTGCTACATCGCTTCTGTCTCCATTTCGTATATTCCTAACCTGCGCACAACAATTATTGAATAAAGGCGAATGCTACAGGGCAGCCAGCGAAATTCAAATATTTTTAAGAGCTTATTACACTTGCGAGGCATGTTGCCAACGGCAAAGGTAAGTGCAGCCGTTTTTAAGTCGGCAGCGTCGACCAATAGTGACACTTGACACACGACGGCGGCCGCTGATCTTCATTTTGTTGGAATGTCGACGGCTACCGTCGAGCTTCGACAACTACCGTCGATGTGTCGACGGCTGCAGTTAACTCTGCCGTTGCTAACATGCCGCTCGTGAGTTTGAGCTCTTGTTTACTATAGCCAATCAATAGAGACAGACGATAAATACAACCCTTTCAGTTGAAGGGTTGTATTTATGATTTTAATTATTATAATTCCGTGTATTAATACGTGTTACGGCCGCCAATCACATTTCAATCAACATACAACTTGACACTGACCTGCAAAATGCAAAGAACTTAAGATAATTTTGATTTCTCAAGCTACCCTGAAGCGTCTCCCTTAACACACTTGACTACCTACGGTAGGTACCGTTTGTCTCTCTGGTAGCTGTTACCATAATTAAACGCGGGCTCTTTAGATATCGGTAAGCACAGGCACAGCTCTACGGGGGAAGAGAAGACGGTACATCAGTAGATTTACCAAAATAATATCGTAGGGTCTGTGTGACATATGAAGGTGATTATAAGTTAATTGCTCGACGAATTATTAAATTACTTCCCATTACGACTCACTTTTTATTATGTTTTTTGTTTATTAATGTTAACTGGTCTACACTGTCCTTACATAATATCTACTAATACTGTAATATGGAAATATTGTAAGAACAACAATTTTTTTAAAAAGAGTAACCAGAGTAACCATGGAGTTGCCGGATCTTCTCCATAGGATACGATCAATTTGGAAACGTGCACTAGCTTCTGACGTTTTTAATGTGCATGGGCACATAAAAAACGTCAGAAGCTAGTGCACGTAGGCCTATGTGAAATAAAAACATTTTAATTTTGATTTTTTTTTATTAACCTTTTTCATCTTATTTATCTACTATAGATATATTATATACTATATATATTTACTATAATATTATAAAGAGGTAAAGTTTGTTTTTTTTTTTGTTTGTAGGAGGGAATCTCTAAAAGTACTGGTCCGATTGCTAAATTGTTTTCACAAGTAGAAAGATAATCCTGAGTGACATAGGCTATATTTTAAAAAGCAAAATCTATTATTAGCTAAAAATAAACCTTGTCAGCGGGTACCTAATTTTTGTTCTAGTTACTATCACGTCTGGGAATACGTCGATTTACTAGATTAACCCTATAATCACATTTGTTATTATTATATTATTTTTTATTGAAATGCTCATATATACCACTATCGCACCAAATAGTAAGAGACGATGTGGTCGACTATGGATACTGAGTCGTCTCAGAAACGTCAAAATTCCAGTGTTAAAGAGACGGAGCTATACAATAAAAATAATACTATTCATTTCGCATACCAGAAATATGATAATTGTAAGATGTCACGGTAGGGGACTGATCTGAATCACGTAGGCCTAGGCATTACATAATAGAAGCGCTCGCAGTCTCGGTTCAGTACCCTGCCCTTGAAGCTCGGCGCCAGTCATGCGACAATGCGACACTAGACGTTTATTAGATTAATCTAATGCGACAAAAAAATCGCCTTGAAGGTTGAAGACGCTATGTTGCGTAATAAACCGTAGTATTTTGAGGAAAAAATAAACCGTTTACCTAAAAGAGTTCAGGTGAGGAAATGAATTAATTGTTGAGGAAAAAAGGAAAAAACGGAAACTTTATAGGATCACTTTGTAGTCCGTCTGTCTGTCAAGACCCTTTATCTCAGGAACGCGTGGAGGTATCGAGTTCAAATTAAAATCATATTCTCAGGTCTGCGGTTCCCTGAAGCTATGATAAAATCAAATTTCGGAGTTTACGAAAAAAAAAATATGGCCGTTTTTGTCGCAAAAAACGTATATTTCGTCACTCTCAAGGGAATCAAAATTCATAGGGTACTACTTCCCGTTGACCTAGAATCCTGATATTTGGAATGAAGCAAGGTCTCATAGCATAAGTATAGGAAAAAATCTGAAAACTATAAATTTATAGTTATAAGTCACAAAAAAAAAAAAATTGAAATCTTCGTAAGTCAATTCGGGAATTTAACTGCTTTAATAGGTAATTTTGTACGGAACCCTCAGTGCGCCAGTCCGACTCGCACTTGTCCAGTTTTTTTTAAATTAATAACTAATAATAAATTAATCAACCTGCAAACATACGTTTTCAGTTTGAAATCAGGTTAAGACAGAAATCGACCTATAATACACACATATTATATGTGTCTAACTTCAAACTCCAGGCTGCTACTGACAAATTCCAGACGGTTAAGCACTGGACCAAAGGGGCAGTCAGTCAAAACACAAAATAATAAATGAAAAATAACATACAACATACAAACGTCCAACCCCCGTTTTACCCCTTAGGGGTGGAATTTCGTAAAATCCGTTCTTAGTGGATGTCTACACCGTATAAGGAACCTACCTGCCAAGTTTTAAGTTTTGAGGTGTTGTAGTTTCTGGAAAATCGTGATTAATCAGTGAGTGGTATTTCGCTTTTATATATATTAATATAATAAAGCTTTATTATGATTTACTGTTATCATTCAGTTCATTTAAAAATATCTGGCTTCGAATTGCTGTCAGTGATTAATTAACCATTTCCCAGTTCCATTGAACAGTTTGCCTGAGTTCAATGACCGGCCTGGCTAAAGAATGATTGTATGAAATTAAACAAACAACAGCGAAAAATGTATGGACAAAGGACGTGTTTCATTTTCGCGTTTAGTTGGACAGAGGTCATTAAAATTTCTGCTACTGGCAAGTACAAGACAGAAAGATTAACATAGAGATTTTTTTGAGGTGGAAAACCATCCAATGATTTCTCTCGTTCTTGGGTTTTTTTTTTTTTTTCGGGTGGGAAAATCATCTAATGACAACCCCCGCTCTTGGGCGGAGCGGGAGATAGTGTCAGACTTTTACTGACTAAAAACCCACTCCTGTTCCTTCTTTGCCATTTTTATTTTTCCAAGGCCTCGGGGGTCACTTTCGCATCACCCATGGCCCCAGTAGGCTTCGACCCTGTTGGGCCCCTACGGTTGCTGACATCTCCTTGAGGCGCGCGTGAAACACTACGCGCCGTCTCGTTCTTGGGTGGAGCGAGATGTCCAACTTTTACTGACTAAAATCCACCTATGTCCTTCACTTGCCCTCTTGGACCACGGTTTCCTTTTCAGGAATTCCATATGGCCCTAACGGGCGTCGATCCTGCTGGGCCCCTACGGTTATGCTGACATGTCTTTGAGGTGCATGTGAAACACTATGTGCTGTCCACGATTTGGGCTCGGTCCTCACCGCACGACCGGACAGCGAGCTAGCCATTACTCTTCGCCCGCAAGCTCGAGTCAATGGTGGCCGCCCAGGGCGTCTCCTGTCGCATCGGCTGGAGCGTGAGGATGTCCGTTCACTCAGGTGGTGCTCAATAGCACCAAAGTAGCAATAGGTTTGCTTGCTTTTAAGGTGAACGGTACAGACGCGAGCGTAATTCAGTTCACGACTCTTGATGCCACTGATGATCTGTATGATCAATCTGACCGCATGGTCGATCAAACGACTCATCATAATTTTAGACGAAAGACGTCTACAGTTGGACACAGACCTCCCCCAAGTATCGCCACAACGAACGGTCGTGTGCATCTCGTATCTCGCATCGCAGTAATAATATCATTTATCACTAAATCAATTAGAGTAGACGTCTACCTATCGCAAAGTAATTATTTGACACTTGACCGCTATTACCATGTCTACATGTACCTGATATATACGTCATTTGAGGATGTTGAGTGAAAAGTACGGTTTGCAAAGAAAGCTTATTTGCGTATCAATAAAGGGCTTTTTTGCTTTGTATTACTAAGTCTTAGTAAAATTTAGGTGAAGTAAAAACGTGATTGTGTAATATAAATTAGCTAAATATATTGTTTTAAGTCATAATTTTTTCAGACACTCAGACACTTCACACAGTGACGCAGAGATGAGCAAAATTGAAGAACTTTATGGATTCTGATTAAAATTTTTTTTATTCACGATTCGTAAATTAATTAAACTTTAACATTTTCTTGTTTTGTTCACCCTACTCAATTTCTTCGATTTAACAGTATGACGTGAAGTCACAACATAGCAATCGATCCTATTCTTAATTGGAACGCATAGTATTTTAGACTGTACCAACCATTGCAGTCCAAAGTACTTTAGCCTATTTCTTTCAATCAAAAGTACTACTTATTTATTCCTTAATAAAACTGGCCAAAAGTAGTTTTGACTGGCTTCAGACCTTTGTAATGTAAAAAAGAGTTTGTTTTAGTAGTCTATAAATAGTAAGAATTCCTACGAAAAAGTTTACAACAACCTTCCGACCTCACGATTTTGAAGTTAGACTTAGTATTTTCTCAAAGTGCTGCTAGTTAATTCTATCAAACAAAAGAAGTTTTGACCAGAAGTGTCAGTTAAAACCACTTTTAACCGCAAAACAGTCAAAAGCATTATTAAAAAATTTTTTCAGGCAAAACTAGCAGTGACTAGCCTGTACAGTGAGAAGTAGATACTTTGGCCTATTTTTCAGTTAAAAGTACTTTTGACTGGTTAAGAGATTTGACTGTGACAATTCGATATTCATTAATCATGTAAACCCGCATACAACCACTGCAGAATATGCGCCACCCGTATTTGCAACAAAAGAGTTATTTAGAAGTAACCCCGGTCATTACCTTGCTAGGAAGATTAATGATCTTTTTGTAATCAGGGTTTGTTGATGGTTGCTTATCAGCTGACTGTTAAGTCAGACGACGTTAAGAAAGACGGGTATACCTAGTGTTATGTTATGTGAATTGTTAAATTCACATAACATAACACTAGGTATACCCGTATTTCAAGATATGGGATAAAGCACTTAGGCCACTAATTCAACCTCCAGCCTGCTATAGGGACGATCTTTGCGCTCTTGTGGACGACGAGTAATAGTAGCTCGTTGTCGAGTCGCCGACACGACGAATAGTGTTCCACACGCACCTAGCAGACAATTTAAGAAAACTGTAGGGGACCGCGGTTTTAGTCAGTAAAAGTCTGACACGCCCTTCCACGCGATTTCCAATAAAAAAAAAATATAAATAAAGAAAGCGTGCTATAGGGATTTCTATTTTACCGTATGGAATTTTCTTAAAACATTTCAGTATACCCGAACCGAGGGTCTTTTCTAGTATGCCAAGTGCTCAGCAGTCGCTCTTAAACATAAACTACATAATCGTCATCTGTCTAGCTTCTTCACCACTACATAGTGTATTGGGTTTGGCTGACCGGACCCTATCGGACCTCCGTAACTCACAAAATGGGTAATAATGCGATATCCCTTTTTTATGTATCATCCAAGGACTTTTCGCTCCCTTGGGCGGAGAGAGAGGGCATGTCAGATTTTTTCTGACTAAAACCCACTCCTATGTTCCTTAGTTGTTTTGCATTCCAGGGCCGGGTTTTTCTTTTAGAAGCGAACCCATGGTCCCAGTAGGTTTCGACCCTGCTGGGCCCTACGATTTTACTGACAGGTCCTTGAGGTGCGCGTGGAACAATACGCGCCGTCGGTGACTTGGGCTCGGTCCGGACCACGGATATCTATGGTCCGGACGGTTATCGGACGATCGAACGGCCAACTACCCATTGTTCGCCGCCCGCAATGCGATACCCCCTGGTGTCAAATTTCCTTGTCGAATGGCAGCAGGGACCGACAGTTTCATGTGCTTTCCGACATACGGAGGAATCTCGGTACGTTAAGATAGTCCTATCAATAGAAGGACCTCGGTAAGCGTAGCTTTCCCTTAGATCCTGTGTGTATGGTTTTTATTACTTTAGCCGTTTGTACATCCTTCCCCATATTTTTTCACGCGCGCCTCACGGAGATGGCAGCAAATCGTAGGGGCCCAGCAGTGTCGAAGCTTACTGGGGCCATAGGTAGTGTGAAAACGAAACCCAGGGCTCTGGGACGAATGCAAAGAAGAAACAGGAGTGGGATTTATCCCACCTAAAAAATACCCCATATTTTTCTTTGATAATTTATATAGGAATGAACAGAGATTGTCGAGTTATCTAGTTTTTATTATAATAATGAAAGTTGAATATCAAAACTATCGCATTGCAAGCATCAGTACGTACTTACTTGAGTTCACAAAGGTCATATTCGGTCACAGTCGCAAAAAAGTCACGTCATGATTTTCATTACTAAAAGTAGGTATTTCGATTTGTTTATGCTTCAAAAGTTTCCAAGTAATTCGCCACTGAATTGATGAACGTCGATTACTCACACAAAAATGGCAATAATAACGTGATTACGAAACTAAGAAAAGTTTCAATGTCTTTTCCGGAAGCTTTAGGTATTGGTTATTATTGAAAAAAAAAACAAATACAAGCAGCTTTACATCGATATGTATGTACTACCTAGTTTATGTAGAATCAGGCAATTGATAGGTGTCAGAAAATTTATAAACTTCTATCAATTATGTTGTACAATATACCTAATATATATTTATTTATGTAGCTATAATAAACTAGCACTTTACATATTAAAAAAAAAACACTTAACTATCATTATAAATAGAAATAAAAGCTCTAAAGAACTAAAAAAGCAATCTAAAGTATGGCGTCGAAAAACTCCTCAATGCAATGCCGCCAGTCTTTTGGGTACATTACCAGTCGATAGCGATGCGGAGGAGCACACAACTGCCATCTATTAGGTATATGCCATACCTATTTCATAGAAGTTGCGTGACGATGGATGCATTTCGCGAGATAAATAAATTTAGAGACGCGCTTTGATTGCGCTGAATGTACCCACGACGTTACTCCCAACACGAAAACTAAGCCAAGTACATAGTCTTTTTAGGTGGAAAATCATCCAATGACTTCTCTCGCTATAGGACGGAGCGCGAGGGCGTGTCAAACTTTCACTGAGTAAAACCCACTCCTATGTTCGTTTTTTGCCTTGCGATCCACAACCCCGGATTTTCCTTTCAGAAGCGAACCGTTCCCGAGATAAAGGGTCTTGACAGACAGGAAGACAGACAGACCGACAGACAGACGGACGGACAACAAAGTGATCCTATAAGCGTTCCGATCTTTCCTTTTGAGGTACGGAACCCTAAAAAGAAATCAGGTATTCACTTAATTAACGTTTTATAACTTGATCAAAGACGATCTTTCTTTTCTTTGCTGTCAGCGATAAGTCCGCCATTGAACCAATAGATTTATGTTTTAAGTAAAATTATGTTACTATTTTGGTATACGATAAAGTTTAATAAATTCTATTCAGTATTCTTTGAATAGTGGTAGGCTTATCTCGGAGTCAGCTTTATTCTACTGTAGACTACTCACGATTCGTAGCCTACTTTAACCTAATACCAGTTAATTAAAACAGAGCTCCACTACTCAACTTGAGAAAAACAAAACAAAAGAAAACACAATTTCAACAACAGAATATTAATAAATACACCTCGTGTAAACCACAAATAACAAACAGCTTCCAGACTTAGCTACAAGCAAACAATCTCGGCTTTTAAACAAGAATTTACGATGTGTGCTACAAAAATTTTTATATTTTGCGTGATGCCAGTTTTTGTTTTTTTTTCTGTGGGAAAATCATCAAATGACATCCCCCGGTCTTGGACGGCACGGGAGGGCGTGTCAGACTTTTACTGACTAAAAACCCACTCCTATTCCTTCGTTGCCTTTCATACCAGGGCCGAGTCTTCCTTTCAGAATCGGACCCTTGGCCGCAGTAGGCTTCGAACCTGCTGGGCCCTTACGGTTTTACTGACATGAACACTACGTGCCATGGCAAGCGGTGTCTGGATCCCAACGGCTGAGGCGTAAGGGCCTTTCCCTCACGCATGCGGCCGCCTCCTTCGGCCACAGAACATAGCTACGAATTAAAGCATCAATCACAAAAATCGGCTAGGGTTCTCGAGTTATAAATATATACATACGAAAAGGACACGTTACATTACGCTTTGGTGCAAAGAATTTCCGATGTACGCAGTTCTTGCCAATAATAACTTTACACCACAAGGTCGAAATCATAATTATGGACATGGAAGAATGTCCATTCTACTGCAATTAGTTTTAAGCAGGATGTGCGAAAGAATTTCTTTTAAAAACCCGTTATGTTAAACTGGTAAGAACTCAATGCCGGAGAAAATAATATTTCATTTTGCTTTTAAATAAGTCAATTTCTAAAAATGCCAGTTATATGAATATGCAGAGGTTATGACAGACAAACGAAATCAGTGACGATGTAGTACATATATATCGATGGTGACGGTATTGTAATCTAAATTCTACCTACCAGCAAAAACCACAATTTTAGACAATTTAGCATTGGTAGAATGCAACTATCATCCCAACCGAACGTAGGTAATCCTAGAATGGAAAGTAATCTACGATGATGTGCTATTCCAGGACATGGCCTACCCGTGTGATAATTTCATAAAATTCCTTCAGCAATTTCAGCTTGAAGTAACAAACAAACATATTTACATAATACACACAGACTTTCACCTTTATAATATTAGTGTGATTTTATACTATATGAGGTGACACCAAAGGGCAATGGAAAGGGCTATGCTCGGAGTTTCGAGAAGAATCGCCAAACTTAAGTGACAATGAGCAGGGCACATTGCTTGCACAAGATGACCGTTGGAGACGCAGCGTTGGAAGGCCTTCTACAAGGTGACCTGGTAAAGGTTGCGGGAATCCGATGGATGCGAGACGCACTGGACCGTTCATTGTGGTGACACTTGGAGGAGGCCTATATCCAACAGTGGACGTCTTTTGGCTGAAATGATGATGATGAGCTGATACGGCTTGATTTCAGTGCAGGACAGAAGAAAAATGTTGTTAAACTTTTAAAGTTTAAAAAAATTTCAATCATTTTATACGGTAACACGCGCAGTCCATGGGCCTTTACAGGGCGCCGTGCCGATGTGGACGTGGCCCGCAAGCTGAACGCGTCCCAGAGGGTCATGGCCATCCGGATGGTACGTGGATACCACACGGTCTCCCACGAAGTGGCGAGCCTCATTGCCGGCCTGCCACCGTGGAATTTGGAGGAAATAATCCTTCCACACATGCACGACGACGGACTTGGTGGAGATGACCCAGTGCACATGGCCAGTTCGGGAGGTTCCTGTTTTAAATTCAGGCGGAAGAAATGACCAGGTACGAATCGACCGGAAGACACAGTGCAGCATACAGTGTAAGCATAGCTATATAAGAAAGGAGAAGCCTGCCCCGTTTGGGTGGAGTACTGTCGTGTCGTGTCCTCGTAGACGGCGGCGGCGACTTCTTGGGCCCGGACTTGGAACAAGTAATGGGCCATAGCGCACGGGAATGGAAAGCAGTGACCTACTTCTGCGAAGCAGAAATACAAGCGAAGGAAGTAGCTGCAACCGTCAGGAATCGAACATCCTTACTGCCGCTACAAAAGACGCCCGGGAGTCACTGGGCGATTACCGGGCATCGTAGGCGCGGGCCCATTATGGTCGTGGGAACGTTCTTTGTCCTGGAATATAAAAGGGCAACTGAAGGACATAGGTGAGTTATGGTAAACAAAAGTCTGAGACACCCTCTCGCCCCACCCTAGAGCAAGAGTAGTCATTTGATTTTCAAGCTCACCCACCGCCGAGGTTGACCTGGGAAGAGGTGGCAAGATGACCTACACGCCTATCGTAAGGGCAAGTTCCAGGTGGCCCGAGAAAAAAGTAGGTTGAAGAAGTAGCGGGAGGCCTTAGCCCAGCTGTGGGAAAGTATAGGCTAAAAAAGGCACTCTTAGTTTCCATTCACAAGTTCTTTTTTAATTTTCTCATTTTTTTAAACATTCACTTTTTTTTTGTGGCGCCGTCCAACTTTGGTGACGTAAACTGGCCGACACCATGGCTTTGTTTATTAAGTATGTTTACAACAATAACGTATCTCGTAAACCACTAATGTGTTGGTTTTATGGGTACGCAACCAATTACGTATTAACTATGTGCTTTAATGGAAGTCACATGGTATGCTAATTCGTGAGTAACATTGGGTTGACAAGGAAAGAGATGCTATACGAATATGAGCCTAACGTGCATCATGGAAGGTCAATAGTAGTACGTAGGTAGGCCGATGTTTGTTGACAAAAGTTAAAATTTCTGTTCATATTTTAGAAAAAGCTGTTGAAGATTATAGTGTGCACTAGTGCACAGTATGTGTTAATATTTTACCAATGGACCCGAATTAAATATACAGTCGGGGAAAACAATTAACTACACCGTTGTTCATTAGCCGTGTCGCTAATTTGTCATTTTCTTTGGTGAATTTAGTTTCACTCGCAGCGGATGTACTTTGTCTGATACCTTGCCAAACACATGTTTTGCCTAAAACGACAACTCTTTGCTTCTATAGGCAATATTACGGCTGGTTTTTGAATCGAGTATTAAAACGCCAACAGTCACAGTTCAAAATTATCCCAAGGGAACTTAGGTTCAAACGCTTGAGCGTGAAGGAGTAAGGCGTTTCAAGATTACACACACAAATGCCTAATTTATGCAATTTATAATATTAGTGTGTTACCACGTACTAAACAATGATGCAAAGCACAAATCATTTCAGCACATCATGATCATCAATCATTATATAACTCTGAACTCATCTAGTTTTAAATAATAATAATAATATTCCACAACTATCACACAACGCCGTCTAGTCCCAAGCTAAGCAGAGCTTGTGTTATGGGTACTAGACAACTGATAAACATACTTATATATTTCTAAATACATGCATATATAGATAAATAATACCCAGACACAGAACAAATGATCGTGCTCGTCACACAAACATTTGTCCTGGGTGGGAATCGAACCCACGACCGCAGCATAGCAGTCAGGGTCACTAACCACTAGACCAACAGGCCAGTCAAATAGACACTTAGCATCAATATATCTACATATATAATAAATCTGTAGAATGTATAAAAGTTATTCACATCGATTTCGTACATTTTACGTGATGCGCGCACAACTAAAAACTTCTACAGATTTATTATAAACAAAACACAAACAACAAAATTACAAATACGACTACAACAACAAACTAAACAAAACTACACAACAAATAAAACAAAATTACAAAAAAGCTTGTTAAATACTTGTTGTAGTTGTTGTACAAATAAAACTTGGTACTTATTGAAAATTCAGTTACAAAACACATTCAATTGCGGCAAAACCTTGGTACAATAGGCAAAAATTTTGCGTTTATTTTGGTTGTTAAAGACAAATATAAGCTCAGAATATATTTTATTTAGTCATTGTAAAAAAAACGGGTGAGGAAAAATATAATTCTTATCCAAATAACGTACTCGTCTTCAGCAACAGAAGGTCAAAATCTTTAATATCTTATTTGAACTATATTTACAAGGTTCAAATTGTAGTAAATGACTTCAGCAAACATTAATTTGATTGATCACGTTTTTTGTTTTTAGTTCACGGCCAACCGGAAAGGTTTTCCTTATTTTCGGAAACGGTTCCCGCATAATAATAATAATGTTTTGCTCTTTTTGTGATAAGTCCTGTATTTGGAGCATTAATGTATTTTTTTTCCTTTATCATTTGCATAACATGATAAATATTAAATCATTAAGGAAAGATCACCGGAGACACTAGAATTTTTAGTAAATTAACATAATTTTTGATACAACAATCTTGATAGTTTCCGCAGCCCAAACTATCAACGTGCAGTCCAGATATTCTACCTCGCAATACTAGTGCAAGGTACCAGGAGCCCAGAAAATTCAAAAAGTGTATTATAAACCATCGCTGTTACCACCACAGACACAGTCCACTACGATGATCAGTATTACATCAGTCGTACCACCTGTTCTGTAAAGAATACGGACTTATTTTCCTAGACTGTGGTTCCATACTTCAATCGAAATGTAGTACAACTACATTTCATAGCGCAGCTGCATTTCTCTCGCACACTGCTTAAAATGAAACTAACCGGTTATTTTTAATAACTGTAGTCATTACTTATATTACCGATAGGTAGTAATTACGTGTATTTTGCTTAACAGTAGTAAGATTTCCGTCACCGGTAGACTATTATCTTTAACCGGTCTCTTGGATTATTCAAGCACCTTGCGGATATTGGGGTGAGCACACACTGAGTCGAAAACCGAAGTTTTATCAGTGTAATCTTAATTCAATTAATTATTTTTGAAGTTGAATGTCGGTAATGGAAATTAGAGTAAATTAAGGTTGAATGAATTTGAGTGCTAGGCCAACAGTATTGGAGAAGTTCTCAGCTCTCTACATTTTTCAGATAGCGCAAAATCATACAAATTTTTAAAGCACCCTTACGTAAACCGTAACTAAGCTAAAGACTTCAAACTTGTACTTTCCTTCTTGTGTAGTACAAGATTTATAAATCAGTTAACAGGCCCCGGATAATCTTTATTTAAACAAAATAATAATCAGCTTACCGTTTTACGACGCGAAACTGTCTTCTCTGTACGTTATCCCACTATCATCCATCACGGTATCACTCACACTTATTTCTTTCATAACATTCCTCGCTCAACTCGTTGATACATAGATGTATATGATAGTTCTGTTGACTAAGTGCCGATATTATTGTATTGTATACTGTTGTTCGTATCCAAAAATATACAAAAATTCATTCTTTTGCCTTCGTCACCCTCTCTCCCATCCACTATCAATATTCATCACTCTTAGTCGATCCCGAAAGTTCCCCGAAACACCGAAAGCGAACCAATCATCGATGCGTACCTATCTTTATTTCTACGAAACTGGTTGGACTAGTGTAAACGAAAGTGTTCCCTTTCGGGGAGACCTTCGGAAGTACTCGTACTCCGCGCAAGGCGACCAATGAGCTGAGTTGCCACCAAATTGAATAAAGGCAATATCATTATTGTTATTGCTGGTTCCGATTCAGGTTTTACTAGTTTGTTATTGCTTTGTTTGGAATCTGATTCGATTTTGTTTTGTTGTGTTCTTGCTGTGGAGTAGAACTCTTGATGTGGTATTGTAGCAAACGGTATCAATAGTGGAGTGCTCCGAAATTCGTGCTGGTCTCATAAATTTGTATTCTTGGCCTTCTGTAGGGGATCGTAGACACGCCATTTTTCGAAAAGCAGGGTAGATATCTGTTAGCCGCTCCATATAAAATACTGGTTGCTGCCAGTTAAAAGCCGAATACGAAATAATTGAAAAGGCTCGGTTGATGACAATGACCACTGTCCTTAATAGACAGCAGAGGCATTAATATCCCTCTTTATCTTGTCAATAAAATGGTCATAGATAAAAAGTGACGAACTATATCATCGGTCTGGTCTGACAAAGTGTTATATAGCCATGATATTTTCTGTTAAACAAGTCAGGAAAAGGAAACCGACATAAATGAATAGCGTATCATCAGTAAACATTGGCAAGCATCTAAAGAGACAAAGGAACGTAAATTTTCACTTGAAAAGCCATAACTTCGCTTGATAAGACAACGGTATGCCGGAAACTATACGGTTTTAAACTTGTGTATATGTATATATGTACAAATTTAATTACCCACACTCTATATATAGCGTGGTATCTATCATCTCTGCACGTGACTATTCTCGTTGACCAAACAAACTCTTCCGAAATTAATTTCAAAAGCAAATTGGATTCAAAAGTATACATACAATTTGTTACTTCAGTCACTCGACCACTGTCACATATTACTGCTTGGGTTCGGCACAATACATTTTTCGTTTCCATTCTGCCCTGTCAACCGTCACACTTTACTTGACTCACCTTCTCGTTCCATTTATTCTCATTTATTGATGTTCAAAATTTTATCTCGATCTACACTACCATTTGACCTGAAGTAACAAGTTAAACAGGAGTAAATAAGAGCAGTGGTGGCCAAGTGGTGACGGCCCCGACTTGTAAGTTGCGGGTTCAAATCCAGCCAAGTGCATTAATGTCATTTATTTCATCACTACTACTCTCAAAACGGTGAAGGAAAACATCGTAAGGAAACCTGCATGACCTAGAATCAAAAAATTAAAAACTTCTGACATCCACAGAACTGCTCGGGGCCCGCGTGGTGGATTACGGTTAGAGGAGGCCTGAATCCCAGCAGTGGGAACATTATGCTTTCATTCATTCAGCCCTCTTAAATGAGCTTGGCAACAACAACCAGTGTATGGTATTTTCATGGCTAATAATACTATCTACTACATTACATATAGTTAAATGTATCCACGCATCGTCCATTGCTACATACTATACAAAATACCCGCATGAACATTATTTATATTTATGATATACAATCAACATTGCTCGCGATTTTGCTTGCAGCGATACAAGCACATTATGCTGAACTGCTATTAACTACTTAGCAAATAATACGTAGGTACATGTGGGAAAATTTCTTGAATATAGTTTTAAAAACGTGTTAAATTCTACTCTTGAGAATTTATTTATTTTTATTTTCTCTAAACTCGTATTAAGAGCGAATTTGAGCATTATGTAACCTTTAGATAACGTACCTAGTTACTATGTTAAAATTTTAAAGAATTCCGCTAGTAATGTTTTCAATTATAACATTTTTTAGTCCGCTCCCTAAAATGCTAACAAAGATATAATATATAATAATATAATATTCCACAACTATCACACAACGCCGTCTCAAGCTAAGCAGAGCTTGTGTTATGGGTACTAGACAACTGATAAACATACTTATATATTTCTAAATACATACATATAGATAAATTACACCCAGACACAGAACAAATGATCGTGCTCATTACACAAACATTTGTCTTGGGAGGGAATCGAACCCACGACCTCCGGCATAGCAGTCAGAGCCACTAACCACTAGACCAACAGGCCAGTCAAGATCAATGCATCTAGAATTTCACAGAACGAATAAGGAAAAAAAATTGTCTAATAAGAAGTTTAATAATCTCATCCAGAAAGAATATGATAGATACTGTTAATTGTTCAATAACCTCGTTCAGTCAATAGTTTCTTAAATTAAATTATTATTTAAAGCCTCACCATCAACGATTGCATCACTGCTTACCATCAGGTGGGATCGCAGTCAAGCACTAAGTAGTTTATATAAATTAATATATATATATATATTCTCTGTACCTACATCGATCGTTAAGTTAAAGATAGCTCAAGTTACTTTGTAGCAGGGTCTCTTAAAGTGTAGACGAGGATGATATCGCATTCTCTATTGTTATTTTTTATTTATTTATTGAAACTGCATCAACACAACGAGAGTAAAGATTTACAAATTTTACATTATTTAGTTAAATATTATAGTTAGAGGGACTGACATTTCATTTTTACACCTGCAAGCAAATTTAATGATTCATTTTAATATAATCTATACTAAAATTATAAAGCTAAAGAGTTTGTTTGTATGGACGCGCTATTCTCAGGAATTACTGGTCCAAAATGAAAAGCAAATCCATGGCCCCAGTAGGCCTCGGCCCTACTGGGCCCCAATGGTGTTGCTGACAACTCTTTAAGGCGCGCGTGGAACACTGCGCACCGTTGCTCGACGACTCGAGCTCGGTCTGGAGTCCGGACAGGTACCGGACGACCGGAAGGCATGCTATTATTATAGTGTTGGACAGCCTAATTATCGAGGGCGAGGAAGGCTATTAGGTTATAGAACATCACGAGAAATTAGATAGCAATATAAGATAGCAAAATTACTGATTCAGTAAAGAGTCGGCATTGTTTTTTTTTGCGCCCAACGGAAGGCAACTCAGTATTCTTAGCACTGATCGGACAGTTATGGATGTAGTAGCTATGGTACATCTATGTATGAAGAATGAGGCCTCAAATCAATTACAATAACAATCATTAAAACAAAATGCGAGTACATCATTTACCGGTCAGTTGACGCAAGTAACACCCGATTTGTAGTTTTTAATGTGAATATTATTTTAATGGCACAATTATGCGGTGAAGTCAGCGACACCTTGAGACCTTATGAGTTTACAGCCAAATAAAGAGCAGTTTAAACAATAAGTGATAAAGAGTATAGACTCAAACGAATAATGCAGTAAGTGACATAGCACTTAGTATACAGAGTGACATGTCAAGCTTCCTTCAGATACATATATAGATATAATATCAAACATGAGTTAAACCTTACTGATATTTATTTTTATGAAAGATGTGACCCGACCGGATAACGAGCGCAATGAATAGGCATATTAGAGGCAGCTTTAAATGAAAAGGGTTTTTAAAAACATATTTGTAAAATAAATATCATTTCTCAAATTTGCGCCAATCACCGAACAACTTACCAAAATAATCTGACTGTTTAAGATTAAAACTTACAGGAAAGGATTGAACGACTCACCTGCGAAAGCGAAAAAGTCGGACTATCAATGAACGTTAGTAAAACTAAAGTAATGAGCAACCATACCAAAATACCAATACAGCCAAACAACAGTACTATAGAATATGTAGACGAGTACACATGTACCTCGGATAGATAATATTCCTAACAAACCTCACAAAGAAGGAAATCCTCAATTGGAAAAAGTCCCTACTGGCCACTTAAGGAAATAATAAAAAACTCTATTAAACAAATAAAATCTAAAAAGTAATTTTTTAACACGTGCATTCTGCAGAGTATGGACCTATGGTTGTCAGACATGGAGTCTAACGAACCAGAACATGAAAACATTGGAAACTTGCCAACACACATAGAAAGAAGCATGATGAAAATAGAATTAAAAGAAAAAATTAAACTGAAGTCAAGTAAGGCAACCAACTAAAGGCAAAAGATGTCACAGGATGATGTCCTAGACAGAACAAGAGAAGGAAAGGTAGGCAGCGTCGTACATGGGAAGACGACATTAAAAAGGTGGCAAGACCAATATACACGGGGACAGCAAGTGACCGATCGAGCTGAAAAGCAAAACAGACAGTGAACGATTTATAATTATTGGAGATATTATGTCGATACAATACAGAAATTCTAATATACTTTTTATTGCATAATCATGTACTAGACACAAGACTACCATGTTAAGAATCTGATTGTTAATATAGGCTAATATTATTATTATTACTTAAATGTGTGTGTGTGTTTGTGTGTGCGTTGTCAAAAAAGATAATTTAATTTTAATGATTATTTTAAAATCATTGTACCTAAATAAACCTCTATTTTGTATGTTTTTTAGGATTCCGTACCTCAAAAGGAAAAAACGGAGCCCCTATAGGATCACTTTGTTGTCCGACCGTCCGTATGTCTGTCAAGACCCTTTATCTGGGGAACGTGTAGAAGTATCAAGTTAAATTAAATCCGTATACTCAAGTCTGCGGTCCCTTGAAGGTGTGAAAAAATCGCGAAAAAAAAAGATACGACCGCTTATGTCGCAAAAAAACGTGTATTTTGACACTCTCAGGGGATCAAAATTCATACTTTCTGTTGACCTAGAATCCTGAAATTTGGCATGAAGCAAGCTCTTATAGCACAAGTATAAGAAATAATACGAAAACTTTAAATTTGTAGTTACGTCACAAAAAAAAACCTTTGCAATTTGAAAAAATCTTCGTAACTCAATTCGGGAATTGAACGGTTTTAACGGGTAAGTTTATATGGAACCGTCAGTACGCGAGTCCGACTCGCATTTGCCCGGTTTTTTTATATACAATATTACTTTCCTACCTGCGAAATTGGAAGTAAACAAACAATGAAAACCGAACACATCCTGCCAAAACATTTACTTAAGTCCTTGTTACCCCAAATATGGCTGACGAAGCACAATGCAAAGTCATTAAAAGTCATGTGTAATATTTTGCATCTGTTGCGTAATAAATTAATTAATTCGAAGTCCAAACATCATTGAAAGCTAAACTTTTCAAAAAATTGTGCCTCATTTGCATCTTAAGGCGTATACTCCCTTGAACATCTGGACGGAATCAAATGCACTGTACATACTCGTATTTACTACCGCCTGCGCCCGCATACAGTCCCGCTGACCTTTAACACCATTTTTTTTGCGAAATATTGATTGATTTACCTAAGCTCACATTCTGAAGAACACGTAACCAGCTATTTTTGGTGTGAACACATTATACATATTTCTAAAAATCAAAGTCGTTTGTAAGGAGTAGGTCCTTACAAACGACTTTGATCTTTAGAAATGTCAAGCGGTAAATTTTTTTTTTAGCCAGTAGTACGAAAAATTAATTTGTTGATAATCTATATTATATATAATATTAATATATGTATATATATTTTTTCAAATCTTTTAACCCAGCTGTTACCGAGGAGTACCTAAGGCTCACTGTTCTATGGCACGAAATAGGAGCAAGGGCCTTAAAAGTAAATTTTGGCGTAGGTGTGTCTTACGACATGGTCGTTGGTCAACTCATTCACTTTTATATTCTTTATGAGATAAACAAAGTTGTAAAATTTGTAGGTTATAGCTACTGCGCTTATTGATGAACTAAGAAACCGGTTAGAAGCAATTAAAGAGCTGCTGAACATTTGTGTGTTACCGAAATAATAACTGGTACGAAATTGTCGTCTTATGAAACTGCACAATTTTTACTGAGATATCTTCTAGTTGGCTAAAAATTATAATAGATATATTAAATTTAAATAAACTTTATATTTAAGGCATTTTGCATCACTTTGTTGTCCGTCTGTCTGTCAAGACCTTTTATCTCAGGATCGCGTGGAGGAATCGAGTTGAAATTGAAACCTTAAACCCCATCATAACCATATAGATCTGCGATCCCTTGAAGCTGTGAAAAAATCAACCTTCTAAGTTAACGAAAAAAAAAAAAAAACGGCCGTTTATGTCGCAAAAAATGTGTATTTCAAAAGTCTCAAGGGAATCAAAATTCATAGGGTCCATCCTGTTGACCTAGAATCCTGAATTTTGGCATAAACTAGGTCTCATAGCACAAGTATAGGAAAAAATCTGAAAATTGTAAATTTGTTGATACGTCAAAAAAAAAATTTTTTTCGCGATTTTGAAAAATCTTCGTAACTCAATTCGGTAATTCAACTGTTTTCATAGGTAAGTTTGTACGAACCCTCAGTGCGCGAGTCCGACTCGTACTTGCCCGGTTTTTTTTTTATATAAACCCGACCTTCTCAACTTTGAGGATCACGTCATCACGGCCATTTTGTGTGTTACAGATAAAGGCTACGTGTAGGTGGTATACATTACAGTGTAATACAATTTTAGTGGTACATATTAACGTTAAAAGCTTTTTGTATCTACCAACTGCTTCCTACCTTCCCGTAATTACATTTGTTTACTATTACTTGTTAGGTACCTATATTATATATTTATTCAAATATTATAAAGCTAAAGAGTTTATTTGGTTGGTTGAACGCGCTAATCTCAGGAACTACTGGCTGTTCCAGTAGTTTCTGAGATGTAATTACGTATTGATACCAATGGAGAAAGTTTGTCATTGCGACTGTGACAGAATTCGCCCGAGCCGTATGGAGCCGAATGTTGCAGTGATAAATTTCCACGTATATCAAACGGCGTTTTCCAATATAAATAAACGGATGTTGACGCGCGACTCGTGGCTTAGCGCCCAGCCTGATACGATAAATATAATAAATAGTGGTGAGGGTGAGCTCGCGCACTTTTCCGCACTAGTGCTAAAAACAGTATTTTGCGTGCCTAAAAGCGGCAGGGAC
Source organism: Mythimna pallens (assembly GCA_961205895.1). Classification (NCBI taxonomy): domain Eukaryota; kingdom Metazoa; phylum Arthropoda; class Insecta; order Lepidoptera; family Noctuidae; genus Mythimna; species Mythimna pallens. Next base: position 30,665,730 of record OY540824.1, read on the forward strand.
AAGATCGGGTTTTCTTGTAAGGGTATTAAAAAAAAACAATTAGTGTTGGATGGCCCATTTATCGTGGAAGGCTATATAACATCACGCTGCGGCCAATAGCAGCAAAGCAGTAACCAAAGACACGGGTGGAATCGATCGATCGAGAGTGAAAAGAGAGTTTTTATGGTATTTTTTAAGGTTCCTAATCTATTTATACACATTGCCTACATTTCATCTGTCACCCAACCCCATCGCATGCCTGCAGGAAGAAATTTATTTTGAAATAAGTAGTTTGTTATTTTCGCTAGGTATTAAATTAAATATTCTTTTTAAGAGCTCATCAAGCATACTCTGTCTAATCTGACACTTCCTCCTGCTCTGAACAGAGCGAGAGGGAGTATCAATTTTTTCCTGACCAATGCGCGAAAAATGGAGATAGAGCTATACCACATTAGCTTTAGTATACCTGCGAAACCTGAATATAATTTGTTCAGAATCAGTAATTGAATCGTTTTTTTTTTATTTTATTATTAATGATAGGCTCGCGTTTGACCACCAATCTCACCTGATCGTAAGCGATGATGTGGTCGACGATGGAGCACGCTTGCCTAGAAGTAGCCTATTCACTCTTGACCTTAAGACCCCTAAGTTGTAGCTATCAGGAAACACAGACAAATTTTTTTTTACCAAGTTCAGTTGTTTCAAGTCATAAGTTAGACATCACCAATACTAAGTACAACACAGGTCATAATAGCTCATAGCAGGCATTAGGTGCTTGCGCACAGCTGGGTGCGAGAGCAAAACAACCCCTCAGTCGCTCGGATGGCCCAGTGACCATGTATTTGTGCGGACAACCAGGTGACATAACAAGCTTATAACTTTGTGACTTTTCATGATACAGTTATGTCATAGATAGTACATAGATTCTTTACATAAAAATACTTGACACATGTATCAGGTTTCGCATATACTTACTAAAACTAATGTTGTATGTATAGGTTGTATAACTCCACCGCTCTGTCACGCTCACACGCTTAACATTTGAACACATCATGGTAAGGCCCCACAACACTATCGTAAGTAAAAGCTAGCTGGGCAGTGAGTAACTTTTATCCTGAAGTGTAACTGTGTGAAGCTACTGTGACATGACTTAACACCCACAAATGTCCATTTCATACATACAAGTATTGATTGTAAAGCGTGGAATACGCACGTGAGATGCGTTTTTTTTATTTTGAAATTTTTGCATGCGGCAAACACGCATGCGTAAAATCATTACGATATTAAAAACACCCTTAGGGCAATTTTTTACGTTCACGCAAGTGAAGCTGCTGAGATCAGCTAGTTTCAATAAAAGTAGATAGGTAGTAGGTACCTAACTGTGCTGTATGATCGGTTTTTGTTACTTTGAGTATAAAGAGCCGTTTCTAAGGTAGATTCTTAACTGATCATTTCAAATCCTACTATAAGATTTCGTTAAAAGTTATACATTCTTCAATTTTAATTATTGTTGAATTTGTTTCTATCACAGCCGTACCATCGAGCGCAAGGCTTACGTTACGCCAAGACGTTTTAATAAATTCAATGTTTTTAATTTTTTTTTAAATGCATTTATTTCACTAAGTATAATAAAAAAGTCATAATCGTAAATCGTCAGGAAGTTCGAAATGAATTGTGAAAATAATAATTTGGTACATAATCGACCTCGATACGAGTCGCCGTGACCGCCAACATTGATCAAACATTGGCGTTTCGTCACATCCACCCACTGAACCCAAATTCGGAAAGATTTGTTTCAAAATAGACCAATGAAAAGGATTCATTATTTTGTTTGGTTTGTAAAACGATTTTAACCTTAAAGATATCTAGAAGAATTGCCTTATTATATTTTTTGGTTTAGTCAATATTGCCATTATGCAATAAAGTTCACTCATAATAATTCAGTCTTGAAAAACCAGAATTATTTTCATGAAAACTCTTAACTTCTACAGTGCCCTTTTTGAGGTGGGAAATCATCAAATAAATGTTCCCGCTCGGGGCGGAGCGAGAGGGAATGTCAGACTTTACTGACAAAAAACCATCAGTGTTCCTTTAAGCTTAGCGTCCACCGCTTCGGAATCGGAGCGTACTCAGAGTACGAGCCGTCGGTATTTACAAAATGCCGATAGGGCGTCTACTGCATTCGGATTTTGGATCCGCATTTTCGGTACTAATTTTCTAATCGAGTTCGCCTGTGCATGTGTATTCACATTATGGAGGTGACAGTGACGAGGATATTGTAATCATTAGTTGTTTATTACATATCAGCAGAGGAGAAGAAAAATATAAGGAAACGAAAGATGGCGGTTCACAAAATAAACTTAAAAAAGCCTATTTTTGGATAATTATGATAATTTTTATATCTAAGATTGTAAAGCTCTTCATATATTTCCACTAAAGTAATTAAAACTTCTTCATTCATCGTGAATCGTCGCAACAAACACGTCAGAGCTCAAAGCGATCGGGATGACGTCATCGACAGAAATACCGATCTCTGGAGCAATAATGCCGATCCAGTGGAAAGCAACGAATCCCGACGCAGTGGACGCTAAGCTTTAGTTGTCCTTTGCATTCTAGAGCCAAAGTAACTTTTACGAAGTGTCCCGCAGCCCTAGCGGCTTGCTGGCAGCCTAGCAGGCATCGGCCATAGTGGACCCCGCCCATTTTGCTGACATCCTGTAGGGGCGCTCGTGGAACTCATGATGCCATCGACTCGGGCCTGGCCCACACCGAACAGCGAGCTACCGAAAGATGTTTCCATCATTTTATAATTTACTAGCTTTTTCCCGTGGCTTCGCCCGTGTACATAAAATATAGTCTATGTAACTCAGGAATAAAGCAGCTATCGGCGAAAAAATTTTAGCAATCGGACCAATACTTTCAGAGATTACCTCCTACAAACAAAAAAAGAAAAACCAACTTTACCTCTTTATTATATTACTATAGATGTAGCACTAGTTGATGCCAGCAGCTTCTCTCGTCTGATAGTAGGAAATTATCGTTATAAAAGTTATCCTATGTGCTATTCCAGGGTATGGTCTACCCATGTATACCAGGCTTCATTGAAATCCACAAACAAACACTAGCACTCACAAACTTTCTCTTTTATAATATTTAAATGTGATGAGATCTACCTCTTTTATCTGTTCCGTGAGATCTACCATTCTGTTAGGTATTATTACTTAAGAGGGTCCTTTTTCGCTATCGCCTATCGTCAACATCGAGCGTGGTTTATAAGCTTGTTACTTCATCTAACGCAATCCAATGATGTTTGACGAAAAGGCAACGCGAAAAAGAGAGATAACGCCTGAAAACTCTGCTAGTATTCGGTATTTCCGTGGTTTACTCGAATATTTTACAAAATTTGTTTCAGGAAATACGAAGTCTTTTTAAACCCTTAAAAGTTTTTATAAAAAATTTGCCGCTATTTAAAGTTTATTAAATTTGCAATGCTTTTATTTTTATACTTTTTTGACATTATTTTTTGAGTAAATTATAAAGTGTCTAAATTCATGCAAAATAGCAGAATTTCAGAGGTCTTTACTGGATTAGTTTTACACAAATTTATAGATTGATTTCAATAGAAGCCTAGATAATATCCACAAGATACTGTGTTTCCAAAATATCTAATGAAAAATGTGTAATAACGTCATAAGAGCATAAAAAACAAGAAAAATGTATGTCGACTTGCATCCCCTTAACAGAATAGTGGCAATATTTACAATGTTTCTTATTACTTTTTTTTGTATAAAGTTGTTTTAAAATTACGTAATAGTAAAATAGTGATTAAAGTATGTCAACGACCGGCTTCTATAGATGTTGCTTTTTTGTAATACTTTGCCCCACACTAGAAATTACTACTGTATCGTAGGGGCGTTCGCAAACATGTAAACTCGCATACACAGGACACTCAGACACAAGACATCCGAAACACATATCTGTAGGCCACACAAATATTTGTACCGTGCGGGACTCGAACCCGCCACACGCAGCGCAGCAGCCAAACACTCCATTACTGCGCCAAGCGCGCCGTCTTCATTTTTCTAAAAGGCTCGTTGTTTTCTTTCCAGTTTTTACTGACTTCTTAAATGTATTTATATGGTCTCGGTCCTATGTGACGGTTAATTGCCGGTCGTATATAAAAACGGTAGTATCTCAGAGGTTATATAGGTATATTATTCTATATTGTCTATTAGCTTAGCTACGCAACTTAGAGAGATGTCGAGAGAATTGCCAAACTGGTTTTCATTATTCTGCCGAATTTTTTATAGATTTATTTTAATACCTACCTACCTAAACTTAAAGATAATTAAAAAACGAATATTACCTGATTTTTCTAAGGTAATAAAAACATAGTTTAAAGGCAATAAAAGCAGATAAAGTAAAAAATATACCAAGAAATAATTCTAGTAATAGTTCTAATAAATCACTTTATAACCTATTTTATAGTGCTATATCGCTATATGTAGAGTTTTACATAATCATTTTATTTAGTTTGTAAGAATTTGTGCGCAACGTTTTAATCTAAATTATGTAGATGTTGTAATTTACTGGAATTTATACGTTCATATTTTTAACGGTGGAATGTAGGTGTTCAATAGTGTTTTGCCAAATCAAAGAATATCAGAGGATGGGCTATTTGTCAATCGAATTTTGAATATCGGATGTTTTATCCGTTTCAAGTGTATTAAATCAAGCTTGAAAGAAATGAGGTAATAGAAGATATATAAAAAAAACGTTCCTCACACACTAGGAATTACTCCAGTAACATCATGGCTACGTTCACAAACACGATAAATCACATACCTACTCGAGACACCCAGATCCGGAACAACTATTATCATCATCATCATCATCATTTCAGCCCAAAGACGTCCACTGTTGGACATAGGCCTCCCCCAAATGTCACCATAATGACCGGTCCTGTGAACAACTATAGGCCCCACAAATTCTTGTTTCGAACGCTCCACCAACCAACTGCGCGCGTCTTCTATTTTCTAGAAGGCTAGTTGTTTTCTTTGTTTTTGTATTGACTTCTTATATTTATTTAGATAGGTATATGGTCTTAGTCCTAGGTGACGGCTAATTGCCGGTCCGCAGTCTCGATTATGCGTCATAGTGTTAATCGCGTCGCGTCGTTTGATGTGAGAAATGTTTTGATAAAGTTAAGACACTATTCTGATGTCTATTAAGTATATATTTTATCTGTCTAAAGGAAGCTTAGGATAGAAAATTATAAGGAAGCCCATCATTTTTGCCTAGGAAATCCCATCGTGTTATCATCTTTCTTCAAAATAGGTTAAACCGAACAGATTGAAAAGCTTAGATTACTTAAGTCATCTAAAAAATCTTACATTGTGTTTTCCCAAAAAAAATACACTTTCCCAATAACATGATATGATAACCTTTTGGCAAGACTGGTGTCAGATGTCCAGGTGTACCATGGCAAAGATCCACAATCGACAGCCTTGACCAATGGCTTAACGTGATTCCGAAGCCTGAAATAAACTCAGTGTTTAGCCACGAGCTTCTTTTATAAATGGTATAAACTAGTGCTTGACTGTGATCCCACCTGATGGTAAGCAGAGATGCAATCGTTGATGGTGAATCGCACAAAATGAAGACCCTTTTCACTCTAGCCTTGAAGACACCTAAATTATAATCTGACTGGAAGACCGCTGCAAATTGTGCTAGTCCTTGGATGTGCGCAGTATAAACGACGAGGACAAACGCTATAAGGGGTCACCAGACGGTTGCAAACCAGCGTTGCAAACAAGGTGATCTTGGTTTATGTGTTTGGTTTGTATTACGGCTACATGGGGTAAACCACGCGCCAACACGTTCGGTAGTTGGAAAACGCGCCTCCCAACCAAGGGCGTTGAAGGTCATGGATTACAACTGCGGTCTACACGGATTAAAACTAGCAAGGTCACCTTGGTTTATGTGTTTGGTTTGTGTTGTGGCTACATAAATGTAAACCACGCGCCAGCACGTTCGGTGGTTGGGAAAACGCGCTTCTCAACCAAGGGCGTTGAAGATCATGGTTTACAAATGCTGTCTACATGGATTGAAACTAATAAGGTCCATCCTTGGTTGGGACGTTGGTTTGTAACCATCTGGTCACCCCTTTAGTCCAAACTATAGGGATAGCAACAATGTAAGGGTCTTTTAATGATCAAGTGTTAAATGATTTATTTTTAGGTATTACTAGTAGTTACCAGCGGCCTGGCCCCGTGGTAGTGGAAAATTATCCCAAGAAAACATTCTCCTGAGATAAAAAGTCATCGTAGGTGCTATTCCAAGAGATGGTTTACCTGTTTACCAAATTTCTTCGAAAAAGTAACGAAAATACTCACACACCTTATAAACCTTCGTCTATAAGAAAAATACTATACAAAAAATGTATCGAGGAAAGTTTAAGTATGGAAGTATATCATATACATCATAAATTAATAGTAGAACACACAGCCGGTGTTTGTATCTGACTGTTTATCTGTTTTATCTTCTAAACAACGCAACAGATTTCACTGATAAAAAGAACGAGAAACGGTGAACGTTTATGTATATAATTTGATATTATATTCACAAACGTTCTTATATTTTATTTTTGGATGTCAAATATATAAATATTTAAAGCCAGTCAAATTCAAAAGTTTTTATTTCACATAGGCCTACATGGGCACTTATAAAACGTCAGAAACTAGAACACGGTTCCAAATCGGTCGTTTTCTACGGAGAAGAACCGGCAAGAAAATGGTTTAATTACTCTTTTAAAAAAAGTGGTTGTTTACAATATTTTCATATTACAGTATTAATCTATTGAGTAGCGTAATTAGAGACACAATAGTAAGACAATGACCGAGCTAACGCCGGCGTTCGCTCGGGGTTTAATGAACTAATAGATATTATGTAAGATCAGTGTAGACCAGTCAATATTGTACCCAAAAGCTCGATAAAAGAAAGAAAGAAAGAAAGAAAACATTTATTTGAGACTCGCACAGGACAAACAACGATAAAATAAAAGTAACTATTTAGTCTATAATTACTTAACTTAAAAAAAAAAAAAAAAAAATAGAAAATAATATTAAATAAAAGACCAGTGCGAGGCCAAAAAGGCTCCTATCTCAGCATATGCTGCGATATTGTACTAAAAAGTAAAAATAACGCAGCGCTGGTATTCTGATAGGGCCTGGTGACAGATGATGCCACGGACACATTCACGGAACACAAAGACAATTAGGATAATAATATGATAAAAGAATAAAACAAAATATACTAAACATTTAAACAAATGAATTAAACTACAAAAACGTGCAAAACGAAAGAACTTTTAACCATTCATACGCCCGATGCTCCGTTATAGATTTATCTTTACAGACAAAAGAATGGAACGCGCGGGCGCAGATGTAGGCTATAGTCTGTGGTAATGGCCGGCTGTCAAAATGGGAAAAAAATAAATAAATAAAAAATAAACATAAATAGATAACAGTTCAAATAAAACGATTTTAAGAAATAAACTAGAAATAGTGTGCATATAAAAATAATCATATTAAAAAGAAAATCCTAATGGACTGTGATTTTACGACAGTTAAGTATCTACGAGTAGGTATATATTTATAAATTAGGATTATGTAAGACTGTTACGCAACTATATTGTTAATTTAGATCTCTAATATATTCAGAAATCTATATCTTTCTTTCTTTTTGTATATTTTTTACTATGGTTCCTTAAGCAAAGAGTAAAACGAGACATCATTGCTAAGACTCCGCTGTCCGTCTGTCTGTCACCAAGCTGTATCTCATGAACCGTGATTGCCAGACAGTTGAATTTTTTACAGATGATGTATTTCTGTTGCCGCTATAACAAATGAAAACATATTTAATAATAATAATAATAATATTCCACAACTGTCACACAACGCTGTCTAGTCTCAAGCTAAGCAGAGCTTGTGTTATGAGTACTAGACAACTGATAAACATACTTATATATTTCTAAATACATACATATTATAGATAAATTACGCCCAGACACAGAACAAATGATCATGCTCATCACACAAACATTTGTCCTGGGTGGGAATCGAACCCACGACCTCCGGCATAGCAGTCAGGGTCACTAACTACTAGACCAACAGGCCATTTAATATAAATATTTAAGGGTTCCATACAACAAACGTGATTTTTGCCGTTTTTTGCTACGGACAGTACGGAACCCTTCGTGCGCGAATGTCTCGCACTTGGGCAGTTTATTGATTAGCTATGATTCATGTAATCTGTAAATATATTAAAATAAATAAATTCTAAACTAACTTTTATAGTTAGTTCTAGATCTTTCGTAGATCTAAATGTCAGGTTAATTAAGAATCAAGAATTACAAGAAACCAAACGGGAAATATAACATCAATATTACATGAATGCTTCTTTATGGTCTATTTTTTATTAAACTTGATATTTATATTAGAGACAAGTTCTTAGAAATCGTAAACAAAGAGGAAACGAGACATAAAATCTCGCCTATATTTCCCGAAGGCTTTCTTTGAGGTTTGGAAATCAAATAATTTATTCCACTCTGGGTGGGGGGAATATTACACTTTTACTGAGTAAAACTCACCTGTGTTCCTCTATTTGCCCTTTGCGTTCCAGGGCCAGGGTGTCTCTTTCGAACAGTCCCGCAGCCCTAACAGGAACTTTAACAGGTCATCATCAATTAAGGCCCTAACGCCCGAGCAGTGCTACATAAAACAGTGAATTTCTGAAGCCTACACCTCGGTAACTAAGGCTAAGTCAAAAGGTTTGAAAAAATATATGTTTATTATAGATTTATGTATTATCAATATACGATTTTTTCGTGCGAATAATACTTTTGTCTAAAAAAAAAATTTAACATAATATTTTTCCGCTGGTTTTCCCTCCAGTCTCTAGACTGTTACTGGATAATACCAGGTGGAAAATTCCAATCACACTTCGCCCGATCCGGGAACCTCATGCTTAGACCATTAAATGAACGAGGTAGTTAAAAATCGTTTGTATTGCACCAATTTCTGTATCCTATTAATACGTAGCTACTTATATCACAATCACAATCTACATTTCTACTTGTTATGGTGTAACTTATTTTCCACTGCGTAATACTGACGTGTTCGCAGTTATTCGTAAACAAAAAGGAAAATGGACAAAATTAATTATGTAGTAGTGGAAAATTACGCAATAAACACTTTAATTTGTCTATTAGTATGTACATCTCTGTTATCTTAATTATCTTCATTTATCTTTATATATAAACGAAGAAACTGTCTGACTGATATATCAACGCACAGTCGAAACTACTAGGACTAGAAACCTGAAATTTTGCACACGGTTTTCTCTTATGACGTAGGCGAGCACCAAGAGAGGATTTTCTAAAATTCACCCCTAAAGGGATGGATAGGGGGTGGATTTTGAAACATCCTCTCTTAGTGCTCGCCTACGTTAAGAAACGTAAACAAAAGGAAACTATGTGCAAAATTTCACACCCCTAGTCCCAGTAGTAAATTATCGGCGGTATGTTGATGTGTCAGTTTCTCCTTTTATATATATAGATAAATATATTTATTTACCTATAGGTACTTGTCGCGCAGATAACATCCCTCCCTCCATGTCTTCTGTCGATTACCACGAGTATTTCACTTGTTGTTTAGTTTCATATTTGGAATGTTGTGAATTCGCTTTTCATGTAATTAGACTTATCCGAGTTTTTTGTTATACGTAGTGTTTCATTTGATGAGTCTACCTCCGATTTCGATAAACCAAATTAAAAAACTCCGGTTCCAAATTCTGTTCCAATACAATCACTACCGTTACATCCCTACTATCAATTATATCTACTAGAGGCCCCACCACGAGGTCTTGGGAGAGTCCTTTTTGAATCGCTTATCGTCAACATGGAGCATAGATTAAAAGCTTCTTACTTCATCTAACGCAATAAAACGCGATGTAAGAAAAAGCAACGCGAAAAAAGAGAGGCAACTCCTGAAAACTCTGTTAGCATACGGTAGTTCCGTGATTTACTCGAATATTTTAGAAAACTTGTTTCATACAATTGCGAATATGATGTTATTACACATCTTTTTCCAGATATTTTGGATACACAGATATCTTGTGGATATTATCTTGGCTTCTATAGAAATCAAAACATAAATTTGTGTAAAACTAATCCAGTAAAGAACTCTGAAAATCTGCTATTTTACGTGAAATTTGGCCCTCTATAATGTACTCATTTGTTAAAAAAATAAAAAAGTACTATAAAAGCCTTGCACATTAAATCGAGATTTAGGAAGACGTTTAAAAAAACACGTATTTCCTGGAGCAAGTTTTGTGAAATATTCGAATAAACACGGAGATACCGAGTGCCAACAGAATTTTCAGGCGTTCTCTCTCTTTTTTCGCGTTGCCTAGGCTCTTCATCAAACGTCGCGTTGGGTTACGTTAGATGAAGCAGCAAGCTTTTAAACCATGCTCGACGTTGATGATAGGCGAGCGGGGAAGGGCTAAGGGCGATCTATTTGACGACCGAAACCTAACTGTTAAAGGAATGGAGCTCTACAGGGTGTATAGCTTCATCCCCCTTCCTCACACTCAAAACATCTAAATTTTTGCGGTGACAGTTTTGCAGCACAGTCTGACTGGTGTAGTTAGAACAACTTTTCCTGTTACACCTTCGCAAAATCAATTTGTAGCCTTTCCCATAACTTCGCGGTCGATCTCTAGTCTAGCTGAATGCAGCTAAATCAAGGCCTATCTGACCCAGTGACTGGGTAACAAAACACCCTACCTGATTTTCAGCTGCTTTCTGCTTACCCGTAATGACGGTCAGAAATCTATAACGACTGGCATTTTCAAACACACCATCACATACTTTTATTCGAAACTAGCTTCTGTCAGCGGAAGTAAATAAATTACCCCAAAGGAATTTACTCCCGGGATGAAAAATATCCTTTGTCCTATTTCAGGTAATGGTCGACCCGTGTGATCCTTTCAACCTTTTAAGAGTAAAGAGTAACTTTACACCCATTATCGTCTTTATAACATGAGTAGATATATTTACGTCTGATGGTGAAATTGGGTCCTGTGGGATCAACAAGTTATAAAAAGCGCCATCGAGTTTCCAGTTTCAATATTCCCGTAAGTTTAAATGTTGAGTTTTTGTTTGTGCCCGATTTAAGTTACCTTGGATCCCATCACATCAAATGGAACTTATAACATAACTTACGACATGTAGGTGTCTAATGAGCCTTTGGAGACCATTGGCGTAATGTTATTTTTTATCAACTTAAAGTTAAACATTAACAAATAGCAACGCAAGTCGGACAGCACGTGGGTTTGCTTACAAAACAACATGAGAACATAATGAACATATTATTATACCAGTTTTTCGCCTACAAAACCATTAACTAAGTACTTCGACCTCTGAAAGCGCGGGCGATAACAACAAGACTGATACGCAAAATACACGTATAACAAAGTCAGCTTCCTTTAGCTCCATATACGTCGAACTGGCGTAATTGTGTTCTACGAAATTATGTCATTATTACCATTTTAAGATACACTTTTTAGCATTTAAATAGTGTTACTCACTCATGCTTTATGCTCCTTTTGTGAACACGCGATACGTTCCACGAATCTCAATTCTCATTCTCAACTAAACTGAGCAGATGTGCAGCTGATTAATCAGATCAGATTGAGCTCTGTTTATTTTTAACAGGGAAACAAGATCTTTTGCACCTGTTAAAACTATAGATACCAGTATATTAGGTACATCTGCGAAATGGCAACTGTTACGTAAGATTTAAATCATCTAAGCTTCAATATAACTTTTTTTAACGTGGGAAATCATGAAATTATTTCACCCGCTCTGGGTAGAATGGATGGGAGTGTCAAACATTTATTGACTAAAACCCACAGTGTTTTTGAGTTGCCCTTTTTACGACAGCTGTTGACAACTCTTTGAGGCGTGCGAGGAACACAAGGCGCCGTCGACCCAGGCCGTCCTTACCGGACGGCCAGACGGCGAGCTACCCATTGCTTGCCGTCCGAAAGCCCGCGCCTACGGTGGTCGGATACGTCCTACGACTCCCGACTCCCTGGGCGTCTCTGTCGGGATGTGAAAGCCTCATTGTACCTACAGCGTGATCCTTTGTTTACAGGCTAATGCAAAACTGAACTAAAATGTATCATTATAAATAGATCAAATCAGCAAGGCCACGAAAATTGCGATGTAAAACTACGTATGTGAATCCAAAGACGACTACTTTATCCTCTTTCAAGTGTTAGGTTTCCACCTGGAGCCGTGTGCAGGGCCGCACACGATGTCAGAACGGACGATTGTTAGGTTTTGTTTCTGATAATAAATAGTAACTTAAGTTTTTGAAGATAATTGTTAAAATTAGTTAAAATTGTAAACAAGTAACTATATATTTAACATATATAACTAATATTTATCTGTCTATCGATACGTCCTTAACATCCTTATTTAATTACACCGCTTAAAGCAATAAATATCTAATAAATCGTCAAGATATGACAAACGATATCGATAATTTGATATTGTATTTACACATTCCCGTTCTATAAAGATTAGGTAGAGAGCGAATGAATAATGAAATGCTATACTATTGGTATCGGTATCTTGTAGTGCCATCCTTACATGGGCAGGCGTCCAGGACATACTGGTGACTAAGAGGATGTCGTTACAGCCGTCGTGCTCCTTTTTTGGACACCTTTCATCAAAACGAGTATCGGCTCGCGAATTCCATGGAGTTTATCAGACTTGGACCAGTTTGTTACAACTGGTTTGGTTCATTTGGAATTTTTTCTGTGTAATGGGTATTGTGAAATATTTGTGTTTTGGGCACTCGATGGAACTTATCGATTTTAATAGCAATACAATGGGCGTCATTTATTTTGCACTAGATATTATACAAGTGTGAGTAATAAAAGTAAGAAAAAAGTAGCTTTTTTACTACGAGTATTATCGCAAATATGATGCAGTTTTAGTAACAGGTAATTTATGTATTAAAAATAAATATTATCTATTTATTACTTGTAAAGAAAATCTAGAAAAAATAATAATCGAGACTAATAAATGTTATTCATTATTTTTAGGCAATTAAATGCAAAAACGCAACCAATCAAAAGTTTAATCTCTGGTATGTTTCTGACTAATCAAATTTACGTAATATTACTAATCACAAATTAATGTCAATACGTTTGTGTTTAGGTATGTAGAACTCTCAAGGAACTCTCAAGGGAAATATACATTTAACAATAGAAGTTAATGGTATTTATCGCATTAGCAAAATAAAATTAATCTAAGATCTATGCATGAGGTAACAAAATCTTACAATGGAAATGAGTGAAACAGATGATTAGTCTCAAAAATAAAATATCGCAAGCCATAATCATAAATAAACAAAGCAGGCCTAATTTAACAACATTCGCAAAAATTACTCTAAGAATCCTATGAACATGCTCAATGTTGAGAAACCAGGCCGAAAACATTGAGAATCACTTACTTTTTCAGCATGAAAGCTTTGCTAAGTTCCTTGAGGACTGTGGAGACGATGGCCCCAGCAGCAGGCACCGCCAGCACAGAGGCATCCATGCAGGCGGAGAGCGCGGCCGGCGCCAGGACGCCTAGCCGACTTAACCTCGGATTATCCTTCGACATCACTGTAGTCTTCCAACCCTAGACTGTCCTCTTGAACCGTCTACTAGTCGTAACTCGTAAAAACTACCAGTCGTAACTCGTAAAGTTTACTTCTCGAAATTCGTTAGCGCGCGACCGTCACCGCTCAGCGATCCGCTTCGCACGCAACTTAAGAGCCGAATGTTAGCTTGATCGCTGTCTGCGCCAGCGCAAGTTCGCCACGCCCTTACTACGACCCGTCGAGCGAGTTTACTAACAAATGCTCGCGGAGGGGGGCGAGTACTCGACCCTCGAAGATTGTGGGGTTTACCCTCTGCGAAAATTATGATTAGTAATCATGAAACAGAAGAAGTAACCGTTAAAATGGGTATTCTTTTAGTCTTAAGTCATATAATGGATGTCTTATTCACCTTCATCTATCTTAAATATACTGGAAAGTTTCTGAGAAGTTATAAATTTAATCATTGTCTTGTGATGAGTCTACCGCTAATTTAAATCTTCTTCATTCTAGATACAACGGGTGGTTCTAATCATCGTAATGCATCATAATGAGGGAACTAGGCAAATTCGAAAGCAGCAATGACTGTCCAATCTGATGAGTAACAGGTGGACCTGGCTCAGGGATATACAGTGCCTAATATAATACACGCGATACTGAAACTGTCATTGATGAGACCTGGCTTGACCATGACACGAAGGTAAAAGTTAACCATAGTGTAAACTGCCTTCATGCAAAATATATCATCAAAAACTGCCAACAAACCCTTCGGCGTCCTCTTAACCAAATGCAAATTAATTCTATTTTTTCACAGAGAATGACTGGCTGGCTACGTGACTTTCCCAGCTACTACGGCTTTTGTCACTGTACTCTTTTTGTAGATGATAGCTGAAATTTCACAAAAATCTAATACCACTTTTGGCAGTTATAATAACGAAGTTACCGAAGCTGTTCGGAGCATTATCCAATGGCTAGAGTGTAATAATTTCAAAGTTAATAATAGACAAAACCAGAATTAGGTATACAATTTTATATATATATATATATTTTATATTTGTCTCATACGATAACAGTAACATATATAGCACAGTCCGATAATATAATTTTCCTTGGGAAGTCATTAGATAGTCAGATCACATGTTCACGCTCTATGGCATCTTACACGAATCTCCAGCCAAAAATCAACATTACAAGCCTATCATGAATAATTGGATATGTTGCTTTCAACCTACTGTAAGGTATTATATTATGGGGCGGTTCAGTAGTATTTAAAAGAGTATTCCTAGCTCAAAAGCAGTGCTTTCGTACACTTTGTAACGTAGATTCATTAACTTCATGCGAACCATTGTTAAAAAAACTAAACTAACTGACAGCGCCGTCCATATGTATATATTTGAGTTTTGTATTATCATTAAAACACATCAAAACCTATAGAAATCCTTCGGTGATTTTTATAATTTTAATAACTGTTATTCCAATAGCTTGTTCTTGCCAAATATAAAAAAACGATCTGTATCTATGTAAGTGTTACCCCATGTCAATTAGAGACCTGAAAAGCTTACTTATTAAACTATTCTGAACACCTAGTTTGTCCATAAATGATTCTCACGACCCATGAATACCTTAGTTATAAGAATACAAAATTACTGTAACACCTGACTAATAGTGACTATGTTCCTATTAGTGCAATAATAGCCAGACAAGTTAAATTGTAATTTAATTTACCAAATTAAATGTTAAGAACATGTGTATGTACTTAACCATTTTCATTTAATTATTATTTTAAGTTTTGCATACCAGAAATGGTGAATATGAGGATCTTTACTGTTATTCTGTGTAATGAAACATTCATATACCACAATTTGTATATCTTTCATATTTTTTTATTTTATTTTTTATTATTGATAGGTTCGCGTTTGAATATTATGCGAATAAATTATTTAGATTTGACTTTGTGCCTACAAGAAATTGAACAGTAAATATGACAAATAAGACTTCTAGTTCTGCTTCTAGAAAAACAGCTTTACAATACAGAAGAATTAAAGTCAATGAATCCAACCTCCTTAACAAATAAAGGTGTAACATAACACGATGGGTAATAAAAACTACATCAACTGGCATTAACAAAAGCTTATGAATGAAAATATAAGGGGAATTACTTTCACCGTATCTTATTCTGCTGCCAAATACCACAGCACTTTATACCGTAATATGGATATATTCTTACAAATATAATTTATGGTGTCATTCACACAATCATCGTTAAGGCAAAAAATAATAAATAATACAGATTATTATGTCGTTGCACAAATATTGGGATCGATTCCTATTTTAACTAGAAAGCCAGTTTTAATTTCCCATAACATATCTTTAACCCCTTTGAAAAATCATTAAGAGTTGAACAGGAAAGAAATTCTTTCTACAAAATTCCCCTGAGCCAATCACTGAGGAGGAAAATAAAAGCTATCATGTACACTTGCATCAAATCTTGCGCAAATATTGTAATTATTTCTTCTTCAGTATAATATGGTCATTTGCATTCAAATTAGTAATCGAAGTGGTTTAGTTAACCAATCAAAC
This sequence comes from Mythimna pallens, assembly GCA_961205895.1. Classification (NCBI taxonomy): domain Eukaryota; kingdom Metazoa; phylum Arthropoda; class Insecta; order Lepidoptera; family Noctuidae; genus Mythimna; species Mythimna pallens. Next base: position 30,682,010 of record OY540824.1, read on the forward strand.
CTCACCATGCATTGCATGTAAAACATGGTTTCTAATTAGCTAACAGTGTGTAAGTAGGTACCTTTCAAGGTAAGAATTATCCATACTAGCCTTAATAATAATTCATTCATCACTTTCGTTCACGAAGTTAAAACACGCTTCTTCAAACTCAAGTGTATTAGATTCTACTTATGCTTGAGTGTAGTTAACACTATGATTCTTTATAATGGCCTCCTTATCTCTCTTGTTCTTACAGCCTCAACCTAAACCAACGCGCTTTGAGGCAAACCTCTTTGTCAGTCATTGCCTTGTCACAGTTGTTTTGATTTCAGTCGAAGACTCTACTCTCTAATAGACACGAGGTCATTAGATTTGTAATTCTCTAATTTGCAAAGTATGATCGGTTGTTGACTTTTTGGCTAGAATAGCCTTAAAGCCTTAAGGCTATTAAAGCCCTGTATTTGGTGGACAGCTTAGCTATGCCGTACACTAATTACATGATCAGACAAAGGTGACTCGATTATGCCTCTACAGGGTATTAGAGGCAACATCAAGTCGCCTTTGTGCCTCAAATCGAGCCTGCTTAACATTTAAAGTATAATGTTCACTTCAATATCCGCATGTAGATGCACAATAGTTGTTGACTTACTAATAAGCAATGCTATTGTTTTATTATTCCATGGCCTCCCATTAAATGACGTTCCACACTATTAGTGCCACAACATATTTTATGTCTACCACTTTTAATATAAATCAATATCAAAATACAACATAATTAGATACCTACATATCAAGTTAATGATGAAATGATTTCAAAGAAAATACCTAAAATAGCACTCCTGTGCAATGTAGATTAAGACCACGTGATGATAATGTCACTGTTACTTTGATATCCTCCAAAGTATTCCCTTTATTTTACCTAAGTTGTTAGTAAATCGTCCAGAAAACGGGCCAAGGACATGTCTTTTACCGTATGTTAAATATTGATGACTATCACTGACACCTGTTAATATTTTGTAATTATAAATTATTAGATATTTCCGTAATAATTGCGTTCCTGCGTGTTCGCGTGATCGGCGCTCAGACGTCAGCGGCGCGGACCGTACAAGAACTCACTAAGATGATTGTAATAGATTTTCCTGTAAACAACGCATTAAGAATGTTGAAGAATCGATTCTCTAAGTGATTTTAATTATAAGAAAGACTTGGCTAGAATACAACAGACGCTAGATGTTGCGCGAAAAGTTTAGCAATAAACAAATTCCAGAAAATCAACAATGATCAACTCAGACAAAGAAAAAAATCAGACGATCTGTTTCTAATATTCGATAAACATTGTAGTTAGTAAAGAACCCACAGTTACCATGGTACATCACAGTCAAGCCGTCAGAGATACCGTTAACATTTTGGACATTGACAAAGTGATCGCCATAGAGGCGTATTTTATCAATCATACAAAAATATTGGATTAACTGTATTCACGTTGGAACGGTTCTCCTAACTTGACTTAACATTACTATAATAGATATAGACAGACGGCCGCTTCTGGTCGGACCGGAGCCTTTGGAAGTCATAATTTGTGACCTCCAAATGCTGACGAAAATCATCGCACGTCAATTAGCTGTACGAAAAACCTTATTTTCTCTAACATACAAATTTTATTATAAAGTTAACCAGGCGAGTTTGTGGCGAGAGATGAATATACAATTATCAGCCTACAGGTAATTTAATCAAAATACTTTTAGTCAACGCCATCTCATGGTACTTACCTACTTCATAAATTGTCCAGATTACTGTACTAATATAATAAGCCCGCGTAGGTTTGACGTCTACATTTATAATTCCTAACCGTTGGGTTTTGTACTCGACACGGTTTTCTTACCCACTTTTGTAGAATAAGTTCTTCGAGATTCATTGAAGCTATTTTAAGAGTTGGTTATTTATAGACAGCATTAGTTGGTATTATTTAACCAATTAGAATTTACAAACGTAAGCTAAATCATACAGACCTATAAGCCTGACATCATTCTTCCTAAAAACTCTGGAAAAGCTTGTAGATAAGCATGTCAGGGAGGGAGCGCTGAAAAAACAACCGCTTCACAGGATGCAAAACGCATATCAGCCTGGTAAGTCAACAGAAACTGCGCTACACCAGGTCGTAAGCCGTGCCGAAAAGGCGCTAGAATGCAAAGAGATATGCCTAGCAGCCTTTCTCGACGTAGAAGGCGCGTTCGATCGCACTACTTTTAGAACGATACGAACAGCTGGAGAGAAACATGGCATAGACCCTACCATTTGTGACTGGATGGACAATATGCTGAAGGGCAGAGTTATAGAATCAACACTGCTAAGTGAGACCAAAAGGGCGCATGTCACAAGAGGATGCCCGCAAGGAGGCGTACTCTCGCCAACGCTCTGGTGTTTGGTGATAGACGAGCTGCTAATAGAATTGAACAAAGGACCAACGTACACGGTTGGATATGCAGATGATCTCGTGATACTTGTAAATGGAAAATTTCCCAACACTGTGTCGGGGATCATACAGGAGAGATTAAACATGGTTGAAAGGTGGTGTAAACTCAACCACCTATCCATCAACCCAAGCAAAACGGTGATCATCCCGTTTACCAGAAGGAGGGACCTAACAACAATGGGTGCCATAAAGCTCTACGACACCGTACTAGAGTTGTCCACAGAAGTAAAATATCTAGGAGTAATTCTAGACAGCAAACTCACGTGGAAAAGCCATGCCGAAGCGACAGCAAACAAGGCTCTAAGAGTATTTGGCATGTGTCGCTCTGCTTATGGGAAGACATGGGGCCTTAGACCCCAGGTTATCAAATGGATATACACCATGATGGTGAAACCGCTGATCACATACGGGAGCATCGTATGGTGGACCAGAACCAAGCTGGCAACTTGCAGACAGGCCCTAAGCAAAGTACAGCGGACTGCCTGCATGGCCATTACAGGAGCATTTAGAACCACGCCAACTGCGGCGATGGAAACGATGCTCAATCTCACCCCTTTACACATTGAAGCGGAACTAGAGGCGAGGAGGGCCATTCATAGGCTTAGAAGTATGGGGCACTGGACGAACCCCGGATGCAAAACAAACCATACAAACACAAGACCAAATAGGGAACTTGACTGGATGATGGACATGGGATGTGACAAAATACATACCATTCAAAATCTCAAAAAGGAGTTTAAGATATACATTCCGAGTAGGGAGGAATGGAAAGGTGGGATGAAACCCCACAAAGGGAAGAACCAGGTATGGTACACGGATGGTTCTAAAATGAACACCGTTACAGGAGCGGGGGTACATAGCGACAACTGCAATCTTAGCCTAAGTTTGGGCAAACTGGCGACGGTATTCCAAGCAGAAACCTATGCTATAATCGCATGTGCGCAGGAAATACTAGACAGAGGCACCGAAGGGGACACTGTCTACATTTTAAGCGACAGCCAAGCAACACTTAAGGCACTCACGTGCAATAGAGTGGACTCTGGGCTCGTACTAAACTGTATTAAAATACTTAATCGGCTAGGAAGGCGCAACAAGGTCAGATTGATCTGGGTGCCAGGTCACACAGGAGTAGAAGGCAATGAAAGAGCCGACACTCTAGCAAGAAAAGGATCCGAGACACCCCTACAAGGACCGGAACCTTTCATAGGACTCTCACCAAGGGTCATCAACCAAGCATTGAAAAGGGCTGCGTTAGAAATACACAGCACACACTGGCGCAACACAACAGGCCAGAAGCATGCAAAGCTATTTCTTAATGACATAGATAAGGCCTGGACCCAAAAATTATGGAGGTACAGCAGAACACAGCTCCGAATAATCACAGGAGCCTTCACGGGGCATTATGCCACCAACAAACAGCTCTACAACATGGGACTAGCAAGCGACCCGACTTGCAGGATCTGTGGAGAGGCAGAGGAGAATATGCTACACTTACTGTGCGACTGTGCAGCACTAGGCTCCAAAAGACTAGAGTATCTGGGCCAACCATTTCCTAGGCCAGAGGACTATAGGCTCAGCCCCATCAAGGCCATACTGGGACTCATGACGAATGTGCACGGAAGGCTGGGGTTTGAGTAGAAGGGACTAGCACAAAAGATCCAGAAGGGTCGAAGTGCTCTGGTTTTAAGGCCAGCCCCACACCAAGATAAGATAAGATAAGATTTACAAACCTATTTGTATAATTTGTACAAATGCTGTTATTTAGTGAAGCCACTGTAGAGTCATTGAGCAACACTACCAACACGGCTCTTAGTCTTGAGTTCAAGGTCTATGGTAGTGGCAGAAAAAGAAACACCTTATTCTACATTGCGGTAGTGATTATTTAGACATAAATATATTGAAGACAAAACGATTTAGTACACTCAGTAAAATTATAGCAGGTTCATATTGATACTTTATTAAATTAGGAAAATAAACTAAAAACCCATAAATGTAGCTTTATCATCAGCAGCTTACATATTGAATTAAAATAAATCCTAATATACATATTATAAAACCAAGTCTCCACCGCGTCTCTCAATCTGTATGAAATTGATAAACTTAAAAACTTTTCTTTGCTGTTTTCATTTATAGACAAAGTGACTCATGATGAAGGTTTAGGTGTACACCTGATACATGCTGTAGAGAAAAGCCGAGAATTCCAAAGATTTTAACACCGGTGGAGCGAGTCGCTAGTCCTACAAAACAGGGGCGCCGGCTCCGTGGGTGCTCGGGGGCTCGAGCACCCATGAGAAATGAACGGTGGGTGCCGAGCACCCCTGAGAATAGACATCAAGAAACAGATCAGTAATCTCCTTTTAGGTTACGTATAGCATAGTCGGCCTTATAATGTTTCCAATGTAAAGACTCAGGCCTGCTCTCTAGAAGAGGGGATGGATCCACCACGCGGGCCCAATGCGGGTTGGTAGATATCACATGTCTTCGAATTTTTGGTTCTAGGACATACCAGTTTCCTCACGATGTTTTGAGTGAGTTTAAATAAGAAACAAACAAAACAGAGAAACACTGACTTCCGAAATTAAAGTTATTTTGATCCTTTTAGTGTTTTTTTTTTAGCGAAGTCAGTTTTTCTTTTTTTGTAAAATGATTTTTTTTATTGGTAAACTTTGCTTTTGGACACTGTTGCGGAGTTTGTCCTGGAGTCAACCATTGCATTTTTCGCTTACGGTTAACGTAAAGAATTCACTTTGCATCACATGTCACAATTCGATCAAATATTTCTTCATTTCTGTATCGATTCAATAAGGCAACACAAGTTACAACACGTGTTTCTTTCTGGAGATCAGTCAAATCATGAGGCAACCATTTTTCATGTATTTTTTTTATTTTATTGATTTGACGCAAATGAGTCAATATTGTTGGTAAGGTAACGTTAAACTACGTCGCTAATTCCTGGGTAGTTTGACTCGAATCGGCTTCCACCATCTTTCAATTCATTATATTCACCTGTGTGGGCGGTCTTCTACGTGGTTCGTTCTTTAAATCAAAATTTCCATCACGAAAGCGTTTAAACCAAAATTGCACGATGCGTTCATTAGCAGTCCCCTCTCCGAACGTAACATTGATATTGCGAGCTGTTTCTGCCTCGTTAGTTCCGCGTTGGAACTCGTATTCAAAAGTCACTCGAATTTTCGAAGTATCCGTCTTTCTTGTTTAAGCTGAATAAAAAATCACAACTGAAAGTCGATAATCTGATGATGATAAATGATTTAGACTTTAGAGACAGCCCGTTTATTTTCATAGTTTCATGTCGCACGGTATTCTATTGTGGGAAATGCCGCCGATATCCAGACGAATTTTATTTTGCAGAAAAGGGCTATTCGTTCAATTTATAAATTAAATCCCAGATGCTCCCTCAGAGATAAATTTAAAAATATTAATATTCTGAATGTGCCATCTCAGTATATCTATGAAAATATTTTGTATATTCATAAAAATAGAAACATGTTTAAAATACAGCGATGTTCATAACGTTAATACTAGGAACAAACACAAGTTAGTGGTTCCTGCAACCAGGCTCAAAAAAATAGGTTGCTCATTTAGATGCCAATGTATACATTTTTATAATAAGCTTCCCAGTCCTAATCAGGAACGTAGCCTTAATAAATTTACAGAAGGCTTTTTATACTGTAAAAGAGTATCTTGAGGACAAAACGTCTTGGAATTGACCTGCTCCAGTACTCACTATAATTGTTGTCATTTCTATTTTTTTTTTCTTTTATATTACCTACGTTATTTTTTTTTTAATTGACGATTATTGTTATTTTACAATTATGAAATTGTATATATATATATTTACATGTTTTTATTATTATTATTATTTATACAATTATGACATTGCTTATTTTTTATATTTAGAATTTGTCATACAATTACTTTTAAAATATATTTTTTACAGTTTGTAATATTTACATTTTTTGTAAATTTTATTATTGTGAATGTGGGGACTATGTGGATTACTCTTTTTTTTCTCTTTAATTATAACATTATATCTGGCAGATTTGAGTACTGTTTGCAGCCTACCCAAATGTCCTTTTTTTGGTATTGTTCAAGTCGTTGAGCTCCTTAGTAGTTCTGAGTTGACTACACGAATACTGACAAATGCTTGCACTGACTGGACAGGTCCGCTAGAACTGTGTGGTTTTTTCTTGAAAAGAGCATTTCAATCTGCAACCTGCATGATTCTCATATGATTTGACCATTACATGTTTGCAGTATGGACTTTAAAAAAGACTTTGACCCCTGAGTTTGTTTCGGTGTTTCTTCTCAGAGTAGTCAGCTAGGAAACACCGGCTTCATCTAGTTTAAATTGACAAAAACAATTGACATGTAAAAGCGTTTTTAAAAAAACCTACATAAAAAATAAATATAATTTATCATTAATCGAACCTTGCACATTTTTTAAAAGAAAATGTGAAAAAGTTTCACTCAAAAATCTCAAACCATGATGGTCCCATGGTGGTATTATGGAACATTATAATGATTTTTTTTTTATGTTATTAGGGCCCTTTTCCAATAACCTGTTGTCAAAGTCGAGCATAGTTTAAAAGCTTGTTGCTTCATCTAAAGCAATCCAACGCGATGTTTGATGAAGAGGTACTTAAAACGAAAAAAGAGAGGTAACGCTTGAAAAACTCTGTTGATATTCGGTAATTCTGTAATTTACTAGAATATTTGACAAAACTGGTTCGAGGAAATACGTGTTTTTTTAAACCCTTTAAAGTTTTTCAGAAAAATGGTCTTCATTCAGAATCTCGATTAAATGTGCTAGGCTTTTATGGATGTACTTTTTAATAAAATATATTAAAAATATAAAATATACATCCATAGATATTACATTTTTGTACTTTAACCCTCCATAATGTGCTTATAAATATGAGCACATTATGGAGTAGTAATAATAATAATAATATTCCACAACTATCACACAACGCCGTCAGTGCCAAAGTTCACGTAAAATAAAATATAAATAGCAGATTTTCAGAGGTCTTTATTAAATTAGTTTTACACAAATTTATATTTTGATTTTTATATAAGCCTAAAAAATATCCACAAGATAGATGTGTATCCAAAGTATCTAGAGAAAGATGTGTAATAACATTATAATCACGTAAGAGCAGTTGTATGGAAATGTACCCCGAGTTAATTAGGCTTGATCCGGCACTGACGACGCTTCAAACCAGGACAGCATCGAAATATGTTATACAATATGCAGCCACATGAATATAAATATATAGCGGTGAAATAAAAGGTCTTTCAATAAGCACTTCCCTGGAATCTTTGGAATAAAACAAATTGTTTGTTATAGAATTTTTTTAAAAACCTTCTTTGCCTTCGTCCCAGGGCCCCGGGTTTAACTTTCACACTACCCGTGGCCCCAGTAGACTTCGACCCTGCTAGGCCCCTAAGATTTGCTGACATCTCCCTGAGGCGCGCGTAGAACAATACGCGCCGTCGACGACTTGGGCTCGGTCCGGACGGTTACCGGACGGTCGGACGGCGAGCTACCCATTGCTCGGAGTGTCAGATTTCCCGGCTTCTGATTACTCGTAACGACAATGATCTACAAATTTATAACAGCCGGAACTAGCACTTTCAGAGATACGGTCTCTGTAGATGAGTAACTGTCTTACGTTGCATTTGCCGACCTTGGCAACCTCTAAATCTTGGAGATCGACCTGTCATTATTTTATCCAATCAATGGGTAATTTAGTCAAGAGTCCTTGACACATCGTGGCTTACTATCAGGTTACAAAGGTTAAAGGATAAAAAGTGGTCATACGAGAATTATTTGGCAGTAATAAATAGAAAGAAACAAGTTGTTTTTAGTTGAGATTCATACGAACCTTCCAGGATGTGATGATGACGTGTCAAAATGCAATCATTGTATCTACTGTTTCCTGCTATACCTAACGACATCTGCGTCACCACGTAAGAACTGTCTTGCATTGCGATGAGAACATGTAGGTGTCGTGACCACATCTTAGAATTGATCACTTCATGATATGGTCAACTAAAACTCGCCAGATCTTTTAAACGTTAACGTTTGATGATATGTTAATTCTTCGTTTGGCCTTATCATTGATTTAAGAATTTCTATGTTAATAAAAGGTCCAAAGAAAGTAAGCAAAACGAGGATTGACATATCATCAAACTTTACCGTTTAAAACGATCTGACCAGTTTTACTTGATCGTATCATGAAGTGATCAATTTCCAAGATCTGGCCACGACATAGGTACAGCAGTCCATAATCAACTATTGAGTTGTTGCTAGGTCCAGACACAAAACCCGTCTGGTCGGTGGATCCTCCTTTTTCAATCCACACTGCTCACATCCATATCACCAGGGTATTGGGGGCTTTACCAGAATAAAGGCCACACATATCAGATATAGTCTATGTGGTTAATAATAATATATAGATCTAGTTAAGATGTGCGGCACATCCTAAGCATCCTGGGCAGCTTACTGCAACCTGCAGCTGCTAATACTATGCACCACTATTTTTTTATTAATACAAGTACTTAAAGGGCTTATAAGAAAAGGTCTTGTTATTATTTAAGTAGTCTCTATAAATAACATAGCAAAGTTATTAGCGTTTGTTTATATCCCAAAATGCCACTCAATTTATGGAAATTATGAAGGCTAAATGACTGAATGAATATAAAAATGGAAAAACACTACGCGTAATATTTTCAGCAGCAATTGTTGTGAATGATTGATTCAGTTATGAATTTTACCAATTATGACAAAATTTCGTGGACAATTTTGGGGATTACGGTTTTTTTACTTTTGACTACGCAAATATGATCAGTAGGTAACAGGTACGGATAGAGCCCCATTTTTTTTTTTGGACAAATTAATAAATGTTATTAAGTATATACTTATAACGCAGACTAGGTACGGAGTACCTATGGGGAACATTGTCATGTATGGAGAAATACGGAGTTAGAAGTTATTTAAATTAAATATCAAATAATGGAATGGGGGTTGAGAAAAAGGATAAAAAATAAGCCATAACAAGACTCGTTATTGCCTTTCATATTTGGTAAACTTTTTACTTATAATCCTAATAACAAAAAATGTACATTCACTCATTATAAATCTCGGTAACCAGGTCCCACGTATACAATACTGTCTTAGTACTTACTTACTAATTGCCTTATCAACTACTACGTTATTATTACTTTCTAGAGACGGAATCGATCCAAAACTATCATTAGAATTATTGCTGCTCAAAGTCTTCAATTCAATAACGCTGGGTACTTTTGCATTCGGGAATGTCCAGTCTAGAGACTTGGGCCTCTTCTTACCCTCAACGACGCGTGTCAATTGTTTACGGCAGATGGTGTACAACCAGTCGTCGGAGTTTGAACGACCTTTTCCAGTACTGGTAGTCTCTCCGTTTTTCTCTTGTACAGTTATGGGCACATTTAAAAAGCTAGGTCTGCCGGACAGCTGTCCTAACTGCCTTCTTTGATACCTCCGTCTTAGTTGGTTTCCTCTTTCGACCTCATCCCTCCTGGCCAGCCAGTAGTAGTGCGTGATAGGGTCTCGCGGTCCCCAGTGACGAGACGGTTTGAATGATGATTTCAGCTTCTGCGGAAGAATAAATGTTTCCTCTAAGACAGGAACTAGTGATGAATTCTTAACATGTATCACTAGACAAGGTTGTGGCCTTAAAATTAAGGCAATAGGAAAAGTGTATTAGATTCTGCTTAGGGAAATGGCGTCATATTCGCTCCGCATACTAACATCTTATTTATCTACGAGTAATAAGGAACTCAGTTGAATGATTCACTAAATTGTAATTAGTAGGCAATTAAAAATGAAAGTGTGTCTATATGTAAACACGATCAGTTACTAATTTAAAGATGGGTTAATACCGATATTTTCAGTATTAGCTAATATGAATATACTCGTCTAGTAATATTATAATATTTAAACTAATATTTGAGTATTAGCGATATCTGAATATGATGGAATACATAGATATCATTTCCGTATTCGTTTTCAATAGACATATATTATTATTTCAAATAGTATCTAGGTATTTAATATTGCTAAGTAGATAATGAATGTCAATACTGTTAAATAAATAACACTGTTGCTTATGAGTGATACAATATTTATTATAACATTGTGGGACTGGAACGAAAATAATTATTATTATCGAAAAAATAATGATAAATTGAAAAATAAAAAACAATTGTTTAAACATCAATTTTTACTTTATGGATAGCCGAATTCGTCAATCTGAAATCAGCCCCCCAGATTTCGCAAAATTTCAAAATTGCTGCCATAGTAGTGAATATGATCCGCGTCAATCGAATGAATCCTGAGTGATATATATTATTCGACCTGTGTTGTATGGTATTTACATATTACATGAATATCAAATATTATCTTAATAGATTATGTCGGATTACTAATACATGAATCCATTGAATATCACTGGTATCTTAGCGAATACTAATATATCAGTCATAACTCTAGTTACTATTATAATGCAATTTGTACTATACATACGAATTGGTGTATCGCATTTATCTTATATGTTATTAAAATTAAAAGGTTTTTTTAAGGTGGGCTATCATTTACTAGGGTTGGTTATCATGTTTATGAAGTCCAAATAATTAATTACCTAATGACCTATTTATAGCACCTGTTAAACCGTGAAGTCATTCGAGTATTGCGTAAGCCACTACAGGAGAGTAAGGAATCTGTTTTGCATTGATTAATTAGTTTTGATGACATGAAGGATGGGGGTCAGGATGGTGATTACGTCAACGGTATATATTTGTTTAGTTTTTTGGATTTTCTACTTAATTTGGTCCATTTTGATTTGAACACGTATGGCAACCCTGCTTGTCTATGCTTGAAAACGCATTTTCAGGGATTTCCAAAAGTTATGGACACATTTACTCGCTTGAAACCGAGTAAAAGAACTGAGAAGCGGAATTACCGCGCGCTATTCACTTGTCTAAACTTCTTCCACCAATCAACATAATTGTTTGTTTTACCATTGATCCACATGCCCCAAGTTGAAAAGTTTAAAATGTCGTTTCAAATAGAAAAATCCAAGTTATACAAAAAAAATATTTCTAGACTTATAATGACTGCTCACCAATTAATAAAGAAACCAGAACACATTAAAAAATGCATGTACCAATATTTACGCCAGCATGGGGGGGATAGAGCTTTGCTTACTTTTGCTGACGAGGGGGAGAAGGGCGTTAATATTTGCAAAAAATCAACTTACGTAATAATTGAACAGCCCCAATTACATTATTTTTATCTTCATCTGCGGTGATCTTTACTATTCCATCACATACCTCAAATTAAAAATTATTGGATACATCGTAGTCGTAAGGCATTCCATCGTCAGCATTATGGGTAAATTCGCCACGTTATTAGGTTGATTATTTAAATAAAACATAAGTTAATCTACATTAGTGTAAGCAAAATAACATACCAAAACCAATTCGCTGACAGCAAAACATTCTAAGTCACGCGCAATCATCAACATATTTAATGTAAAGCCTGTTCACATAATATCTTACCCCAATGAGATCATATTGAACTTGCTTCGCTACTGCCACTGAGGCAAATACTGTAAAAATGAGGAATGCCAGAGCAGCAGTGGATATCATGGATATGGCTGACCAAGGAGCCTCGTACCACCTCTCGTCTCTGATGAAAACCATGGTCATCCACCATATGGTGAACGGGGCTATAATTCCTGGAGCCGCACACCAGCCCAGCACCCAGAACTTTGGAAGCTCACGGCCCGTCAGGAATTCCACGTCTTCTACTAGAACTTTCCAACCTGCAATTAAAGGAAAAGAAATTAAAGTGTTACTGTAAAAAAACTATCACGGTACTTAAGGGAGTTGGGTGATACGCTCAGGGACGTTAACTCTTATAACAATCCGTTTGAGATCAACGAGAATAGTAATCTTGTGTATACAACCAGCATATCGTTTAAACAAAGGTTAACACCTACAAACTCTATAAAAGTTGTATGGGACGTCGCCGTCAGTGTCCGATTCAATTATATTTAATATGCCAATATTTTATTCATCAATCTGTATAAGGGAAGGTTTCTTGTTTCATATATTTTTATATTTTTGTTATAAATTATTTATGTTATGTCTGTGATAATGAGGTTAGTGACCGAACCATTAACATTATTTCGGATATCTAAATACATATTTGATTAAGGTCAACCGGGGTAATCGCGTCATATTTTCCGATCACTTCGAGTTATCGCTTTATTGGTAGCGAATTAATGGCAATATCCTACTTTTTGAAACTCAAGCTTATTATATAACTATTTCTGAACAAAATTATAGCAGTCATTTGTTTGCCGGAATATTAGGAAGTACTCATATTGAGTACTTTTTTTTAATCACAATTTTAGACGCATTTTTCCCATTTGAGGCAAATGCGTCTTTGTTAAGTAAATAATTAAAGGGGAAGCTTTTCGTGAAAAAATCAAGATAGTTCTTTTTCAGTTCAAATTTCTGTGCAATAGTATGACGGTTAAATTAGTCAAAAACTATAATTGAAGCATTCAGAGACGACTTACTAAAAATGGGGGATATGCGTGAAGTTTTTCATGGACTCATTTACCCTATGCTAAATCCAGATGTTGTCAACATTTTACGTAAAAAAGATCTCGCGCGCGGACCGCCTCAGTACTTCTGTAAAGTAAATAGGTAATTATGTAGATTTAATAGTTGTGAATAAAAAATCTAGAATACAGTATAATATTTTATTAAAATTAAATCGGTCAATACTTTGTTTCCATTTAAAAAATTACAATATCAAATTGAATCTATAAAAGCGTTTTTTTTTTTTTTTTTTTTTTTTTCGGTTGGGAAAATCATCTCATGACATCCCCCGCTCTTGGGCGGAGCGGGAGATAGTGTCAGACTTTTACTGACTAAAAACCCACTCCTGTTCCTTCTTTGCCATTTGTTTTCCAGGGCCCCGGGGATCTCTTTCGCATCACCCATGGCCCCAGTAGGCTTCGACCCTGTTGGGCCCCTACGGTTGCTGACATCTCCTTGAGGCGCGCGTGGAACACTACGCGCCGTCGACGACTTGGGCTCGGTCCGGACGGTTACCGGACGATCGGACGGCGAGCCACCCATTGCTCGCCGTCCGCAAGCCCGCGCCTACGGTGGCCGGAAATCGGGATCGGAATCCCGGCGGCGGTTGGGGCGTAAGGACCGTTGCCGTTGCCTCACGCGATCGGCCGCCTCCTTTGCTAGCATTACTGCTTCGCAGAAGGAGGCGACCGCCTGCCACTCCTCCTCGCTCCGGACCATGGCCTGTACCAAGGCCCGGCGCGAGAGATCGCTGCCGCCGATCGCCCTCACGAGGACACGACGGTGCTCTGCCCAAGCGGGGCACACCTCTACCGTGTGCTCCACCGTGTCCTCCGGGCGGTCCACACAATGGTGGCACCCGGGCGTCTCTTCTGCACGGATCCGGTACAGGAACTTCCCAAACTTACCATGTCCGGTGAGGACCTGCGTCATGCGGTAAGTAAGGACGCCGTGAGGTCTTTCCAGCCACTCCTCAAAGAGGGGACTTATCGCCATAATTAAGGCGTGCCCAGCACTGGGTTGCGACAGTCGCCGTCGCCATTCCACCATGAGATCCCGCTGGAAGTTTTTCCGCCATGCCGCTACTTGGCGCGGCAGCGGAGTTTCGCCCCGGCGTTGCATCTCCATGCGCAGATCATGCATACGTGCAAGGTCTTTTGCCTGCAATTCCCACGGTGGTTGGTTAGCGAGGAGGCATGCTGCTTCGCGGGAAATCGTGCGGTATCCCCGCACCATCCGGATGGCCATGACCCTCTGGCTTGCGTTCAGCTTGGCTGCCGGTCGCTTTCGAAGAGACGGCGCCCATACCGGTGCCCCGTAAAGGGCCATGGACCGAACGATTCCTGCATATAGCCTCCGGCAGGAGACGTCTGGACCCCCTAGGTTGGGCAGGAGCCGCTTGAGGGCAGCCCCTGTGCGATCCAGTTTGGGAGCCAGACGTCGGAAATGCTCCTCGAAGTTCCACCGGCTGTCGAGGACAAGTCCAAGGTACTTCATCGTCGACTCGACGCCGATGTGAACTCCTCCTACCGTTAGTTGGGAACCCGATGGTGGCGCGTTCCGAGGGCCGTGGAAGCACATGGCTTCGGACTTGTGCAATGCCACCTCGAGTCCCAACTCTTGGATCCTCTCCACGACTGTCGCAACCCCGCGAGTCACTAGTTCGACCGCCGCCTGGTATGACTCTCCCCGCGCCAGGACCAGCGTATCATCTGCGTAGCAGACCACGCTTACCCCGTCAGGGAGATCGCCGCGCAGCACGTAGTCGTACCCGATGTTCCACAAGGGTGGTCCTAGTACCGATCCCTGCGGAACACCGCACGACATCTCTCGCCGTTTCCACTCTCCCAGGTGACCAGGGTAGATAATGTACCTGTCCGACAGGTAGGCCTCGACAACATGACAGAGGTAGTCAGGCACCCGATGATACCGGAGTGCCCTCCTAATGCTACTCCAGGGCAGGGAATTGAAAGCGTTGGCGATGTCCAAAGACACCACTAAGACACACCTGCCCTGGGACACCGCATCCCCCGTCGTGAGGGCTCGTACGCGCATGATGGCGTCCACCGTAGAGCGCGCCCTGCGAAAGCCAAATTGGCCGTCCGAAAGATCCGGCCCCACCCGTGTTAGGTGCGCGACGAGGCGGTCTGCAATTACTCTTTCAAAGAGCTTGCCCACCTCGTCGAGCAGCACGATGGGCCGGTACGCGGACGGTGAGTCCGCAGGACGCCCCGGCTTCGCGATGAGGACCAGTTTCCCGGTCTTCCAGCGAAGTGGGAACTGGCCCCTCTCCATACATGCGCTAAAGAGCCCTCTTAGTCGAGGCCCGAGTTCCTCCATGGCCAGGACCCAGGCCTTCCCAGGCAGGCCATCGGGTCCTGGGGCGGTGTTTTTGGCACTGAGCCTACGTATCGCCACTCGCATCTCTACCTCGGTCACCTCTGGAGCAATGTCGTCGCCGTCGCCGTCGTGGTCCACGTTGGACACCGCAGGTGGCGGAGCCATAGGCGGGGGAGAGTGTTCCCCTCGCGTGGGGAATAGAGCGCTAACCACACCCTCCACAAGCTGGGGCCGGAGACTCTGCGTCAGCGGGGGAGCCCAGGGGCGGAGCTTTTCTCGCACCACCTTGTAGGGGCGCCCCCATGGGTCTCTGTTCAGAGTTTCCAGCCACACGTTGCGGGCCTCTACCTTCGCCCGCTTTATCTCCGCTCGGAGGGTGCGTCTCGCCTCTCTGTATCCCTCGTAGAGCTCCGCCTCTCTGGTCTCCGCATCCGGCGGACGGATGCGGCGCCTGCGGTGCCTGGCGTACTGGCGCCGCGCGGCATTGCACGCGCTACGCAGTGCCGCGATCTCTGGCGACCACCAGTACACCTGGCGCCGGGCACGTCCTGGCCGGACTCGGGGCATTGCCACGTCGCAGATTTGCGACATGGCCTCCCGGAACCACTCTGCCTCGACGTCGATGTCAACAGGCCTGTCCGGTGCTTGCACCCAGGCCTGTACCATCGCGGCTTCCAGGAGGAGCTCCCGGTCCAGCTGCTTCAGCGCCCAACGCGGACCACACGGGGTTTGTTGGACCGGCGCGGTTGAGGACTGGGCGGAGACGTCAAACCGGATGTATCGATGGTCTGAGTACGTCTCCACCCCTTCCATGACGCGCCAGTCAACGACACGCGGTGTCAGAGCGGGACTGGCGAATGAAATGTCCACCACTGACTCGCCCCGCATCCGCACACACGTGGGGACAGAACCCCGGTTTAGGACGACCAGGCCTAGCTCCAAAGCCCAGTCCTCCACCATCCGACCCCGCTGGTCTGTGTACCGGGAACCCCAAGCCAGGTTCTTGGCATTGAAGTCCCCGCAAACGACCACGGGGAGGGAACCAAACCCAGCGACGACGGCATTCAGCTCCAGAAGGGAGATGTGGAGATCGGCGAGAGTTCGGTTCGGGGAGAGGTATACACCTACGACTGCGATGTCCCCGAACCGTGCCGCTACGCAACCCTGCCCCCTCGTGACGGCCTCGAGGGACGGGGTACCGGCGGCGGCCGACGAAATTAAGGTCACCGAGCCGTTCAGGTCCTGCACCCAGTCGGCCCTGGGCTGGACGTAGTACGGCTCGGAGACTACGGCGATGTTTATCGACCACTGCGCCATGCTCTGGAGCAACAGATCCTGAGCGGGGGCGCAGTGGTTGATATTCGCCTGGAGGAGACGTAATGGAGCTATTATTGACAATCTATTACAGTCTCCTCCCGAGCCCCTTGTGAGGGCCCTGCCACTGTGGTCGCCGCGGCGGCGTCTGCGGAAGTGATGGCGGCGGTGGCCAACTTGGCGGCCGCAGCGGCGAGCACATTCGCGGGGATGGGCCTCGGGACCTTGCCCTTGGCCTTGGCGGGGGGATCACAGGACCTGCCCCCAGCCCGGTGTTCGGCTGGCTTGCCTGCCGCTGCACATGCGTAGCAGTGCGGCGCTGCACTGCAAGTGATGGCCTTGTGACCGGGCTGACCGCACTGAAAGCAGCGGTCACTGCGATCCACCACCGCTGCGCAACAGGCCCCCACGTGGTGCCCCACGTGGCAGCGATAGCAACGTAGAGGTCTGGGCTCCAGCAGTTTTACCCGTGCGGAGACCCAGCCCACCAAAAGCCGTCGGCCCTCCCCGCTTATATTCCTGGCCGCTGACACAGGGCAGCTCACCGTCACCGACCCCATGCCCGTGCCGTCAGCACGGATGGCGCCTGCCCGAACCTGGTTGGCCAGGCACCCCCCTATCCTGACGACGGCGGCCACAACCTCATTTACCGTCACTGAGTCGTCCAGGCCCATAATGCGCATGTCAACGCATTTTGTGGGCCTGGACACTCGGGCCTCCTCCGCATCCAAGGACGCCCTTATTTTCTCGGCCAGGGCGTCTGCGGTAGGGCCGCTGTTTGCCCCGGGGACCTCTAGCATAAGGGCACCAGTCGCGGTATGCCGCATCCGGAAGCCCCCGGTGACTCCGAGCTCGGCAAGGTTGACCGCTCGCCTCGCCTTCCGGATGACCTCGCCGTAGGTCACGCCCTTTTTCTCCGCAGCCGGCTGCAGTGTAATCACTACAGCCGTAGAATCCGGGGCGCGACACCTGGCTTCGATGGCCCTTCTTTTCCGCTGCCGCCACCGTTCTCGTTTCTTTGCGGCCCGAGCCGCTCTACCCGCCTTTTCCTTGGCTCCAGCAACCTGCCATTCGGCTTCGGCCGGAGATTCCGTAGGCGGGGGAGGCGGCAAAGGCCGTCTGCTTGCCGCTACAGCAGGGGTTCCCACCGCCTTAGTGGCCGGCGGCGTTTTGCCCTTCTTGGGAGGGGGGGCAGCAGCAGCGGCTTGCTTCCCCTGCTGCTGTCTTCTGGCCAGAGGGGCTGACCTCGCGGACTGCGGTACCACAGTCCCGCGCTCGGCCTGCCCTGACGGGCCCGGCTTGGGCGCAGCAACCGTGGCCGCAGCAGTGGCAGCATAGGACGCCGCCTTTCGCTGGCCGGAGGCCGCAAGTGGGGGGCGCAGCACAATGCCCTCCAGTAGGGACAGCTGCTGCTGGATCCGCAACTGGAACTGCTGCTGCTGCTGTTGCAGCTGCTGCTGAAAGGCAGCCAGCTCCCGCTGCACCAGCGTCAGCAGCTGGCTCTCCGGCTCGGGCTGGCGCGTTGGCTGACTCTGCCCCTGCCCCCGCTCGCGCTCCCCTGCCAGTCTGCAAGAGTCGTCCTTTGGCAGCTCTTGCTGGCCCCAGGCTTTCCGTAGCCGAGCGTTGTCGGCCCGAAGCCTGGCAAGCCCCCTGCGGATGGGGTCCACTACCTCTTGGAGAGAGGTCCTGGCCTGGGAGATAGCACTCCTCTTGGAGGACTTCTCCCTTTTTTTGGCTACGCTATTCAGGCCAGATGCCAGGACTAACTCTAGCCTCTCTAGCGCCTCATCGATAGCCGAGTCGCCTCCGGCGTCTGGCTCACTGCCAGACAGCCCCGAGGGGTCAGCCTCAGTGCTGGTCGCTCTGGGGTAGCGTCCCTCCACGGCGAGCCTTTCAGCTCGCTGGGTGGACTCTTGGACAGTGAGCCCCCTCCCCCTTCCTCGCGCTCGGCCCACACCGCGGCTACTGGTAGGGATTTTTGGGGCCGAGCCCTTCTCACCCTCGGAGAACGACCCGTCGTCCCCCGGTTTGGAGCGCTTCCGGTAGGAAGTTGCGTTTCTCCCGGAGTCTCCCTCTACTCCACCGCCCTCCGAGCCCTTCGAGCTCCCTCTGGATGCCGCATCGGACTCCGACTGCGCATCGCTCTCCGTCTCCTCGTCACTTGGGGTTTTAAAAAATTTGGACATATTCATTTTTGTTCCCACGAGTAAAAAACATTCTGTACCGGCTCAAATTAAGTGGTTCGCACTAGAGACTAATTAAGCTACCCATTAGCCAAGCTAACAACCTCCCTCACGGTGCGCCGCCGCTTGGAGGTTTGGGGTAATTTTTTATAGAGGTTGTCTTCCTCGCGGCCCGGGCGGTTAAGCCAGGACCCTCGACCCCCATCGAAAGTCAGAAACATGACCTTGGACAATCTCTGAGGCTACGAGACTAACGGTGGCAGAAGGAAGAGCAAATCTTCCTCCTGCCTGCTCGGTGGCAGGGTAAGTGCACACCGAGCCCGCTCTTACTTCGCCACTGTGCCTTCTGCTATAGCAGAGGGATACGCGTTGAAGAGTTCCTTCGGACAGGATATTCGCAGGCGAAAATCGAGACCCCTTAGGCAGAAGTACCCAAGGGGAATCGTTGGCCGCCTCCCAGGGTGCACCGTCCCGCGAACTGGCCTTCGCTCTGGACGTATCCATAAGGGAACTACAGCCCGCGGACACGCGTGGAGGTTTCCTGTCGTAGCACCCCATCTATAAAAGCGTGAGACAGTCAAAATACACTTACATAAAAATATGACGCAACTCTACTCATACTAAATAAGTTGTACTTTGAATGGCAATACTCGCACTCCTCTTCAATAAAGTGTTATAAATATAAATAACACTTAGTACAATAGTAAAAATGGAGCAAAAAGGACACCAAAAAAATTAGCTTTCCAACAAAAATTGTGCATTTTCGATTATTATGTTGTCCATGAAAAAATGATTAGGGATATTGGGTATTACGTTTGTTGGCTCTCTACATCCGAAACACATAGATGATAAATTAAAATGTGTAGTTTGCCATGTCTTTATTGTATGTATACTATCATATCATGGCACGTAAGTATATACTTATACTTATATTTTTTTATCTGAAATAAAATTCCATGTTTGTATTAAAATGTGAAGACATAAAAAAGTTGACGAATTCTGTTTTGAGGCAAATGCGTTAAACAACTGGCAACATTATTATCTACTCAAATAAAGCTATTTCATTAAAAGTAACTGTCTGTATAAACACTATTGACTATTTCTTACCATCTTTATTAAATAAAACCAATTAATTAAAGAAAAAGATTATCATGGATTTTTTACTTACTTTCTCTCAGCAACCAATTGTCTACTCGTGTGTTTACATTTTGCATTTACTACAACCCCGTCTATACGCACTACATGTAAATTATTTAGTTTAAACAAATGTAACTAGATGGCAGAAGTAAATGTAGTCTAAACAGTTTTCAAATAAATGCATAAAGACGCATTAGCCCCGTAAACGCAATTAGCCTAGTTGACCTTATATATATTATTCGGATATCTACATATTTGATTATTATATTAAAGATGGGCTGTTGTATCCTTGAAACATCTACATGTGCACAGTATGTACTGTACAGTCGACGGACACGTCTGTAATAACACTTTCACCTTTTTTTTGAGATAGGATATCATCAAATGACTTCTCTCTTTCTGGGTGGAGCGAAAAGGAGCGTCAAAATTTTACTGACTAAAAAGTGCCTGTATTGCTTCAGTTGCTATTTGCGGTCCAAGGCCACAGCTGCCCTTTCAAAAAATACTGTAGCCCAAAACATTGATCCTGAGCTGCTTTATCGCGGTAGTTATGAAATAGAAGTTTTAATAGAATATGAGATTTCAGTATATAAAGTATTGTGGTATCGAAAGAGATCGCATGCGATTAGGTTAACGAACTGGCATGTTAAATGTACTTCTAAGGATTTTGTATGTTCTAGAATAGGTTTGAAAATTGAATAGAACAAAATAATGTCTAGTTTTGTCAGTCCGCACGCAACCGTTGTAATGCGATGTTATAATATTGAAATCCAGTAAAAATAGTCAATCAAGATAAAAGTTGTATTTCAAGTAGTAATAAAGATCCTGACAGTGTCGCCGAGCGCGACAGTATTCATAGAATGCACTACTTTCAACCCCAAGTCATCGAATTACATTTATAAGTATAGCTAAACACAGCAATTTTTTATATATATTAAAGAAGCGACCGCCTGCCATTTCTCCTCGCTTCGGACCACGTCCTGTACCAGGGCCTGGCGCGAGAGGTCGATCGCCCCAACAAGGACACGGCAATACTCCGCGCAAGCGGGGCACATCTCCATCGTATGCTCCATCGTATACTTCGGGCGGTCCACCCGGTGAGACCTGGGCGTTTGTTCCGGACAAATCCGGTGCAGAAACCTCTCGAACTTACCATGTCCGGTGAGGATCTGCGTCATACGAAAGGTGCGAACGCCGTGACGTCTTTCCAGCCACTCTTCAAAGAGGGGAGCTAAACATAGCTGAAACCTATAGAACATTGTTGGTTTACTATAATGTCACCAGTTTAGACGGCAAGATTGGCGCAGTGGTCTAGCGAGTGGCTGCTGCGGTGCGTGTTGTGGCTTCGATATCCGCACCGAACAAATATTTGTATGGCCTACAGATAGATATTCCGGGTCTGGGTATCTTGTGCATATAAATTTACATGTTTGTGAACACCCCCACAACACAGGAGTTATTCCTAATGTGGGGGCTACATTTATTTTATATTAAAAAAAAGAATAAAGTTTTTTGTTAGTGGCATCTCATACGCGGTCCCTCCGACTGGATCTAAAGTGCGCTATCACCCTCGGTGATAGATAGTTTCATCCGTAGCTCGGAAAGCACGTTAAGCCTTTGGTCCTGCCTGCCATATCTATCTATGGCTATCGTTACAGATTATCAAAAGCCAGAAATTCTGACACTAATCTTACCTAGTTACTGGATTGTGGAGATCAGATAGGCAAACGCTCCATGTAAAATATTTAAATTCAGCAGCTGAACTTCCTAAGATTACCTCATACTAACTAACAGTATAATTATATAAAGACATTAATAAAGAAAGATGAACCATATGTCAGGTCGAATGAATCAGTTACCGTATATAAACACGAAGGCCAGTATTTCGAGAACAGTCGCGATGCTGACGAGCAGGGGCACAGCGTAGTCCGTCAATAGTTCAAGGGCTGGCAGCCTGCCCCACAAGGCCACCAGACTGATGAAAGCACCGGTCAGCGAGCCGGTGAAGGAGACCAACCGCCATTTGATGCCGCCGATACGACGACAGTGATCGTATATTGGGTAGAGGAGAGAGAGCTGAAAGATAGGATATGTATTTTTTTATTCATAACATACAGCAGGAAGACGAAAGAACGAGTTCCCCGAAAGCAGACCTGTGACTCAGGCGTCGTACGATTGCGAAGTGTTCCGGTGCGGTTCATGCGAATTCTACGCGACGCGGTGACTTTTTTCTACGTGCGCGCAAAATCGCTGGTTCAGCCACAATTTATTTAAAACATCAAACTAGTTAGTAGTAGTAGTCGCGTCCGCTTCGCTTCGCTCGTCCATTGTTAATTCAATTCGAACCACTTCGCTTCGCTACCGTGTTCGCGTTGGATCGCCTATGTAGGTGCTAAACCTATTTCGCTAAGTTTATTAGCTTTCTTTAACTCTATTGAGAAGTCTTGCATTAATATTAATCATGCAGATGTTAGTTTGTTTATTAACTTTTTACGTCCATACCACTGAACTGGTCATCAAGCAATTTAGCATAACTGTTATCAGGGGTACACAAAAGGAAACAGGATACCTTTCAACTAGAATAGGACTGTTCCCGAGTAAAATAACAGTAACTTTTGATGGTCACAGTTACAATGCTTCCGCGCACGCAACGGTTTTGTTATAATAGTACTCAAAGAGAGTATTATCAAATTCATTAGGCTGTGGAGACCAATTTCCATTAGCTGGACACAAAGCCAGACGAGAATGTTTGAATAGAAAAAACCCAGTCACTATGAAAAATCTCATGCTCAACAGTCGCACTTACAACAATTACACCAACGAGCTAGTCAAAACTTACCATAGTAATTAGTCCAGAGAAAAGAAGAGTGATAAAGATTATGACTGGCCACGCCAAGTCCGTGTTAAAGTCATCTCCGAGCTGGTAAGCCTGGATCAGCACTGCAAACACGCTGGTGTCTTTATCGGGTCCGCTTATGGAGAACCAGAACACCACGCTGACCCAAGTTGACAAAACGTTCACGACTACGAATGTTATGGCTGTCCTGAAAAGACAACAAATATGTAATGGTTTTACGTCATTTTTTAACGGATTGGAAGAGTCAACATGGGCGGAGATTTTTTTTTTTAAATGGCTGGTTTGAAGTTACAGAAAATAGCTTTTTGCCAACGGGCAACTTTGTAACACAACAAGGACAGGCAAAGCCGTAGTATGTAGATACCACTGACTTAATTAAGTGCTCTTGACCGTGCATAAATTACAGTTGAATCAAGAACGGCCTTTTTTATAAACTGCGGTCTAAAGCCACTGCTTTCGTCCTTTGCTGAACACTTTCCGCAAAGGACGAACCGCGGCACACTTGTGTACTATGGTGATTAGTTGGTGTGCCACGAAAAAACAAGGTCTTTTCAAACACCTCTCAATGTTAATAGACCCACGGAAAAAAATATAGATCAACCTATGGACTGTATTTAAAATCCATTCTCTGAGGGCATTCCGTTTTGAGACTTACCGATTAACAAGTAGGAAGAACTGTTCGAAATGAAAACCTTGAGCATCAAAATTATTTAAAATCTCATTTAGACCATTTTTTTGTGGTGGTAAATCATACAATGTTGGGAAACATCGGGAGCTTTAAGATGGGGCGAGCAACTATGTCACCGATTACACCAAATTTGGACCATCTAGTATGCTTAATTAAACAAGTTCATGTTTTGCATTAAATATCTTTTTTTTGAAATTATATGGTGTATCTTCAAAATTTTCCGATTTCTTAGGTGTACTCCTTGAACACAAAAAGTTTGCAGAACACTGGTCTAAAGGAAACAATTTCTAAACTCACTTACAGCATCTTAGTAATAAGTCAGTACTGGTTCCGCAAATCACTCAAGATTACGATAAAATGCAAAAGCTGTACGTTTCACATTCGATCCAGCAAACCGCCCTTGACACTCCCTCTTGCGTTATCAGCTTAAAATATGCTACTACTGCAGTTACACAAGCCTCCTCTCTGGCTTGTGTAACTGATATTTTAAGCTGATAACGATTAGCAGTCTTTGTTTCAAACTGAGGATGAGATTCATTATACTTTCTGATTGAAATATCATCATCCTCTAGCTGTCCAGCGATTTATCGTATGCTTTTATACCTACCTACTGTTGATTATACTTTTCCATGAAATCATAGTGAATTTGGGAGACATTTGCCCGTTTTTTTCATGTTCATAACGTTGGAAATCTAATTCTTCTAAAGATTGGTGGCATGCTCGAGCTAGCAAGTTTCTGTCTATTGTTATATCTATTATCGGGATCGGGCGACCGGATGCCCCCATTATAGCTGATACTCAATTGGTGCTGCGCTTGTGCAGTGCCAGAGAGTGGAAGGCACTAGAATAAACTACGATCCTTATAGTCCTGCTAAAGTATTTCTACGACTATTTTAAGGACTGCAGGAAAATAGATTTCCTTGTTGTGAAAATGAATCATAAACAGTTTTTTTTTCTTGAGAATAAGTTTCAGGAACGTAGTAACGTTGCTGATTTTTTTACTGAGGGATTGTGTAAAACGTGATATGGCCAGAAAAGAGGTGACTTTTGAGTTAATTGTAAATAGATACTACTAAAAGAAGAATGCATACTGCACTGATAATGAATGAATTAAAAGGGCGAGATAATAAAGACACTAAGACATTCTCTGTTTAATTTTGTACAACAAATGGGAAATGGGAAATCTTATCGCTAAAAGCGATTCTTTACAGACTATCTATAGATGAATTTCACAGAGTAGGAGAAAGTATCTAAAATTGTACGGCTTAGAAATTTAGAAAACTGAAAGAATGTTTCACAAGTTTACGTATAATAAAGTACTAAAACAAGAAAAATAAAAACACCTAACTAATTAAAACTATATATTATTCTCCCTGTCGACTAGAAGAAAGTGTGCCCAAAAGATTGGTGGCATTGCCACGTTGATAAAACATCTGATAAATTATGGGTTCGATAACAAAAAAAAAAAAAACGTTTTTTTAACAAAACCGTGACTCGGTAAGTAGCTTTAGCTCATCTATGATGTTTACCAATAGCTCAGACAGTTAACACAATACCTACCAATTTATAAAATGCGCTATGTACGAGTAAACATGAGTAATATCACTGTGACACAAAATGCCCTCCACGGGTTTAATATCACAGGCACCGGAAATATCTGTCACAGCATTTGTTCATAAAACATCTACTAGATGTTGAATCGAGCGTTTATTATGACTTGAACCGAGGAAAACAAATCCACTGTCAAATTAACGTCGCCCCTCCTGATCCGCCTATTATGCTGTTAGGAGATAAATTGACGCGACTGCAAGCAAGTGAGCGGAATCATAAGCTTGTAAATCAAGTGCGAGACGGACAGTGCTGCACCGATACGACGACGACACTTTTCCATGGAAATTGTTCTAAAATAACCATCCAGATTATAGAATCTGTACATGGTTATTAATCTGCCGCGCATATGTTACGTTGCGGTAGTCTGTAGGAGCGTTAAGGCTGTACTCGTGTTTCGCATTATCAGAGTATTCGCCTGGTAAATAGATAGCCTTCACAAGTATAATAACCAAGGTTTGCTTGATTGTGTAGTAAATGGGCGGAGCGACCATTACATGATCACACTAACGAGCTCTGTAAGGCCTTGCACTAACTGAAACGGAGAAGAGCGAAGATCTAATCTCGTTTTTTTTTTTAAATCGAACCTAAATACTGTTCTGTTATACTTCCAGAAATGTGATATCAGAAATGTGCGTATACTGCACACCTTTTTGATAAACAACAATATTATATTGTACCTGCTTAGTATTTTCCCAACCATGTCGGAGTCAACTTCCAGTCAACACGGAGGTGCAGCTGGATATCAGTCATACATTGGGCGGCTGTTTATCTTTTTCTTTTATTTTTGTTTGTCTTTTTTTTCTTATTTGTCTTCCATAACCAAATAATAATAAATAATTGGATATTTGCGGATATGGCTATGTTAGGCAGGTCGTCGGATACCCATACATTCCATAGTGAAGCAACGTAACATTGTTTAGCAACGGAATCAGCTTGGCAAATAATAACTAGCATTTGTGTGGACTTGATGGAGTCTATTGGTCCGACCACTTGCCTGTAATAATTAATTGTAATCTCGACATTATTAAATAGAAGTGTGTATGTGTAAATATGTATAAAAATGATGTTATTTGGGTTGACAGAAAAGCTGACGAAATAGAATGTGAAAGAAAGTTTGTCTGTCAGTTACACTATGACGGTTAAGCTATTGAACCGATTTTGATGAAATTTAGTACGAAGTAAGCTTGCATCCTAAACATGGACATAGGCTCTTTTTTATCTAGCTTCGACCGGCATTTGAAGTCGCGGGCAAAAACTAGTCAGGTATAAAAAGAGAATGAAAGTCATAAAAACTTACCACTGCACATTTGTACTGGAATAAACAGTGTCGCCAGAAGAAATGAGAAAACCACCAGCTACTTGCGAAGCCAACGCGCTTGCACAATCGCCCCGTGCCATATGCCAGGCTCCAGGAAACTCTTCCAGTCATCCACCTTAGAAAACGAAGTCAGGTTCTCCCCGGTACTGATAGACGCCATGATAACCACTATGAGGACTATCACGACAGGACCCAACACGTAGAAAATCCGTTTCATCAGTTTTACCGGATTGTAAAAACTGAAAAATACTCTGTTGATGAAATTGTTCTTATATGTGTAGTATCGTCGCTGGAGCAACGGCAATTACTATTATTCAAAATTTAAGAATAGCACATTTTGATACAAGTGGAGAAAGCTTGTCATTGCGACTAAGGCGGTATTCTGGTGTTATGGAGCTTCAAATAGGATAAGAGCAGGTTTTCCAGTAAGTGTATTGAAAATAGTACATTTTAATGCAAGTGTAGAAAGTTAGTCATTGCGACCGAGGCGGAATTAGCACGAGCGATAAGCGAGTGTGTTATGGAGCCAAGGGCTGCAGTGACAAATTTGCACGTGTATCAAACGACTTTTTTCAATACACCTACGAAGAAATGAATAAAAGGTGGTTGACCGGCGACTCGTGGGGGTCGACGCGCGCCCAGCCTGATACGATAAATGTAATAACATTGTGGCGGGGGAGAGCACGCGCTCGTTTCTGCACTAGTGTGGAAAGCCGTCTATTGCGGGCCTAAAAGCGGTGGGATAAGAGCGGGTTTTCGAGTAAGTATATTGAGAAGGATTTATCCGTTCTATGATGTACAATTTTGTTCAGAAGAATAAAAAGGGAGTTATTATTAAAAATTTGTTTGGTATTTATTATTTATTAAACTCTTCGAAATATGATATCAAAAGGTTGAATCAAATGTTCAATAGTTTCAATACTTACATAAAAGGAAACACTATCCACAGGACAAGTATGATTAAAGCTACAGCTAGATAATATTCTGGTCTCTCGCTCACAGGTCCCATAAATGTATCCCTGAAACAATCGAGCAATTATTAAAACTAAATCTTTTTTTATTTCATGATGGGAAATCATCTAATGACCCAACCTCCCGCTCTAGGATGGAGCGAGCGGGCGTGACAGACTTTTACTGACTAAAATCACACCTATATTCCTTCAGTTGTGGAAAAATAGCCATCATATAATCGGCCGAGTACGACATTTTTTTATTATACTAGCTGACCCGATCAACATTGTACTGTCATATAAATAATCAAAGAAAATATGGGTTTTTTTTTTAAGTGGGAAAATCATCTTATGGCAAATCCCGCTCTTGGGCGGAGCGATAAATAGTGTCAGACTTTTACTGAATAAAAACCCACTCCCGTTCCTTCTTTGCCTTCGTCCTAGGGCCCCGGTAGGAGTGTAAAAAATAACATACAATTTATTCTCAGATCTGTCAAATACACCACTAGTTTTTAATTAGTACAAAAAAAAATGGGGCTCTGTCCATACCCGTTACTGATCATATTTTTGTAGTCAAAAATAAAAAAAAACTAATACCCAAATTGTCCACCAAAAATTCTCATAATTGGTAAATACATAATAGAATCAATCATTCATAAAAATTGCTACTAGCTTTCCATTTTGGTCGTCATTTATTCATTCATAATCAATGCCTGTACAATATTTCCTTAAATTCAGTGACATTTTGGGATATAAACAAACGCTGGCAAACTTTGGTGTTTATGAATATTATTTATTAAGACTTTACTTAAATAATGACAAGACCTTTTCTAATAAACCCTTTAAGTTTTGTACTAATTAAAAATTAGTGGTTTAAAGACAAAAAATTCATGAAAATCGGTCAAAGAGTTTCGGAATTCGATAATGAACACTGTGACACGAGATTCTTATATATTACATATGCATTTATTTATTTATTAACCGATTTCAAAACAAAAGGGAGTAAGGTTCTCAATTCATCGGGATTCTTCTGTTTTAAGTATTTATTAAGTACGGACAGCGTCATTAACTGGTTACCCAATTAATACAGCTGTCTGTACCTATGTTCTCCGATTACTCGATCACGCCTGGACCAATTATGAAAATTATTTTTTGTTTGTTTGCATATACTTTCCAGGTGGTTTCATGGTCCCGAGGTCAGGATCTGATAATGGGATCCAGCAGAAATATTCAAAATAGGCAAGCTTGTAATGGTTATTCTTATTCTATAGGTAAGCACCTTACTAAAGAACTAGCACAATATTTAGGTTTAGCTGAGGTGTACCACAACTATAAAGTGTCAAATAAAAAACTTTTTACGAAAGAATTCAACCGACTTTGGTGTTAAAGAACGCAAGAAACGAAATCAGAAACACTGACTCCCGACATTTAAAGTTATTTTTACTGTTTATTATACCTAGTATATTTTTTTAAACAATTTATCGAATTATCTCGATTTTATTATAGAAAATAAACATGTTTTTTTTATCAACTCTATAGAAATCTAAGCACGTTAGTTTTGTTAGAATAGATAAAAAATAAAATCAAACTTACTTGAGGCACGTAGACGCGTTCATAGTATTGACATATTCCTCCTGAAAATAAAAATACTAGATATTATTGCCTGAAAAGTACAAATCTTCAAGATATGAGATTTGTTGTATTGAAAAGAAAGAGCAGAAAGGAAATAACAGATATGAGTAACGATAACAGTTTTTAAAGTTTATACAACTTACTTTTTCAAGAACCAACTCAATGCATTCCCAAAATGGGAGGGAATTACTTATCGTGTAAAGTAAATAAGTAGCTGTCATGGCTAAGAAGATGATGGAGTATACTGAGCCCAAGAGCGACACCAGTAACCGCAAATATCCAACACCTGGAAGAAAAATAAAAATTACAGAAGTTGCCAAACCATTGGAAGGAACGGAGGGAGGCCTTTTCCCGCAGTGGGTCAGAATAGGCTACATATTTTATATATATATAAAAGGAAAAACTGACTGACTGCCATATTAACGCACAGCCGTAGTTACTGGGACTAGGAACGTAAAATTGTGCACAAGGCTTCTTTTTATGACGTAGGCGAGCACTGAGAAGTGAAATTTTGCTCAAGGGGGTGGGGGGGGGGGGGGGCTGAATAGAGGGAATTTTATTTCCATACAAAATCTTATTCCTTGTGCCAATATTCTTCAAATTTTCCACAATAAATAACCTAGGTAAATAATAAACGTTTTCATTATTTTGTTTTCGTACCCGAATAGAAAAATTTAAGGAGTTTTAAAGATTGTATTGGGGATTCTTACTTTTTGGGCAAATAAAATTGAAACTTGGCACAAATTCTGATAAATATGAATAATAAAAACTGTCATTATTAGTTTTTAAAACTACCCTCAACATACGGTTTACGAGATGTTAGTTTTTATAAAAATATTCTCGCGAAGTCGCTGGCATAGTGCTAGTTATGATATAATAACCAAACTATATAAGACTAGCATTATAAAGGCGAAAGGTTGGTATGTGTGTGTGTGTGTGTATATATGTTTATTACTCCTTCACGCTCAAATGGCTGATCAAATTTTTTACAAGGGTAGGCCATGTCCTGGAATAGCATACTTTTTCTTTCCTGGAGTAATCCCTAGGGATAATTTTGGCAGAAGCTAGTAATACATAAAGCTACGGACTTTACATCAGTAGTAAATTAGATTATCAATTTCAGAAAATTTCGTAGTCCAAACTCGAAACTCCGTAGTGTTTACAAATTAGTTTCTTAGTAAAAATACTAAACTCGTTAAAAAATAAAAGGCCTGTAACTGAAAGAAACAATAAAATTTTAATTAAAAACATAGTGTTTTAAAAAAATACGTACATTTTTCTGACGCCTTAATTAATATGATAGTTTAATCTTTTGGCGTATTTAAGTATTCGTTTTGACAGATGTCTTTTATTTTTTGGAGATTTTGTTTTTGCGAGGCCCTTTTAAAAAACAAGCTTTATTATTTTTGTAAATTTCCTATATTTCCGTGACGTAATCTCGTAGACATACACGTTTGAAATCGTAAGTTAGGGTCAGATACGCGTTTTTGTTTATCGAGTCTTCTAATTTTTATATCATGTTTTAATTTTTGCCCAACGGTTGGTCATATAAAACAGAAAAAAGGTAAAATAATTTTTCATGGTGTTATATTAGACGATTTCCAGAGGTTTAAAAAAGTTCAGAATGAGTATAACCGGGCCTTAAAAGGTTGCTTTAGCACTCCTGAGTTGGTACTCAAATAGGTAACCGTCTTTTACGACTGTCTACTTGGATTGAGACGGATTCAGTATAAACTCTTATTTAGTTAAAGCGCGTTTGTTTATTATTTTATTAGCTACGAAACGTTTTAGAGTTTTGTAACTTATAAATACCTTGTAAAATAACAAACAAAAATGGACTTTAAAATGATCTTAAAAAAGAAACCGGACTGGTCAAAATTATTTCTGACCAATGCTTGCTGTTAAAAATGGTTTTGACTGTAACTATTGCCAACGTACCTACTACTGGAAGACTACGTGAAATCTAAACAAACTTTTGAACCTAGAACCCCCGTTAGCGCTATAATAGGAATTACTACATAGTTAGTAGGCACCGTACTAAATAGTTGGTAGTTAATCATCAATGTGTAAATGTTTCATAACATCTCTCCACAAATAATAGAATCATAAAATTTACTACATACTGAGAGAATGGCAGACTGATTAACTGATTGTGAAACGTGTCTTATAGTTATAGTGTTCTTTTTAATAAAAATAAAACCGCTGTTACAGGGTTGCAAAATCGACATAGACCTGGGCAGAGGTCGTACAAAATACTCAGTGACTACAACCGGCTCTTAACGCGATGCATTTTACGATCAAAACTGTTAAGGGGATGGAGCTATTTATAGGCTGTACGACTCCATCCCTCCTTCTTACTCGAACAACTGACAATTTAATACGTCACGGCAGACCCGTCAGGTTCCCTACTCAGGTCAGAGCTACAAAGTGGGTCATCGGATCAGGCTTGCACTTCAGTTCCTAAGCAATATTGTTGTTTATTGCAATGGTCAATGTTTGAATAAATGTGCCTGTAATCGTGACTTCATTTTTTAATAATAATAATAAACGTTTATTTCGGGCCTTTACGTCCATAGGTTACACATACAGCATTTAAACAACAATATTAATAATAAAAACAACACACAACGAAAATACCAGATGTTAGTAACACAAAAAACTTAACAACTATGTTAGTAGACAGACTGTACAGGAGGTACTTGGCTTAAGGACCAGATAATAGGACAATCCAGCTTATTGGCAATGATACTCAGGTGGCCATTGGTACTGGCTCGCACCCTGCGCAACAAACATGCTGCTTGCTTGCGCCCGACCGCAGCGAAATTTTGTTGTACTTGTACATATTTTGGTGCGAAGATTTTATTTGCTCGATTACGACAAGTCAAGACAGATTTTAAAACTTGCCATAGCTGTTGAAATAATCATTAATGAGTGTAGAATAAATTGACAAGTATAGTGACAATAAAAATCCGAAGTATAGTATGGCATAACTCTACTTCGCGATTATTAACAGGGGTAATAAGATTTATTTATTTATTAAAACTTTATGTACAGTAGTAATATCATCTTTACCTCTAAAGAAAGGAACGGCTCTCCAAACTCCAACAGCATCTTGCTGGCTCAGCTGTCCGACTGATAGCTGCAGTAAGGCCAAGGGCAGAGCCACGACCATCAGAGCCAGGGTCACTACCACACCGTACTGCACCCCTCCGTGGATGAAAGCCCCTCGAGGACAGTGCCATGTGGCGTGAAAACCGACAGCCACTGCCGCCGTGCAAATGTGAGCTCGGATCAATGGCCAACTTATCCATACCTGGGGACCATTGGGAATATTTACTTCTTATTGTCCAACTTCGTCAGAAGAGGGCTATGTTTTTCCAGCAAATGTAAGTATGAAATTATAATAGAATATATAATCAAAAGTAAGTACCTATGTATATTTCTCTCTTTAGCTTGAGAAGTGTCGTTAGATTCATATTAATTGTGAGAATGACACTGTTACATCGAAATTATAAAAAAAATTAATGGCGAATTTTTGGCGCCATTAATTTACTTATATGTTTTTCGTGAACTATATGTATCAAAATATTGATATGATATGAGGGAAATTATAATAATAATGTAAAAATATTATCTGTAACTTATTTTTAAATTTTAATGTAACTTATAATTTGTTCAAATAATTGATTGATGTCTAAAAACTACCTAATATTAAATATCCAAAAAAAATGCTAACAATTTCACAAGGACATCTTCCTTGTGAAATTGTTAGCATTTTTCTTATAAAAAAAAATTATAATCTTTGCTACTATGTGAGTTAACACTACTACATTAACACATGTTTAATATAAAAACTACCTATGAAGTTAAAATTCTACAACATTGAATATCTACTTAAGGCCCACAGTTTTAGTTGGTTAAGTGAATTAATTTAATGATTTTGTCTAAAATCTAAGGCTTGTGTAATCTACGTTGTGTACAGTTCAAACTACGTACTACGAGAGTCAGGGTGAATAGGTTTTGCAACAACCAAAGTTTTTACTGTGTACCTAAGATTTTATCTATAGCGTCAAATCTATGACTGAATAAAATAAATTCCACCAATCGCCTCAAACTGCTTAAGGTGGACCAGACGGGTGCGATCCAGCGTCCCAACAGAGTTCACTTTGGTTGGAGCTTGGTTTGTGTGTTAGGTTTGTGTTGCGGCTAAACGGATTTAATCCACGCGCCAACACGTTCGCAAATCAGTCAGTGTGGTTGGGAAAACGCGTCCCCCACCAACCAAGGGCTTTGAAGGTCATTGATTACAACTGCTGTATGTTGGATTTAAACTAACAAGGTCACCCCTGTTGGGATGCTGGATTGCAACCGTCGCGTCTGGTCTATGCTTAAAGTGACTTGTAACAAAGCTGATTCTTGCTGTTGGTATTTTTGGCACTGTCTACAACTACTGTTTTTTGTAATGAATTTTTAGCTATGGACGTTAGTGGATGGACAACCAACCTAGTGTATCTCCTGAATCACAGTTCAATCATTCCACGGTTGATTGTTTACTGTGACCTATGACCAAATGTACCTACATAATTATAAAACGCCACATTTTCCCATCCAGGTTTTCAGTACCATCTGTTACGAATGTTTTTAACGTTTCGGTTCAAGCAAAAAACCAGCCAAGTGCGAGTCGGACTCGCTCACAAAGGGTTCTGTAACGTCAAGCAAAAAAAGGCAAAAAAAATTACGTTTCTTGTCCCGCCCCACTTATTTATTTATTTTATTCTGTTTTTAATATTTGTTATTATATCGGCAACAGAATTACATCATCTCTGAAAATTTCAACTATCTAGCTATTACAGTTAAGGTACCCGTTTTACCCTTTGAGTACGGAACCCTAAAAACTAAAGTAGTAGGTATTACATAAAAACGGCTGCTGCTTAATATTTGTTATTATAGCGGCAACAGAATTACATCATCTCTGAAAATTTCAACTATCTAGCTGTCACGGTTAGGGTACCCGTTTTACCATTTGAGTACGGAAACCTAAAAACGAAAGTAGTAGGTATTACATAAAAACGGCTGCTGAGCTAGTTAACAGCCCAGCCAGCAGAATTTGGATTGATGTGCAACGCCATCAATAAATAGTTAATAAATAAGTCCCATGGGAGTTGGAATTACTAAAACCAGTTTCTATGATTCTGATAGAATTACTACAACCAGTAGTTTCTATGATTCTAATAGAATTACTACAACCAGTAGTTTCTATGATTCTAATAAAATTATCACAACCAGCAGTTTATATGTTTCTTTTAGAATTACTACGACCAGTAGTTTCTATGATTCTAATAGAATTACTACAACCAGTAGTTTCTATGATTCTAATAGAATTACTGCAACCAGTAGTTTATATGTTTCTTTTAGAATTACTACAACCAGTAGTTTCTATGATTCTAATAGAATTACTACAACCAGTAGTTTCTATGATTCTGATAGAATTACTACAACCAGTAGTTTCTATGATTCTGATAGAATTACTACAACCAGTAGTTTCTATGATTCTAATAGAATTATTACAACCAGCAGTTTATATGTTTCTTTTAGAATTACTACGACCAGTAGTTTCTATGATTCTAATAGAATTACTACAACCAGTAGTTTCTATGATTCTAATAAAATTACTGCAACCAGTAGTTTATATGTTTCTTTTAGAATTACTACAACCAGTAGTTTCTATGATTCTAATAGAATTACTACAACCAGTAGTTTCTATGATTCTAATAGAATTACTACAACCAGTAGTTTCTATGATTCTGATAGAATTACTACAACCAGTAGTTTCTATGATTCTAATAAAATTACTACAACCACTAGTTTCTATGATTCTAATAGAATTACTACAACCAATAGTTTCTATGATTCTGATAGAATTACTACAACCAGTAGTTTCTATGATTCTAATAGAATTACTACAACCAGTAGTTTCTATGACTCTAATAGAATTACTACAACCCGTAGTTTATATGTTTCTTTTAGAATTACTACAACCAGTAGTTTCTATGATTCTAATAGAATTACTACAACCAATAGTTTCTATGATTCTAATAGAATTACTACAACCAATAGTTTCTATGATTCTGATAGAATTACTAAAACCAGTAGTTTCTATGATTCTAATAGAATTACTACAACCAGTAGTTTCTATGAGTCTAATAGAATTACTACAACCAGTAGTTTCTATGACTCTAATAGAATTACTACAACCCGTAGTTTATATGTTTCTTTTAGAATTACTACAACCAGTAGTTTCTATGATTCTAATAGAATTACTACAACCAGTAGTTTCTATGAGTCTAATAGAATTACTACAACCCGTAGTTTATATGTTTCTTTTAGAATTACTACAACCAGTAGTTTCTATGATTCTGATAGAATTACTACAACCAGTAGTTTCTATGATTCTGATAAAATTATTACAACCAGTAGTTTATATGTTTCTTTTAGAATTACTACGACCAGTAGTTTCTATGATTCTAATAGAATTACTGCAACCAGTAGTTTATATGTTTCTTTTAGAATTACTACAACCAGTAGTTTCTATGATTCTAATAAAATCATTACAACCAGTAGTTTATATGTTTCTTTTAGAATTACTACGACCAGTAGTTTCTATGATTCTAATAGAATTACTGCAACCAGTAGTTTATATGTTTCTTTTAGAATTACTACAACCAGTAGTTTCTATGATTCTAATAGAATTACTACAACCAATAGTTTCTATGATTCTGATAGAATTACTACAACCAGTAGTTTCTATGATTCTAATAGAATTACTACAACCAGTAGTTTCTATGACTCTAATAGAATTACTACAACCCGTAGTTTATATGTTTCTTTTAGAATTACTACAACCAGTAGTTTCTATGATTCTAATAGAATTACTACAACCAATAGTTTCTATGATTCTGATAGAATTACTACAACCAGTAGTTTCTATGATTCTAATAGAATTACTACAACCAGTAGTTTCTATGAGTCTAATAGAATTACTACAACCAGTAGTTTCTATGACTCTAATAGAATTACTACAACCCGTAGTTTATATGTTTCTTTTAGAATTACTACAACCAGTAGTTTATATGTTTCTTTTAGAATTACTACAACCAGTAGTTTCTATGAGTCTAATAAAATTACTACAACCCGTAGTTTATATGTTTCTTTTAGAATTACTACAACCCGTAGTTTATATGTTTCTTTTAGAATTACTACAACCAGTAGTTTCTATGATTCTGATAGAATTACTACAACCAGTAGTTTCTATGATTCTGATAGAATTACTACAACCAGTAGTTTCTATGATTCTAATAGAATTACTACAACCAGTAGTTTCTATGATTCTAATAGAATTACTACAACCAGTAGTTTCTATGATTCTAATAAAATCATTACAACCAGTAGTTTATATGTTTCTTTTAGAATTACTACGACCAGTAGTTTCTATGATTCTAATAGAATTACTGCAACCAGTAGTTTATATGTTTCTTTTAGAATTACTACAACCAGTAGTTTCTATGATTCTAATAGAATTACTACAACCAATAGTTTCTATGATTCTGATAGAATTACTACAACCAGTAGTTTCTATGATTCTAATAGAATTACTACAACCAGTAGTTTCTATGACTCTAATAGAATTACTACAACCCGTAGTTTATATGTTTCTTTTAGAATTACTACAACCAGTAGTTTCTATGATTCTAATAGAATTACTACAACCAATAGTTTCTATGATTCTGATAGAATTACTACAACCAGTAGTTTCTATGAGTCTAATAGAATTACTACAACCAGTAGTTTCTATGACTCTAATAGAATTACTACAACCCGTAGTTTATATGTTTCTTTTAGAATTACTACAACCAGTAGTTTATATGTTTCTTTTAGAATTACTACAACCAGTAGTTTCTATGAGTCTAATAAAATTACTACAACCCGTAGTTTATATGTTTCTTTTAGAATTACTACAACCCGTAGTTTATATGTTTCTTTTAGAATTACTACAACCAGTAGTTTCTATGATTCTGATAGAATTACTACAACCAGTAGTTTCTATGATTCTGATAGAATTACTACAACCAGTAGTTTCTATGATTCTAATAGAATTACTACAACCAGTAGTTTCTATGACTCTAATAGAATTACTACAACCAGTAGTTTCTATGATTCTGATAGAATTACTACAACCAGTAGTTACTATGATTCTGATAGAATTACTACAACCAGTAGTTTCTATGATTCTAATAGAATTACTACAACCAGTAGTTTCTATGACTCTAATAGAATTACTACAACCAGTAGTTTCTATGATTCTAATAGAATTACTACAACCAGTAGTTTCTATGATTCTGATAGAATTACTACAACCAGTAGTTTCTATGATTCTAATAGAATTATTACAACCAGTAGTTTATATGTTTCTTTTAGAATTACTACAACCAGTAGTTTCTATGATTCTAATAGAATTATTACAACCAGTAGTTTCTATGATTCTGATAGAATTATTACAACCAGTAGTTTATATGTTTCTTTTAGAATTACTACAACCAGTAGTTTCTATGATTCTAATAGAATTACTTCAACCAGTAGTTTATATGTTTCTTTTAGAATTACTACAACCAGTAGTTTCTATGATTCTGATAGAATTACTACAACCAGTAGTTTCTATGATTCTAATAGAATTATTACAACCAGTAGTTTATATGTTTTTTTTAGAATTACTACAACCAGTAGTTTCTATGATTCTGATAGAATTACTACAACCAGTAGTTTCTATGATTCTGATAGAATTACTACAACCAGTAGTTTCTATGATTCTAATAGAATTACTACAACCAGTAGTTTCTATGACTCTAATAGAATTACTACAACCCGTAGTTTATATGTTTCTTTTAGAATTACTACAACCAGTAGTTTCTATGATTCTAATAGAATTATTACAACCAGTAGTTTCTATGATTCTGATAGAATTATTACAACCAGTAGTTTATATGTTTCTTTTAGAATTACTACAACCA
Organism: Mythimna pallens; assembly: GCA_961205895.1. Taxonomy (NCBI): domain Eukaryota; kingdom Metazoa; phylum Arthropoda; class Insecta; order Lepidoptera; family Noctuidae; genus Mythimna; species Mythimna pallens. The sequence continues at coordinate 30,720,231 of OY540824.1, forward strand.
GTAGTTTCTATGATTCTAATAGAATTACTACAACCAATAGTTTCTATGATTCTGATAGAATTACTACAACCAGTAGTTTCTATGATTCTAATAGAATTACTACAACCAGTAGTTTCTATGACTCTAATAGAATTACTACAACCCGTAGTTTATATGTTTCTTTTAGAATTACTACAACCAGTAGTTTCTATGATTCTAATAGAATTACTACAACCAATAGTTTCTATGATTCTAATAGAATTACTACAACCAATAGTTTCTATGATTCTGATAGAATTACTAAAACCAGTAGTTTCTATGATTCTAATAGAATTACTACAACCAGTAGTTTCTATGAGTCTAATAGAATTACTACAACCAGTAGTTTCTATGACTCTAATAGAATTACTACAACCCGTAGTTTATATGTTTCTTTTAGAATTACTACAACCAGTAGTTTCTATGATTCTAATAGAATTACTACAACCAGTAGTTTCTATGAGTCTAATAGAATTACAACAATCCGTAGTTTATATGTTTCTTTTAGAATTACTACAACCAGTAGTTTCTATGATTCTGATAGAATTACTACAACCAGTAGTTTCTATGATTCTGATAAAATTATTACAACCAGTAGTTTATATGTCTGACTGACTGGCCTGTTGGTCTAGTAGTTAGTGACCCTGACTGCTATGCCGGAGGTCGTGGGTTCGATTCCCACCCAGGACAAATGTTTGTGTGATGAGCACGATCATTTGTTCTGTGTCTGGGTGTAATTTATCTATAATATTTATGTATTTAGAAATATATAAGTATGTTATCAGTTGTCTAGTACTCATAACACAAGCTCTGCTTAGCTTGAGACTAGACGGCGTTGTGTGATAGTTGTGGAATATTATTATTATTATTATATTATGTTTCTTTTAGAATTACTACGACCAGTAGTTTCTATGATTCTAATAGAATTACTGCAACCAGTAGTTTATATGTTTCTTTTAGAATTACTACAACCAGTAGTTTCTATGATTCTAATAAAATCATTACAACCAGTAGTTTATATGTTTCTTTTAGAATTACTACGACCAGTAGTTTCTATGATTCTAATAGAATTACTGCAACCAGTAGTTTATATGTTTCTTTTAGAATTACTACAACCAGTAGTTTCTATGATTCTAATAGAATTACTACAACCAATAGTTTCTATGATTCTGATAGAATTACTACAACCAGTAGTTTCTATGATTCTAATAGAATTACTACAACCAGTAGTTTCTATGAGTCTAATAGAATTACTACAACCAGTAGTTTCTATGACTCTAATAGAATTACTACAACCCGTAGTTTATATGTTTCTTTTAGAATTACTACAACCAGTAGTTTCTATGATTCTAATAGAATTACTACAACCAGTAGTTTCTATGAGTCTAATAGAATTACTACAACCCGTAGTTTATATGTTTCTTTTAGAATTACTACAACCAGTAGTTTATATGTTTCTTTTAGAATTACTACAACCAGTAGTTTCTATGAGTCTAATAAAATTACTACAACCCGTAGTTTATATGTTTCTTTTAGAATTACTACAACCCGTAGTTTATATGTTTCTTTTAGAATTACTACAACCAGTAGTTTCTATGATTCTGATAGAATTACTACAACCAGTAGTTTCTATGATTCTGATAGAATTACTACAACCAGTAGTTTCTATGATTCTAATAGAATTACTACAACCAGTAGTTTCTATGACTCTAATAGAATTACTACAACCAGTAGTTTCTATGATTCTGATAGAATTACTACAACCAGTAGTTACTATGATTCTGATAGAATTACTACAACCAGTAGTTTCTATGATTCTAATAGAATTACTACAACCAGTAGTTTCTATGACTCTAATAGAATTACTACAACCAGTAGTTTCTATGATTCTAATAGAATTACTACAACCAGTAGTTTCTATGATTCTGATAGAATTACTACAACCAGTAGTTTCTATGATTCTAATAGAATTATTACAACCAGTAGTTTATATGTTTCTTTTAGAATTACTACAACCAGTAGTTTCTATGATTCTAATAGAATTATTACAACCAGTAGTTTCTATGATTCTGATAGAATTATTACAACCAGTAGTTTATATGTTTCTTTTAGAATTACTACAACCAGTAGTTTCTATGATTCTAATAGAATTACTTCAACCAGTAGTTTCTATGATTCTAATAGAATTATTACAACCAGTAGTTTATATGTTTCTTTTAGAATTACTACAACCAGTAGTTTCTATGATTCTGATAGAATTACTACAACCAGTAGTTTCTATGATTCTAATAGAATTATTACAACCAGTAGTTTATATGTTTCTTTTAGAATTACTACAACCAGTAGTTTCTATGATTCTGATAGAATTACTACAACCAGTAGTTTATATGTTTCTTTTAGAATCACTACAACCAGTAGTTTCTATGATTCTGATAGAATTACTACAACCAGTAGTTTATATGTTTCGTTTAGAATTACTACAACCAGTAGTTTATATGTTTCTTTTAGAATTACTACAACCAGTAGTTTCTATGATTCTGATAGAATTACTACAACCAGTAGTTTCTATGATTCTAATAGAATTACTACAACCAGTAGTTTCTATGACTCTAATAGAATTACTACAACCAGTAGTTTATATGATTCTAATAGAATTACTACAACCAGTAGTTTCTATGATTCTGATAGAATTACTACTACCAGTAGTTTCTATGATTCTAATAAAATTATTACAACCAGTAGTTAATATGTTTCTTTTAGAATTACTACGACCAGTAGTTTCTATGATTCTGATAGAATTACTACAACCAGTAGTTTCTATGATTCTAATAGAATTACTACAACCAGTAGTTTCTATGATTCTGATAGAATTACTACAACCAGTAGATTCTATGATTCTAATAGAACCTCTGAGTATTATCTCCTTATTGGTCATTATTTATTTAATTCTAGCAAACAAGATTCGCAGTGTTGGTGATTTACAGTAAACAATGGTTATTTAACCAAGGTCATTAATAAAACTAAACTGCATTCATAGCCATCTATCGATTTCCATAAAAACTTCAACCATATCTGATGAGACTTCATCAGATATGGTTGAAGTTTTTTAACAAGCGGGTTACTTATCTCCTTGGTTGACTGTACTTAATATGGACCATTGCTTACTTGGATTCAATTAATGTCTTTTTGCTGATTATGTACAGAGAGACACAATACAAAAATATCTACTAAATATGCTAAATGGATAAAATCTACGACATCATGAGTTACTGGTCTAACGCTGACCATAAATACTCGTCAAAAATTTATTTTATTCTGACTTACAGAATTGCAACTTCCATCACTTTTTAATACATTTCAACGCCTACTTATTGGTTATGGGATCTTGTTTTAATTTACGTAGTTGGATTCATGTATAGTCACATAGTCAGTAATTTTATAACAGTTTAGTTAAGTTTATAGAAAAATGCCTTAAAAATCTTGATATTTTAAATAATCTGCGCAGATAACGCTTCTAGGATGTAAACTATTAAAAAAAAATTGATAAAAATCACTGATAACTTTCAAGCTACAAGTATCATCATGCTCATGGTAGAACTAGCGTAACCAAGCAACACGTAACAAAATAATGAATAAAACCCACCTTTAATTTGTAAGTACCGACCATCTCCAACTGATTTTAACCCAGGATCTAGCCACTAGGAACACATGACACCTACATCCAGCGAAAACACGACTGTTGACATAACAACACTGCACCAGAATTCACGAAGATTTAGCAATGTTCTAGATAACCAGGAGATAAAACACCATATCTATTGGACGACACAATCGATCTGTGAAGGCGGCTTATCAGTACCGCTGTTGCTCTCAAGTGTTCCGTCGTTATCAAACCACTAGCAAGATACAAATGAGCTAGGACATCGCGACCAAATTCGTGACTCACTCGACGCTATTTTGAAACTAAATAATAGCTATTTATGTCCATACAATGACTGTCAAATATTGTTTACTAACACTAGACTTTATAACCTTTTTATAAAACTAAATCTAGACTATGGAGATTAATTACAAGTAATCATCATCCGATTAAGAGACATTGCATGGTACATTACCTATTATTATTACTGCATAATACATTATTCGCGTGAGAGTAGGTATGTTTACTGTTCCTATCGAGATCGTGTATTCCGAGTTCACACTTACCAAAATTGAACGGTATTTAAGCAGAATTCTACAGTAAGTATCTTTATCCCCTTCACTAAGTAGCAGATAATCTTGTTTAGAAAACTTATTAAATTAACTAGATTTAATTCAGAATTAATACAAAATCTAATCAATTATCATATTTTAGGTACCTGAATAATTGGACTGCATGACTAAATGCATGTGCAACAGCAATATGCAATTTATCTATTTACTGGAATTCCAATGATGTCATTTTATATTCAGTGGATTAATTCAGAATGACAACACTATGATGAAGGTCTTGAGAATTAAAGGCATTGGCTAGAGTCAACTAAAACAAACGAAAACTGGCCCCCAGGTCCAGGTTAGTAACAAGATGGCAAGAAGTATTTTAGAAACAAAAAGAGATTTATTTGTAAATATTTCCTGAATGGACGCACCATTCCATTAAAGATGAAGGAGAAAGTATAACTCAAATGAAGGTGTAAAAACAAAGAAGCTTCATTACGTACCTCCGTGTCCATTGTCTTTTTAATGAATTTAATGTTTAACGGAATGTGCGCGAACGCAGGAGTCGTCGCGTCGGTAGCGAGCGTGGTCCGAACACCGTCTGCCTGACGCACGAGGGGTGAAAAATACATCAACATGAAGTTTAATGACACTTCTAGATTCTAGGTCTATAATTTTCAGAAGGTAACCACGTATTAAAGCTATAGAACTAGCATTAGCATGTATATTAGGTTTACAGATGTTTTGCCCGCGACTTAGTCTATAATACGAGTACATCTTGATTTTCTCAAAATTTTTAACTTTAATTAACTGTAAAGGTCATCAAAGTGCTTTGATTTGCTGAACGATCTCTTTTAGCCAGATATCTTCATCAATTTTGGTTCAGCGATGGCCTTGTTAAGTATGGCACCTGCCCACGAACGATAACTGCAACCAAGTCAGCATAGGCACCAGAACCAAAAGCGCTGGGCATACGAATTGGAGGAGCTCGAGCCAAAGACGCCCCAGCTGAAAGCGACGCCGTTCTGGAGCGGAGAGATTGCATCGACGATGTTTTTAAACACACTGGTGAATTGAAAAATGGCCAAGTTTTTTATCAACAACTTGTTTTTTGTGTAATGAATCAAATGTCTTCCACAGTCATGAGATTTGTCAGATCCTGCTTTATTCTATCGCGTTAATGTACGAGTATTTAGAGACGCGTCTTTATTATTCTTCAACACTAATCGCAAGATTTGTAAAACTGATAGAGAATCTTTTAACAACACGGTTGGCGCCATCGACTTATATATAATAATAAATTTGTTTATTTATAAATAACATTTTAAATAGTTTAGTACTCAGTTACAAAAAAATATTATACATTGAGGCATAAAGAAAACGCGAACTGCTGCCTCCTAAAATAAGCCAAGAGCCTGTGTTTTAGCGGCCTCCAGAGACAGTTAAATTAAGAACAGACAACATACACAGTACCTATAATATACATTATACTTAAGTGCATATTTAATAAAAACAAGAAAATTATATTTAAATTAGTATAAGCATTTAAATTGTTGTATTAGATTAGTAGAAGTCATTAAATTATAAAATTCTATTGTCAATTTACAACAATAGAATTTTCGGTATAAATTAATAAAAACACTTTTTTATATATCAATTACCGGATTCCAGAAACAGTTTTTAAGAGACAATTATAATAAGATTTTCAGTTTCTTCGTACGTTAACTTCTGCAGCAGAGTAAGTTTTATCTTGACATCATGTTTAGCCAAGGGATAAATGGAAATGAGATTATTCAATTTATTTTATTATAGAGCCGATAGCTAGTTGCCAGATACTGTCGGCTGGTAAACTTGGATCGGCATTGTATATTCTCAGCGATAGATAACGTTCATGGAAAGTATTTGTCAAAATACTAATAAATTAAAACAAAACTTCGCTGCAGCACTGGATTGGCAATATGTCGTCTAACAAAACTATTAAAAAACATAGGTACAGCGCTAGATAGCTTACAGAGCATACTTTTCGCAACCAAAACGATTTCATGGCACTTACGCGTTTCGTTCAACTTAGTGTAATGACATGTCATCTATCTAGATTTTTATACCGCAGAAGTGTCACAGCTTTTTGCCTACAATACTTAATTATAATAATATTCTATTTCAAAATGTAATAATAGTCTTCGTTAGTGTAAATTCGCTTCGCTGATATTTCTTGATGAGTTTTATCGGGTACCAAAAAACGCACGTCGTCATAATTTCTGAACTTCGATAAAATTTCATAGATATCACTACATAGTATAAAAGAAAAATCTCTCGCTGTCTGTCTGTCCCTATGTACATATGCTCAGTAGCCCGATTCTCGTAATCAAAACCGTAACGACATCGTAGCGACTTAGTCGTTTAGACCATTATCGTATTCGCATCCATCAATCGAGTTTGAACGACAACGATTCTAAAGTCGTTCGATCGAAATGTCGTTGACGCGTATTCAGCTAAGACAATCGTCATTTAATCGTTGACTTGAAGCGACTCGAAGGTATTCTCGTAAAGAAACGATGTTTGATCGGGTCGGATGCCAACGACTAAACGTCAAATATTGCGGTTCAAATGTCGTTGAACAAAAGTTAGTTGTAACTAACTTTTAGAATCGTGTAAATCTCATTTATGAGAACAATACATACATAAAGTTGTTGTAATTAGATATATCGAAAAACGAGACACCATTTTTTTTAGGTCGGAATTCATCCAATGACTTCTACCACTCTTGGGCGGAGCTAGGGCGTATCAGACTTTTGCTGAATAAAACCCACTCCTATGTTCTTTATTTGCCTTGCTTTACAGGGCAGGGATTTACTGACATCTCCTTGAGGCGCGCGTTTAACACTACACACCGTCAACGACTAGGGACAGTTACAGCCGGATGGCGAGCTACCCATTGTTCGTCGTCCGCAAGCCCACGACTACGGTGGCTGAAAATTGGAGTCGGGATTTCAGCCGCGGCCACCTCTTTCGCTAGCATTACTACGTCGCAGAAGGAGGTGACCGCCTGCTATTCCTCCTCGCTCCGAATCATGGTTGTACTAAGGCCCGGCGTGAGAGGTCGTTGCTTCCGATCGCGCTCACGAGACCACAGGGGTTCTCCCCCCAAGCCAGGCACACCTCCACCATGTCCAACGAGAAACAGACTGAGGTGTTCAAAATGGGATGCTTTTGACATTGAGATTTGAGAGACGACATTTCGCCTCACCTTGTCCTTGTCCAAGATATCATCGGCTGACCCATTTCAAAACTTAGTAAGGACTTAAAACCTTTGACAGGAGAGGGCATAAACGTAAAATAGTCAGCCTATGCCTATGAAAAGAATTTAATTTAGGTAGAGAGAGGAGGCCTGAGTCCCGGCAGTAGGAACATTAAAAGGCTGATTATGCTATGTATGTTATGCTTAAAAAAAATCTATTATTTATTTATTTGTTTATTCTCACATTTCCTTCTATCTTCCTTTCCTTTCTTGCAGCAATTACACCAAAGGAGGTCAATTAGTTCAGAATATGCTACTTTCTAACATCATGTGCGCGGTGGAGTGGTAGTCATCAAAGGAGCGACGCGGTGTGGTGGTGGGTCACGTACGCTCGCTTACGGAGTAGTATTGATAGTAAAAAATACTAAATAATGAGTGCTACCAACATTTAATATAATTAGTGTATATTACATATTTTAACCCCCTTACTGTGATAATTAACGAGAAATAGTTTGCCTCATATTGCAATTAGTTTCAAAACATAGTAAGAGCACTTTCTAGGTTTTGCTAAGGTTTATGCATAGCATATCTCATTGACTAAATTCTAGTAACTGTTTATGGAGTGTAAATAAAATAATGATTAATCCAATAAATCAGTTTATTAGTTAAAAACCAAATAAATGTTGAGCTTATGTCGGCTGCTAAATCTATTCGGATGCAGACAGTTGCTTATCATTTACCAAATCAATAGACGAGTCATTGTCGAGTAAATTTTGAACTTTCTTGTCTCGGGCATCAGGCATACCAATTTATTAATAACTAGCTGAAAGCCTGAATGTAGTATATATTTCAATATAGTCAATCGATTGTAGTGAAACAAAACCTAAGTAATAAATCAAGTTACAATTTTAATGCATAAAAGTTATCTACATCGATTTCGTACATTTTACGTGATGCGCGCACAAAATAAAACTTCTGCAGATTTATTATATGTATAGATTTCTTCTTTTTTATTTTATTTTAGGAAGCACAGTACAATCAATTGTTGTAGGGGTTCATCAAAAATGAAAAAATAAATTGAGTTCTTACGATTATTATAGTTAGCCCGTATTGTTCCACTGCTGGGCAAAGGCCTCCCTCCTTTCTTTCCAACGATCACGGTTCATTGCTATCTCTTTCCAATTCTCCCGTCGTCCCGCCATTTCTTCCGTGGTTTGCCGCGGCCCCGCATCGCTGTTTCTGGGCACCAATCCTACGTTTTACGGGCCCACAGCTCGTTAGAAATGCGGCAGACATATCCTGCCCAGTCCCATTTAAGTTGGGCAGCCTTTTGAGACACATCAATGATTTGCGTTTTGGAGCGCAGTGTTGTGTTTCGAACATGGTCTGTTAATTTAACACATAGTATGCTGCGCTCCATAGCACGTTGGAAAACTTTTAATTTGGACTTTTGGTTATTAGTCAAAGACCAAGTCTGGCACTATAGGTCAGAATGGGAAGAATACATATGTCCATCAGCTTACGCTTGTTTTTGTATTTGGTAGGGACTTATTAAATTAGCAAGCAATTATGTAATAAAACGATTTTTGTAAAAAGTGTCCTCTAGATTTTGAAATGACAATCTGATGATTGACATTATTTTGACAGATAATACAGAGACAAATATTTAAATATATATAGACTTTACTGTTGAAACTACAATTTAAAAAATTTCTAGGTGATATTTATATTTTCAGTAACGATTTTCATAAAATGGTTATAAACATCGTTTTTAATTCTATTTTTTATTCGTTATGCCGTAAATAACAATAATAATAATATATCTTTATTTCAGACATACGTCCATACATTTTTAACAAAACAAAAGTTAGTAAGGTTGTTAGTAGAACACATAAAACTACAAAAAATACAAATAACCGGGTGTTAGTAATTTGTTAGTACAGAATCAAAATCAGTATATTACATTATATTGCAGTCTATTTCCTATTTCTGAGCAAGTGAACACTCGCCCAGTAAACAGCAAACGGACCGTTTATTATGCACGCTAACGTTCTGAGGACAGTGTTGGTGCTACCCCGGATCCTGCTCATCATCGATGCGGTTCTTTTCCTAATGATGGAGAAGAAATCATCGATGAAAGCTGCCGCAAACATTTCTGAAGCACTGCAGTACCTGGGTTTCCCCAACACTGCCCTCAGAGCGTCATTGTACTGAACACGCATGGTATTGAAAGCCCGCCGCGTATAGTTGATCCACAGACTGCACGTGTAGAATGACTGACAGAAGGCTCTGAAAAGTAACAGTTTTACATCTGTAGTACATCGTGCAAATCTGCGGGCCAACATATTGCAGCGGACTGCCAACGCCCTCCTTTCCCTCTCTAGGTCTGCATCATCCTGTAGGCAATCCGTCAGCATGTGACCCAAGTATTTTGCTTCAGTCACCCTTACCAATGATGTAAATAGAATTTAAAAAAAATTGTATTTTATTATCCTGGTAGAACACATAATTATGTAACTGGTAGTATATTACAAAGTACTCTGTGGTAACCGGCAATAACTCGTTGATAGATCGTTTAGTTTCGAGGGTTTCGAGCCAGTTGAATTGTCGTACTATCCAATCCCGATTAAGGAACACGTGAATACCGATTTTGGATAGGACTAAAATCGAACGACTATAAAACTTTAACGATATTTGACTTGTTTGATTTTACGTGAATCAGGCTACAGGACCTGTACCATGACGTTTAAATTAACATTGTTTCATTCTTATTTTCAATGTGTGTAAGAGATGGCGCTAGACAACCTGTATAGCTCTGTCTCATACCCACACTTAAATAAGAATAAAACAATCTTACTTTGAACGTCATGGTAACCCCGTAGATCTTTAAAATTACGCAACGGATTTTGATGTGTTTTTTTTTTATAATAGATAGAGTGATTCAAGACGAAGGTTTATAAATCTATATATATAAAAGGGGAAACTGACTGACTGACATATCAACGCACAGCCGAAACTACTGGGATTAGGAGCGTGAAATTTTGCACAACGTTTCCTTTTATGACTTAGGCGAGCACTAAGAAAGGATTTTCCAAAATTCTCTCCCTATGATAACGAAGCGGGGGTCCAAAGTTTGTATGGAGAAACCTACATTCACGCGAGCAAAGCCGCGGACAGAAGCTAGTGTATAATATATGCATAATACAGGGTGTTTGGTGCATCGTGTGCCAAATTGAAATGGTCGACGGAAGGGGTCATCTTTTCATCGACTTTTTATTGTTTTGTGGAAATAAGACCCAAATTTTACATTCAAATACAAATTTTAAAAAATATATAAAGCGTAGACTCTGAATTTTAATTTTATTTAGATGTGTATTGTATTACGTTACTTTTAAATTTAAAATTAGTGACATTAGCTATCTAGTTTTTTTTTTTTTTATTGCAAAGTTTTGGACTTAAATTAAAGCTCACCACTCAGCCACGTTACAGCTATTTTCATGGCTATAAAGAAAAAAACCAAAAGCGACCGGAATCTTCCAACTTCCTCAAAAATTTTCCAGTTTATCCTCTTGCTAGTGATGTGCCACATGCCAAAATACTCTTTTTATAACTTTGTGAATTCGCTAGAATTGTGAATCGAGTCACATAAAACTAATATTCAAAATTATGATTTAAAAAATATTTTTGCTTAAATGATACCTGAAAAATCTATTAAAAATGTTATCTCACTCTTAAAAGGTAAAATCTGTCGTATCTCTCTTTTCGTGGGTTTTACTAGAAATAAAAAAAATGCATTTTTAACATTTATTTCATAATTTGCACAATCCCTGCTCAAATTGTTGGCCTATGTTGTAAATGCTGGCACAACATCTGTTTCGTATTTCGACAGTTGTTTTACAAAGTCGTATTTCCTTCTTAATTGTACTGAAAGCCGTTTCAATGCGTCGTAAATAAAAAAAAAAAACTATGTTTTATTTATTTTTTTATCGTGTATTTCAGGTGTTAATTAACCCATAGTTAATCATTGAATTAAATAACATTGTTATAACATATTAAATAAATTAAATTAAATACATTGGATTATATTATAATTATTGCAAGATTGATAAAATTATTGAATTACATTAAATAAACTAGTTAGTTAGTTAAATTATTGAGTAACATTAATAAATCAATCAAATTAACAACGTCTCTGCAGGTACACACCAGGGAACACTTCAGACACTATCTCATTCTTACACAGGGTCAGTCGAGTCAGGAAAGATGCCTTGAGTCTTCTCAAGAGCCCGTGCAAATCATTAACTCTGTCCTCAACGAACATGCCAGTCGCACTCAACGAGCATAGAAAAAGAAAGATATATGCTGAATTTATTATAAGTAATCAATTTACATGCCAACTGTTATACCTACTTAAATGATTTCATTTGAACTATCCATCTTCTGTACCCTTACCATGAGTTACTATCGAAAAACTACACCATCTTACCGTGGTCGATATCGAGTAAACGTGCTTCGAATAGATTACAATTAAACTCGTACCATGAGTCAAACGTACTCGCTAGCGAAAACTCGATAGGTTTATACGATGTCGAGCGTTTACGTTGGTACAAAAACCGCATCGTATCTAACTTTACATTTATGTTTGCTCTCTTTCTAGCTACAGTAAAACCTAAAAACCCTACCAATTTGAAACGCCATCTCGCTCGCGTTCTCTATAACCCGACCTATTGAAAAAGTAATATCGATCGTAGTTGAACAAATATTTTGATGGTTTAGTGTTTTTGTGTTTGTAAATTCTTGAATGGAAAAAATGGAGAGCTTTGCCAGTAATACGTTAAATAACAATGCGCATACTGAAAAGTGGTATTTCTATTATGAAGTGCGTGTATAAAAGTAAGTTATTATAACATACTTATTAAATTAGAAATAAGTATTCGATTCTTTCTTTTCAAGTGTATTTTGCTCTTTGTGTAAATTTCAAATCTGTATAAACCCTTAGCAGACCACACAAATACTCGAAAGCCCCCTTATTGAGCCTATATTCTTTAAAGAATTTATTTTCACTAATACCTTTATGTGCCTTTCGTATAATCGCTTGGAAATTTCCTTTGACGCGTCGTTCATCTTCATATGCAGCCGTACCTAACATATTCTACATTAAATAAGTTTACCCGGACATATTTATGCACAATTAAATAAAATATGGTTTTACACGACACGCTTTACAACATTTTCAACCTTTCATATGCTAGTGAGTTACTTTACTACTGTAGTAACGGTTTGCTTCGATAGCACCTGTCAAACTTGTTACTCATGGTACCGATTTTCTATAGGAAACTACTAAAAACTTTAGTCGCTAGCGAGTTCTTATTCGATAGGTTTTGTACTTGATGACTCATACTACTGATTATGGTTCTACAAGAACCGCTAGAGGCGTTGCAAAATTTGCCATACAAAATATTTACGGCGTCGATATCGATTAGCGACGAATACTATTGCTTTAAACTCATGGTAGAGGTACTGAAATTAATGAAAAATACGTATAAAAGACACAGATTTATTATTTAAATTTAGTTAAAAAATCATCATTAAACATCGGTATAGGTAAATAAGAAATTGTAAACATTTTTAGATAAAATATTTAGACAACTTTTAGATAAAAGACATGTCAAGATTATTTACATTTAGTTAATTACCTAAACAGGATAGAGTATAAGTAGGTAATGTTAAAATTTTATACTGAAACCATTACTTATAATTTTTTTTTTATTTGTCTCGAAAAATAAATGTTGTGCACCCCTGTCCATGCTCAATAACAGTCAGAAATCGATCTAATAGAAAACGATTAACCCAAAGAAGAAGAAAAAAAAAAACGATTAACGCGCGAATACCCTATCGTTGCGTTAGACCTTCATAGTCGCGTACAGATCGGCCGTTATATCTTGGCGGCCCTGAACTTCGCGCAAAAGGCTGCGCACGAACGTTTTTTAGGAACAAAATGGTGGCATGAGGCGACGTGCGCGGGACGGAGGTCTAAGCTAGAGATTGACACTATGTAAACACAATCGACCCTTTATTCAATCAAATATCGTAATCGATTTTTATCGATTTGGAATTTATTAATTTTTGTTTCTATGAGATATTGAACGGAATAGATTTACAAACATAGTGAATGTTGTCGTTAGTAAACGAGATTTCGAATTTAGTGAAAAAAAACCGAATAAAATTTTATTTTCTTGGTTGAAAGACATGATTTAGTTAAATATCAGTTATTTATAAACGACTACTACAATAACGACTGTTTGAGAATATTTTAAACCTCCTTATAAAATTTAATCAAATATATTTTTATAATTGGATTTCAATCGATTTGAAAAATAATCGATTAAACAACACCCTCAGATACGCATATTGGACATCCCTTTTTGTTTACTCCGTAACACTTCGTGCATATTCGGTAATGCTCGGGACGCGGTATTGTGTCTCAGTCACACGTTAGCATTGGTGTCGTGTTCGTGTCGCTATCTCTATCTTGAGTACGGGCGGTTACAAAAGTTTTCGTTGATCGTTGTTAGTTGTTATATTTTCTTGTTAAGTACATTATTTTTTTAGCTTTCCGTCTCATGGCGTATTGGTATTTATTTTATTTGTACTTGGTCTCTGTATCAGGAAATTTATATTCGAATTTCGGTTTTAAAAAAAATGAATTCCAATAACACTTTTTTTACGAGTGTTCATGCGCGGAAGTTCGCAGAGCCTATGTTCAGAACCGTCAAGTTACAACGGCCGATCTGTACGTCATTATACGCTTGGTGTACGCCTGCTCACAGCTTGCACACAAAACTATGTAACGCCGTCGACGAAGCGGCAACGTCGTGCCGTCGTGTTGTCATAAACGAATTCACGTCTAATGCGTCTCTGAAGCTATGCGTCTGTGGATAGTAGGCCCAAATTAGTACGGATGACAGAGTCGGACTTATGCACTGCCTTCCCGTTTTGACGTAGATACGAATAAACGCGTATTACCAAAATGATCGCTTTCTATTAGGAAGAAAAAACTAAAACACAATGCCATTTAAAAATACAAAAACGATAATGTAATAATAAAGTATTTATTAAAAACAATGTAAAATATTTTTTTTCATTGACCGCTTGTAACATGACTAGTAATCCAAGTGATGTACGGACTAATAGCGGTCAACGTTCCAACTGTACGAGATCGCTCTTTTGCTTCCACTGTACAGTCCTTTGGTGTGTTGACGCTCGTGTTAGCAATAATACCCGAAGGATGGATGAGTGGCCCTCCGGAATCCCCCAAGCACAAAGTGGCGCTGGGCCCTCAGCGGTGCGCTACACACATCGCTGGGTATAAGTGCCATCGCTTTGTGCATTGAATTACGATTACATCTAGCACATTCAGTGTCTTATGTGGTGGTGGGCCATTCTTAATTATAAACTCAGTGAAAATGGTATTAAATCCGTACCCCACCGCGATCGCCGCCTGCCCTTCCACCGCAGTGAAGTCCATCGCACTCACCTTTCCGTATTTGTGCAGTAATATAGGCTCAGTCTTCAGCATACCTATGTCATTTTCGATGAACACTAATTCATCTTTAATAAACCCTCTAAACGCTGGGTGCTTATAGAGGGACAAAATCTCAAACAAATCCTCGTTGGGCTGCGTTCTTCTCATATTCTTGTGTTTTATGATGTAGTGTTCTGTAGGATGGTAGAGTGAAAATCGATCAAAGAATTCGATGCAATGCGCGGCTGTCAGGGTCCATGTCACGGTCAACACTGAGGCTGTACAGATCGTGATGCTTCGGATTTGTTTGGACACACTAATATTCACAGGTACTATGTCTAGTTTAACAACATATGGGAACTCATCTTGTAACGCTTCTCTGCCTCCTATGATGCGCAGTGCTGAGCGCGCTACGGTATGCACTTCAACCATAGGGACCAATAGCAGAGTTCTCCATAATAACGCGCAATAAGTCAATGTTCTTTAATAACATTTATAATTTCCACTACATCATGCAACTGTAACATTTTCACATTTTTATTAAATTCGTCATATATATACGTCTCGTTTTTTTTATTTCCACATAACGTTTTTATAACATGGTCGTAAAAGAAAGCCGTTATGAACAAAATAAGATGTACCTAGGCATTCCATTACAAAATGCATCGCATCGTGTACATTTTATTTACAAATTTTGTACTTAGATTTGGTTGCGTCCCTTCAGGATTGAAAATTGAGAGCGGTAGAGACGCTAACAATGATGAATTTCCGTTCATAGTGAGATTGGAAAGCCGAATAATATTAACATTCGGTAATAAAATGAGTGCTGAGAATAACGTTCACTTGTGTACTTGCGTTGCGCTGAGCCCCACATGGACGCTAACGGCTGGCCACTGCGTGGACAGCGCCGGCCCCACAAAGGACCTGTCTGATAACCTGAGGATCCAAACAGTTATACGATATGGATCTATCAACAGCAGCACCGTCGAAGTGATATCTTCCGTCCTCCATCCTAGCTTCCATGATCCCCAACTAAAGTTACATAATGACATCGGATTACTGAGAACGGAAATTATTCGGCTGAAAAAATTCGCTGTCTTAAGCACAGTAGACATCAACACTTTAGGAGGCCATGATGTCACACTAGTTGGTCACACAAACGCTAATGGATCTTTGAGAATAGGTGGAACTGATATTTTGGATAAGAAGACTCCACCACAGTTGCTGAAACTATTTATAGTAAGATTTGATAATAAAAACGAATCAACGCTTCCAACAAAATGCGTGGCAATGCATTGTCAAGCGTCGTCAAGTCTATGCGACGGAGACTCGGGTGGACCCATGCTGCACTCCTCTGGGGTCATCGGTATCAACACCTTGAGTTTAGAAAATATTAGATTGTGCTCGGCGGTTAATAAAAACGGCCTGGTCAGGATGGATTTCATAACCCCGACGAGTCCACACCTTAAATGGATTAATGAGAATATTCGCCGGGATGCTGAGGCGTTGTAGAATAATTATATCCCAAGTACCTATCTTCTCGTGTCTATCGAGACACGTGTTGTAAACAATCCAGATTAATGTGATATTTTTTATTTCTGCAATGCAATCGCAGCATTCATTAAAATCGTTGCTGTAGGCAAACAGGAATCGATATTATGCACAAGATTTTAACCTGTGACATCTCCGCTGATTCGACGGGATGTTGACAAATTACGTCATGATATTCCAGTGTTTCTGGTTTTATTTTTCATTATAACATCGACTTCCGAAATTAAAGTTATTTTGCAATTTTCAGTGTTATGTTTTTGTTGCCGGTTTTTATATTTAACTGACTTTAAAAATAGGGGAGGTTTGGGGAACCTCCCCTATTTTTCTCTGGGTCCATTTTTCTTTATTTGTTACCTTAAACTTAACTGGAACTCATCAAACAATATAGACGCCTGATATACTTATATATTTTGTCATTTTCATCAACAAGTCAAGCTATACTTTCTGAATCTACGAGTAAATACTCGTACATTCAGAAAGTATAGCCTTCAGAAGCCATTCGGATGGTGCGGGGATACCACACAGTCTCCCATGATTCATGTAGCGGCGTGCCTCTTGGTCGGCCTGCAACGCCAGCATAGCGGTGGTGTGCTAACTAGATCGCCCAGCTTTACCTAAATCTAGGTATACTCCACCGACCTACGTGCAAAAAATCTTGATGACCGACGTGTGATAACCCTAAATCGGTTTGTTAACCTGTATTTGTTATCCAGTGTGACGGAAGTATAAAAAAAACCTTGCAAAACTAATCCAGTTAAGATTCTCTCATCGTGGAAGAAACATAAACTGGGACTGGAAATCCGTATAGCAATCCAATCACGATTGGAATCTTGCATTCTGGTTCGACAGAAGCGGTAACGTTCAGAAAATCACAAATGTAGATAATAATTTTATTGCTTTAAATTATACATTGAAAAAAATATACCCTAAATATTTTTTGACTAGCCATTCTGTCGTGGTGGCAGAATTTCTAAAAGTTTGTTGTACCTATCAATAATTGCTACTTTCATGAATTTAAGTTTTAGCTTCGTACTATTGTACAAAGTAGTGCCCAATAATTAATTGGAACGGCCACAGATTTTTTTTTTGTACTGCAGTGTCATGTTCAAATGTTGCAAGCGTCCACTTCGACTTATTACAATGATGTTTGGTGAGTAGTTTATAAAACGTAGTACCCTCAATAACACAATATTTACTGGTACGAGTATGTATAATGGCTGGGCCACACATACGTTGAAATCTATTCTAACTTATTCTGTAAGTTCATCAAAATCAGGCACTGTTCCTTTCGTAAAGAAACATTTCGTCAATTTTTTGTTTACTCTGATGATTTTAAAGTTTGTCATTTAAACCAATTCTTTCAAATTTAATGTTTGATTTTTAATTGATTAATCTCAATTAAAAATGAAACATAACAATTAAAAAGCTGTAAATAAGTATGTAACAATATTCGCATTGATACCTACGTATCAATGGGAACGAATGCAACCGATAAAAATAATAATTTATTGTTTTTTTTTTTAATTAATATAATGCGTTTTCTGATTATTAATAATAAATAAACGCATTAAATTAAATAAGGGTGCAGAGACAAAATATCTCTTCTTCTTTATATTTTTTTTTACCTAATCATCAGTGGGCTCATCTAATATGTAAAAAAAAAATTGCGAAGTTCATCTCACTGCACTCAATTGAATATTCCAGCAGTACCTATTCTAATTATAATAATAATATTTTTTTTATTTTCCAATAATACAATTTTACACCAATTGTGAATATCATACATAGTGCGGCATCGTTTCTGTTAAAATTGCTTAATCACAGATTATCGACTTCTGGCACCCAAGCTAAGAGTAAACTTGTGTTATGGTTGCCAGGGCTCACTCTATTTGTTACATTTTCACTTTAAGCAAACAGTTTTTAGTAATCATTTGTACAAATCATTCAATTGTTCAATCATTAAGCTTATAATTATAGCTTTAATTATAAAAATAATAAGCGTGCATTGGATTTTATAAACAATGTGAGGCTTTAGTGGAGGCTATCATCAGCTGGCATTTAATACTAGTATTTTTTTTTAATTTATGCTTCTATATTTATTTCGTTTTTATATTTTTTGTGTGGGAAAATCATCTAATGACATCCCCCGCTCTTGGGCGGAGCGGGGGATAGTGTCAGACTTTTACTGACTAAAAACCCACTCCTGTTCCTTCTTTGCCATTTTTCCAGGACCTCGGAGATCTCTTTCGCATCACCCATGGCCCCAGTAGGCTTCGACCCTGCTGGGCCCCTACGGTTGCTGACATCTTGAGGCGTGCGAGGAACAGTACGCGCCGTCGACGACTTGGGCCCGGTCGGGACGGTTACCGGACGGCGGGCCACCCATTGCGCCATCCGCAAAATAGTAGGTAGGTACTTAAATAACGATTTTTCAAAATTATTTAAAAAACTCATAAAAAAAAACTTTTTATAAAAAATATAGCAGACTTCATAAAATAACTTTATTTTTGGAAGTTAGTACTTAGTGTTTCCAATTTGGTTTCTTCGTTTTTTATCTTTCTTTTTACATAACCATTATAACCATTTATCATCAGAGTACCTACGTGCAGAACCCGACTAGGTTAGTTCCGTGCCTAAATTCCAGTTTCATCATCAGTTCACTTCGATGCACATTTATTTCATAAGCGCGTGCATTTAATATTTATTTTCTTCTTCCTATTTGGACAGGCTAAGATCTTAGACCACACCGCCTCATCATCTATAGGTAGGTACTTATAATAAATCTGTAGAAGTGAAAATTCTGTACATCGAAAATATAAAAAAAAATGGCAGTCTAGTAACACCCCCCGTGTTACTAGACCGACACCGAACCCAAAAATGTGATTAATAAATTTTTGTCTGTCTGTTTGTTCAGGCATCACGCAAAAACTACCAGTTCGATTACGATGAAACTTGGTATAATTATTCTTTAATATCCTGGGCACCACACTGGGTACTTTTTATCCCGGAAAAGTATATACATTAAAAAACAAACTTAATTTTGCGGTTCATTACAATGATACAAGTGTGCGCGCATGCGCGACGAGTGGCGCATGCGTAAAGTCGGTCTCTGCTCCACTACTTGGTTTAGCGCGAGTTCAACCGGCAGATACCGTCCTCTAAGAGCCGAGAGCGGTCCTCTAGAGGACGGTATCCACTACAAACCACTAATAGTTATACAATATCCATAGAGCGAACGCGAACGGTTCTCTTGGTGTTTAATGAATTAAGATACAATATCGCGCGCCATACTATGGACTATCACACACGACGAAGATAATAAATAATATTTCATATTTTCGTATCTTAAGATGAATTTGTATGGCGAGCGATCTTAAGATAAAATAATATAGTATCTTAGCCGTGTGCAGCTCCCCTAAGTTATGCTGTAAATGTAGTGCTGAAGGTTGAATATGGCTTGCACCGTTCGCAGCACACGCGTGTTAGTTAGTTCTGACTATTCGGTACCTACCTACCTACGTCATGATAGGTAGCTATCAGAAGCGTGGTTTGTAGAAGTAAAGGTAAATTACTGCAAGCATATTATTATGTGAAGTGTCGTTTCCAAGAAAATGAAAAAAAAAATATAATTTTTTCGTGTGAACTTTCCATCTGCAAGACTGCCAGGACATTTAGGTACTTACTATTTATAATAAATCTGTAGAAGTTTAGTTTAGTACATTAAAATTGCGTGTAACTTGATATATACTAGGCTTTGTTTCATCGCAATCGGTTGACTATGTCGAGATACATAAAGGACATTCATTGACTGTTAGGCGGTACGAAGTTCGCTGGGTCAGCTAGTCAGTAACAAATATCTTTTTGAATTACATGAGAATGCAGGTGCAACACATTTTAATCATTTGTCATCATCATTTATCATATTGCCCCGTTGTGTAGACACTTGAGACATAAAATTACACTAATTTTACATTACAATATTTATTGGGAATCAAATCGAATAATTAAAACAGCCACTGAACTTCACTCGAACTTCTTGCAGTCGGGTAAAAAGCCGCGCGAATCTTAAAATGGCGGCCATAGACTTAATTTAACCATAGACAGATCGAATTTGAAAAAAGAATAAGGAGATTGCATAACTACAAAGAAAACACAAATTTTATTTGAATGAACGATTTATTTATTAAACGTATACAAAACTGGTGTTAAAGTGAAATAATCATGCAATTTCGTGTTTAGATAAGCAAGTAAGACAATATTTTAAATAATATTGAATGGAATAAGTAACCTAATATGCATTTCGTTCGTATTACAATTATTTTGGCGTACATTGTAGCGACACTTGGGGAGCCCTATGTCCAACAGTGGACGTCTTGATGATGATGATGAATTTTTGAGAACAAAGAGGTTTAACAAAAATGTTTTTACTACTTTATCATACTAGTGCGTAAAATGGTAATCAAAATGTCATAGTTTGGTTAGAAGCGCCATTATAAACAAGTGGTATTTTTTTGCTACACCAAATTAATTTTACAAAAATTAATTTACCTCAATGTTATGTATCTCATCTGTAGACAGATTTAATTGTATGAGTGATATATTGTCATTTTGTAGTTGGCTTTTTTTTATTTAGAAGGGACTATAGATATAGCACTTATTAGCTCTTAGAGAATCCCCAGCATAGGGGATCGTAGTGGAATATCAAGTGCCTTGTAGTCCCCTGGGGGACTTTATTAGTGCATTCTAGGGGAACGAGTGCGCATCCTAGTGGAACGAGCGCGCATCCTAGTGAAACGAGCGCGCATCCTAGTGGAACGAGCGCGCATCAAAGTGGAACGAGCGCGCATCCTGGTGGAGCGAGCGCGCATCGGGTTTGGATGAAATTTGGCACACGAGCAGACCTTGTTCTGGAATAGCACATATAATACTTTTTATCCTGGAAGTATGTTTCCTTGCAACAATGATTAAATATCTAATATTTATTCATTTGTTTTTTATTTTCCCTTACGATGGCGTTGGCAGCAGCTAGCTTAAAATAAAATATTGTTTTTTTTTCTTATTAGTCCGTTCACATGTTATCATGGCCGTACCCAGGCTGCGGCAGGTGGGGTAGCTTGTCCTACCCTGCTCAAGACCAGTTAAAAACATTTACGTATAAATAAAAAATAAAAAATTGAACTCTCTTAGTTTGTTCTTACACTTTACATTCTCAAACTTTTCCCATAAGACTTCAAAGTAACAGATATTTGAAAGAAAAAATCAAACAACGAAGTAGTGTACAGATATTTTTTTAAACTGTCCAATATCTATCATATGGGTGCATCCATTTTCCAGCTCGCTTAGGTCGTTCTTATGTCCCGCATTCTCGCTATTATACAGAAAAAAAGCGAGAATGCAGCTGTTGTATGAAAGGTCAGAAGAAAAGCCCTGAGATAAGACAGAATTTTACAGTTTTCTTGGCCGACTATTTCATTTGATAAGCCGAACGAGATTTATTCATACCGAAGCGAAGGGCCTTACTTGTTTTTACCGCCCTGGGACTTTGATTAGATAAAACGAGAGATGGCCATATTTTTGCTCCACCCCTATACAAATGCTGGGTACGCCCATTCATGTTATAGTATAATTATTCCAGTTAGAACAAACTTACCTATTAGCCATACAATACGTAGGTACGTAGTCTGTAAAGCACTGAGTCTGTAAGTGTAACATATTTTATGTATCGCTGTGGTTACCTTAATGAACAAAATAAATAAATATATCTATAACTGCTACAAGCTTTTACCTGTCCGGGATAATCTAACACGTTTACTAAGTTTGGGGATGTCTATTTGTGTCGGTTGATGGTGACACTTTGTTTGGTGTGTTTGTTGTTTACGGCAAACACCAAAAGTGTGGAGCCTGCATTAGGATTCTGATACTGACCATCATCATTCATTGTACGAATCCGAGCTGAGAGTGAATAATGTAATCCTTATAAGTAGGTACTGTGCGACCCATGTTGAATGGTCGTTAAACACATATTATTGAATGTAAAGTAATAGCATATTAGAATTCGTCGGATTAATAAAACATGAATGACTTACCTTCAATATTAGCATAATATATTTAAAATACCTACCTACCTGTACTGTGCTGTAGATGATACAGATGATGTATCATCTACAGAGTGGGCACAGAGTACTATTAGAATCGTTGAGATATTAATGTTCTGTTATTAACATAACATTTAGAATTACTGAATCGATAGTCTTCATTTGAAAGTAACGTATCAAAAAACTGCTAAAAACGACCGAACAAGTTGTTTTGTTTTGCTTGAATTATTATTTATTGGCAGAAATGGCAAAAAATGTGTCAAGATTAGTTAGTGATCAATACTTGACACCTAACAGTACAATGCAAACCAAAGATAAGCTTGTATCAGTTGTAACTCCTATTGTTGAGAATTTTAACGATAATAACAGTCAAGAACCCTACGACCATAATTTTGGTAATTTGAGAAAATCCATGTCCATGAACGACATTACTGCACTTGAAGATAATTTAGAAGAATGTACACCACAGGTATCGCCAGGCATCGCGTGCTCCACACCACAGGAGTTGTCCAGGACGAAGTTTAAATCAATAGCCGAAGCCATTTACTATTTTCCATCAAGTGTGACTGTGCTTCAATCGCCTATGCCACGCTCTAAAACACGTTTGAAACCGATACATATTTTATGTCGGCAAGTAAAAGAAGAAATGGAGCTTGAAGAAATTAGAAAAAAACGATTTAAAATAAAGCCTATTCCTAAATCTGTTGTAAAAAATATAATCATAAAAACTTGCGCAGCCTCTAAACCTAAAGAGAAGCATGGCCAAAGAATAGGTCTACTTAAACCTAAGCCATTTACATTTCAGAAAAGAGATGAAGAACTGAAGCGAAGAAAAGAAGAAAGAATCAGACAAATCCGGCAACGAATTGAGGAAGAGCGTAAACAGGCTACTTTGTTTAAAGCCCAGCCTATCCCTGAAGTCGTTAAGAAACGCATGTTGTATTGCAATGCTCATAATGAAGGCCCTTCTGCAAAATCTTCAGGAAACAAACAGAAAGTTAAATTAAAAAAGTAAATATACCTACACTCTATTTAATCACTGTACTGATACTAAAATTTTAAATTTATTTACATAACGACTTTCCCTCACGTACAAAAATGGCGATATATCCCGTATAAAGAATAAGATGGATATTTAAAAATGAGAATTATTTTTAGATTTTTGATTTATTGATAAATTATAATTTGTACTATCTGAAAAGAATTTGATACAATTATTTAAAATAAATGTCAATTTTGAATAATTGCATTAAATTAATTAATACATTTAATTTTTTGACATAATAAATATAAATTCGATGACATTAATTGTAATAAATAATTGTATTAAATCCATTATTTTTGACATGTGTTTTTGACATAACATTTTTTTTTTGTTTTAAATCCAATTGTAATGATATTAATTAAGGAATAGTACCTACCTAATTTTGAATGCATGCTAAATTGGGATGTAAAGGGCAGGCGGATGATAATAATTGCAATGCTTGAAAAAGGCTGCTAAGTCATAAGCACTAAAATAATATAATGTCAACATTGTACCCTTGGTTTGCTATAAAAGTTTAGATTTCGACTTTGACTATGGTAGTAGGTATATATACGTGAATCTATTTTTAATGTAAGACCTCAATGTACCTACCATTTATTTAGAAATAAATATTTATTTTTCAATATTGTTTAGTTTTTAAAACACCAATTAAGTTTCTATTGAGTAGCGTAATTAGAGACACCATAGAAAGACAATGACCGAGCGACCGCCGGCGTTCGCTCGGTGTTTAATGAATCAATTTAAGATGCTCCAGGGTACAACGTGATTTTTTTTAAATTTTTGCTGGTTAGTGTCAAGTTGTATGTACCCTTAACCATGCCGTGGGCATAGGCATCCCACATAGATTTTTCGATGCTGTTGCCTAGTTTTGGTTGTGGAAAAATCACAATCTATCAAAATTGATTCAGAAATGTATATTCTGTGGTTCCGAATTCGTAAAATCAGTGTAACCTAACGTATGTGATACTGACAGCCCTTTGAATTTTGACAAACCGATGCACAGGAATGGTGTCGTGCAGTTTTATTATATGTTATAGATTTTGAGTTTTTCTAATAAGGTTACATATTTTCTAGTCGATTTCTTATCTAAATTATTTGAAATATTGCAAAGAATAATGTGAGGAATATGATGTGATCATAGCTTGTTGAGTTGAACTCATCTGTGAGAGCTATAACTGTATAATATGTCGGTGAAGTCAATAGTACGGAAGCTTGAACGAATGAACGAGCTATGTGAAAAGTGTGTCACCTTTGTGATTGGAACATTTGCATCTGAATCACTGAAATATTTCGAAACAGTGATATGTATCATTTGGAATATCGGCTCAAAAGATACAATCGAAACATTTGAAACATCGGCTCACAAGACACAAACGGAACATTTGGAACAACGGCTCAAAAGATACGAACACAGACACTGATTGTTATGAATCGTGATCTGTTACGTTGTGCCATATACAACAACGGTTTTATTTAATTTAATTTTAATTTGAGAATAATTTAAAGCAGATGTTTTTAGTTCTGTTCATCAAAATTTACACTATTTACGTTGAATTTTAAAAAGACTGCAGGTCACATAAAGAGTGTTTCTGTGTTCTAATTATTCCAAATGATGCATTTAAAACATTGCTGTTCCCATGTGAAGATCTGTCATACAGGTCTCGAACCTAGTTCAGACTCCAGCTCTCACAAAGGTTTTTAGCCTTCAGACAAAATTTATAAAATAAACTTGTTACAATGTACCTACCTTTATGAAAGAAATGTTATATTCATTATTAAAAAAAAAAAAAACTCGGAATAGGTACTAAAATTTTTCTGAACAGTAAGTCGCCTAGTCGGTTCAGTAAAGAGTTACACACGCCTACTTCTGTCGGCAGCCGTGTGTACGTCTAGTCTCGGCAACTATCTCATGGCTCGTTGTGTGAAGTGAATACCTAAAACTTGCATCATAATAAATCAGTTGTGTGATTTGGAATAGTTTGTTTATTGCTCGATACCCAGTAATCGCCCACAAAACCTACACTAAAATAAGTACTACTCCACGCTCAAACTACAGAACGGATTTTGATATTATTTGGCATAAGAGTAGGTCATGTCTTTACCCAGGCAATGCGATTATGTTTTCCCACGTGTTTCTTTTTTGCAGAAAATTCAGTGTTTTTTCAGGAATATTTTGATAAGGAATCATTTAGGGCGTTAAATCCATATACCTACATATAACACTTAATATATCTATTATCTTGCAGCGATGCTTCAAGGCCTGTTTAATAATAATAATAAAAAATATTCAATAGAGTTAACTAAATTAAGAGGGTTATATTGATGATATTAATTATTACAATTCCATAAATAAATGCGTGTTACTGCTGCCAATAATATTTTAATCAACATACAACTGGTGGCTTAAACAACTAGTGTAATTTATCTATACTATTTTATATTAGGTACTTTTATATATTTAAAAATATATAAGTATGTACCTATATCAGTTGTCTAGTACTCATACCACAAGCTCGTAGTTTGGGACCAGATGATGTGTGAAAGTTGTGGAAATATATTATTATTATTTCGTTATGGGTTATTATATCTCAGAACCCTGAGATGCTGGACCGTTGGAAGGCGTAGGAGGAGTCAAAACGAACTCGCGGAGACCCCTTAGACGTTTTTAATGGAACGTGGTACCAACCGACGATTATCCCTGTACGCGCTATTCTAGTGCATCCAAGGACAGCCGCCGTTGTCTTTGTTATTCTCAATAAAATACATAATATTACAATATTATAATTGTTCTTACATAACAAACTAATACATATTAAAAATATTACAATCTATAAGTAATTATAAACGTAACATTGGCGTCGTGTTCCGTACAGGACACCTTTCGGCCAATAGTCCTCTCTCAAAAAGGTTGACTTGCACACTCAATAAATGGGCCCCCAAAAACGGTCGCATGCACGATGTGACTTAGCAACAAGAGGGCAACATATCCTGAGGTGCTTGAGGAGAGGAGAGGTATACCACGGCTATCAGGACAATCTCGGAAGTACCTACGGTCAAGATCCCTACCAGCACCTTACTGGATTATACTTACATGCTTCTCCCGAGCACGTTGCTCTTGCGAGTCTCCACTCAAGCCAGCCAATAAAGGCAAGCCGGAGATGAGGAACGAGATTTCTCTTGGGAGAACGGGTCCGTGAGACTTATGTAACATAATTTTAGTCTTCTCGTAGTTTAGACTTTCCAAAAGGACTACATAAGCAAAATGAAACAATAAATGTGAATTTTAAGCTTTATTGTAAAATAATTATTATCTTAACAACACTATATTTAATAACTACATTAAGAGTTAAGGTGCAATTTTGTTTATTTTTTAACATATAGTATTTTTGTGTAAACTGTCAATTAAAATACAATAATAATAATAATTATACATGAATATTTTTTCTTACTATGTTTTGAATAACTATTTTAATAAAAACTAACAGTAAGAAATAGCGGTTTTGAGAAATGTCATCAGAACGCAGAGCATGGGATTGCCACGCCAGCAGAGACAGCAGTACTAACCAAAATCGGCATCATAAAAGTGCGTTGAACGCACAACAGGTCAACATAGCTATTCAAAGCTGTCAGCTTCTATACGTACGTTTGTGTCGTAGTGCGAGTAAAGGGCGCCACGTTTGTTTGTTCGGCATGTGTGGACAGTGCCGACTCTAACAGCTGCTGTTGGGCTCTGGGGGCCTTTCCGTACTCCGTGCGTTATAAAATAAGTATTGCTACTTTGAAGATCAAAGATATCAGGTAGAAATCCACATGAGATTCTATAAAACGTAAGACTTGACATCCGCTTCCCATATTATTTATTTGTTGACTGCTTGTCATTAGTTATCATATCACAATGACGATCACATTTTAAAAACGAAATAAAATACCCTTAAACTTTGAACTCAACAGTTATAACTTAAAATACTAAACAAAAATAAGACCACAATGAAATCAATCAAGATATAACATTGTAAAATCATCATCAAAAGGAGATTTCGATAGTATCTATCTAATAAACAATAGTTTTAGTTAAATTATATGTTTATAATTAGACCACTAAGGTTGAAAATACGATAATAATATCATATTTTTGTTTTCAAGTTCGTAGACTTCTGTAGTATTTAAAATACTTGGGGCTGAGAACTTGATGCCCCAGCGACGAAGAAACAGACACCTTCGTTCCCGTTTCGCCTTTTATCTCAATATTCAAACAACAACCACTCCTATCGATTTCCTTAATTTGCTCCAATAAACATTTTTGTCATACTTCGCTCGAAATTCCACTAACAAGTCTTCAAATGCAGTCTTATTCTAACATTACAGTTCCATTAGAAGGGATTCACTCCATTTACGGAAGGACCAAGAATGGGTACATAGAGAGATCTTTTATTAAAGGTATGTTTGAACACAAAGTAAACCTACCTACTTTATTAAAATCATTAGGTGAAATGAAAACAGGTTTATTCAAAATGATGATTACAGCAAAAGTTGAATCATAGTGTAAGCAAAGTAAGCATACTCCTTGTATTTAATTTTAATATTGTTAACGTGAAGGTAGACGGCGGCACGAACTCATTAGTGAGCGTAGCTGGACGCGTGCTATCTCGCCTAACGTCTTGTGAGTGAGTGACGACAGGCGCGATAATTAATATCGAAAAACGTAACCTTTAGTTGTGGGGTTATTGTGAAAAAAAACACTAAATGCTATAATTTAAAACCAAATGATTTCTTGAATGTTAAAACTATACCTGAAAATTTTAGTTTTGTAGAGTTTCGTAATCCTTTCTATAATTACTCATGCCAAAATATTACGTCAAGTAAGGCTCATACCTTTACAACTCTTCATTGAATTATTTTACTCTTAATCAAATCTCTTTAAATCTCTTTGCTCTTAATAAAACCGATGTCATGCTTAATTTTGACGTACTATGCCAAATAGTAGAGTTATCATCCCACGACGTTTATATGGAGAAAAAGTCGTCAGTCCCTTTAAAAGCAAATTAAGGTTGATATGAAAGATTAATTATTAGAAAGTTGTGCCTGTGCAGGTTTTATCACAAGGAGCGTGAATTCGGAGAGTACTAAATAATTTTATTCTATTACAGCTAATAATATGTTATCATGATAAGTTTAGACATCCAATGAATGGTACAACAACAATAAAATTCTGCTATTCCTACAACATATGTATGTTATAATATTTCCATTATTAGATTCCATTTGAGTAAAACACGCATTAAAATGTAAGCAAAAAGGAAGCCTTGCTTGTGGTGTACAAATATGTCAGTTGAGAGAGCTCCATCGTGCAACTTCACGAAGTTCATTGGGGACTGCAATTCAACGGCATGCAGCACTAGAAATCCCAGAAGTAACATTTTTATTGAAGTAGAAATAAGCATATTGTAAATATTTTTTTTATTTTGTTCTATATCACGCATCTATGTTCAAGTATTCTAGAAGCAAGCATTTGTCTGCAGTTTAACTGAGGCCAAGGGAGTGTTTAAAAAAATTGCATAAAATAATATGCAGTACGGACTTAAACTAAGTTTATCTACCGAAAATAACAGCCAGAAAACTGACTAAAATATGTCAGTCTAAGGATAGAGTAGACATCCTAAAGATATGGACACGGCTTCCGTCAAGTGGATAGAACGAGAACACTGCAGTCATAACAATTACACATTGGACATCGATGTTCGCAGATTTACGTCAAATACGACACTGATCTATTGAGCTAACAATAATAGAAACATTTATGAATAACTGTTAATAAAATTTATTTGTTTAGCATAGACACATAACCAGAGATAAATTGACAAAACACTGAGATTATTGTTTTGGAAACTTTTAATTTTTAGTACATAATATCGATTTAACGTTTAAACCAGAAGTATAATGTAATAAAGGAGACGTTCATTAAATGTATGGAGCTTGGACTAATATATTTTAAAAAATTGTACAGTAATCTGACTTATACTGGCTGAAAGAGCGTATTTAATTTATCTTGGTTTTTTTGAGCATAAACATTTTACAAACCACCGTTTTTTTTAAGTAAAGTGGAAAAAAAAAGCTTGTATCACTATAAACATTATTTTACAGGGTTAGCAACCCTGTGGTAATTGACGTGACATTGTAACTTTGTATCTGTAAGTGTGTATCTGCACCGCGTTCGGAGTCTCGACAAAATCAATGTTAGCACGCCAACAGAGGGAGGACTGAAAAATTCATATTTAATCATGATATATTTAATCGAGTAGCGCAATAATTAAGCTTTATTTTAAGGTATATCACATTAGTATTCAAATTTCTTCGAAATAATTGCCCATTTTTGACCTCTCCTTTACAACATATTCATAACTATGATAGCATGATGACAATGCCTTGAACCTGAGAGGCATTTTTATTTTAATTATCTTCAAACTTCAAATAATTTATTTGCTAATCTCTTTTACTTTGTTAAATGCGTGTATTGGCGAGACCACCATTTGATATGCGACGTTAAGCGCTTGATTATAGAGTGGTGCACGTCACGTTGTGCGCTATTCTACAATCGTCTTCATGCGCGTGAGCAACGTTGCGCGTCAACAGTTGCCTGACGAATACACAGCTCAAATAAGTATCGTTCATTGTTTCAAATTTTTATAATGTTGTTTACATTGTAAAATTTCCGTATCATTGTTCTGATAACGACGTAGTTAAGTGGAATTCGTTTACACTCGACAATGGCACAGCCAAAAAGATGTTTTCACCAGGTTCGTAACAGTTTGTCGTAGTGTGGTTTTTGACACTCTTGTTTTAAAATGTTTATTGGCCATCGCGGTAGTAGCCTGGTGCTCTATGGTCGCGTATGGCGCACTCCCTTATTCAGAAGCCCTGCGCGTGCCGACACACGCCGCAGCCAAGGGCGAATTCTTCACCGGTTTCCGGATGCTGCACGTGTAGGGGACATTCATCTGATGAGCCGGGTAGTTGCTCGCCTTTGGGACCTGTAGATAAATATACTATATCATTATACTCCTTGGTCTTTAACAATCATACTGGATATTTTTAGGAACAGGAGTAATTCTGTATCACGGGTGCGTTTGTAACCTGTAAAACTCACATGCAATTGATACCCAGACACGGGTCAGCAATCTGTAAGCATACAAATTTTTGCTACATGCGGGAATCGAACCCGCAACTCCACCACTGCGTCAACGTGCTGTCATTTCCGTCTTGAGCATAGATTTCAGTCGATTGTGGGAATACAGATAAAATTGATTGACTCAGTTTTATGCGGGCGTAGTATGTTTCTGTGTACGGAATTATAATTATTACAATGATCAATACAAGCCTCACTTCGACTTACCATATTGAATGGCTATTTCATGAAAATGTCATGACGACCTAACCAATGTCCTCATAAATATTGCTCAAGAATCACGAATAGTGAAGCTATTTCTACACTACCTCAATATGCTGGTTATCATATCGACGCCGACGTTTAATTAGTCAACATACCAGCAGGGCACTGCGGTAGCATATGCTTGGGGATGCTGGTAACGCGCTGGAAGTCGTCGTGGCACGAGTTGCAGAAATGTGATGTGCCAAAACAGAAGAACACGGCCACCTGTAACATAAACACCATGGATCATATTATATTCTAATTGTATAGACAGTCGATCTGACCGTTCCTGATGGCATTTTTCCAGGTTAAGGAAACACTGCAGAGAGGAAAAGAGGTCCAGCTCTTTTCCGTTCGTCGTTACAGACAGGGCTAACAGAATAATGAAGCTAAAGAAAGAGTGCGTCGGCAATGACAATTCGGAACGTGCACGGCAGTACCGCTATCTCGCAAACGCAACAACTGCAACGACATCACAGGCGCCGCATCCGTCCGTCGGATGCGGAAGCCAGAGAGACGGAGCCGTAGGAGGGATACAGAGCGGCAAAGCGCACCCTCCGAGCGGAGATAAAAGCAATGTGTGGCTGGGGACTCTGAATGGAGACCCATGGGGACACCCCTACAAGGTGGTGCAGGACCAACTCCGCCCCTGGGCTCCCCCGCTGACGCAGAGTCTCCGGCCCCAGATTGTGGAGAATGCGGTGAGCGCTCTGTTCCCCGCGCGAGTGGATCACTCTCCACCGCTACGGTTTCGCCACCTGCGGTGTCCGACGACGACAATGCTCATGCCCCAGAGGTGACCGAGGTAAAGATGAGAGTGGCGGTACGTAGGCTTAGTGCCAAGAATACCGCCCCAGGACCCGATGGCCTACCTGGAAAAGTCTGAGTCCTGGAGATACTCTAGCCTCGAATAAGAGCGCTGCTAGCACATGTATGGACAGGGGCCAGTTCCCACTTTGCTGGAAGATGGGGAAGCTGGTCCTCATTACGAAGCCGGGGCGTCCAGCAGACTCTCCGTCAGTGTACCTGCAGTACCTGTATGTCATGACGGTAAGTCCCCTCTATGTGGAGTGGCTGGAAAGAACTCACGGCGTCCTCACCTTCCACATGACGCAGGTTCTCACCGAACATGATCAGTTCGGGAAGTTCCGGCACCGTTTTTTGTTACTACTCCGCTCTCATGAATAACTTGATGTTAGGCTATTATTACCTTGTACTACAAATAGGCTATCTAACACTATAACACTTTTCAATTCAAAAAAGTAGTTCCTGGGATTAGCGCGTTCAAACAAACTCTTCAGCTTAATGATAGCGCCCCTCGGGCGCCCCGGCTTATTATTATTACGTAATTGCGCGGTTTTACGTACATCACCAAAAAAAAATAAGTGAAAAAAACTTTTTCTGGATTTTTCTGGGAAACAAAAAGATATAAAAACAAAAAAAAAGGTCATACAAACGTGTGTATTTTGTACACACGTTTGTATGGCTTTTTTTTTTGTTACGAAAATTAAGCGTTTTTCAAGGTCATTCAAGTTGTACAGATGTATGTACAATCGGCCTTCGAGGGATTAATTTAAATATGTCTAACGTAGCCTTTGCGGTGTTTTTTCGACCATTAATGTGGGCTACAAAGGCCGTGCTACAATGTGCCAATGCCATTATGATTCCGTGCTGTTCGTCCAATAGTGCCGCAAATATTTTACACTGGAATTACGATGGTACTTTTAAGACGTCATAGTACGTCCCTTGGAATGTTGAATGTCGCAGTGTGTGGGGCATTGTAGATGATGACCGCGATAAGATAGTGTACTCACAGAGCAGCAGTAGCGACACTTATACTCGAGGAAGTCGGCGCCGTGTTTGGGACAGGTGCGCGCGCCGGCGACGTCGCTGCAAGCACCGCATACCAGCTCTGCTGGCTCCCACCAGCCGCTTGTCTCTGCCTCGCAGCGGGCTAAGCCGCCGAAATATGCCTGAAAATTATAATAATGTATTATGTTTATTTGAGGTGTTAAATCATCCAATGACTTTTCTCGCTCTAGGGTGAAGCCTCAGACTTTTACTTACTATAGTCACACCCCTGTCTTTCATTTGCGCTTTGCATTCTAGGACCACAGGCTTTGTTTTCATAAATTGGCCCCTACGGTTTTGCTGGCACATCTCTTTGAGGCGCGCATGGAACACTACGCGCCGTCGACGACTTGGGCTCGATCCGGTCGGTTATCAGACGACTGGACGGCGAGCTACCCATAGCTCGTCGTTGTGTATGATATATTGGAACTGACAATCGGGTCTTGCATAGCGCGATGCAAATGCGTGGCACGCCCCACGGCACAGCGCAAATCAACCAGCCTCTTTAAGCATTAAAGCATCGCGGAGTATCTTTGTGAGCTTACCTTAAGCTGGAATAGAAAAAGTGTATATTATAAAACCCACCTTCCCACATTTATGACACACATAATAAGCGTATCTCTCCATGGCATAGGTCGCCGGATCAGGTAACACCTTGCCCTTAGCTCCACCTGGTAGCGCACATCCTTCGTACTCCAACCGCATGAGAGCCTTGCGCTTCACCTCTTCGTAAAGTTGTCGAATCGGAGACAGTAGTTCGTCTAAAGTCCAGTGGTTCATGTCCTCCTAGAATTATGAAAAGCAACTGTTAACCTTTTGTTTGGCTTTTTTTTTTGTGTGTGTTTTCAGATTTATGTATTTGTGCCTTGCTTTTTGCCAAAAATCCTGAATCTCAATTTTTGATTACCATAAGAGTGTCGAAATATAATATACGTTTTTTGCGACATAAACACATATATATTTTTTTTTCGTTACGTTTGATTTTTTTTCACAGCTTCAAGGGACCACAAACCTTAGTACATATGGTTTTAATTTCAACTCGATACGTCCACGCGTTCTGGAGAAAACGGAGTTTTATGGGACATACTTATACACCAATGATTTTTAATTATTATAAACATTTAATGGGCTTATTACAAAAGGTCTTGTTATTATTTAAGTAAAATCTCAATAATAGTTATTTGTTATACAAGAGTGCAAAGTTGCTTTTTAACCGCGTGCTCAATTGTGATGACTGAGCAAGCGAAGGATTCTAAAATTAGAAATCCTGAACGTTAGCGAGAGAATAAAAAGAGCACGAGGTGGAAAATCTTTGCACTCGATTGCAACACGTAACTTTTCATCCCACTTCAGCGAGATTTCCTCGCTGAAGTGGAATGAAAAGCACTAGATACTAATGCAAAAAAAAAGAACATTTACAATCACAAGATACTTTTATTTCAGTTTAGGTATAAACCACTACATTATGATAGGTATTACAGAATAATCTTCAAAAATATAACAAATAATACTTAGGTATAATTAAGAAAAATTGAAGGTAACGTTGCTGCAGTTACTTAAATTGAGTCATATTTTTCTTAGGTACTGTAATGTAGGTGTTAGTTACTTGTGTACTGTTTTTTGGTAAACTATCTGTCATACTTAATAGTTGTACCGATTCAGCGGATTCCCTTGGCGTAAAAGGACAGAATGGAAGAAAAAATACGTCGTTTATGTCGCAAAAAACGAGTATTTCAACTCTTAAGGAAATCAAAATTCATAGGGTACTTCCCGTTGACCTAGAATCCTGAAATTGGCATGAAGCAAGGTCTCATAGCACAAGTATAGGAAAATATCTGAAAACTTGTAAATTTGTAGTTACGTCACAAAAAAAAAACATTTTTGTGATTCGTAAAAATCTTCATAACATGTCATGTGAAGAGGAGGGATAAAACGAAAGAAAGTGATGAAAGAAAAGGAAGTTAGTGATAGCATGACGAGTGACAGGGCAGAATGGAAGAAAACAACGTGTTGCGCCGACCCCAAATAACACGGGACAAGGGCAGGAAGATGATGATTATGATAGAAAAAACTTCATAACTCAATCTCGGGAATTTAACTGCTTTCATAGGTATTTTTGTACGGAATCCAAAAACAGACAGAAAATTTATCAATTCAAAATAGACAATTTTGTATGGGATTTATAATAATTTATTAGTCGTAATAAAAATAATTATTCTAAATAATGTGTCAAGCTATAGGTTTTTATAAAAGTGCAACAGAGACCAGAACAAGTTGCTGGACAACTAAGTTGGTCTCGGGCCCTCACGGACCTCCATTACACGCCTATGTGGCAGAATATGATGACAGTACTGCCTTGGGGAAAATTCTATTTGATATGATATTCATGTTATTCCATTTTATAAATAATTTTTAATGAATCAATTAGCCTATTGTTTAGAAGTCGTTTATAAACACGTTCCTGTTTCAGTTTTAAGCTTGAAGATTAAATGACTATGCAATCAATGCGTAAGTGGAATTCACTCATATTTAGAATGGTCCTTAGTTAGTCCAAGTATATAATATGACGATCAACTTACCTTGCAAATGGGACATTGTGCGAACGAAAAGGTTATCCTGGGACCTATCCATTTGCTGGCGAGGACTTTCTTGCAGCAGTGCAGATGGAATACGTGGCCGCATTTTAACTGCATAAAAAACATTATAGTTAGTGTTAGTATTGTAGACTCTACTATTGTTATGGACTCTACTATTGTTATGGAACTCAAAGCAAATTATAATTAACAGAAGTAACATTAATTTGAATTTTAGAATACTTTTTTTTTTGTTCAGTTTAAGTAAAATAATTGTAATAATATTATCAGAATAGAAGCAGGGCGGCAGCTGTCACGCCGGAAGGCGCGAGTAATAATGAATGTAAAAGAGTAAACTCGTAGGAATAAATTCTACTGCTAGTAGCGGAGTAGCACGGAATAAGGTCTTACCACGTTCATGTTTGCAAAGCTAACATTATATGAAAACGGCAAGTACTCTGCCCCTTCCCTTTTCCCATCTAGATTAATTTAAAAGTAAAGACGTTATTTTTCTGGGTATAAACGGAATCAGCTATAAGACTCGGCGCTAACGGGCCACCTACAGCGACCGGTGGCTCCACGGCGCTACCGCCACATTTGCAACAGTGTCAGAAGCGAGCTACAGCCACCTGCGTTCGGAAGCCGTCACATTTTATAACCCGAAGACTACGCAATCTTACGATGGTCACCAGTAGCTGTGGTCGGTCCGTCAGAATCAATATTTTTGTAAATAATATAAAAGAGTAAATTCATAGGAATTATTCTTACACTAATGCGCGAATAAATCTTTCTAACGTTACAATACAAACCATATAGACGGCAATCATTACATTACGCGTTATGCCCAATTTTTTAAAACTACTAACTTAAATTACTAGGTAACTGCGTAATGGTGGTCAGTAAGACAGTCGCTTCCTGTACTAGTAATAAATTGCATTCGGTTAAACTGGAAACCGATACAAACCTGGTTGGGAAGTCGCGTGGCAGGTGACTACAGACACAGATTGCACTACAGTAAGGACTCACCTGTAAAGCCGGCGCAGCCTGCAGCGGGTCAGTAAAGCAGATCATGCACATGTCGTCGGCGTCCTGCCGCAGTGGCGCGGCCTCGTCGCCGCCCGCGCATCCGAACAAGCACGGCAGACACGTGCGCTCGGTGCGGACGCCGCCACACAAGTGATTACATGGGAGCACGCGACTGCAGGCTTCCTTGCCGTGCTCCTGGTTTCGAGTAAAGAGATTAAACATGTAGCTAGAACAGTACATTTTGATACAAGTGCAGAAAGTTTGCCATTGCGACCGAGGCGGAATTCACACGAGCCGTAGGCGAGTTTGCACGTGAATTTGCACGTGTCTCAAACGACTTTTTTCAATACACTTACGAAGAAATGAATAAACGGGGGTTGACCGGCGACTTGCTGGGGTCGACGCGCGCCCAGTCTGATACGATAAATGTAATAACATAGTGGTGGGGGAGAGCACAAGCTATTTCTGCACTAGTGCGGAAAGCAGTCTATTGCGTGCCTAAAAGCGGTGGGATAAGAGCGGGTTTTCGAGTAAATGTAATGAAAATTATTTTACAAATAAGCGTTTTATCCGGAACGACCCTAAGCTAACAAAATGAATTACACTAATTGCCACATTTAGAGACGTCAATCAAATACCGATCACACACATTAGTACTTATAAGGGTTATCAGTTCCAAGTAAGGCCTCGGAGAACAGGCACGCACT
Source organism: Mythimna pallens (assembly GCA_961205895.1). NCBI lineage: Eukaryota > Metazoa > Arthropoda > Insecta > Lepidoptera > Noctuidae > Mythimna > Mythimna pallens. The sequence continues at coordinate 30,757,483 of OY540824.1, forward strand.
GGCTGATCAGTTACGAAGAGGAAATACACTAAATGTCGCTTTGAGTTACTTCATTTCTGGGTTCTGAAGACCAAATAGTATTTGCCTACCGTTTTAGAAAAAAAAAAATGTTTACGGTCAAGGGTAAGCTACGAGAAAGACGCAAACACCCTAGTACTAGCAAAAATCTTACGCGACGTTACGTTTTGTCCTGAATGACAGCTACACAGCAAGGCGCGTTAAAGAACTTCGTTATTCGTAGTTAGAAAAGTACAAAATGAATAAATTGTACAAATGAAGATGTCTAATTATGATGTTACAATAATACTTGTACTGTGTAACGGGGTCCATTGCAGTCCGGAGAATGCAGCGCTGTGCTACCACCCGCAAGTAGATTCACATATAGAAGAGGCATTATATTCCCTGCATGTTCTATATGTGCATCCATTTACAGACGAGGTTACACGTGAATGATGAATAGTAGATGAAGGTAAGGAGTGATTCTGTAGCCAACTGCAGCGACAATTCTGGTTCATAAGTAATCACGTCACATGTCGTTAGCTGCTCAACGAATGCGAACAACAGGCTACAACAGTCACAGAACAGTCGGCTACGGAATCACATCTTCTTGTTTATTATCATGAGCCATGATTACAAATAAATGGAACAATAGCGCTCAAATGATGAAACTACAAAATAAGGCAGTCAGATAAAAATTAGTTTCAACATAGATCATCAGTTTGTTTTATTTATTTTGTGAAACATTACGTGAACAAACATTTTTACCTGGCACTGCTGATCAGCACACACGTTTCCAATAGCCAGCAGGCCGGAATTGCCCCGTGTGCCACAGAAGCGGCACGTGCCCGCTAGCCCGGGCGGGCCGGGCAATATGGCCGCGCTCTCTCCCGCAACGTTGTCGCAAACTCCACTCTCCATGCCTCTAAACTCGGCCAGGCCCTTGAAAGTGCGGCGGTCAACTAGGAGAAGCAGCCAGAACAGCTTAGCTCGACCGCAACCCTCATGGATGTCGATGCGGATGGCGCCTTCTTCTTCTTTGCATATCTGAGAAAGACATGACGAGGTTCTAGAAGCGTGAAATTTTGCACAAGGTTTCCTCATAAGACGTAGTCAAGCACTGAGGGAGGATTTTTCAAAATTTACCCCCTATGGGGATGAAACGGGGATCTCGTTTATATGGAGAAACCTACTTTTACGTAGGCGACACCGCTGGCAGAAGCTAGGTTAATTTAAGATGCAAACATACGAAGAAATATTTTAAAGCATGCGGCAGCGCATGCTGACAACTGCATCTATTATTGCCCAATCCTTTTTCTATTTGTTCTTATTGGTTGAGTGTTGTCTGTTAGGTGTTTGATGGTGCATCCTAGTCGATCTGTTAAGATGCAGGAAACGGTCGCTCTCGGCACACGGAGAACCACAGTATTGGCCATCGATGACGGCATGTGTGACCTTGTCGTCGTGATCATAATATATAGTATCAGAGCCACAAGACTGACCTGTCTGTGGTGGGTCCTGGCCGATCTGTTGAGATGCAGAAACCGGTCGCACTCGGCACAAAGAGGACCACAACTTCGGCAGTCGATCACGGCAGCTGTGGTGCCATCGTCGTGGTTAGCGCATAAAGGACGGCCGTCTGACTCGCCACGACGAGATTCGCGGCCGTCACCGCTACTGTTTATACTGGAAAAATAGATAAAAAATAAATTGGTATCATTAGAAAGCTCAACCCGCCCCCGCCTCCGCTGTCTGTAAAAAGGAAATCGTTGGACTAACGCCGCCAAAAGTCTTGCATCATCCGCTGATGGAGCTGCCATTGTTTTAAATTAATAACATTTTCCGACCTTTCGTAATTTGAATCTGGTTGTAAAACAGGCGGCTCTTCGATCAGTAAATGAAAATGGGTCAAAATGGTACACTTATCTTGGTCCTCTACGTAGGTAGGTAGGTTAGGTGTATTCAGATTTAATGCGTCCAACGTATTCAGATTTAATGTAATTTTCTAAAATATGACAATGATAGTTGAAGAAGTCGTTAAAAATCTTGCGCCGCTTAAATAGTGAAAGTTATCATGTAAGAAAATAATGTAATGTTTTAATTTAAACACGAAAGGTCCCTCACAAAATATAATTAACTAGCACCTTGCCAGCTGCTTCGCCCGCGTGAAAGTAGGTTTCTCCATACAAAGTTTGGACGCCCGTTTCATCTCCTTAGGGGGCGAATTTCGGAAAATCCTCTCTTAGTGCTCGCCTACGTCGTGAAAGAAAACCTTATGCAAAATTTCACGGTGCTAGTCCCAGTAGTTTCGGCTGTGCGTTGATATGTCAGTCAGTCAGTTTCTCCTTTTATTTATATAGACTACTATATTATCCTGACACTATAACAACGAGTATCAATCGTAAGCACCAATTCACACGTCTTTATATCGGAAAACTGCAGTCAAATAAACGAATCGATCTTTGATTCGTATTCAGACAGGTTGTTACTACTACGTCATGTCTTTGGGTTCGTAGCCATAATATTGTAACCGTTATCCGATTTTGGAATGAATTACATCGATGTTCTAAAAATCAATACTGTTGCGAAAATTTAATTTAAACAAGAGAGAAACGTATACTAGTATTATTAAATAGACAAAAGCAACAAGAAAAAAACAAAAATCTAATCTCGACGAAGAGGAAATAAATTGAGTACATTATACTCCATTCACTTCTGCATTAAACAAAAGAGGTTCATAGAAGCAGGTGTACACAACATTTATTTTTCAAGATAAATTCAAACAATTTTAATAAATAATGGTTTCAATATACAATTTTACCATTACATACTTAGATCAATTTTACTATTGTAAATTACTAAACACTTAGGTAAATGAAATAGTTTTTTTTAAATAAACATAACTTTATTTCAAACAATTTTACAAATTATTTATAATGGCGTATCAACAAGTTTCATCCTTACAAAACAAATGAATTGTACACAGTACAAGGCAAAAGATTATAAATATAGGAATAGGAATATTATTTAACATTCATAGAAATAGAAATAACTAATATTATAAACCGTTTACATTTAAAATAAAGACTGTTAAACTTATTATTCTGGTTGTTCCGGTAGGTTTTGCCGGTGATAGTGGTGGCTGGTTAACCTTCTTATTCAATCTCAATATTGATTTGAACCAATTTTCAAAATTATACAAATCCACCTCTAATTGGTAATCTCCATCGCCTTTTTTTAGCTTCAAATATAAATGCAGCATTACCGGAGCATATACATATATAATATTATTATGTCGGAGAAGTCAATAGTACGGAAGCTTAAGAACGAATGAACGAGCTAAGTGAAAAGTGACACATGTCACTTTGACAGAATCCGTGCTGACGTTTGCACGAACCGAACCGATAAAAGTGCCGACCGCAGAGGTGCGGTGCTCTTTCCTCTGTCGGCAACTGTACGAACAACATCGAGTCTCGGAGACTGTTTCACGGTTCGTTGTGAAGTGAATACCTAAAATTTGCAACATAATCACAAAGTACTTTGTAAATCATAATAAATCAGTTGTGTGATCTGGAATAATTTGTTTATTGCTCGATACCCAACCATCGCCCACAAAACAGAGACCCTAGACAAAGCTTCAATGATGATCGGCATCCCTGCGCCGACATCACAATTGGGATTCCGAACAAATACAACAAGAGCAGCACGAAGGTAACGTAACGCCGGACATGAAGAAAATAGCAAGAGCCAAGACAAGTTGGGGTCATCATTTGAAATAGAAAATTAGAAAGTGAAGACCTGGAATGAAGCACTGAACCAAATAAGATTCAAAGTTCCGTTAAACAATGTCATTATCAGTTTTGGTCTGATTAGGTCTTTTCTGGGGTTTTTCCCTAAACCTGAGCAACGAATGTTGGACCATGATGACATTGTTTCCCCAGAAAGAAATAGGAACTGCGTAAATCACCGAGTACTACCCAGATTGTGACCGGGACAAGACCGACGCAAATGCACGTTCTCATTGTACCACTTTCCGATGCGTGCTTTGCTGATAATCCGAAGTCACCAGTGATTACAGCAAGAATTACAAACTTTTACTTACCTGAAATGTAAAATGCAAAGTGCGTGTGTGTGTGCATGCCTGAGGTGCAGTGTGTTAAGTGCGCTACCAGATCAGAAAATATTTGACACAAAATGTATGAAGACATCTGAAACGTCACCTGTCAAATGTTTCCACTGTGGAAAAATTGAACGAAGCAGGCTGTGTTTTCATAAGGAAGAAACAGTAGGAAACCGACAGAATAACGTGATATTCAAGCTTCAAGACTCGATCCCATGGCCAGCCACATCGTATGCTGCAAATGTGGAGAACAATGTCACATCTCCTTCCGGTGTCCTGATGAAAGTGGCGCAGCGGTGACAGTGACGCCAAGGCATCACGTAGCGAGCGAGAGATTGACTGTTGTCGATCCTACACCAGGAACAAGGTCAGGTATTCACATTCCATTTTAATTCTGGTGCTGACTGTTGTCTCTCTTTCACTTTAAAGTTTGTCATCACTATTTCACGGCAAACGTAACACAGTATTGTTACATTGAAGGGTCAGTTTAGTGTGTTCAGATCACTTGCGTAGTTTAAGATTTTATTTCATGCTTTGCCCAACATCAAATAGATGTTGGGCAAAGCATGAAAAGCGAAGTGATATTTTGGCCGGAAAATATTGTTGCAAGGGTTCAGTGCAAATAGTATGACCATGACGCACTTTTTTTTGAAAAATTGTCTAAGTTCACGACGTAAACAATTGTAATTACAAATACCCTCGTTAGATCCAGTAGATACCGTTTCGATTTTTTATGACAGTGATGATTTCTCTGTAGATAATTTTGACGTTATTGACACTGACGCGTGACCTAGAATTTAAATCTGCGATTGTTTCTGCGTTGATTGAATAATTAGACTATTTTATTATCGGTAAACAACAAACGCGTGTTACAAAAAGTGAACTTATCCGTTTAATTGACTCATATTTGACTGTATAAAGACGACCATAGCGGTCTGGCGCGATTAAATTTTAAAAATAATGCGTGAGTAGATAGATGAATTGTTGCGTGCAAATATTATTCGACCGAGTAATTCGGTGTTTGTTAGTTTAGCTCTTTTGAATTAAAAACTCGACCGGTCAGATATAATGTGCAAAGATTGCGTAAACTAAATAACAACATGCCCAACCGGTATTCTTTACCACTTATCTTAGACAAAATAACTCGTTTACATAGTGCGCGTTATTTGACAAAATTAGATTGTGTATCAGGCTTTCAGTAGTGTTTATGACAGCGGACGGCCAGTACAAACAATTGCCTGGACCTTCTACTGACAACAGATCCAGACCGCTACTCTGTGTCGATATGTTCGCCGCGTTAAGCAGTTCCGACCACTGTCTGGTTAAGTCTGTGTCTGTCTACTCTCGAACTTCTGCCGTCCCTCACTTCCGCCACTGCTGAAACCCGAAGGGTCGCTGGCTCACACCGCTGAGGAGAAAGCAAACTTGTTTGCCTCTCTTTTTGCGGAATCTTCTCGTCTGAATTCTGGTGACGCACGGCAACCTGTTTCTCTTGATGGATGCGCGACGAGGATGTCAGAAGTTCGTATCCACCAAAAGGACGTTCGTAGGGTCCTGCGTAACATCGACGTGAACAAAGCTAGTAGCCCCGACTGGATACCAGCAATTGTACTTAAAACTTGTGCGCCTGAATTGTCTCCGATCTTGACACGCCTATTCTGCATCTCATATTAGACTGGAAAAGTGCCGATTGCTTGGAAGCAAGCTAATGAGCAGCCTGTGCCCAAGAAGGGCAGTCGAGCTGACCCAGCAAACTACAGACCCATTTCTGTTACGTCCGTCCTCTGTAAGAGTGTGGAACGGGTACTTAACAGGAAACTTCTGGCATACCTGGAAGCTAACGACATCCTCAGTGACCGGCAATACGGTTTTCGCCAAAATCGGTTCACTGGGGACCTTCTAGCGTATATGCCATTCACATCTGGAGCGAGGTCATCGAGAAGCATGCGGAAGCGCTTGCCGTCTCGTCAGCGTGTTTGTTTTCCGCTAAACGGAGTCAACTCCACCCGGCTCCATCTTTCCGAGGTGTGACCGTGCCAATAACCGACCGACAGCAAAGGCTCAACTGGCTGCCAAAAAATTGGGGATCTTAGCAAAGGTGAGACGGTACTTCACGCCGGAACAGCTGCTCAACCTTTATCAAGCGCAAGTACGATCGTGTATGGAGTACTGCTCTAGTCTTTGGGACGGGTCTGCCAAATATTAGCTTGATGCGCTAGAGTCGATTGAGATGCGAGCCAAGAGGATCATTGGCAATGATGCACTTGTTGAGTCGAAGCTCCAAAGCCTTGGGCATCGCCGCCGAGTTGCTAGCCTGTCGGTTTTCTATCGTTTACATTTCGGGAAGTGTGCACTGGAGTTGCACAATCTAATTCCGCCAAGTCCGTTCCATTATCGGACCACTAGACGTACGGCGTTGCTCCACCGGTACATGTAAACGTTTTGAGAACACATTTATTATGGGTACAGCCAAGGAGTGGAATTCCTTTGCAGAGTCTGTGTTTCCTGACAGCTACAACTTAGGAGTCTTTAAGTCAAAAGTGAATAGGCTACTTCTAGGCAAGCGTGCTCCATCGTCGACCACATCATCGCTTACCATCAGGTGAGATGGTGGTCAAACGCTAGCCTATAATTAATAAAGAAATAAAAAAACTCACAGCTCCACATGCGACTGCTCTGTGACACACAGCGCCGCCAGCGCCACCCACACCGTGGGGGCCGCGATGCAACGCGTGGGCCGCCGGTCCGACTCGGAGAGCTGAGCTACAGCAGACACGTATGTCGCCAGAGACTTGCGGGTTTCTAGACCCCACGCCGGAGACACTTTGTCCTGAAAAAAATGTTTATATGAATTAGAGTTTAGCGACTCCGCATACTCACACGACACGTAGAAAACTGAAGTCATGGGCTACCGCAAAACTGAGACGCTGCCCTCTCGGTTAATGCACGCACGTGAAACGTGACGTGATACGCGAGCCGTCAACATCCCTCTCTAATCGCGTAATTAGGGAGGACAGCGCCTCAGTTAAACGGCTGGCCTGTACATTTATAACCTTAACAGTGAAGATTGTAGAGTCTATTAATGGTCATTGCAGCAATATTTGGGCGAGGTCTATGTCTAGTAGATGAATGGTCGTCTATAAGAAAAGATAAAGAAACGTACCCCAAGATCTCATATGACCTTTGGCATAAGCTGATGGACTAGCCACTGGGCTAAGTTCATTCAAGACAAAGTGAAAGTTCGTGACCTCTAGCTAAATTTCCTGTAGCAAGCAAATTAAAAAAAAAAAACAATTATAGATAAATTACACTCGGGCAGAGTGCAATCAATGGTGGGCCAGTGGTAACGGCCCTGACTTACGAGTTGTAAGGTCACTTATTCGAACCCAGCCAGGCGTACTACTTGTGGAACATCGGGTGCGATTACGTGCTGCACGGCGACCTCCCCGACGGGGTCAGCGTGGTCTGTTACGCAGACGATACGCTGGTCCTGGCGCGGGGGGAGTCGCACCAGGCAGCGGCCGAACTAGCGACATGCGTGGTTGCGTCTGTCGCGGAGAGGATCCAGCAGTTGGGACTCAAGGTAGCACTGCACAAGTCCGAGGCCATACGTTTTCATAGTTCCCTAATAACGTATCACATCCGTATCGAGTCGACGACGAAGTACCTGGGACTCGTCCTCGACAGCCGATGGAATTTTGAGGAGCACTTCCGACGTTTGTCTCCCAAACTCGATCGCACTGGGGCTGCCGTCAAGCGGCTCTTGCCCAACCGAGGGGGTCCAGACGCCTCCTACCAGAGGCTCTACGCAGGTATCGTTAGGTCCATAACCCGACGGCCAAGCCGAACGCATGCCAAAGGGTCATGGCCATCCGGATGGTGCGGGGATACCGCACGGTATCACGCGAAGCGGCGAGCCTCCTTGCTGGCCAAACACCATGGGATCTGGAGGCAACAGTCCTTGCATGATTTGCGCGTGGAGATGCAACACCGGGGCAAAACTCTGCTGCCGCGACAAGTTGCGGCATAGCGGACAGAGTTCCGGCGAGATCTCGTGGTGGAATGGCGACAGCGACTGTCGCAACCCAGTGCTGGACCATAATTATAGCGGTAATTCCCTACTTTGAGGAGTGGCTGGAAAGACGTCACGGCATCCTCACCTTCCTCACGACGCAGGTTCTCACCAAATATGGTCAGTTTGGGAGGTTCCAGCACCGGATTCGTGCGGAAGAAACGCCCGGGGGTCACAATTGCTTGGACCGTCCGGAGGACAAGGTGGAGCATATAGTAGAGGTGTTCCCAGCTTGGGCAGAGCGTATCGCGCGTTATCGTATCGGTTTATTTATATCTTCGTAATAGGCTATTTAATTTTGACTGATTTTTGGAATCGACATCATATTATTAAGTATTATTAATAGAGCCCAGAAAAAGTGTTTTATTTCAAATTTTGTAAATATTAACATAAAAAAATTGCATATAAAGTTGTATTATTCAAATAAGCCGCCAAAACGCCATATTTGATACGCGTCAAATTGTATTCGTAAATGTCACACGCCAGTAAATAAACATTGCAGTGAACTAGTTGACTTAGTGTTTTGCTGTTTGTGTTCATTTCAACAGTGATTTCCCTCAAAAATGAGTTACAAATGGTGTGTAGTAACCAGCGTGTTCAAACACGTCGATAAAAACGCCGGAAAAACTATTTGTATGTGTTCCGAAAATGTCAAAATGCGCAAAAAGCGGTTGCAACTGGCACGCAAGTTAACACATGAGTTGATAAGGGGTACTTACATTGCTGTCTTCATATTTCTAAGCTCAGCGGCATCAAAATCGGGGTTATTTATAAAGAAATCACCGACCATAAGAGCATCAACTTTAGGAACTTTAGGTTCCCGCTATCTGCTTTAGCGTAGTTCTTTGTTCTCCATTTTATAGTATTATATATTTGGTACCCAAATATTACCATAGGTAATGTAAGAAATCGTAAATTAATCAGCGAAATATCACTTATTGACAATTAATAGCGCAGCGATAAAATTGTATCATCTAAAGCACTCAAAAGCATAGCAGTCAATGACAGAAATATTTACAGACTTGTGACGTATAAATAGATTCAGCCAATAGCGATCGTTTTCAAAAACATGACGTTAGGTAAAATAAAATAAAGTTTATTTCGTTTTTTTTTTATAAATAGTTCATTATGCTTCATAGGCTTTTAAAACCCATAATCTATGCGGATGGCAATAAATAGGAACTTATTTTTCATACTGTCAAATAGCCTATTGTATTGAACAACGTCGTTTGTTAAACGGCTCCATAACTTTTTCCGACATACCCCCAAGACCTCTATGTATGACTTATCTGTTAATTATCCTAATATGTTGAGATATCGGCACTGTAATAAAATTTTCGAAAAACGCATTACTGGTTTCACATTGTTGGTACATTCACTAACGACAAAGTCTTCGGCTTAAATAAAGCTAAAAATGAACTTACCTAATTTCTATCAATTAGAAATTCCTTCGACTCTGTCGATATCTACTCACATACACTCACACAGCTGCGCACCGTGCCAATCCCTCGTTTGATTTTGTCAAACAGAGATAGCAATATTCCTCAAACGAACTTTGTACTCGCGTCAACTTGTAGTTGTGAGTGTCATACTCCTCCTACAGGCTCCTAATGAGAAAAAATTGTGTAGCCAGATACACAGCACTTAAATCTTTTGTTGATGACATGCTGCAAGGGTTAACATATACATATAAAGACAGTATAAATAATCATACTTCCGCCATATCCGTCAGTAATTTTGCTACTAAATGCGCGTGTTTTTTCGTAGTCTCTCCCCTCATGAACCAGGTCGCGGGTGCAGCTTGTCCGATGCTTCCACCCATCGTGACCGAGGCGGGGGTGGCGCCACTGGTGCCCTTCACTTTAACCTGGACTGTGATCGCCTTGCCCAAGTAGCAGACAAGATGGTCTAGGAGAGTCACTCTGGAAAAGACACAGGCATATCAATAACAGAAGTAAGTTTATGATTACTAAATAATAGAGGTCAGCCAAAGTACTCGGTAACCATCTTAAAGCATAGAAATAAGTAAAATAGTTATTTGTTCTTAACAAGACGCTTACAGTTAAAGAAAACGTACAAGTAGCAGAAAAATATAAAACAAATGAGCCTCATCATCATTACGTCGATCACAGAGAAATGAGGCTGATCTCTAAATGCTCTAAACTTTCAGCATACTTCAGTGAAAACTACAAATATCTATAAATACACCCTATATCTTAATTGGTACAAAAAAAAGGAACTCTATCCGTACCCGTTACTGATTATATTTGTGTAGTCAAAAGTAAAAAAACGAAATCCCAAAATTGTCCAAGAAAATTTGTCATAATTGGTAAATTCATAATTGAATCAATCATTTTTATCAATTGCTTTTAGAAAATACTACGCGCAGTGTTTTTTCCATTTTTATCGCAATTCATTCATTCATAATTACCTGTACAATATTTCCATAAATTGAGTGACATTTTGGGATATTAACAAACGCTAATAACTTTGATGTTTATGAATATTATTTATTGAGACTTTACATAAATAATAACAAGTATTTGTACAAATAAAAAAATTGTGGTGTGTCTGTATATCTAATAAATCTGTAGATGTTTTTAGTTGAGCGCGCGTCACGTAAAATGTACGAAATCGATGTAGGTAACTTTTATGCGTTAAAATTGTTTGTAACATGATATAATAGATATTACTTAGGCTTTGTTTTATCGCAATCGGTTGACTATATCGAAAGATATACTACATTCATTGACTGTTAAGCGGTGCGAAGTTCGCCGGGTCAACTAGTTTAAATATAATTTCAAAATGCTGGTAAAAATCTTACCTTGTATTTATTTCATTGCCGTAATTTACAGCCGCTAACATTTTCTGTGGAGGTATTTCTGTGATCATGCGCCTGAGCAATGATATCACCTGAAACACAAGTATTTAAGACAATTAAAAAAATGCTTCAACCTGCATATGAGAGGAAGTATCGTAGACGCTTATACTGCTATCGAAGACCTACTCAATGCTAAACCTGGAACAGTAACGGAATACAAGTCTTGGCTTATATATACTAACATATAATAGGATCTTTAACTAAACTATACACCAGACAGAGCTACATATAGAACAGAAAACTTCAGATAGTCATTTAGAAAACGATGTTACAAATCAATAGGGATATGCAAGCATTTTTTTTCATTTGCTATATATTTTTAAAACGTTTTTAGCTCTAGAAAACAAATACGAAAGAATTAAAAAATAAAATATTTTCATCAAAAACGAAGTTATAAAGCTTCAAAGCTGCATCATTCTCATCCGTACAGCCGCCATATAAAACGCGTCTTAGTGAGAGAGATATATTTTTTAAAATTGTTATATCTTGTTTGATTTTTTTATCAATTTTGATATTGTTTTCACAGTTAGTATTCTATGTTTGTATATTCACTGATAAACTGCATAGATAACAAATATTGTTTTCATGTAAGTATATTCCCTATTCATCTGTGTTTTTTTTAGGTGGGGATGTCATCTTATGACAAATCGCGCTCTTGGGCGGAGCGCGAGATAGTGTCAGACTTTTACTGACTAAAAACCCACTCCTGTACCCTTGTTGCCTTCGTCCCGGGGCCCCGGGTTTCGTTTTCACACTACCCATGGCCCCAGTAGGCTTCGACCCTGCTGGGCCCCTACGATTTGCTGACATCTCCCTGAGGCGCGCGTGGAACAATACGCGCCGTCGACGACTTGGGCTCGGTCTGGACGGTTACTTGACTCAGTCGGCGAGCCACCTATTGCTCGCCGTCCGCAAGCCCGCGCCTACGGTGGCCGAAAATCGGGATCGGAATCCCGGCGGCGATAAGGGCGTGAGGACTGTTGCCTCACGCGATCGGCCGCCTCCTTTGCTAGCATTACTTCATCGCAGAAGGAGGCGACCGCCTGCCACTCGTCCTCGCTCCGAACCATGGCTCTGTACCAAGGCACGGCGCGAGAGATCGCCGCCGCCGATCGCCCCCACGAGAACAAGGCGTTGCTATGCCCAAGCGGGGCACACCTCCAACCGTGTGCTCCACCGCGTCCTTCGGGCGGTCCACACAGTGGCGACACCCGGGCGTCGCTTCCGCACGAATTCGGTGCAGGAACTTTCGGAACTTACCGTTTTCGGTGAGAACCTGCGTCATGCGGAAGGTGAGGACACCGTGAGGTCTTTCCAACCACGCCTCAAAGAGGGGACTTATCGCCATAATTGTGGCGTGCCCAGCACTGGCTCGCATTCGATATTACGTCCCTACTATTTATTTCATTTCTGTATTGATGTACTTACCTGGCGTTGCACTCGCTCGCTGCCAGTGTGTAGTAAAGCTAGCAAGTCAGCGAGCAATTCTGTTCGCTGAGCTAAGTGTGCACGACCCACTGCACTGCCACTCAGCGCCAGCAACTGTAATTGAAAAAGTTCAGTGAGTAGTTCGTCGACCTGGTGAGGGTTGACGAAAATAGTCGTGGAAGGTCCATATCTAGCAGTAGTACAATTTTTAATTGAATGATGAGCGGTTTTAGTGTTGACAATCTGTGTGGTCACGTGACACGGTATATGGAGATGTCTATTCATGAATACTCAGCTGTTTGATTTTTCTGATAACCCCATTTACAAACCAAGTGTATTTTACCCAAATAGAGAAAGTGATCTCGAATTAGAAAAAGAAGTAGACGACATTATCAATGAGGATTTGCTACTGTCAACACGACCAGTTCCAAAAACTGCGCGTATAGTTTGGAGAAAATCAGCAAAGAGCTCAAAGATAAAAAAAGCACCAGGATTTAACCTAACCGCAAAAATTATGCCATCGCCCAAAAAAAGCCGCGGTATTTAATACCATCCTCTAAGTATTTTCTATAAATATTGAAATAACTTTCTAGTTACCTATTAGCTTACCGATCATATCTAAGGTCTTAGAAAAACTTTTGCTACACCTAATCCTAACGATACTGAAGAGAAATAACGTTCCATCCCAATCAACCAGTTTGGATTTAGGTCACAGCATTTAACTGTGGAACCAATTTATAGAGTAGTAAATAAAATAAAAAAGACCATAAAACAATCACAATCTTTGGCCTCTGACAAAATTTGGCATAAGGGCCTTTGAGAATAGTCTTCCCTACAGTAACTATCTGCTGCTTAAGAACTATCTTGCAGAAAGAATTCGTAATATAAATAATATTTAGTAATAATTAGACACTTTGTAATTTACTCAAAAATTTTAAATTTAATAAGTCAAAAAAGTATAACAATAGTAGCCTTGCTTTAATCAAGATTCTAAATGACGATCATTTTTTTTTTCAAAAACATTTAAGGGTTGAGAAAAACACCTATTTCCTGGTTTTGTAAAATATTCGAGCAAATCACGGATTTACCGAATGCTAACAGAGTTTTCAGGCGTTATTTCTCTTTTTTCTCGTAAAAGGCAACGAGGAACGTCAAACATCGCGTTGGATTGCGTTAGATGAAGTAACAAGCTTTTAAACCAAGCTGGATGTTGACGATATGCGAGTGAAAAAGGACCTCTTAAGAACTGTTAAAGAGATACTCTCTATCATACCTGACCACACGTTTGATTATAGTCAATGTTGATTGCAATGCATACTGAATTAATGAGAGCATGAGAAATCTTACCAGCGACAACATCTCGAAGCAGTAGTTATCCTGCATGAGCGGCGGTGGTCTGGCGGGCTGTTCCTCGGCGGTACGTTCAGCTGCGTCCGCGCACAATAGCGCCGTTTCCCAGTCGTCGCGTACTCGAGCTGCCTCGCAACCGATGGCGGATACTATGTGTGTCATCACCTAAGATGCAACAGATAATATTGTAAGATAAATATAGAAGTTGATTCTTAGACCTGTATACCTTTGGAAAAGTAACATAATTACTATAGAATGGTATGTCTTTTTTTGAGCTAGAAATCATCAAATTATTTATTATTAGTTATTTGATGATTTCTACCTCAAAAACCCATAGAGAGTAATTGTGTAACTTTTCCAACAACATACAGGTTTGAGCTGATTGGAGTGATTCCGACTAAACCCAACCTGTGTTCCCTCAGTTGGTTTTTTGCATTCCAGGGCCGCGGTAACTTTCTCCAACATTTATTCATTCACTATGCATTCCAAATAAGAATAGGAAAGCCAATAACATCGATCTGTCAAATTTTGATTGAAAAGTACGGTTTACACAGAAAACTTATTTGCTTATCTATATATATAAAAGAAAGTCGTGTTAGTTACACCACTTATAACTCAAGAACGGCTGAACCGATTTGGCTGAAAATTGGTGGGGAGGTAGCTTAGAACCAGGAGACGGACATAGGGTACTTTTTTTTTACTTTTTTTTTTTTTTTAGGGTAGAGTAGGGTAGAGTAGGGTAGAGTAGGGTAGAGTAGGGTAGAGTAGGGTAGTATAGGGTAGAGTAGGGTAATTTTTTTTTTTTTACTAAATCCCGCTTTTGGGCAGAACAACGTCTGCCGGGACCGCTAGTCTATATATATAAAAGAAAGTCGTGTTAGTTACACTGTTTATAACTCAAGAACGGCTGAACCGATTTGGCTGAAAATTGGTGGGGACTTAGCTTAGAACCAGGAGACGGACATAGGGTACTTTTTAACGAGTAGGGTAGAGTAGGGTAGAGTAGAGTAGGGTAGAGTAGGGTAGAAAAGGGTAGAGTAGGGTAGAGTAGGGTAGAGTAGGGTAGAGTAGGGTAGAGTAGGGTAGAGTAGGGTAGAGTAGGGTAGAGTAGGGTAGAGTAGGGTAGAGTAGGGTAGAGTAGGGTAGAGTAGGGTAGAGTAGGGTAGAGTAGGGTAGAGTAGGGTAGAGTAGGGTAGATAGGGTAATTTTTTTTTTTTACTAAATCCCTCTTTTGGGCAGAACAACGTCTGCCGGGACCGCTAGTTACAAATAAATTCTTTTTCTTTTTTTCTTTCTTATTAATAACGATTTTGTTTTTGCTTTGTTTTATTGAGTCTTAGTTGAAGTAAATCTAGTTGAAGTAAAGACGTTATTAAACGTTATTAAATTAACTAAATACATATTATTTAAATCATAATTAATTAAAAAAAAAAAACAATTTTCTTTCTTATTTTCATTGTTAGGAACAATTCGCCTTCTTTTTCCATTTGCCACCTACTCAGAAACTTCATACAGTGAGGCAGAGATTAGCAAAATTGAAGAACTAGATTCTGATTAAACTTTATTCGTTTATGATTCGTAAATAAATATTATTTAAAAGCATCGATATATATGTACTACGTACTAGATTACCGCCGTACACTCACTTCAACCGACTCAGGTGCAGTGTCTTCTATGCACCTTGATATTGATGACATTAGTACAGTTTTGACGTTCATGCAATGTGGGAGCGGCGCTTATAAATTCAAATTAAAGTGAATCTGGACGTAAATAATAATTCTGTAGTAATTTAAGTAAAATTACTGGTTGTCCAAGCAATATAATAGCTTCTAATATCGTAATAGTATGTTAGAAAACATATTATTTTATTAAAAAGCCTTCCCATTTTACAATCATAGACTAAAACATGCAGATGTTCCCACCCACAAAAACCAGATTTCTACCTACAACTGTTTTAGTGAACACAGACTTGAATAAAACACCATGTTTTATTCCCTGTTTTTTTTAAATATTTTATTTAATTTTATTTCTTTTTTTATAAATGATATCAATGAATTCCGTCCAATTCAAAAATTATGACGACGTGTGTTTTTTGATATTGTAAAAACTCATCAAGAAATATCAGCAAATCATTGGGTATCAGTTTTCATCGGTAAGTTTTGTCGTTCGATAAGCATTCTATCATTCGTTAGCACTTAGGTATTACGTATCTACCTAGATATCACGTGCAGATTAGGATTCAAATATACATTAAGCTCAGTTGAATTTATAGTCTTATGTGTGATATTGTATTACTGATATTGAGATTTCATCCTTCATACACTATAATTATATTCTAGATTTGTTCACTCTAGTCAGCCGAAAAGGAAAGAATGGATAAAAAATCTTCAAGAGGATAGAAGTGAAAACAAGTGGCTTTCTACAAAATATTCGTTTATTTGCTCTGCACACTTTCAAGCTGATGATATTTAAGTTGAAAAAGATTTAAAAAAAGTTTTAGCTGCAAAAAAGTTATAAAATTGCAACAGAAAAATAAATATCTCCGAAAAAAAAACTGAGTCTTTAACTGGAATTGTTAAACAGTTTAAAGATAAATTTACCGTTGTTGTTTGTTTTGTTATTAGATATTAGCGGCGCAGTCCCGGTCTTTATTCACTCAGGATAGCTGTTCTTCAGAATGATGATTACAATAAAGGGTTTCAATATTTTACGCGATTTTGAATTCACTTATTTATTAAAGTAGTAGAAAGTGGTTTTTGAATTTACACTAACGAGAACTATTATTAAATTTTGAAATAGAGTGTTATTGAAATGAATTGTAGGCAAAAAGCTGTGTCACTTCTGCGGTATAAAAATCTATGTGGATAACATGTCATTACACTATGTTGAACGAAACGCGTAAGTGCCACGAAATTCATGGCTCTTAAGATATTTTGGTCGTGAAAAAAGTATCCTCTAAAAGCTATCTAGACGCTGTATGTTTTAATAGTTTTGTCAGACGACATAATGCCAATCTAGCGCTGCAGTGAACTTTTGTTTTAACTTTTCAGTATTTTGACAAATGGTTTCCATGAACGTGCTTGTCTATCGCTAGAATATAAGTCGATGTTTAAAAGATTTAATGTTATTATGACGCCACACCATGGCGTAAAAATCGACCCTATTCTTATTTGGAACGCATTGTATTTATTTTATTCTTTATGCACGCAAAAGTAAAGAGGCGGACTTAATGTCACAAAATAACAACAACATCTCCATTCAATATTCTCGCAGTAGCAGGCATAGACTCTACTGGGGCCCCTTTATTTTTACTGATATCTCTTTGAGGCGCGCGTTAAACAAAACGCGACCCGAGATTGGTCCTTACCAGACGAAATCGCCCTGCAATTCCTGGGGCTTGAAGATGTCCTCTCAATCGGTTTCAACTACCTCCTTCACTCGCTTTACTACTTTCCAGAACCCAGCCAGCCGGGTCCATGACCTAAACCAGGGCCGGGTGCGAGGGTCGCCGCCGCCAATCGCCTCCACGTGAATACGGCGTTGCTCCACCTAAACAGGGCTTTCACCGTGCGCTCCAATGTATCCTCTAGATTGGTAAGCTAAAGATCGCTACGTTTAAAGTTGTCAAAAATGAAAAGGCCTGTTTTGACGTTTGTATTTTGACTACCTAGCGGCTTGTCAAGTTTATTATAGCTACTACAACACCGGCCACTAATTATTATTTTATTGTTTCTTTCAGTTTCGTTCCAAGTTACATTATAGGGTTTTTCTCAAATGTCAAAAAGGGTGTTTTATTTTTTAACGAGTTTAGCAGTACTACTGATGATGCCTACCTGTCTCTGCAGCGTAGTAAGCTTGTGCCCGGCGAACAGTATGCCGACGACATGTTCTCTAAGATCACTGTCGTCTGCCGCGCCACCGTCTTCCGCTGCGGCTCCAGCCTCTGTGCCCGACTCGCTACCGCTGCGGTCCCATTCTAGGAGCTTGCCGAACACCTACAAAAAAACGAAAAAAGACGTATAAGTTAGGGTTTCAGAAGCAAAGACCAAAAACGTTTATTTTTTATATTTCAATTGTGGCTCTAAGTTAGATGAAGTTCTGGCCAAAATGAAGTCAAAAATAGAATGGGATGTTTTTTTTCTAGTTTTTAGAACAATCGCGTGACTTTATAGAATTGAAACAATCGACGAACACTTATCTGGTTCGATACGATAGGAGTTTTTTGAGCTTCCAATTATACCTATATATTGTATGTAGTTCAAATATACCAACTGAGCCAATCCGATTAAATCAGTTACCAGAATTTGGATGCTTATGTTCATATATTTGAATCCTTATTAACAAAGAACAGCCAATTTAGTGGCGACTTTACTATCACATGTGTACTTTACTACCCGAAATTAGAGAAAAAAAAGAAGAAATATGTCGTCAATTTTTACGTATCCTAACACTATAATTAGTCGAGTTACATCATTGATAAATGTGATAATTTTAGTGGCAGCAACAATAGATTTGTGTCACGAATCCTCTGCTCAGAAATATTTTTTTAGTTGGTACTGCAAATGGGTTCTAGGATATTTTTAAGAAATAGCTAACGTTCGGGCAGGACAATTACAATGTCTGGTCCGCTAATAAGTTATAAATCAATAACTACACCTACCTGTGATGTAAGTAATCGAAACACTCTCAAGGTGTCAGTTTCCGACAGTCCGTGCAGTACATGCGCAGGAGTTGCCGCGGCCGACGCCAGTGGTGTGGGTGAGCCGAGAACTCGCACTTGTCGTACTCGCACCGCCGGCTCGGGGCCGCGCAACTCACATCGTACCCGGACTGATGTGCTGGATCCTCCTAGATGAGTGGATGTATTTTGTATTATGGTAAGATGTATAATGGAGCATAAGAACAGGAAAAAGATTAATTTAAAAATGTTGGGCTTTTAAAAATTTGTTACTTTTTTGCTAGTTAGCTTAGGTACCAAATATAGAAATTGTTATTGTAATAATGAAAGTAAATGCGAAATTCTTATACATACCATGCTACTCAGAAAGTTTTTATGTATGTATCACTGGCCACTTGTAATAGTAGTAACGGTAGTAAAAATGTAATTCAAGAAAACAGGCGAATTACATATGATGAGATTCAGCATACACTGCAGGTTGGTTTGGGAAGCGTTTACAAGATTATACACGAGCACCTTCGCGTGAGGAGGATAGTTTGCCGCGGGGTGTCCACAACCTCACCGAAGCTCAGAAGCAGGCCCGTGTAGAGTGGTGCCATGTTAGGATTCAAAAATTTGAAGCAGGCTCGTCTCGGCGCGTTTACGACATTGTGAGGGGTGACGAATCCTGGATTTATCAATTCGATCACGAAACAAAACGTCAGTCGACAGGTTTTCTGTTTCAAAACGAACCAACGCCTACGAAAATGAAGCGATCGAGAAGCGCAGGAAAAATTTTGATCGCTAGTTTCTTTACTTTGACGGGGTATCTGATTTCAATTCCATTACGAGACCAAAGCAGTATCAACGCTGAATGGTATCTATACTACAAAATGCCTGCCAGAAGTTTTGTCTGCTATGAGCAACTGGCGACTGAACACCGGGCTCCGCGACGTACTGTTTCACCATGAAAACGCGCCCGCGCACTCAGCGCTTAAAACAAGAGATTTCCTGGACACCACACCGGTCAGAGACTTGGGGCACCCTCCTTAGTCGTGGTCTGGCACCGTGTGGCTTCTTTTTTTCCCTTAAATAAAAAATCGGCTAAAAGGGATACAGATTTCATCGCCGGAAGACGCGCTAGCAGCGTTCGAGAAGGCCGTGGAAGAGGTGTCTGCGGCGGACTGGAAAAAATGTTTCTAAAATTGGTTCAGACGCATGACACTTTGTATAGAGGCTGGTAGAGAGTTCTTTAAAAAGATTTAATAAAAATATTTTATCCATAGAAGTCAGTTTTTTAGTTTTTCAAAACTTTCTGAGTGTCTCACGTATATAGATGAGGCGGTACGAAGTTCGCCGGGTCAGCTAGTGCATAATAAAAAAACTGGGCAAGTGCGAGTCGGACTCGCGCCCAAAGGGTTCCGTACAAACTTATCTACGTAAATAGTTCTATTCCCGAATGGAGTTTCGAAGATTTTTCCGAATCGCAAATAGTTTTTTTTTTTGTGACGTAACAAAAAATTTACTGTTTTCAGATTTATTCCTATACCTGTGCTATAAGACCTTGCTTCATGCCAAATTTCAGGATTCTGCGCCAACGGGAAGTACCCTATGAATTATAATTCCATTGAGTGTTGAAATATACGTTTTTTGTGACATAAACGGCCGTATCTCTTTCGTTAATAATCCTGTAGATAATCTGTCTAGTTGCCGAGTAACTTGTCTTGTTTGTGTCAATCATAAAAATATATAATTTTACTGGTAAATGTTTTTTTTTTTTAATTATTATTGAAAGGCTCGCGTTTGACCATGTTCGTATTAATTTAAGGATAAAGATAGGTACAAACATATATTATCCTACATTGGTGACCCCGACTAAACTACCGCATTATTCAAGGAGTTCAGAAGTCCAGGAGTAAAAATATCGGTGAATCGGTCGAACGGCTAGCGGAGATAGCGGACAGGGTGCACGAAATCGCACCGATGATACCACAGGCTGCGAGCACTTTCGCATCCTCAAGTACTGCTTCTAAAGACCTGGTAGCGCAGGTGAGTGAGCTTACGAGGCAGGTAGCCTCGCTCACTGCGCAGTTTATCAAAAGGGGGAGGAACCTCTCACGCTCACGACCACGCAGCAACCCTCGAAGGTATGACCGCTCTAGCCAAAGATCACAGTAACCACGACAGCATCATCCCGACTCACTGGGGCATCACCGCAGACAGTTCCGACTCACCGAGAACTATGCGGTATTCGACCTAGTGGAACCAACCTACCACTGGCCTGGCACGCATCAAGAAGAACTAATTCAGATACACTATCTCGTGTAGAGGAGATATCTGCTGCCATAGACTTTAAGAACCATGCAAAACTTCAGGACAAGGATCCAGAATTTGCAGTTCTGGATAGATTTTATAAGATACAATCTACCTGCAGTGCAAACTTACCTGTGTATTGCGACACCTCCACTCGGATACCTCTACCCTACATTAAACCGACACTACAGAAGGAGGTATTCAACGTTGTGCATAACCTACATCATCCAGGGATGTCTGCTACAGTGCGACTGGTGACTTTGACAGACACTTTGTATGGCCAGGGATACGCAAAGACTGTAGACAGTGGACAAGGCAATGTCTGCATTGCCAGGCGTGTAAAGTGACACGCCACACCAAATCTCCCCTTGCCTCTTACCTTAATCCTTCCTCTCGTTTCTCTCACATTCAGCTCGATATCAGAGGGCCCTTAACCCCTTCGTCTAATTACAGATACTGCCTCACCGTCATTGACCGGTTCGCGCGATGACCTGAGGCGTACCCGGTAGACGTAGAAGACATCACGGTAGATTCGGCTGTCCAGCACGGGTGACTACTGACCGTGGTCGCCAGTTTGAGAGTCACCTCTTCAAGGCTCTCACCGCTTTGGTGGGCGCACACCACTTCCGCACCACCGCCTACCATCCTGCTGCAAACAGCATTGTGGAACGCCTGCATCGCCATCTGAAGGCGGCCATCATGTGCCACACTTCTTCGCAGTGGATTAAAGCGCTTACACTGGTACTTTTTGGCATGCGTAACTTTTGGAAGGAAGACATTCAAGCTACGGCGGCCGAGCTCGTTTACGGAGAGTCACTTCATCTTCCTGGTTCCTATCTTCAAAGGAAGACTACACAGGAGCTGACGTCACCCAGTACGCAACTCGGTTGCGACATCACGTGGCTCAGCTGACTCCAAGACCTACTTCGTGGCACACTATCGCCATCCTACATTCCTCGAGACCTGCACTCATCCTCCCACGTCTTACTCCGCAGTGGTCAAACGCGAGCCTATCAACACAACAGTTCGCTGGAACCATCTTATGCAGGCCCCTGCCTGCCCTCATCTCACGCTCAAAGTACTCCAGGATCGAGATGCAAGGGAAGCCGAATAATGTGTCCGTCTTTCGACTCAAGCCAGCCTACATGATGCGTGAGGAAAACAAGGTTCCAGCTGAAAAACGACACCAACTACGACGCCAGTGGGGCCAGCCGACGTGTAAGATTCCCCGATTTTTATCGACCGTAAGCAACGGTCTGACCGGGGGAACTTGTAGCGTGTTTAATCTGTAGATCATCTGTTTGATTGCCAGGTAACTTGTCTTGTTTGTGTCAATCATAAAAATATATAATTTTACTATTGGAATGTTTGTATTATTTTAAGGATATGGATAGGTAAAAACATATTATCCCACAAGTTTATAGTTTTAATTTCAACTCGATACCTTCACGCATTCCCGAGATAAAGGGTCTTGACAGACAGACAGACGGACAAAAAAAGTGATCCTATAAGGGCTCCGTATTTTCCTTTTGAGGTATGGAACTCTAAAAAAGGCATTTCAATGCTGCATCTTCCGATCCTTTTCTCTTTCTCTTATATCTTAGTGTAACCGTCACTTACGTGGCATAGTATAGCAGAGCCAGGTAGCGGTCTTAGGGTCCACCTCGACGTCCTGCATGTGGAACATCTCGCTGGAGCCGCCGCTGTACAGGAACGATACGAGCAGTGTTTTGTTCTACAATGTGGAAAAAAGCAGAAGTTATCAATAATGTTTTTTTTAACAATCTTGTTCAAAAAGTGACTATAATTTGCACTACACTTCTAATAGGTATATAATGGTGCTTGTAACCAAACTGTGACCTAAAACCTTTTTGTTAAACCTGTTTGTTCTCTAAACGCATTTTTCAATACGTAAAAAAAATTACACTAAGTTATTGCGTTCAATACTAAAAATTAGTATCTTATTTGCTTATTTCGTGCAATTTCGTGTATAAATAAATCATACTAACTTATATATATATAATTTAAAAAAAATGTTCAGTCAAATAAAATTATGAATTTTTCTTTGTAATTAAGCAACCTCTTTATTCTTATTTTTATTAAAGTTTAGAAAGAAAGAAAGAAAACATTTATTTGCATTTAGCTATTCCATACCTGCCATTTTAAGACACGCGCGGTTTCTGGCGTGATTTTTTCGAATGAAGTTCAGTGGCTGTTTTAACTACACACAAATTATTCCCAGTGGCAAAATAAAACTGAGAATACTGCAAAAATATTAGAATGTGTTGCACCCGCATTTTAATGTAACTCAAAAATTATATTTGTTACTGATGACGAGGCGGTATATACCGTAGCCTGCCCAAATGGGGTGAAGAGAGAAGATGCGCGCGCATAAGTAAATTGTTTCAATTTTTTACCGCCATAACACAAAAATAAACACAATTAGTAGTTTTGCTGTTGAATAAATAGTTGAATTATTTTTCTTCACAAGTGTATTGAAATAGGTCTTAAGATCCACACCTTCGGCTCGGATCTTAATACCAGCGCAGCAGTAATCACCAGCATTACACACTTGTATCATTATGTACTAATACTTGCTACGTACAACATAATACTCACGATATATTGCTGTGATTCTGAGCTATTTATTCAGTTATTTATAGAGATCACTATAGAAGAGTTTTTGTCCTGAACCAGAAAAAGCCTAAATAGACGTGTATGGGACCATTCAAGTATTACGTAAGTACTACAGGGGGTGCGGGGTCTTTGCTTAGCTTATTTTTGATGGCAAGGGGGATGGAGGGGGGGGGGCTGATGACATCACTAAGCAGCCAACATCCAATGTCATTGTAGATTTAGAGTCATGGATTCGTGTATCATGGACTGAGGACTGTTGATTTGAATGTCAAAATTTTTAAATGAATGTTGTTTTTCCCTTATTTCAAACCTATTCCTTATTAATTTGTAGAAGTACAACTACTGCTCATAAATTATAACGAAACTAACACATTGACAAATGCTTGTACCAATGTTTACGTAATAATGGTTTTTTTTTACTTTTGCTGGGGTTTTATTTAAGACCAAATGTTTGTTAGAGAAATTTTATCCTGAATAATAATCCTATCAATTAGAATAATAAAATAGCGAGTGTTTTTTTTAATTTTAGTTGGTTCGAGTCCCGGGCACGGTAAGCGAGTTTTAGAAAATCTTTGAAGGCATTTTTGTTTCTTTATAAAAATAAAGGAACGTCTCCTTTAAGTAAAATGGGCCACTTAAGGATTTAAGGTAGTTTCCCTCCAGGGCCCGACTTATTTTTCCACACTGTATATGTATCTATTATATACATATAGGTAGATAATCTATTATTACTCGTATAAAAGGAGAAACTGACTGACTTATCAACGCACAGCCGAAACTACTGGGACTAGAAACATGACATTTTACTCAAAGCTTACTTTTATGACGCAGGCGAGCACTAGGTAGGGATTTTTGGAAATTCAACCTTTAAGGAGGTGAAACGGGGGAATTTTGTTTGTATGCTAAATCTCATTTCGTGTGCCAATATACTTGAAGTTAGTATAATTAGTAACCTAAGTAAATAATAAAGGTTGTCATTATTTGTTTTCAGAACTGCTCCCAACATAACAATTTAGGGGTTTTTTTTTTTAGGCGGAGATTTTTTTTTTTTGGTAATAAACTTCAAACTTGGTACAAATTCTAATTAAAATTAATAATAAAAACTGTCATTAATAGTTTTTCGAAACTATCCTTAAATTACGGTATAAGGGGTGTTAAAGTTTTTATGAAAAAATCCTTGCGAACGAAGTCGCTGGCAGCTAGTAGATATTTAGGCGTTTATTAAATGTAATGTTTATTTGAACTTATAATTGCAAGTCAAACTCACGTTAACACAGTTCTAAATTCTACCCATTTAAAATGAATGATATTAATAATACAACTGTATAAGTACTTCAAATGTTATAGAATTATTTTGCTAGTTGGGTCACCGACGCACGGACAGACTGCGGAGGCTTAGATAAAGGCTCCTTGGCTTGACAGAGTAAGGAAAAATCTTGTTTATTCGATATCACACAACATGAGAATGATTGAATGGGACATATCTAAGAAATTTGTACATGTACCGTAATAACATACTGCTACTTTATCTTAAACTTAACTTTCTCTTTATCTTAACTCTAGAATCCACATTCGAGTGATTTCAGAAATTCATCAAATTTGACTTACGACAGTATCTCTGGTATTATCAAGGTGCACACACAAGACATGCGGGCGGTCATCCGGAGTTCCCCCTGGGTACGCCATCTGTATCCACTTGGCCTTGTTCCGGTCTTCATCTCCTGACTCCCAGAAAGTTTCTGTACTGCCATCAGTCAAGGCACCTGCCATGCCTTGGCGGGAGGATACGCTAATGTCACACCATCCAGTCACGTCAGGGCAATTCCAAACGTAGTTCTCCTGGAAAATACGTTAGGAGCATGTTAGTTTGTGGTTTAGTCTTGTAGGACAACACCACATAAGAGTTTTTTAGGAAAATAGAATTACCATAACAATAAATCGATGTTACTATTCTTTACGCTGAATATAGACAAACTCTAAGGGCAAGGGATTAAAGGATTTTCGTTGAATTTGGTTATTGTAATTTCAGCAGTCACATGTGATAGCGTATCGAAGAGAATTTCTGATATCTAAGCAATTGTTGTAAGTAAGTTACTGTGAATGTAAGTTGTCGAAAATTAAAGAAGTTTATCGCTTTAATATAAAGCGATCATCGCGTGAATGAAGTTACACGTTATGAAAGCGCCTTACCAATAAACTTTACGCTCTCGCTCCCCCATCTACCAATTTTTTACTTTAAACGAAGAGTAGCAACATTGATTTATTATCAGACTAGCTTCTGCCAACGGCTTCACCCGCGAGAAACTTGGTTATTGCGAAAGCGAAGTCGAAAACGATTAAAAAGTACGCATGTCCATCCTTGGAGTTCAAGCTTCCTCCGTAACAAATTTCATAAAAATCGGTTCAATACTTTAACCGTAAAAGCGTAACAAACAGATGAACATAGTTACTTTTACATTTATAATATTAAATAATATAAAGGTGCGTCCAGATCTGGCGAATGCCCCGCTCGCGAGCCGAACACGTGTATTTCCTGTTCGTATGAACGAGCCGCGCGCGAAATACACGCGCGCCGTTCGCAAGCGGCTCGCAAGTAGCATTCGCCAGGTCTGGACACAACATAATATAAGTATGGATTACACAACACGTCACGATGATGGTTTTTAAAAATATTATCGTGAATTTGCAAACATGAGTACAATCCCGTGACAAAACGTTGATTACTTTGGACTTGGTCACACTAAACCAGTTAATTGACATGTCACCTTTTCAATGTTGCCAATTGAAACATCGAAACGGCTGAACAGAATTATATTATATTTTATACAAGGGTAGATTATGTCCTGGAATTGCACATAGGATACTTTTTATCTCACCAGTGTGTTCCCTTGGGATAAGTTCCTACGAGTACTTTTACGCGGCCTAGCAGAAGTATATTATATTTCTTTTTACTTTTTGATTTTATTATCGCTGATAGAATATCATTATTCTAGGCTCTTAAGTTTTGAAGTTAGTGAAGGTTTAGTCTTCAGTACATTTGCAAACACACGATTTAGATGATACCTTATTAAGATAGCTATGAAAGCTCTCCTGGATAGCTCCGAGCAGGCCTTCCTCGTACGCGCCATCCTCAGAGTGGGACAGAATCTTGCTGATCACACTGAACACTTGTGATCTATCCGAGCAGCGTTAACAGTTCGCAATAGGAGTTAGTTACAGTTACATATGAAATGGTAGTTATATACTGAATAACGGAATAAGATCGAAAAGAGAAAGAAGGAATACAGCAGAACATACACTAACGACAATTCACCAAAAGCCCAGTGCTTATTCGAAAAAGTTAACTTTAGAAGCTCAGAAGTTAGAACTTCTATTAAGAGTAATATCGTCTAGTGGATACAAAGCGTATCACTGCGCAATTGCGACGCTACTGTAGCGTCAACAAGGTATCAATGCAAACGTTGGTAATACGCGCAGTCTGAAGACACTCGAAGAGCTTGTAATCTGCTCGGTGCTCCAGAGACTTAAAAGTCGTAAAAGTTTTGTTGGAATCGTAAGTCCATCTCAGTCCATATCAACACCACCTCGGAGAGATGCGACCTTTGCGGCTTTAGCGGGAGACGCTTTCCTGATGATTTCATCGAGCCATCCGAGAGCCTCCCGCCTGGAAACACGTTACCATGGCCAACCTGGAAAACTTTAAACGGATTCCGCTATCAGATCGGGAGGAGCAAACCCAATCTCCACAGGGGATTCTCGGACGTTTACGATCTTCAGTGTTTGAGCGGCGTCTCTGCGCACCTTCCATCTTGCGTCACCGTCATCGTTGCCCTGTTACTTGTTGACGTAAGGATCTAATATCAACGTCAGCAAACGGTATTGCCGAGGCCGGCTAGGAATTTAATTTGAAAAATATATTAATATTAGCAGATTAGAAGAAGCTGCACCCCAAGTCCGTTTCATTTTAAACGTGAAACTGGTGATCTATGCGGAAAAGATTTAAGTATCTCTTCGGTATAGAGTCGTCTGTTAGCATATACTGTACACACATAGTGACAATAAGATTGTTCATTTAGTATTCTCAAAATACAACGTCACATATCGTTACTTTGTTTGAAGGAGTTAAAACACCTGATCCGATCACTGTAGTCGAGTCTTCGGTCTGCCGTAAAATCGCCATATTGTAAGAAAATCGACAAGACACTACTACTATCAGTCTTACCTATGGAGGAACGTCCTATCGTGTGGCGAGTAGTGGAGCGCCCAGCACCTCACAGCTTGTAGTCCCGCGGCACTGGCGGGCGGCAAGGAGGGCGCTAGTGCGCTAACCGAGCCTAGGAACGCGTGGAAAGCGGCGCGCGCGCCTCTGGCTGAGCGGGCGCCGGGGCAGATGGCTGACGCGGATGCCGTTGGGATCACGCCGCGGGAGCTCTCGTTTACTGCGTTCTGCTGTTTTTTTAAATAAAGCAATGTCTTTTTTATGTTTTATCTAGGAGTTTAATGTGTAATACCTAGTATGAAATAGGTCAATTTGTGTCGAAGCGACGATATAGCAATAAGCAAGCAGCAGTAGGTAACTACTGGACATTGAATTCTCCTAATGCCGTTTAATTAATCATCGGTTACTCTCATTCAGCAACTAACAGCCACCCAGCAAAGATCAAATTAAAAAAAAAAAACCTATAAACAGTTACCTCTTTATTATCGTCGATAGCGAGGCTGGGCGGCGGTACGATGCGCGCAAACTTGTCCAGAGCGTTGCAGAACCACCACATGACGTCATGAACGCACATCGGCTGGGTGGCCGAGCGGAGGAGCCAGTTCATTGCCTGAAATAAAGACGAATACTTTGAAATATTTTCTATTTTCTAAAACATAAGAAAATCGTTAAACCTAATAAAAAATTGGGTTTCCAGATATTATACGACCAAAGTTGAAGTTCAAGAGGGTAAACTTACGTAAACATTATAAAATGCGTGCAAGCATTACACTACTGTCTCCTCTAGCCATTTGTATTTGCAAATGCTGGTGAATTCACAACGGGGCGCAATCCCGTATTTTGGCTATGAATTATTCCTATCGCTGTCAAATTATAAGAGCTAAATAGAGAAAAGAACATTTCTAAACAAAAGTACGTGCTGTGTAACTTAATCTTAGCCTTCATACTTTAATAGTTATTTTCACTAAAATGAAAAAAAAAAGATAGTACAGTTGCCTCACCTCAAAAGCATACTGCCTCACAGTATTAATGCGTACAGCCGCATCCATCTTCTGCCTGTGCGCATGCAGGTCTCTCTTTGCGAGTATAAAGGCCATAACGGGGCTGTTCATTAGATTTTCCGAGTCCACTCGAGGAGCTTCGAAAGCGGATAAGGAGCCGCCAGCAGTCCATTCACCGCCGCTTATGAGACGGCGGAGTGATGCGCTGGGTTGTGCCAAGAGGGATGATCCGGCTCCT
Source organism: Mythimna pallens (assembly GCA_961205895.1). Lineage (NCBI taxonomy): Eukaryota > Metazoa > Arthropoda > Insecta > Lepidoptera > Noctuidae > Mythimna > Mythimna pallens. The sequence continues at coordinate 30,786,396 of OY540824.1, forward strand.
AGAGACATGCAAATGCCGAAGTTCATTTTTGGGTCCAGCGGTCTCACTTGTCACATCATATGTGGTGTCAAACAAATTCGATATCGGATACAGTTTGGTGTTGCAGTTACATATCCATTATCTCCATCATAAAATTAAATTACACCACTGAATAGCTAAAGGATAAAAGAATTCTGTAGGCTAAGTGAGAACCGTGACATCACGCGTTGCTGCGTTTCGAGATTTCCATTTAGTATAACTTTTGACTCAGAAAAGTTACGTTGTTCGTTTAAGTTTCAATCGTCCACTCTTATCAAAATCTATCGATTGCTCTAAAACATTAGTATAACATAGTCACAGTGATTATATATGGTAATAAAATAAAAATATATAATGCCGGCCTATACGTATTAAAGAGCTATATCCAAATCGACGGTGAAGTGACAAGAACTCCTAACTGTCAAAGTCAAAAAATGTTTGTCTTATAAACGTTTAGAGATAATAATAAAAATTTACATGTTGGTTTAGTTAGGAAATGTTTCCACAATTTAATTTTGTGCAGTTGCAACTAAATATTCGCTTCAGAGATTTCACAAAAACATGCGGAAACGCACATTTGAATTAAAAGCGCTAAAAAGTAATTTTGTTAGTTAGAAGGTATTGACAGTAATAATCCACCATTTGACTGAGTGAAGTAAAAGCCGGGAAAGTAAAATAATGAATGTGGCCAAGTCAACACACGTGCCCATGACACAGCCACACACCATTTTTCCACTGTATGTCGTTCAGCTTAAGTTTATCCAGGACATTATTGACACCCCGTGCCTCGGAAAGCACATAAAACCATTGATCTTGTGTGATGTTGAGGCAGTCGCTCCGAGTAAAACATGAGGTATTCAGCCGCATCCGGTTATACTATAAGTTAACCCCAAACTAGTTGAGAAATGATTAGGAAGATGGTGATCTTGTTTAGCGATGTCTTCCCCAATGGTTTTTCGATTTTGATACTTATTTTTGTTTGAAAAAAAAAATATCCCTTGAATTACCATTTATAAGGAGGTAGGCCATAGAACTCTTCAATAAATAATGGGAAATCTTACGCGATTGCAACATACATAATATAAGTCGCATACCGGCAGTAGGTTCTGAAGTGGTATGCAGATGTGTAAAGTTTATCCTGGTAAACTCATGTCCAAATTCTATTATGTTGGGGTTATGAATTCCTTTTTATTTTATGGACCGATCTTAATGATTATTTTTGGGTTCAGTTAAGTTATAACTTCGTGGTAGGTAATGGGATTACTTATATTTCATTTGGCATTTTGGGCATTTTGTTATTCCTATTACCTTACCACAAAACTTGCTCACTCGTTTTCGTTTTACAGTTAATTTAGTTGGGGTATAAGCAATTAATTTACAAATAATAAAACAAGTCTTTCAAAAAAACGAGAAATTGGGATGTGAAATTCGGCATTAAAAAAAAACCAGAAGCACTTCAGAAATTCTGTAAATTCTTAAATAAGATGAGGTGTTCGTGCGCTACAAGCTGGATAGAAGACCTCATAAAGCTTGCAGAAATAAATGTGGACAGCCAATTTAACCCAGTGGGAAAACGAATTTCCAACAGAAGCCATTTTTCAGCTCTTGCAATATTGAAAAAACTTACCACTTAGAGTGTCCTGGTCCATGGGAGTATCGCGGGCAAGTGGTGGACGCGCCGCATTAGCGAGGTCGCGGTGGTCGGCTTGTCCCATAGACACGGAACGATGTACACGCGGCCAGTTGGAGCCGCCATTGCCTTCCATGCCACCGAATGCTGATGTCTGTGATACATTATTACAGATTTGAAGTAGACGTTCATGACTAAAATTTTGGCTATTAGTACAAAATATATCACAGTAGAAAATAATCCCGAGAGAACATATTACTGGAATAAAAAGTATCCTATGTGCTTGGCCAGAACACAGAACAGATTTTCATGAGATTTGACACACGGTCTACCCGTTCAGCCGTTTAGGCGTGAAGAAGTAACAAACATAATTAACACACAATTTTAGCGTGTATTTGTGCAAATTATTCAATTATCGTGTCAAAGGCCAAGATTAATTTCCAATGGCTTAATCAGAGATAAGGTGAGTTTTGTACAATACGGTCGACGTAACTTGGCGAGTCTAAACATAGACTCTGCGAACTTTAGCGCATGTATACTCGTAAAAAAAACTGTTATTGGCATTTATTTTTTTAAACCCAAATACGAATAAAAATTTACTAACACAGGGACCAAGTACAAATAAAATAAATTTCAAAACTATTTGAGACAGAAAGCTACAAAAATAACTTATGAATTGACGAAACAAACTTAACAATAAAAAAAAAAAATACCATTGGATTAATAACAACCAACGAAAATTCTTGTAACCGCCTGTGCTCACAAAGAGATAGCGACACGAAAACGACACCAAAGCTAACGTATGAGTGAGAAATTACCGCGTACCGAGCATTGTCGAATAAGCACGAAGTTTTACGAAGTAATCAAAAAGTGATGTCCAATACGCGTGCCTGAGGGTGTTGTTTAATCTATTTATATATATATATCGATTGTTGTTGTAATTAAGTCATAAAAATAAATATTTATATTCAATTTTACAAGGATATTCTCAAACAGTCGTTATTCAAGTAGTCGTTAGAAGGTAACATTCCAAGAACCCACAGCGATCAGACATAACTTATTTTCATATGGATGAAACCTTAGGTTCTCAGTGGCGTCTTAAGTGCTTTGAATAGCTGTGTGCTTGCGGAGCACTCCTGGGCAGATACCAGGGGAGAAAGGTAACTAAAAATAAGAGCTACTTAACTTAAATTTGAATGGCTAATTTTTAGTAGAATATTATTCTAAAGTAGTATCATAAGTGTCAGACACTTTCCATAGACCATAACTTTTGTCAGACGCTTTATAGCTCCACAAAAAATAAATAAACTTTACAAATTTTTTACATGTCTGATTTTCAAATTGTTATTAAGGTAAGTATTACAAAGTTATTTTTCATTAGTCAGACAAATTTTAGTGACCAAATATCCCCTAAACACAAAAATTATTCAGCCGAGAGTATGAGCTGTTTTGTGGAACTTGAAAGCGTCTTAATCGTCTGCTGAACATGGGCTATGTGGCGTGTCACAAAACTCAATGTCAATGTGGCGCCCTCTTGCAGACAAAAAGTATTGTGTTAAAAAAGATAAATACTTTGAAAGGGCTTAACTTGTACATTTCCAAAATATTTTCAAATTTAAAGTGACGCCCTCTAGCAAACAAAAAGTCAAGCAGTAAAAAAAAAAAACGTTGAGATAAATACACCGTGTTTAAGGCCCTTACTCCCGAGCAGTGCTATAAAACAGTGACTTTCTGAAGCCTACTCCTCGGTAACGGCTAAGTCAATAAATAGGTTTGAAAAAAATATATGTTTATTATAGAATCATGTACAATTTTATTTTTTATCAACATATTATACATATTTTTTCGTAACACTAATACTAAAACAAAAAAAAATTGTCAACATAATATTATTTAGCTTATTTTCCTACTTCTTTCAAACGGTTTGATATTTAGACATATATTTGCACAAAAAAATGCTGACTAAGTGTTCTTTAGAACGTACATAGCTTATGTAAATCAATCAATATATCGCAAAAAAAAAAATGGATTTAAAGGTCAGCGGGGCTCTATCAGGGCGCAGCTGGCCGGAATGAAATGCACCGATACTCGTATGTGTGCATTTAATTCCGGCCAGATGTTCAAGGGACTGTACGCCTTAATATCATTTGAAAGAGCTTCACTTGTACTTATCAAAAATATCATCAAAATTCAATGTGGTGCCCTCAAACAGTCAAAAAATTGATGTCAAGGTACACCAAAATAGTTTAAATAATAATAGTAAAAAAAACTAACCCGACTACGACAAAAAAAATGACGCTGAAAAAGCAAGAGAAAAGATTTTCAGGATGCTGAAATAAACAAGGTTATTGGAGAAACAAGAACAAAACAAAAAGAAAAGCCCACATGATATTAGAGTGCTACGGTTGGTACATACATAACGTGTGAATACGACTTTTCTTTTTGTTCTGTTCGTTTTCACCATTAGTTTTCTTTTTTTTTTTTGTACATCTTGTGGTAAATTGGTTAGAAGACAAATATTTTGCCCATGCATATTCCCTATTAAGAGTATTTGGTAAAGGTCTCTTTGGTTTAGTCCCTGTCAATCAATCTAAAATGTAATGTCTTCTTTATACCCCGACCACTTAAACGAATAAAGACAAATGCCTTAGATGTAGAGGACAATTTGTCGATGTCGTCGTGAAATATAAAAACATGCTCAGTAAAACCAAAATTTTCTTAAAACAACTGTGCTTACCAACGGCGCAACAGCAGGCGGCATAGGTCTGCCCAAGGAATGGTACCTCGCAGCATCTGACGCGGCATAGGTCTTGGGGGCGGCCCCCAACGCTGGCAGGCACTGGAAGGGTGGTGCCGGCTGCCATACGCTGCCCGGGGGCGTGGGTGGGGAACGAGACGCATTGTCTGCCCAAGCTGACATGCTGATTGGCTCTGAGTGATATAAACTGTGGTTTAGAACGCTGACAACGAGAAATTTGTATGGAATTTATTGAAGGGTCTAAAAATAAGATTTATAGATTAGGCTCATTGGAGACATCAAAAACAGGGTAAAAAGTTCCTCATTCATTATTAATATAAGAGGATCCTCCGAATGTCTGGTTTTGTCTAGGTGGCTATTATAGATCGGAGAATATTGGAAACTTCCTGGGGTCTCCAGGAAGCATTCTATGATCAAACAATCGAGGGTAAAATACCACATACCTGGGGTAGTAAGTGGTGCTAGATCCAGTAGGAACACGGCATTTTCCTTAATAGTGTTGTGGTCAATGTTGACTGGTTGTTCCACTCGATCATAGACCACCATCTCAGCGCGACTCTTGGCTCTACCTTGTCTAATGGAAGGGGCCGCCTTTATCGCCTTGTTGTAGCATTTCTCACAGAACATATACCACAGCTGGATAGCTGGAAAAAAGAATGGGAAGGATTTTATAGTGTCAGCTGATAAGTACCGATCATTAATGTCAGAGAAACCAACTCGTTATAGTTTATTTATAAGTTCCACTGTAAAGAGAAAGGCGGAGGGTCGCAATAAGTTAAGGAATTTAGGCTCGGCGCAAACGGGCCACCGACCAGAGCCACTGGTGGCCAGCGACAGCGACTTAACACACTTTCATATTGTAATTTCATTTTGTATAGACGCGCCGCAAACGTGTAGCCGGTGGCGGCCACTCGCTACAGCAGTGTCTGCGACTCGCCACTTGTGGTCGATATAGGCCACATAAAATGCCGACACCAGCCACTGTCGCACTACTCCACCCCCCATGCAGTTAACCGTTAGACGTTCTACTTATCGCACGTGTCACTCAATGAATGTTGATACAATCATATCGTCCATCGTAAGACTGCGAAGCGGGGAGCGGGTTATAAAATGTGGCAGCTTCCGAACACGGGTGGATGTGGTCGGTGGCCCGTTTGCGCAGAGTCTTAGGTCCTCTTGGGTCAAAAGCCTAAATGGAATTGCACACATCTTACAAAAAGCTTCGAGTCTCAGCAGTAGAACCTGACTAGTATTGCAGGCCCAAGGCATATTTTCTTACAGAGAAAGCACCAGCATTAATCATTACACAAGTCCAAGTTTCGTCCTGGTGTCCAACATAAACTTGGAAAATACATAAAGAAGATTAACACTGTGTCAAGTCCAAAATTAATGCTTGTTCTTACCCTGCGTCATCTGGCCGCAGTAGGCCGAGGGACACAGGTCCTCGTGTCCCGGTTGCGGGTCGATCTGCTGGTAGGTGCCGGTACGGTCGAAGCCCTTGGACGTGGCAGTCTTACAGCCGGGGTGGGCGGTGCGCATGTGTGCCGCTAATGGTGGAGGCACATTGGAACCGCCGCAGAGCTCGCATTGCACTGTGACATATAAAGACAACACAGGTCGAGTCGTTATCGTTGAGGCTACTTAGAACTAGATAAGTCAAAACGAATCAGTTGCGACGAATGCAAGTTATATAGTCTCATACTTTTGGTTTACACGCGCACGTAAAACACCGGATCATAAAATACAAGTTGTATAATATTTGCCTGATGGATTTCGTCATTGAAAGATAATTTACCAACGCTCACACAATTCCGTATTTTTATGTCGTTTTCTATCATCTCTAGGGTTGTTGAATTATAATTTACAAATACCTCTGATCTTCTAGGCTCTGAGTCTTCGTCTTTTAAATTCAATATATTATTTAAAGTGTTACGGGCTATTTACATAGATAGATACTATATTATTTAACAAAGTGTTAGAAGTATTAGCAACAATTACACAATAATAATAATTACCTGAGTAAGGTGTCTTGCCACTTCTCGAGTTCCATTCTCTTTTCTTGCGTATACCGCTTTGTGGTCTTGGTTCCTCGTTTTCATTCTTCTCAACATTTTTCAATCTAACAGAACAACAATAAAAACTGTTTAGGAATCTACGTATACTTTGAGACCAAAAGAAAAGTAATGAGTATGTGGAATCAGTAGTCCAGATTGAATTATACCCTGCTAGCAGCGGGATTATTTGAAAGAGTGACCGTGACTCTCGCAACGGGCAACTGAAGGAACACAGGTGGGTCAAAAGTTTGATACTTCCTTCTCCCTCCACCCAAAGCGGAAGACGGCATTTGATGATTTCCCACGGAAAAAAAAAGACTAAATTATACAGTATATTGACAAGATTACATATTTGGTTATTTTTAATTTATTTTTTGTTTAGTATTGGTAAGCTCACGCTTAACCACCTGTTAGTAAGCGATGATGTTGTTGAGGATGAAGTAGGCTTGCCTAGGACCAACTTATTCTCTTTTGTCTTAAAAAACCCCAGGTTGTACCTATCACGAAACAGACTCTGGCAGGCATTTTCATGGATTGTGGATGATACTCTAGCGGTTACATTACAGAACAGTTTTACCTTAGCCTAGAAGCATCTGGCCAGTTTGTTGAAACCTAAATTTCGGTAAGCTTATTTTTGCAAAAATGGCATAAGACACTTGGTTTGATTGATAAATACGGTATTGCTAAATAACGTAAAAGTACTGTCAGTGTCCTGTAGTGATCTCTCTTCTCCTTTGATTTTTTAGAGGGTTGAGGAAATTCAGGGCAGTGACGGAACTAACAAAATTAAAATAAATCTAGAATTACTTGTCAGTAGCAGAAGTCAGTTGATCAGCATCGCAGAGAGCATCCCACAAGGCGACTAACGCGCGCAACGCAGGTGGCAGCACGTTCACTACGTACCGCGAGGATTCAGCTACAAAACACAACAGAATAAAAATTAAGAAATTTGTAGTAAAACGAAAGATATAATTAGAGTTCAGCCGAAAGCCACAACAATGGTATGCCTCCTGCATATTAATTCTAAAGCTAATGTGTAAATGGGGTTCCCCCTATCTAGCAGAATTTTAATGCTCCGTTTATCTCATCACTATTATTAATATTATAAAGAAGTAAATTACTTATTTTTTTGTTTTTGTTTGTAGGAGGCAATCTCTGCAAGTCCTGGTCCGATTGCTAAAATTTTTTCACATATAGAAAGCTCTTTTCTGTATGAGTGAGTGAGACTATATTTTATGTATGCGGGCGAAGCCGAGAATAAAAGCTAGTTTGGTATAACACCATAATCTTTTTTAATCGAATATTTTTAAGGGATAAAAATTATTTAACATAACTACGAGTATTACTTGGCCGAATGTATTGTATCCGAATGGCATTAATATCATTGGCAAAGTTAAAATTTCACATAATTTCTTTTATAGCATAACATTTATTTAGAGTGACGATTATTTGGAATAAATAGGTACATATTTGAACGTCGAAAATTAAAATATGTACAGGTATCGGCAAGGATCTTGCGCGCTCGGCGATCGAAGAGTGGGGATCGCTTTGCGCATCGTACACGTATGGCAAAAAAAATGTACACCTATTTTATTTTATTTTTTCTTTTATGTACCTGCTATCTTCTCAATTTTGGTTGCAGGTAAAAGTAAAAAAAAAAACATTATTACATGGGGTTTATGTTTTTTTTGTCGCTGTATTCGTCTGTCTGATTTTCCGTTTACTTATTAACCGTGCAACAGATTTTCATACGGTTCCGCCTCCGTCGATCCTATCCAAGCCAACAGTGATTTGTATTTTTTTTTTTTAATTGATTTAATATAGTGCTTGACTGCGATCTCACCTGATGGTAATTACTATTGTGTTACCGTTTTGATATTAATATTACCACCGGAGCTAATGCCAAACGATTTTCTGCGAAATGAAGTTTAGGCTGTCTGCTGTAATGCAAAATAATATTATAACATAAAAAGTTCTGCTATAAAAGGTACGAAGGAACGATGCCGAGCACGCCCGCCTTTGGACAAGTTTGATGTTTCATAACAGCTAAAGTAATGGTGACTCTTACTGTGCCAATAAACTATGAGTAAGAATACATTTAGATTCAAACTACTATAAAAACCTGTTAAATCCCATTAATGCCTATTAATAAAAAAAAAACCTAAACATATAACAATCCAGTATCCAGTACTGGACCTGGACATTGGCCTTTCCCAAGATGTGCCCTATCCCCTTCCGCATCCAGTCTGTCCTAAAATACTTTAGACAAACATGATTAAGAAACTTCTTACGCACCTGGTTCACTGCTAGGTCCTGGAGTATTGTCTTCTTCTCGTATAGGCATATCGAAGTCGACCTTGCGCATGCGACTCGTGCTCGCCTCCATGCCAGAACGCGTCAAGGTTTCGAGGGTTGTGGGATGGATACGTAGGTATAGACCTGAGGACGAAACGAATTAATAAACCTGTGATAAATTCAATTCAATTTAAAATATTTCATTTCACGTAACTTTACAATATTTTCACACAACAATACAGAGGACAGTGTAGATCAATTAACATTATGCCAAAAGGTACAAAAAAAAAACTGGTTCTAAACAGAAAATAGTGTATAAGAAGTCTATGGTCTATAAAGCTTCTCTTTTTTTCTGCCATATTATAATGGTAAACAAGCAGGCGGCCCAATTGATGGTAAGTGGTCCCCGCGAACAACGATAGGGTACTGCAGGATTGTTGCCTACCCTTTCAAGAGGCATTCTGATTTATTAGCGTTTAAAACGCGTAGCGTCTGTCATATACTCATGACGTAGGCGACCTGGACACATTTTGTCATGTATACACTAATGTGGCGGTAAAAAGGTTAAAACGCTGTGTCTGCCATCCCCAAATGTGTGGAAAGTGACTCGCTCAGTGTCCCCCTTTGGTTTCAGTCTGGCGCAATGTTTTCATTTGTTATAGTATGGCTGTGAGACGTGGACAAAAACATCTCGCATAAACTCCAGGTCGTTATCAACCGTTGTCTTTACCGTATGCTCGGTATTAGCTGGCTCGAGAAAATATCCAATATAAATCTGTAGGAACGCTGCGGTGAAACCCCTACCGACTAACAGATAGAACGCCGCAAATGGAACTAGATCGGCCTCACGCTCCGAAGGGACCCTGAACATACACCAAGGCAAGCCCTAGACTGGAATCCTCAAGGAAAGCGTAAACATGGTCGCCCTAAGCAGAGCTGACGGTGAACGTTCATCACAGAGGCGAAGTACATAGGGAGCGAAATGAAGCACTGTACTGTGGACGCCCTCTGCCCCATCTAGGAGACATGGGAACTTAAGTCAAGTAAAATAAGTCTTTGCAAAGTTAGCATTCAAGTTCGTTGTTTTTTAATTATCCAGTATTTATTAACCAACATTTAACAAGGAAAAGGACGCAGACTCCTTTTTATTTGAAATTACGTAAATGACAGCTTCCGCTGCCGTTTCGATGACCCAAATAACAGGAAGATAATTAAGGCTTACCAGCATTGGATACTTCCACGGAGTGTCTCTGATGTCTTGCGAGCGTGACGTCATGCGCGGGCCGCGTCACTACGCGAGCGCCCTGCTTCGGTAGCTGTGGGTGGAACTTCAGGAAAGCGGCGCAGGCGATCGCGTCATGGACTATGCCTGCGGAAATATCAATATTTTTATCTTAATTCGTTGTGGAATAGTATTTTATTTTTATTTTATTACGGCTTAGGATTTAGAACCACATGACATGGGTAATTTTTTATCAATCGATATGCGAATCGATTCTTTGCAAACTATGAGTTTTGAGACGTTTTTGTTTAGTTAGTTGACAGCATGAAGCGTAAATTAAAATGTGTGGAGTATGAATATTTTGCCTTTTCAATGGAATATATGATTTGTATTGCTAGTTATTTGTAGTCAATTTTAGTTAAAAGAGTTCTGAATTAGAATGAGAATTCTGGTGTTTTAATTTATTTAGATACACACCCTCTTATAGGTGATTAATTAGTAATTTATCACCCACTTCCATATTTTGGGAAAAAAATATTGAATTAAGAACCTGCTAATCAGTGTTTAAACTAATCAAATAGTTTTTTTATATATAAATTTGGCCCTTAATGTAAATAGGCAAATTGAATTAAAGTTACTTCTTAGAAGTTACGAACAGTATAAGATAGTGGTAAAATAGTTCTTAGAAAAATAATATTAATTTGTCGCACTTCTTTGAAAACAGTCAAAGTCAAAGTCAAATCATTTATTCGCATAATATGGGTAGATATATATGGTACATGAATGTTACATTATACAATATAACAGTAAAGATCCTCATATTCACCATTTCTGGTATGCGAAACTTAAAATAATAATTAAAAGGAATGGTTAGGTACCTATACTCTTAACATTTAATTACTTGAAATCACATAATATTAATATAACTAACTATTATTGCACTAATAGGAACATAGTGAGGTGTATAGTTTTTGTTATATTTTGTTTTGTTGTATCTTGTATTTATTCATATTAGTATTGCTCATTTATCGCACTAACTCCTACGCAGTTTAAACTCTAACGAAAACAACATGTTGATATTTCCAAAACAATAGTTTTCTCAGATTCTGATTAAACATAATACTTGCGTATCAATCCTACGTTTGAAAAGCTGTGCGAGATGGAGGAATGAGTAACCGTTCCTTTTGTCCCTGTCTTGTTGCAACTGGTTTCGTGTCTGTAAGCTAAGAATAAGGAAAATTCTACCTTCATGCCACAGCAGAGCGGCGAATACTGCTCGCAAGCACTCCGCCTGTGCCGGGCTAAGCGCGTGCTTCTTCGGCGGCGGCGGTGCGGGCGCCGAACGCGACGGCAGCGGCGGCGGCGGCGATGACGTACGCTTGTAGGCACGGGCGCGACTTGCGAGGCGTTCACGTGCCATAGACTTTGGGCTGAGGCGACCGGGTGGGTCCTAAGCACAGAACGAGGGGACAGTTTAAGAACAGTAATAAAATTTTAGTACATTAGTAGTTTCGTAATCTTCTGAGATAATCTATGCACCTACTTCCAGCATATTCCCCCAGCCACTGTCGATATTCCTGTTACTAGCTCTCGCGTTTACAGCATACATAAGTGTAATAAACTCACATTACACTTATGTCCGCTTAATAAACGCGGCCAGCCAATTGACTGAAATGATATTGCTAGAAAAACAACAGCTACACCTACAATGCGTTTTTTAATCCCAGATAATGATTTGACAAGTGCAAATGTCAAAGTCCAGAAATATGTTGCCTGCTTTTTAATAAAAGTAATGTCTCCAAACATTTTTTATACCGGTTCTCTTAATTATACAGCCTTTAAGAAAAGTAGGACCAAAATACGATAGTGTTATTTTATATTAGCGTCTAATATGAATTGAAGATTAAAATAATTAAAAATATTACCATATTTTTTACACTCGGACTTTACTTATACAAAGAACTCACAAAACCGTTTTTACCCGCGTCCGCTGCGGTTGCGGGCACGCAGTTTCTGTAGAATGCTAAAGATAAATGTTTCCCGCCCCCCGCTGCACCAGCAGGCAACTAGTAGAATCGTGCAGGCACGGTCACCCGCAGCCTTGGCTGGTCGCGCCCGTACTCTCTGCGGTCGGTTAACACCCGCAGTAGCCTTCAGGGGTCTAGAGAAATCCGATGCGAAATCCGAAAATCGCTTGATGCACCCAGAACTTTATAGCCTTCTTTTTTAAATTCTTATCTGAAGTGAGCATAATAAAACAACAGCTAGTTTCTGGTGCATATCCGCGGCGGTCTGGAGCTCAACTGATAATTAACCGCCCGTCTTGCGATTGTCATCTGCCAAGTTTGCGAGCGATAACCGCAACCGCGACGATTGTGTAACCACACCAAACTCCGCTCTCGTAAGTTTAGAAATAACACAGCTGTTTTCTCCACTGTGGCAGACGCGGTTGAAAACCGCTTCATGAGTTCTTAGCTACTTCCTTTTACCAGAAGGCTCCTGTATATGGACTTCCCAACACAATTTTTTATCTTGTTTACAAGAGCGGGACGATACAGTCGCATTTTTGCTTTAGAATTATCATCATTGGTCGTCGTCTTGTTTTCAAGATGGGAATTTACCCAATGACTTCTCCCGGTCTGGGCGGAGCAGGCGTGTCAGACTTTAACTGCCTAAAACCACATCGGCCCTACTACGCCCCTACGGTTTGCTAACATCTCTTTGAGGAGCGCGTGGATCACTAAGCGCTGTCGACGACTGGAGTTCAGGCCCGGCGGTTACCGGACTGCCGGACGGCAACCTACCCATTGCTCGACGTCGGTATTAACATTGTGGTAGTCGGGGTTGGGGTCGCATTACAGCTTCGCTCCGGACCATGGCCTGTACCAGGACCCAGCGCGAGAGGTCACCGCCACCTATTGCCTTCACGAGGACAAGGCGGTGCTCCGACCAAGTGGGACACATTCATCATCATCATTTCAGCCGAAAGACGTCCACTGCTGGACATAGGCCTCCCCCAAGTGCCGTCACAATGAACGGTCGTGTGCGTCTCGCATCCATCGGACTTCCGCAACCGTTACCAAGTCGTCGGTCCACCTTGTAGGAGGCCCTCCAACGCTACGTCTTCCGGTACGTGGTCGGCATTTCAGAACCTTTCGGCCCCAATGGCCATCCGTTCTGCGAGCAATGTGCCCTGCCCATTGCCACTTAAGTTTGTCGATTCTTCGTGCTATGTCGGTGAACTTGGTTCTCCTGCGGATATCCTCATTCCTGATTCGATCACGCAAGGAAACTCCGAGCATAGTCCTTTCCATTGCTCTTTGGGTGACTTTTTTCTGTCTTCTGATGAGGCCCATTGTAAGCGTTCTGTGGAACTGGGAGAAACCTCCACCGTATGCTCCACCGTGCCTCCGGGCGGTCAACACTGTGGTGACCTCCTGAATCCGATGTAGGAACTTCCACGACCGATGAGGACTTGCTTCATGCGGAAGGTGAGGACGCCGTGACGCCTCTCCAACCACTCCTCAAAGAGGGGACTAACCGTCATGATTATGGCGTGCCCATTGGTCGTCAAGCTGTGAATGTCTGCATTGCAAGAAACCGACACTCGATTCGTTTATCGCTACAATTTTATAAGAGATCCATGCGAAAATAGTACAATAGTAAACAGCAGTAGTAATAAATGGCAATCATTAACAATAGAAGTGTTTGTTAATGAATGAGTGTTTGATATGACTTTGCTGAATTAAAAACACTTGCGCAATAATTTTGTTTATTAGGTCCTTATCTTGAGAATTATAATACTATTATTTACTGTTATTTTCCTCACCTCGAAAATAATTTATGAATAACCACAATTGTTTACGAATCTTTCGACGAAGTGACGCTTTTTCCTGTTCGCATAATATGAATAATCTGGGCATAAAAACTCATCCAACAACATAAAATTGTCAATTTCATCACGAGAAACGAAATAAAGCTCGAAATTGCAATACTAAATAATTTCTATATCCTTTTTTGTTTTTTCCTCAAGTTATGACTCAGGAATTCAGATAAGGTAAAAGTGCATTATATGAGCTAAATTGTTGAAAATCCAATGACATTTGTAACCTATCTGGGTCATTTCCTCGTTTCCGGCTTAGAAGACTTGCTTATCGATTATACAAAAAGGCACGAGGCTTGCTTGTTAATACAAGCTTGAACTAACCATGATTCATTAACCGACAATGACCTTTAAAACCAATTGAAGTGTCTACCTTTTTTATATAATATTTTTTTAGTCACTGCTCGATTTCTATAAGCGGTAATTTTCAACTGGCCAGAATACACTATGTATCCTAACACCCATAACTGATAGTTTACCTGCAAAATTAGTGTGAACCAGATGCTTGTTCACACTACCTTGAGGCTTGAGCATACTCACTAATTTCTTGAAATCACGCGATATCGAAGTCAAGACTTGACTTATCACGAAATAACAAAATGGGCGAGAGCAATTAGTATGTAGCGACATCTATGGCGTCACATAGGAACTAATCCTGCATCGCGCAATCAAAGTTCTCCGCGCGTTTAGAACATATAGAACAGCCCGAAATCATCTATCGGGCAGTAGTAGCCCACCAGACATAACACCCGTCTGGTTGGAGGATCCTCCCTTTTCAACGGAGGTTTGCGGGACTTTACTCTCTGTTCCGCATACCTCTAAACTGGTGACCCTCGACAAAGAACGTCAGCGCAGCCTTCGTGCAGCAACTACTTCGTGACGTCATCATCACTTCCTCAAGCTTTCGAGCAGCGAGCCATACAGCCAGCACCCACGGCTTTAAAGGGTATCCTGACCACCAGCATGCCTACCTGGTCATACCTGGTCATCACCCTCAGCCTCATCAGCGACCTTGGCTAATCACACCGCACCTTCGGCCAGTCACATGAAGAGCCACGAAGAACCTCTCCTGGTCGACGCAAGCAGTCAAGCCACTACATCGCACAGCACCGCTCCGACTCACTGGAGCTAGCAGCACTACTCCGACTCACTGGAGCCTGCAGCATCATCCCGACTCACTGGGACAGCAACACCCCGACTCACTGGGGCATCACCGCAGACAGTTCCGACTCACCGAGAACTATGCGGCATTCGGTTCCGACTCACTGGAACCAACCTACCACTGGCCTGGCATGCATCAAGAAGCATCAAGAACCATCGATCTCCGATCTCCGGAGGGGAGTGATGTAGCGACATCTATGGCGTCACATAGGAACTAATCCTGCATCGCGCAATCAAAGTTCTCCGCGCGTTTAGAACATATAGAACAGCCCGAAATCATCTATCGGGCAGTAGTAGCCCACCAGACATAACACCCGTCTGGTTGGAGGATCCTCCCTTTTCAACGGAGGTTTGCGGGACTTTACTCTCTGTTCCGCATACCTCTAAAAGTACATTTTGTCACTATATTTTATCATCTCGCATTGAAACATGGCTGTGGGTGGACACTTTTCATGAGATGTGCATCGACTGCGGATGTTAGCCTGGTAGGTACACAATATATGCCAGTCCCCTATTCCTGCAGCTTCGCTCCCATAGCCTACTACAGGAATTATGCATTTTACCTGTATAAAAATTACACTATGACCCTCGACAATAGTGTAGCTATAGTCAGTATAAGAATTTTCGAAATTGGATAAGTGCTTTCAGAGAAAACCTCCTACAAACAAAAAATGTCACCTTCCTCAAATCAAATCAAAATCAAACAAAAAATATGTTTGGATATACATGTAGCCTGAGATACCAGTCTTGCCAAGGACTGTCGTGATACATAGCTTCTGGGATGTGGACGACAGATAGGTAGTCACTCATTGTAAAAGAAGCATCCGGTCGGACCAACAACAACAATACGTAGTTGGAAAAGACAAGTCAGATTGATATGAAAAATAAAGGTACCTTGGAGGTTCCGATGTAGAGTTGCATAGCAGACATGCTCTCGCTTCTGTCCGGAGAGGTCTGAGTTCCGGTCTGGGCGACTTTGCTGCTGCTACGACTTTCAATGGTCGGCTCTGGTTCGATCTCAGTCTGTAAACAAATTGAAAAATATCATATAACGAAAAAAAGATGGGAAAACTGGACAATTAGTTACAAAATATTTAACAATATTTCAATAGCTTAAACCAAGTAAAGCCCGTCAGTCCTACGTTTGATAAACAAAAAACAACAAAGTGCAATAAATTCTATCCCTCTCCGGTCGTGTCCGCTTGCCGTCACATCGATCTATGAGAGTAAAGGTGAGTGAAAGTGCACCTTTGTTTGTACCCACATTTGTGCACATTTACGTATATCCCTGCACAATTGTAAATCTCAATAGAGATAACTCAAATTGTAAAAATATGCGTCAAGTCCACGCAAATCGTCCGATTTCTTGAAGTTGATGTTGAGCCACAGCTCAGGTTTTTTAGCGAAAGCCAGCATTCATACAAATCGTCATATTGAAAAGATATCATCTACTGGTCATAGGGCTCCCCCAAAACACCGGTCCTGCGCAGCTCACATCGTTACTCATCCAATGGATTTATACTATGAATCACTTGTTTTCAAAGAACACAAGCTGCCATACTGTCATTAACTTCTGCGTTCTAAATGTAATCGAGTGCAAATGTGTCAAATTAACTCCAAATTGTATACAATTCGTTATTTTTTTTTTTTCGGTTTAAGGATGACAAGAGTTTACGGTATCATACCGGTTTATTTACTTCGTGCAGTGTGAATTTCTATAACATGATATATGATGACACATGACATGTTTTTTTTTTGTTGAGATATCATCAAATGACACAATTAATAATAATATATAATATAATAATATTCGCAACTAACACACAACGTGATCTAGTCCCGAACTAAGCAGAGCTTGTGGTATGAGTACTAGACAGCTGATAAACGTACTTCAAAATATATATTCTAAACATATTTCTAAATACATACGTATTATAGATAGATTACACCCAGACACAGAACAAATGATCGTGTCCATCACACAAACATTTGTCTTAGGTGGAAATCGAACCCACGACCTCCGGCATAGCAGTCAGGGCTACTAACCACTAGACCAACAGGCCAGTCAAATGGCTCCGGATGGAGCAAGTAGGAGTGTCAGATTTTTACTGACTAAAACACACCTGTGCTCCTTTATTTGCCCTTTACTTTTCAGAGCCACCAAGGTAACTCTTTGGAGCAATCCCGCAACAACATGACATATGCTGCGCCTTCAAATAGAAGTTGAATCGAACTCTATTTGCTAATTATAAATCCTCAATTTTTATCGCAATTTATTAAATAGAAATATAAATACCACAAACAATAATATTTACCTCAATAATAAACTGTCTTGAGGAAACTTATTCGACGCACCAATATGCAACTTATTCCATTTTAGTTTAAGTCAACATAGAAATTTACTTGTGTCGTCTTATTCTGAATCATCTTACCATTGTAGATATTTTAACAGTGTAGGAAAATCAGTTAACGGCTTCATGAGGTTTATTCTAGAACCAAGAGCACATGTGACATTCAAACCGCACTGCAGTCGTGTCACAAGGAGAAGTTCTGTGACCCGGTCTTCATCAACAATTTATCGAAGAACCCAGCAATGGAAACATTACAAGCTGGTCAAACTAAGCTATACATCTGTTGTTTAACAGAGACGGTGCCTCAAGTAGCTGCGCGATGAGTAAGAGGTGTTGACGGCCATCAGCAGGCGATTGATTGACGGCTCTAACTGTTGCATCTCAGTTACACGGCAGGTCTGCTATCAGGTCTTTTGCACAAACCTCCAGTAAGGCGTTGGCATCTCCATTGTCACCGAAGCGTTGCTTGATGGGCGACCACCATTCGTCGCTATTGCCGTTGCTGCGCCGTTGAGCTCGTCTGCAATACACAAAGGTTTATAAGACATCTTCTCAACATGATGATCAATTGCTCATGCTACGTGACTCACTGATTATTTGAAATGAATATTAAATATCAAGTTTTAGTTTAGTGGCTTATTGCAGTCATAGCATTTATTGCAATTCGAAGACTTGCTATCAATTTTCAATATAATGGCCAAGATTTTTGTAAACTTTTGTTTTTAATAATTAAGTAGGTAGAATCACATATCAGCCGCTACAAAAAAGCTTCAAAAAGCGTATTTACTGCTACGAAATATAAACCCTGTCAGAATGGAACTGTTAGCATGTGCATGGTAGACTGTGGTCGCACTTCAAATAAAAAGAAAACGAATACTAAAATTAGTAATCCCATACTTACTTAGGCGAGGACGCAGCCGATGACGTCGAGCTTACTTCTCCACGGATCACGCGGCTGCGTTTGCTGGGTTCAGACGAGCCAGCGATCATAAATGAGCTGCCGTCGGGCTGAAAATGAGAATAAATATACCAATTAAGCTGAGAATCAATACGCCGTGATTTTACAAACAAATAATACCTACATAAACACCACTCATTATTCATTAGTACAAATACTTATAAGAAATGATCTCGTTATTATATAAGTAGTAATAAATAATATTCGTAAACAGCAAAGTTATTAGAGTTTGTTTCTATCCCAAAATGTCACTCAATTTATGGAAATATTGTA
The DNA here is from genome assembly GCA_961205895.1 of Mythimna pallens. Classification (NCBI taxonomy): domain Eukaryota; kingdom Metazoa; phylum Arthropoda; class Insecta; order Lepidoptera; family Noctuidae; genus Mythimna; species Mythimna pallens. Next base: position 30,804,999 of record OY540824.1, read on the forward strand.
CAGGCTATTTGATTATGAATGAAAAACAATGGAAAACCGAGGAAAAACACTGCATTTTCTAGTAGCAATTGTTACGACTAATTGATTCAATTTTGAATTTACCAATTATGACAAATTTTCGTGCATAATTTTGGGATTTCGTTTTTTTTTTACTTTAAACTGCACAAATATGATCAGTAACGGGTACGGATAGAGCCCTATTTTTTGTACTAATTAAAAAATAGGGGTGTATAATATTTTCTTTGTACACACTATTTACCATCAGGTAGGATCGCAGACAAGGACTAGTTTAAAATAATAATAAAAGAAACAGAAAAAGATTAAATTTCTTCTAGCAGACCTGCAAAAGGAAAGTTACGATACGAAGAGAGGTATCTTATTACTATTTGTTAAAATAAAAATAATCACCTGTATTTGTCCGTATGGGAAGTTTCTGTCATCAATACAGGTTATTTCTGTAACAAAATAAGTTTACAATGAAAAACATATTTACATAACAAGCCATTCTAAACCATACTAAAAAGTTAAAACACGATGGAGTTATCTGGTAGGGTTCAATAGTTGGTGTGATTACTATTCGACTGCATCACCAGCTCTATGGTACTGTATATACATAGGTACTTAAATCAAATTTCAGCTCAATCAGTTAAGGGTAACTGTTTCAAAATCTATTTGCCATAAACAAACATTGCAAGTTAAATTAAATCTTGTAAAAATTAAACAAAATTGTCGTTCAAAGACTAGGTGTCAAAATCAGATAGAAATAAAATATTATGGCTATTAAAATATAATAAAAGTAAAATTCTCCCTCTCTGTTGTCCAATGAAGGTCACTATGTACTGCAGTTTTGTTGCTACAATCTTCACTTTATAAAGTAATATTTTATTCACTTAACAATATTTGAGGTAAAGTGGAATAAGGCTTTTCTTACTTCAAACTCAACGACTAGCTAGGCTAAATATACCTAGTGTCTAATATATTCCGTTGATTCCACACATCAGTGGTACAATTATGACCTTTTGGAATTAATGTTGGACCAGCTTTTACTTAATAAATGAATGAGAATACTGTTTGTGTCGTTACCAGTTAAAACGCCGTCGTCATCGTCCTGCGACCACGACTGCATATCTCCTTGAGCATCGCCATAGCCGCTCCATATGCCTGTACATTCTCCCTAAAATTCAGAGCGATGAGATGTAAGTATAAGAGCATTTAGTTTTATACAAAAAAAAAGATGTAAATACAATCGAACAGAGTATGGTGGATAGGACAAAAATATCTATCTGGAAAATCTAACAAAGGAAAAATTTATACAATTGTGAGCATTACCTATTTATCACTTTTGACCGACCTTAGCATATATTTTTACCTGCAGTGGGGGAGGTGTGGTAGGCTCTACGGGCACCATCAGAGCTCTGTCAAGATGTCGGTGGTGCTGCAAACACCATGCCACTTCAGCCGCACCATCCGTGTGGGCGCGAACGGAATCCAAGCTCAATCGCACCCAAGTGCCATCTTTGTTCACAACCTGCACATACAGGAATTAACCACTTTAGAGATCAGGGTAAATAAAAGCCACAAAGCTGAAAAGGGAGGAACTTCCAACTAGATGGCTGTATTGTCTGGCTCGGGCAACTGGGCGATAGTTGATCTAGGACTGAAGTATATGTTGCACGGATAAAAATCGCAAGTATTAATTTTTTTATTCAGGTAATTAACCATAAAATGTATTCGGTAACCATAGAATATAGGTATTAAACAGTATATAAGAGTTATTATAGGTTCCTCATAATAATTTTAACAGTCCACTCTGGGCATAAGTCATCTCGTATTCGAAACAATTATTACATTTGATAAATCCCCACGTAAAAAAAAGAAATCGGATCTCACGCAGATAATGTCTAGTAAGAACAATATTATAAACTTACTTCTTCAACAAACGCGATGTTAGCACCAGATGGTATTCGGCCCAGCTCCTCAGCCTGCAGACTCGGGCTGGCCCTCACACGGAGACCAGCGCTAAAGCGCGAAATAAAGCGCCTTAGCTTCGTCGGCGGCGTGGTGGGGGGCGTACCTCCAGCCTGCACGGCGCGTTCAGCAGGCTCAACGATGCTCTCCGCCACTTCTATTGTCACTTCCTGCAATTGAGACTCGTGTAAATATTCTCACTTCTTTTCTTATTTCACGGGTTAAAAGATTTAAGGTTAACCGGCCATTCTGACATCAGAATGGCCGGTCAACCTCTGTAGAGTAAGTAAAGTAGTATTTGGAATTACTAAAATGTACACTCGCCAAATATTTATTATAATTTGCTTATTTCACAATTTATAAGTGTAGACCCTGTTTATTATTTCTATGAGCTATTACAAATATAACTATCTACGACTTACGAGTTTAAAAGCCCCTGTGCCCGTTAAAAATAAAAAATTGCATTTAAATTTCATAAGGTACCTATTATTACTCGTTGCTTTATTTTCTGTAATAAGTAAACAAACTTTTTTTAAATACGTATAACAATAATTCTTATTAATTTGTGCTAATAAACTATTTGACGCCTATTTCCTGACATAAATAATACAATCATTATGAAAACACTTTATTGTTGGTACTTCGTGTGATTCTTGCACTTAGACGATTAGATCTTCGTAAATATATATTTCTACGCCAACAGTGAGCTTTATATTGGCCCATTTGACCATCAGCAGGCAGAATAAATGTTATTATTGAAAGCAGCTTATATTCATTGTCCTTTAAAACAAGTAAGTCACTACTACTGATATTTTCATGGGCTTGCTTACCAATTGCTTATTTCACCATTTTTAAGCCTAGGGCCCTGTTTATTCTTTCTTTAGGTTAGCCACGTACCAAAAATAAAGTGTAGCGAACCTACCAATAATAAAGTGATTCCATATTGTATTATTTTTGTCAGGAAATAGGTGTCAAGCGTGTCGAATAATTTATTAGCACAAATAAATAAGAATAACTGTTTTACGTCCTTAAAAAAAAACCGGGCAAGTAGGAGTCGGACTCGCGCACTGAGGGTTCCGTACAAAAATACCTGTGAAAACAGTTCAATTCCCGAATTGAGTTACAAAGATTTTTCTGATTCGCAAAAAAAAGTGTTTTTTGTGGCGTTACTACAAATTTTCAATTTTCAATTTTTTTGCCTATATTTGTCCTATGACCTTACTTCATGCCAAATTTCAGGATTCTAGGTCAACGGGAAGGCGAAGGACCCTATGAATTTAGATTCCCTTGAGAGTGTCGAAATACCTATACGTTCTTTGCGACATAAACGGTCCTAACTTTTTTTTTCGTAAACTCTGAAGTTTGATTTTTTCACAGCTTTATTCCTATGAAGCTATCCAAAAAATAAGCGCAGACTTGAGTATATGGTTTTAATTTCAATTCGATACCTCTACGCGTTCCTGAGATCTTGATAGACAGACAGACGGACAACAAAGTGGGTTATCGCGTAAAGGGTTCTTGTTTTTTCCTTTTGAGGTACGGAACACTAAAAAAAAAGTTTGTATAATACAGAAAATAAAGCAAATACGTAATCAAGTAATAATACGTACTTTAACCTTATGAAATTTAAACGCAATTTTTTACACGTCACTCACTTCGCTCCTATATTTTTAAAAGCCGCAGGGGCTTTTAAACTCATAATTCGTAGCTAGATATATAAGCTTACAGACAGAATAAACAGGATCTACACTTATAAATTGTGAAATAAGCAATTTTTGATCCATGTCACAATCATCATCATCATTTCAGCCGAAAGACGGTCCACTGTTGGACATGGGCCTCCCCCAAGCGTCTCCACAACGACCGATCCTTGGTCCATGTACATTTCAGTAATTCCACATAGCTACTACTCTACAGAGGTTGACCGGGCATTCTGATGTCAGAATGGCTGGTCAACCTTAAATCTTTTAAGTATAAGCAATTTTTAGGCACTATTTCAAAGATATGACTGTTGACCGGTCATTATGACGCCTACACGGACTTTCATAAGAATTCGGAGCGCTTAGACTGCCTTGCTTTGTTTCCACCGACTGGCGTGCAGTAGTATAATAATGTGACAGTTAATTGTTCTAAATCATAGAATCACAAAAAAAAAGATCAACACAGAATTTGTACAATGAATTAGAACAAAACAGTTTATTGTGGTACGCCATACAATGTCTGGTGGTTTACATTGTCTTTACTAGAGATTCTGGTTGACCAGTTGCAGAAATTGTAAGGATCTATTAACAAATTTATAACAAAACTCCAATGTATTGATCTAACCTGTGACGCTGGGTGATCATCGAGTGTACATCTGAAGATATAAGCTCCAGGTGTCCTTGGGACCCAGGTCGCCACATACGACCCGTCAGGATTCTCTCGAACTGGCAGCCGCTCAGCTGGGATCCGCCCACCATGGACAAACGCACCGCCGATGGCACCGCCTTCACTCCACGACTCGCTCGCTAAACGAAGCTCTTCGAACGAGTAGTCTTGATAGACCTGTAAAAAGAAAGGTTAAAATTGTCATTGAATGTGGTCTAAGGAACAGAAAGGCAGTAGCTTCATAGCGCAAAAGCATTGCAATAATGGGTTGTTCACCAATTCTTCCTTTTCCCACTTCTGATCTGACTTCTTCATAGAAACTCGTTGAGGCAATCTGAAACAAACGCTCTGCAAGCGACGTTCATAGAGCCCTTGAATAACTTTATGTACTTTTTATCGCGCTAAGCTGAGATTCGCTTTGATTGAACAGATTTCATAATCTTCGCCACTGCAACCTAGCTTTCCGAGATGAGTAATAAACCATTCACTTTAGTCTATAAAATAGGGTAATTGGAAAAGAAAATCTATTTGGCTAGCTTTCAATGTTATTCTTTTGAGTGAAGCTGAATCCATGCCGCATAAGCCCCAAAAGTAGAATACAAAAGATAGTGGCTGAAAGTTTTAATTAAAAATTTATATCCAGGTCACAAAACAGTTTTTGAAATAGAAAATGATGGAATTATAAATGAGTTGATTCGAATGCTTCAGAAAATTGTAGAATGTTCGAATATATCGGTCTTTAATCTTTTTAGGTTACGAAAATAAAAATAGAGGAAGCAGCATGACTAATGGCGCGGTTGGAGATCAGCTAACAAATATAGGAAGAATCTAGACTAATTTGGTTTGCCTAAAGATGGAAAGGCGATTTTTCTATAGGCGGGTTATTTCTACAGAAAAATACATATTTATACAGGGTGTTTGGTGCATCATGTGCCAAATTAAAATGGTCGACGGGAGGGATCTGCTATCATTTCAGACCCCTAAACACTTCGGTTTTTTTTTAAATAGAGTTTTTATTGTTTTATGAAAATAGAACCCAAATTTTTCATTCAAATACAAATATACAAAGCGTAGACTCAGAATTTTAATTTTTATTTAGATGTCTATTGTATTAGAGTACGTTTAAATTTAAAATTTACTAGCTATCTAGTTTTTTTTTTTAATTTACTTGCTAAGTTTCGGACTTAAATTAAAGCTGTCCATGTTACAGCTATTTACTTGGCTATAAAAAAAAACCAAAAGCGACCGGATTGTTCCAACTACCTTAAAAATTATCTAGTTTATCCTCTTGCTAGTGATGCACCACATGCTATAAAAATCTTTTTATAACTTTGTGAATTCGCCAGAACTGTGGATCGAGTCACATAAGACTAATATTCAAAATTATGATTTAAAAAATATTTTTGCTTTTATGATACGTGAAAAACCTATTAAAAATGTTATCTCACTCTTATAAGGTAAAATCTGTTTCATATCTCTCTTTTCGTAGGTTTTACTAGAAACAAGAAATTCAACCATAGTCGACCATTTCAATTTGGCAAACGATGCACCAAACACCCTGTATAATTATCCTAAACACAGGTGGGAACATTTGAAGTGATTTTAATTTGAGAACTTGCCTATTTACGGCTTTTGTAAAAACCAGAGAACTACGTTACTCAAAAATCGTTAAAGTAAAAAGACCAACATCGTAAATAACGCGTATAACACTTTCTATTTAGTACATGCAAAGCTGAAATTGGTAGGATTGTACAAAACACCATCATAAATTAAATCTAAAAGTCTTCATGGATCCGACACCTGGAAAAAAATACTCGGGGTCAAAGGGCCCCAAAACGAGTAAAGTACGATACGGTGGTACGGTATTACCCTTTGGGTGAATTTAAGTCTTCTTATGAGAGCCCACTGTAATTGACCACGTTTCGGAGCCATATGTCATCACTGGCAACACGCACTGGTCTTAGACTTCCGTCTTGAGATGCTGTGGTATATTGCGTCCATTACTATAAGAAGATACTGCGCTACTTCCCGAACGCTGCTCAATCGAGTCAGATTCGACGGTTGACCTCTTTTTCGAAGTTACACCTACCCAAGTGGATCGTCTGTCCCAGGTAAACGTAGTTATCCACCACTTCCGAGTGTAGAGTCTCCGATCTTGATAGGTGTGGGTGCTAAATGGATGTTAACCATGACTTTAGTTTTGTCCATGTTCATTTTAAGTCCCACTCTTTCAGAAGCTCTACTGAGGTCACCGAGCACAGTACCTCCGTAGTCTCAGCCATAGCTACTATGTCGTCGGCAAACCGAAGGTGAGTGATGTACTCGTATTCACATTAATGCCTAGCCCTCTACATTCCAGAACCTTGAAGACATCCTCCATTGCGGCCGTGAACAGTTTCGGAGAAATGACGTCACCCTGCCTCACACATACAAACACTTCAGCACTTCGATGTACCAATAGTCAATCTGGCACTCGTTGGAGAGACTGAAGTACAGTCCAGGTCTCGATCGAATCAAAGGCTTTCTCGTAGCCCACAAACGCTAAGCAGAGAGGCTGATTATACTCCAACAGCGTATGTATGTGGTTCACGGCGCAAAAGCCTCGGCATGTTCGGGAGGCTGGAAATAGTCGAACCAGCGTTCGAGACGGTTCGTGATCACTCTGGAAAACAGCTTGTAGACATGGCACGGAAGTGAGATGGCCTCTAACTCTTAAGCATAGTCGCCCTTCTTAAAAAAGAGTACCACCACACCTTTTCTCCATGCCCGTGGCGTTTTTCCCTCGAGTATGATGGAATCAAATAGCTTCTGAAGGGCCTTAAGGACTGGTCTTCCACCCGCCTTCAGGAGTTCGGCCATAATTCATGCTCACCCGACGTCTTGTTGTTTTTTAGTTGCTTCAGAGGCATTCTAATCTCGTACAGGCTGAATTCCAGGATATCTTCAGTATATTGTCGAGTCAATCTAGCTCTTGGAGTCTTGGGTCATTGGCAAAATTTATAGAAGGTTTAGTGATAAACATGTTTAACTGTTCATAAAATGTCTCGATCTCTCGCAGAAGCTCCGTTTTGACGGATATGACTGAACTGGACAGGTGAGTGTTAAGTTTCCACATTAAATTCCATAAGACACCGTTTTGGAAATAACGCCATAGTAAATACGCTTAACAGCTTATGGCTGAAACACTAAAGAGGAGGCAGGCAGGAAACTTTCATATAAATGTGGAATTTACGCGAGAAAATTTACATAGCGAACGGTAATAGGCCTTCCACCGTGGGAGTTATGATTAAACAAGGTTACCGATTATTCGACATCCTATAGACTTCGCGGGGTTTTATTTCGATATAAAGGTTTTTGAGCATGAATTTACGATTCATAAGTTATATTATTCAAATAAGAATAAGTCAACTATTCCGATTGCATAGATGGACAAACGATCTTAAATAACATGGGAGTCTTCTTATAAAATCTTCTAGAAGACTTCATAAAATGAAAAGTTTATTACATCTTTACATTACAGTCATTAAGGACAGGATTAGAATTGAATTAAATTTATTTTACAGGTGTACAGTTCAAGCATCAAGCTAGATAGATATAGGTACAGGGCTGCACTAAAAGTATCGGGAATGGAATATTTCTACTGTTCCTGTCATATTAAAATCTTTTTAATTGAAAACTCCTTGGTTTTAAAAATCGAAAACCATTTATTTATTTAAAAAAAAGATTCTCGGTCTTGTCAAACTTGTTTAGTCGTTGAGAAAATGGAATTGGCTCGAGAAAATTTAAGAGCGATGATTTATTATGACTTTCGTAGTGGTTTAACACAAAAACCGTGTGTTGACCGGATGATTTCTGCATTTGGTGATGAAGCCCCCCATCCAAAACCACAATTTACCGCTGGTTTGCTGAATTTCAACGTGGACGTGTCAAGCTCAGTGATGATCCCCGTCAAGGTCGTCCAAAAACTGCAGTCACCCAAGAAAACGTTGATGCTGTGCGTAAGCTGATTGAGGAAGATCGACATGTGACATACCGCGAAATTCAGGCAACTTTAGACATTAGTATGAGTCAAATACAAATAATCTTGCATGAACAATTAGGTGTAAAAAAGTTGTTTTCCCGATGGATACCGCATTCGCTCTGTGAAGAGCAGAAAGCGGCTCGCGTAACTTAGTGCGTCAGAACTCTCGAAAGATTCCACGCAGGATCCTCAAATGCTGTATACAACATCGCATCAGGTGACGAATCCTGGATATACGCGTACGAACCCGAAACAAAAAACCAGCCACAAGTTTGGGTGTTCGAAAATGAGTTAAGCCAACAAAAATAGTTCGTTCACGGAGTGTTGCAAAAAAAAATGGTGGCCACGTTTGTCTCCAAAACCGGCCATGTTGCGACTATTCCTCTTGAGGGACAAAGAACGGTTAATGCAGAATGGTATGCTAGCATTTATTTGCCACAGGTCGTTTCTGAACTCCGTAAAGAGAACTGCAACCGCCGCATCATCCTCCATCACGACAAAGCGAGTTCTCACACCGCGCACAGAACAAAAGAGTTTTTAGAGCAAGAAAACATAGAATTATTAGACCATCCGCCGTACAGCCCCGACCTAAGCCCTAATGATTTCTATACTTTCCCTAAAATAAAGAATAAATTGCGTGGTCAGAGATTTTCATCACTTGAAGAAGCTGTGGACGCCTACAAAATGGCCATTTTTGAGACCCCAACTTCCGAATGGAATGTTTGCTTCAATTATTGGTTCCATCGTATGGAAAAATGTGTCAAATTTCGCGGAGAATACTTCCAAAAGCAACAAAAACATTTTTAAATTGTAATGTTGTGTCACTTCCTTGATTTCCGAAATTTTCAGTGCCGCCCTCGTACTCTCTATTGTACGAGATAAAAAATATAGTAGGAACTTTAAATGATGTAACAATAGGCAGCAAGACGCACTATGTCACTTAATTATCCCACCAATGTCACGGAATGTGAGAGCATGTAACTAAATTACGAATTAGGCTACACATACCCATCCGGGAATACATTTCCCTAAGATACGGCAAAAACCGCTGGCAATGGTTGGTATTACATAACTTTTATTCAGAAAACTACAATTCTACCATAATGTATACTTTTACTAGCTGTATCTCCGTACTTAATCAGAAAACTACAATTCTACCATAATGTATACCTTTACTAGCTGTATCTCCGTACTTATTCAGAAAACTACAATTCTACCATAATGTATACCTTTACTAGCTGTATCTCCGTACTTATTCAGAAAACTACAATTCTACCATAATGTATACCTTTACTAGCTGTATCTCCGTACTTATTCAGAAAACTACAATTCTACCATAATGTATACCTTTACTAGCTGTATCTCCGTACTTATTCAGAAAACTACAATTCTACCATAATGTATACCTTTACTAGCTGTATCTCCGTACTTATTCAGAAAACTACAATTCTACCATAATGTATACCTTTACTAGCTGTATCTCCGTACTTATTCAGAAAACTACAATTCTACCATAATGTATACCTTTACTAGCTGTATCTCCGTACTTATTCAGAAAACTACAATTCTACCATAATGTATACCTTTACTAGCTGTATCTCCGTACTTATTCAGAAAACTACAATTCTACCATAATGTATACCTTTACTAGCTGTATCTCCGTACTTATTCAGAAAACTACAATTCTACCATAATGTATACCTTTACTAGCTGTATCTCCGTACTTATTCAGAAAACTACAATTCTACCATAATGTATACCTTTACTAGCTGTATCTCCGTACTTATTCAGAAAACTACAATTCTACCATAATGTATACCTTTACTAGCTGTATCTCCGTACTTATTCAGAAAACTACAATTCTACCATAATGTATACCTTTACTAGCTGTATCTCCGTACTTATTCAGAAAACTACAATTCTACTATAATGTATACCTTCACTAGCTGTATCTCCGTACTTACTCTACACTAGCACTTTGCCACTGACTTCGTTAGCGAGACAATTTTCAGAAAAACTTTAACACCCCTTATAATTCCGCCAAGTCCGTTCCATCATCGAACCAATAGACGTACAGTGTTAAGTCATCGGTACAATATATGGTGGACATTCCACCCATACGTACAAAGCGTTTTGAGAACACATTCATTATGCGTACATTTAAGGAGCGTCCACTCCTTAACTGTACGCCGTGTTGTTCCCTGCCGGAATCTGTGTTTCCTGATATCTATAACCTAGGGTTCTTTAAGTCAAGAGTGAATAAGTTATTTCTAGACAAGCGTGCTCCTGGACTACCGGATCCATGGTATTTGTGTTTGTGCGTTAAAGACACGGTGTGTAAGTAAAAATAAATAATTTCGTATAAAATAATAATTAAATAATACTGTAAAATAGTTTAGTGCAGTGTGCACGGTGCTTTATAACTGCGCTGATAAGAGCAGCGGATTCGAGTTATTTTTTTGCAATGTACCTCATTAGATAATAATTAGATTTGTTTAAATAACTAACCTACGCTTCATTATTCTATTCTTCATTTAACTTTAAAAGTATATATATTATTTAAAACAGCTTTAAATAATATAATTATAGTAAAGCGTTGCTTACTTTATTTGTTACTCATTCTTATTATTACTTTCTTTTTCATTAAGTGATTGTATGTTAATGTTTGAGAAATAAATTATGATTTCATTCAAACTGATGAAAGCAGATATTTAATTAATAGGCCCATACCTTGAGTTATTATGATAATAACTTATCGTGTTTAAACTTTTCACGAGAACGCGTAAATCAATGCGTAGAGATAGGTAGCGTAGGGTAGATAGTCAGTTGACGGGAGCGATTCCGCGGGCAAAAGCTAGTCTTATTATACAACAGATACTTTCATTAGTTCTAGTAACTATCACTTTCATAGCGTGAGAAACCCTTAATTTAGAGAGTATGCACTAAGTACTAATAACAAAAACACTCAAAAATCAAAAGTTCTATTTAAAGTTTTCCGGTCTGAATACAACTCGTATCAAGAAAGAGGAAATTCGCAGTAAAACACGGGAACTTGAAGGAAGACAGCAAATAGCTCCCATAGCAATCAAACGCCACCACGATTATTGGCGATTTTTTTTTAGCTGGGATATCATCTAATAACATCTCCCGCCGTGCTTGGGCGGACCGGGTTGCCTTGCATTCCAGGGCCAGGTTTTCCTTTCAGTCGAGATGGCTTCGGCCTTGCTGGGCTCCTATCCTACGGTTTGCTGACATCTCCTTGAGGCGCGCGTGAAACACTACGCGCCTTCGACGACTTGGGCTCGGTCCGGACAGTTGGACGGCAGCGTTACTGCTTCGCAGGAGGAGGCGACTGCCACTCCTCCTCGCTTCGGAACATGGCCTGTTCCAAGTCCCAGCGCGAGAGATAATTACCGCCGATCACCTCCACGAGGACAAGGCGGTGCTCTGCCCATGCGGGACACATCTCTAGCGTATAATCCACCGTGTCCTCCGATCGGTCCACACAATGTTGACGTAGCCGGGCGTTTCCTATTTGCGTCTTTTATCTGATCATTTTCCTAGTTTACTTTGTATTTTGCCTTTATTTGCAATAAACCGCTGTTCTCAATTTTTTGGCATAGGAGAGGAGATAAAACTTTTTGTAATTTCCTAATATTTAATTTTCTTAACATGCAACAATAAAATAATAAACGCATCCTTATACAGAATGAGGCCTGCTTCCACCATTGTTATCTATCTTCTAACTATATATATAAAAGGAGAAACTATCTGGCATATCTACGCACAGACGAAACTACTGGGACTCAGAACATAAAATTTTGCACAAGGTTTTGGAAATTCAAGCAAAAATGGGTGAAAAGAGGGAATTTCGTTTCTATGCAAAATCTCATTACGTGCGCCAATGAGAGCTTTCAGCTCGAGCTTCAAAATCGTTTTAAGTGCCTAGGAAGCTCTGTGTGGACGAATACAACGATGAGTTCGTGGAAACTGTCAGTACCGTTATGTCGGAGAGGCGTGAGATGATTCTACAGTCTTCTGGCGATGCGTGCATTTATCGGTAGCTCAATAGACGGATCTCGAAGTCTCTGAAACGCGACTTTCGCCGCTTTAATACCGAGAGGAATAAGGACGCGATTGAGCGGAATAAGGGCTCAAAAGTATTTGCACGAGATCTGACTATTGGGCAGAGCCAGCTCAAGGAACTGAAGACCGAAAAAGAATTCATCATTCAGAATCTTGATTAAATATCTAAGATTTCTATAGTTATTATTTATTAGTATCTACATAATAAAGGGCCAAAGTTTACGCAAAATTGCAGATTATATTCAGAATTCTTTACCAAATCTAAGATTTGATCTCAATAGAAAGTATAGAAGCCTAGATAATAACCACAACATATATGTGTTTCCAAAATATCTAGAGAAATAACGTCATAATCACGTAAGAGGTTGTATGAAAATGTACGGTTGTAAGGACGCTCTTAAAGGGCCTTTCACGACTGCCACTAACAGTTAGCTGACACTTTCATAAGCTTAGCGTAAAAGCGAAGCTTCTAGTAGCAGACGTGAGGGGTCCTTATGTGGATAACTTAAGAGATAGATTACAAAAATTAATATGAACGTCAAATTGACCGCTGCCTACCATGCCAGTGCGTATCAGTATGAAAGAACCATCAGTGCGTCTCATGACGAGTGTGCTAGTCCGTGGTTCCTAAAGATGATTATACCACAATAATTACCTTCATCATAGTAATGGCATGGAAGCACATGGTTTCTCTTACGGTGGGTTGGTAGGGCACATCGGGGATTTTGTTGCGCTGGTTCTCGACGTTTGAAGAGCGCCCGGAGCCGGCGCTCAGTCGTTGAACAACTACCTGTAGGATAGACACATCTTTATATTTATATATATATATATATATAATTCTTATGAACGAGTGTTTGTCACCTAACTCCTCCTAAACGTCTTGGTAAATCTGGATAATTTGGGGTCCGTGGATAGTTTGACAATACATTTGTAACTGGTAGGTGGCGCTGCAATCGGGGGTTTCAATTTCTAACGAAATGCCTTAGGGTAGGACAGCGCCTACCGGGACCGCTAGTTGCTAATAAATCTGATGACACGGGTAAGAGGGGGTAACAGCTTAGCACTGTTTCTTTCCGACGCTTAAACCAACTTATGTTATCATCATGGGTCGGAATTCGGTAGAGACATGTCTCTTAAAGGATATGCTTCCAGATTGGTCCCATTTTTATCAAAATCCAGTATTGATGGGATCCATGAGGAATCGAGGGAACTCCTCAAATATTAGGCAACAATGTAGTGATTTTTATTGGTATTTACATCGAGAACTTAAGTATTTACAGTCAAAAAGTAACCTTTGATGAAGTGGAACTGATGAAGAAGACCAGTAATGGCCAACGGAAGTTCATACTCACATAGATATCACAATGAAGATAGTTAAGTGACTATGGCAATACAAATAAATAAATGATTCTGAATAGTTATGTTGAAAATGGTATCATCAAAGTAACCTGATGATAATGATGGAGCAGCCGTGTTTGGGCTTATTAGAATTGTCATGAGATGCACTTTGGCTATAAGGTACTATCGAACTGATCTGATAATGGAGCCGAGAGGTGGAAGGTAGACACAGGAACTTCATAATAAAACAATGTAAACTAGCCGTGTTTGGGTTAATTGGAATTGTCATGAGAAATAGGCACTCTGCTTATAAGTGTATCACAAAAAAAAATGTAAAATAAAAAAACTTTTTACAAAAGAAAAAGAAATTAAAGTTATTTTGATTCTTTTAGTGTTTTTTTTAGTGAAGTCGGTTTTTTTTTGTAATATTTTTTTTTATTATATTATTACTATTATTACCGTTAGCTTCCTGACACTGAACCGTAGGAAGCATTGGTGACAAGATTCTACAGGTTTTGTTTTAATAAGTTAAAATAAAAGCTGAAGAATCTTGACTCGACTTGATGTCTACTGTGAATTAAAAGTATTTGTTTACTCTGTTAAAAAGTTTTTTCAATATTCGGACATACCTACATATTAAGTGCAATAGTAAAATTGATAATTTGCAAAACTCACGTATTATAAGTTCCTATGCTAATTTTATTTTTGGTGTAAATAAAGAATCTAACTATATCACAGAATGTATGGTTAGTGGAGCGCTTGTTGATGTTTGCAGAAATAATAACTTAAATATTGAATAAACGACAAAAAGGCGAAACACTCTGTTTTGGGCAATATCTGCTTAGACCTACTACTAATATTATTTATCACGTAAAAATGTCACTGAATAAAAAATACATAACTTATACTATAAAAATTTATTTAAAAATAGTCGGAAACAGAAACTTTTTTTTTAATGTGTGATGGGCGAAAAATGCCTCTTATCAACCCTGCCCCTTTCCTCAAACAACTTTCTATTACATCTAAACGCAGAGTTCAATTTCGATTGAGCAAAGTTGTTTTGTAGTAACTTGAGGCGCTGTCCACCATACTTAAAATTGGAATATTTTTAATAATAATCCTGAAATCCACATCCGCGGATGTCGAAATTTTTGCATCCGTAACAACCCTAATCTGTACTTACATCAAAACTAACTTTGCACTATTTCGCGAATTATTGATTTTTTCCCGAGCCATGCTACGCGTGAAAGATTCATTATGAGAATACTCACTGTATCGTTAAACAACTTTACATAGGCTGAAGGCCGAAACATGTTTGAAAAGTTGGGAAAATTATCATTTTTCTCTTAGTTGTGGGGTTCAAATTGTAAAATAAATACGTTAATTGGGTATGCGGATACTGACCTATGTTAGTATTCTGATATTACTCACGCTCGGACTAACCTCGGACCTGATACTATAAAGTATTGGCCTAAATAAATTCAAAAGGGTTGGTCGGACTGATAACAAGATAACAACATGCAGCATACATTTTGTACGAGCTCTTATTTATTTATTTAATCACAGGAGCACCAACAACTGTAACAAAAGAATAATAATAGTAAAATAGACATTGAGCCAATTACAGTTTCTCACTGGTTTTTTTTTTTCGGTGGGAAAATAAAGGTGAAACGGGTAAAGTAATAGAAAACTTACGATCACTAATAAGCACGATAAAAAAACATCCTTTAAGTACAATCAGTTAGTTTCGCTTGTTTCAAATCAATCAAGTAATCCAATATTACTTTTGGTTTTTATAGCTACTTAACTAAACACAGAAATGTTTCCGGATCACGAAATTTCAGTTTTATTTTTTATTTTATTTGATGCGATCAGTGCTTGACTGCGATCCCACCTGATGCTAAGTGTGATGCAATCATTGATGGTGAGGCGCCCTAGTTTATTAAGAGCCTATTCACTCTAGCCTTGAAGGCACCTAAATTATAGTTGGACGGGAAGACGCGGTACGAACGACGAAGCGAATCGCTTAGTCCGGACCGTTGAAGTTTCAACAACGTAAGGGTGGATACTCGCCGTAAGTCGGGTTGTCCGATGGTAGAAAGGAGATGGCGGAATCAATTCATGCAATTCCCGCGCACAATCTCCAAAATGCAACCTGTAAAATACCGATAGGCTGGCTACCCTGCGCCTGTGCTCGAGGCTTCGTAGATTGGACTTAATCAAATCTGGATCCCCAATTAGCCTCTTCGCACGCCTTGCCACTGAGTCCAAAGCTGCTAGATGGCATTTTGCAGCACCAGCCCATATGTGACTGCAGTACTCCACACACGATCGGACCTGTGCTTTGTATAACATTAGAAGCCGTCCCGGTGTGAAGTACCGCTGGACCTTTGCAAGAACGCCTAGTTTTCTAGCAGCTACCTTGGCTTCGGGCTCAATGAACCGCCCGAAATTGAGGTCTGAAGAAATTTCGACTCCCAAGAGCTGAAGGCGGTCGGTGAACTCCAGGGATACGTTCCGAAAAGCAGGAGCCAAGGTGAACGGGCTCCTTTTGGCGATGAACAGACACGCTTGTGTTTTGGCGGCGTTGAATTCTACCAGATTGGTTTCACCCCACTTGGAGACTGCCTGAAGAGAGACATTCGTACGCTCTACCATAGCCTCTCGTTCGGACCGGATTAGTTCCTTACTAGCCCGAGCACCCGGAAGGTATCTCTCTACAACTGTGCTATCATCTGCATATCCATAGATACCAGGCATCAGAAGATCATTAATATGCCGCAGAAAAAGAGTTGCAGAGAGAACTGACCCCTGATGAACTCCGGGTTTAGTTGTCATGGGCTCTGATGAGCATCCATCGACAACAACTCGGAGAGACCGTTCACTCAGGAAGTCTTTTACCCAGTTAATCAGACCAGGGGAAATGCCGTACGCTGGAACCTTACTCAAAAGACTGGCGTGCCATACCCTGTCGAAGGCCTTCGAAACGTCTAAGGAGACAGCAATCGCTTCTCCATTCTTCTCGAGGGCGTCGCCCCACATGTGAGTGGTATACACTAGTAGGTCCCCAGTAGACCGATTGTGGCGAAACCCGTACTGTTGGTCACTGAGGAGATCGTTACCTTTCAGGCAGATAGAGCTAAACTATAGAAAAAGATAAAAAAAATTAAGTGGTTGTGGTACCTTACATAATCGTGCCGAACATTAAATCATGTTACTGACACTAACCAGGATAATTGAAAAATACTCGTAAGTATTATATTGTTACGCCGTGAAACTTTAACAAGTCATATATCCGTCGAAATCAACTATTAAACGTAACGTCAAACAATTAAAACGCATTGCTGAGCGAAAGTTCCAGAATCGAAGTACCAAGGTCTAGCAAGTTCTAGAAAAATTCTGCCACAAGTACATCTATTATTATTAGTCCATAATAGTTGATATGGCAATTTGTTTCTTCCGTTTTATAAAACAGAGTTGAAATTCGCATAAAATCGCGAGAATAAATTGACTTATTCCCGCACGATGCGACTAATTGTTCTAGACTGGCCTTGAAACGTCTGTATCTCGAGTTTTTCTGGCTCTGCGTATAAATACGAGCCTCCGACCGGAAGTGAGTCAGTTTGAATTCGTCTGCGACACAAGTGCGTGACGTGATATTACCTAACAACATAAGCGGTAAAACCTCTAGGATTCTAGAACTCATAAGCGATTGATTATCGGTGATTGGAGAAAGAATAATGCTCAAATTAGAATAGAGCTCTTAGGCAAAGAAGGAACAGGAGTGGGTTTTTGATTTGCCAAACCGGAAAAAAAAAAAAAAAAAAAACTAGCAGTACCCAGAATGCAAATCTATGTCATATGATAGATTTTTAAATGCATTTTTAAAGTAACTAGATTTAACTTTTTACTGATAGTTTTCATACATCTTGTAGTTTTTTTACTATTATTTATTCACTATGCATTTGTTTTAATATTTTGAAAAAATGCTTTCTAACTTGAGTGGTGAACCCGCTGAGTCGATTGCAATTGATGACAAGAAAAACAGGTAAATATCCAAATATGCTTATAGGTTGCATCTCCTAGAACCGTCAATACGAATGTCAAAAAGAAAGACTCGGAACTGATGCATGGCAATAGTACCCGCCGTACGTATACGAGAAACTAAAAAACTGACTTCTATGGATATAATATTTTAATTAAATCTTTTTAAAGAACTCTCTACCAGCCTCTATACAAAGTTTCATGCATCTGAACCAATTTTCGAAACATTTTTTCCAGTCCGCCGCAGACACATCTTTCACGGCCTTCTCGAACGCTGCTAGAGCGTCTTCCGCCTATATTAAATTTTGTCAGTAAATTCGTGAGGTACATTGAATAAATAAAGCAATGCCACTAGTTTTGTCTTTTGGTCTAACTCGAGAGGCCCTGCTGGATAGAAATACATCAATTTTATACAACAAAATTATTAAAACAAGACGTGGAAAAATATAAATTGATACTTTATTAATAAAATATCCCATTAGATTCTAATTAGCTCGAGTTTTGTAGTAGTTGTTGCTATTTTACAGGAAAGGCGGATTATCACATCCTTTCCGGTAGGTATGTTATTGAAATCGTAAGGTGGAAATAGAGACAAAATCGAGTCTCGTTAGACGGCTAGATCAAGGGTATTCAGTAAGTGGTACTTCTGGTCACGGCAGATATCGCATAATTTGAAGGCTCCTTTCTCTGGAACCCTAACCGCCGGTAACTTGGACCCTGTTCTCGATACCGGCGGGATACTGTTTTTTTTATATTTTAAATATCTTATTTATTATGACTGAAAATTTATACATAATAATAAGGTTTTAAAATTAATAAAGAGTCCTACTGTGAATGTTGTACATTCCTGTGACATTTTTTTTTAATTTTTTACACTTGAGGGGATCCTCATAAATGTTGTTAAAAATCATTGTTAACATTGTTTTGAAATAAGTCATTGGTGTGCCTACATTTATAAAATAATAATATACTTACTGCTACTACTCTCTAATATCTCAGGCATACAAACATAAGTAATAGCAATGTATTTAGTTGTCTTCAAATTTACTGGAACCAAGAGTGTTTACTTTATTTAGGTATTCGTAGTTTATGGAATGAGCCCCATTAAGGTATTTGTTGTTATCGATCTATGTAAATATTTCTCTCGCTTCCATGATTTAGTACTAAACATGTATTTGAAACACATATATGTACATATTTTAAGTTCATAATTGTGGTTTGTTCTAATTAACTTTTAAAACTGTGGGCGGTCATTTCTGTTCTATTATTTCACAACTTTTTAGGGTTCCGTACCTCAAAAGGAAAAAACGGATCCCTTAGAGGATCACTTTGTTGTCCGCCCGTCTGGCTGTCTGTCTGTCACGACCCTTTATCTCGAGAACGCGTAGAGGTATCGAGTTGAAATTAATACCATATACTCAAGTCTGCGGACTCTTGAAGCTGTAAAAAAATCAAACTTATAAATTAACGAGAAAAAAGAAATACTATAGTTTATGTGGCAAAAAAATGTACATTTCGACACTCTGGAGGAAATTAAAATTCTTATGGTACTTCCAGTTGACCCAGAATCCTAAAATTTGGCATAAAGCAAGGTCTTATAGCAAAAGTATAGGAATAAATCTGAAAACTGTAAATTTGTTTAACGTCACAGTTTTTTTTTTCCATTCGCGAAATTCTTCCGAGACTCCATTCCGGAATTGAACTATTTACATAGGTTAGTTTGTACGGAACCCTCAGGGTGCAAGTCCGACTCGCACTTGCCCAGTTTTTTTTTTTTAATACAATCTGTAGAGGAAAAATAAATACGCAAAACAGTAAGCGACGTTGGCTGCTAATCCTAAATTACTCATGGACGAGGTGCCCAAAAATACTAGCGACAAAAATAAAGATTTCGTCCATGTTCAACCACTGGCAGCTTTTCTGTCTAGAAAATACCAATAGACATTGATGTGATAAATTAGATTCCACTATGTGAAGTCACAGTTTTATCAAGAAGATTTTTTTAGATTCCGGAATTGAACTATTTACATAGGCTAGTTTGTACGGAACCCTCAGGGTGCAAGTCCGACTCGCACTTGCCCAGTTTTTTTTTTTTAATACAATCTGTAGAGGAAAAATAAATACGCAAAACAGTAAGCGACGTTGGCTGCTAATCCTAAATTACTCATGGACGAGGTGCCCAAAAATACTAGCGACAAAAATAAAGATTTCGTCCATGTTCAACCACTGGCAGCTTTTCTGTCTAGGAAATACCAATAGACATTGATGTGATAAATTAGATTCCACTATGTGAAGTCACAGTTTTATCAAGAAGATTACTTAAGGGCCCGGCGACCGGCGCTTGTAACTGCAAGTTACCGCGTATTCGCGGAATATAGCTGTCTCTGTTTGACAAAAACAAGTGAGCGACTGGCGCAGCTGTGTATTTGTATGTGAGCTTATTACAATATTGTTAGTAACATTAGGTATGTTCATTATTTGCTTTATTTTTGCCGAATACTTTGGGGAATCGTTAGTACAGACTAGTAATGCGTTTTTTGGTGCGTGCCGATATCTCAACATATATATGATAACTAGCACACAGTAACAAATCAGAAAATGTTATGGAGCAGAGTGCCTTTTTTATAAGTGGGAAATCAGTCAATGACTTCTCCCACTTTTGGGCGTAGCGTGAAGGCGTTTCAGACTTTTACTGACAAGAAAACCATTCCTGTTCCTTTTTTGCCTTCGATCCAGGGCCCCTACGGTTTTATGGTTTTATGGCGCACGTGGAACACTACCGGACGTCGACGACTCGAGCTTGGTATGGGCGATTACCGGACGGCCGGACAAAGAGCTACCCATTGCTTGCCGTCCGCAACACCACGCCTACAGTAGTTGGAAATCGGGGTCAGGATCCCGGCAGCTGAGGCGTGAAGAAGACCGTTCCCTTACATGTGCGTCGTGGTGGTCTACACAATGCATGACGCAGGTTCTCACCGAACACGGCAAGTTCGGGAAGTTCCTGCTCCGGATTTGTGCTGAAGCGACGCCCGGGTGTCGTCACTGTGTGGACCGCCCGGAGGACACGGTAGAACATACGGTGAAGGTGTGCTCCGCTAGGGTAGAGCAACGCCGTGTCCTCGTAGGGGCGATCGGCGGCGGCGATTTCTTGCGCCGGGCCTTGGTACAAGCCATGGTCCAGAGCGAGGAGGAGTGACAGGCGGTCGCCTCCTTCTACGAAGCAGTAATGCTAGAAAAGGAGGCGGCCAATCGCGTCAGGCAACGGTTCTCACGCCCCAACCGAAGCCGGGATTCTGATCCCGATTTTCAGCCACCGAAGGCGCGGGCTTGCGGACGGCGAGCAATGGGTAGCCCGCCGTCCGACCGTCCGGTAACCGTCTGGACCGAGCCCAAGTCATCGAAGACGCGAATTGTTCCACGCACGCCTCAGGGTGATCAGCAAATCGTAGGGGCCCAGCACGGTCGAAGCCTACTGAGGCCAAGGGTAAAAGAGAAACCCGGGGCCTTGGGACGAAGGCAAAGAAGGAACAGGAGTGGGTTTTTAGTCAGTAAAAGTCTGACACTATCTCCCGCTCCGCCCAAGAACGAGATTTGTCATTAGATGATTTTCCCACCTTAAAAAAAGCCTACTGGGGGTTTGCTTCTGAAAGGAAAACCTGGGGCCCTGGAACGAAGGCAAAGAAGGAATTATAGGAGTCGATTTTAGTAAGTAAAAGTCTGACGCTCTCGCTCCACCCAAGAACGCGAGAAATCATTGGATGATTTCCCACACAAAAAAAGTACCTAAGCATTTGAAGTTTAGTAAAAGAAATATATATTTATTAGTTTAGATGTTCATAAGCAAATAAATAATTTGCATTACATAAAAAAAAGTAAAAGGAATACAGAAAGTCGATAGAAATATTACTTACAATAAAATTTACAACACCGAAGCCAAAGTAACGACATCACGCACACACTGACAATGACGTCTCGCTTGCCGCGACAGCACTACTGTCTTGGAAATTTGGGATAAATTTGGATGTGTTCCGTAAAACCAATTTTTTCTATAATTTGTAACTTGATAATATAAGCTATGTTCGTACGGAAACAATATTAGAAATATTGTTGTTTATAATACAGAAAAAACAACATGAAAACATGCAATTTACGCCTTAAAAATATGCGAAATGAAATTCGCTTTAATTTCGTTTTAAGTAAGTATTTTGAAAAAAGAAAAACGTAGGAACCTAGATAAATATTGTCTAAATCCGAATATCATCATAATATGGTGGAAATATGCTCAATCTGCAAATGATTTTGGTATTACGTTTGTATGGATAGTTCAGCTGTCGCCGTCGTCTTAAGTATTTCAGTTGACGGTGCCACTCATCGTTTAAATTACAACATAAATACAAAGGAAGCTTTTTCGCTTTCAGTGGTATTATTTTAATTTCCTGACCAATTTTATTGCGCCTATATCATATCATGGTCGTGTCACTATATTCTGGACATTTTTACAACATGATCCATTTAAAAATGCAATGACCTAGAAAAAGGTTTAGAAGTAGACACTAGAAATCATAATTTAGAATAATTGGATTTTTATTTATTAATTTGTCTGGAAATTGGCTGGAAAGCTTTCATGAATTAAGGTTTTTTTTATTGGTTTAAACTTGCGGTTTATTTAATAGAAATTAATGTTATAAAAAGAGAATACACAATAAAGGAGAGCTGTTGGTTTCAATCACTGTATGTACTGTATGGTGTCGGACGTAAAGAATAGCACCATCCCATTTCTTCCCGTGGGTGTCGTAAGAGGCGACTAAGGGACATTTCTGAGACTGTTAAGCACCTCAGATCACCGCGTGGTGGCGGGTAAACTACCAGCAACAGCATTCCCAAGGAGGGTTAGTGTCAGGCAGGCGGCCGACTGTAAAACAGTAGCCATATCTCTTGCAACATGATGACTATAAATGGAATGCGTGATAGGGTTAGGGCGTACCCCACAGGCGACGCGCAGGGGCAGCACCCACCAGCGGCTCCTGTGGGAAATGGACTAGGGTTGTTGCACCATCCCGGGCGGGGGCAACGTAAGAAGCTAGCTCGGGAAATGAGATTGAGGTATGCAAGTTGGAATGTAGGGACAATGACTGGAAGGGCCAGAGAGTTAGCGGATGTATTAAAAAGAAGACGAATAAACGTGGCGTGCTTACAAGAAACTAAATGGAGAGGAACAAAAGCGAGAGAAATTGGTGAGGGATATAAGTTTTATTACTGTGGAAGTGATGGTAAAAGAAATGGTGTAGGAATAGTGTTAGACAGCAAATTGAAAGAATGCGTGATGGAAGTACAAAGGATTAATGATAGGCTCATAGTTGTGAAGATTATGTTAGAGAATGTAATATTGAATGTAGTTAGTGTGTATGCACCACAAGTAGGATGCGATGAAACAGTGAAAGAGAAGTTTTGGGAGGATTTTGATAGAGCTTTAATGGCCATCCCTGTACATGAGGAATTGATTGTTGGTGGTGACTTTAATGGACATGTGGGAAGAATGAGAGGTGTTTATGAAAGAGCACATGGGGGATGGGGTTTTGGAAGTCCGAATAGTGAAGGGGAGACGCTGCTGCAATCCGCTACTGCATTTGACCTGGCAGTAGCCAATACATGGTTTCAGAAAGGAGACGAACACCTGGTCACGTACAAAAGCGGTAACCACAAGACGCAAATAGATTACTTCCTGGTTAGGCGTAACCAGCTAAAGCACGTCAAAGATTGCAAAGTGCTGCCAGGAGAAGACCTAGTCTCACAGCACAGGCTCCTGGTCATGGTGTCAGTAGTCAAGACACATAACAAAAAAAGCAAAGAGCGTCCTCCTCCTAAAATAAAATGGCATATGCTAGAGAAGAGTGACTGCGCGAAGAAATTGAGAGAGCGAGTGGTAGACAAAATGATAGAAATGGGAGACATGAATGATCGAAGCATAAATGAAAGCTGGAATGAGATTGCTGAGTGTATTAGACATGCAGCGAAAGATATTTTGGGAGAGACGAGAGGAAAGGGTACAATAGATAGGGATACATGGTGGTGGTCGATAGATGTACAGAATGTGTTGAAAGAAAAAAAGAGGAAATTTAAGGAATGGCAGCGTATAGATCCGGAAAACACTAGCCTAAAGTCTGCGAAAAAAAGTGAATATGATGCTTTAAAGAAAAAAGCCAAGAAAGCCGTGGCAAGAGCGAAAGCAACAGTACAGGACAAACTATACGACACTCTAGATAGTCCGGCAGGCCAGAAAGATCTATACCGGCTTGCTAGAGCAAGAGAGAGAAATGCGAGAGATGTTTGTCAGATAAGGTGTGTAAGGGATGAAACTGGAATGATTTTATCAGAAGATAATAAAATCAAAGAGAGGTGGAAGGACTATTTTGAAAGACTGATGAATGAGGAAAACAACTGGAATGGGATTTTAGAGAGCAAACCAGTGAATGTGGGTTTAGTGAGAATGATTAGTATGGATGAAGTCAGAATAGCTGTAAATGGAATGAAGAATGGTAAGGCAATTGGTCCAGACGGAATACCAGTTGAAGTGTGGAAGTTGCTGCGAGTGGATGGATGGATGTGGTTAGCTTTGTTCTTCAATAAGTTGTTGCGGGAAGAAGCCATACCTGATGAGTGGTGCAACAGTTCCCTGGTGCCCATCTTTAAAAACAAGGGTGATGTGCTTGAATGCAATAATTATAGAGGAATAAAGCTAATGTCACATACTATGAAAGCCTGGGAGAAAGTTATTGAAAGGAGGATAAGAGAAGAGAGTGAAATTTCACAGAACCAATTCGGTTTTATGCCTGGTCGGGGTACAGCGGATGCCATTTTTGCTATACGCCAGCTGTGCGAGAAATACAGAGGTGCGCATAAAAACTTGCACATGGTATTCGTTGACCTTGAAAAGGCATATGACCGGGTACCTCGTGAGGTTCTGTGGTGGGCCCTTAAGGAGAAAGGTGTGCCTGGGAAGTATGTACAGTTGATCCGAGCGATGTACAGTCGATGTAGTACCCAAGTCCGGTCTACAGTGGGCACCACTGGCAGCTTCAATGTGGCTGTCGGCTTACATCAAGGGTCGGCGCTCAGCCCTTACCTCTTCTTGATGATAATGGACGCTCTGACGTCGGACATTCAGGAAGAGGCTCCCTGGTGTATGCTGTTTACCGATGACATTGTGTTGGTTGCCGAGAGTGGCCTAGAGGTCCAGAACAGATTGGAGGTGTGGTGGCACAGACTGGAGACTGTTGGCCTGAAATTGAGTAGAACCAAAACGGAATACTTGTTCTGCGATTTCGGCGGTCTCTCCAATCCAGTGCCTTTAGCTCTCGCTGGAACGCCCATACCGATCTGCTCCGACTTTCGGTACCTCGGGTCACTCGTCCAAGGGGATGGTGAGGTAGACCGGGACGTAACACATCGGATCAACGCAGGATGGATGAAATGGCGACAGGTCACGGGAACAACTTGTGACCCACGGATGGCCCTCAAGTTGAAGGGTAAAATCTACAAGTCCGTGATAAGACCTGTCATACTGTATGGATCAGAATGTTGGGCTGTGAAAAAGACGGATGAAAAAAGATTGCACGTAGCGGAGATGAGAATGTTAAGATGGATGTTTGGTGTGACGAGAATGGATAAAGTGAGAAATGAGTATATTAGGGGAAGTTTGAAAGTGGCGCCAGTGACTGAAAAATTGAAAGGGAATCGTTTGTCTTGGTATGGTCATGTGAAGAGGAGGGATGAAGCGCATGTTACTAAAAGAGTTATGAGTTTACATGTGGATGGATGGAGAGGGAGAGGGAGACCAAAGAAAAGATGGATGGATTGTGTGAAGAGTGATATGAAAGAAAAGGAAGTTAATGATAGCATGACGAGTGACAGGGCAGAATGGAAGAAAAAAACATGTTGCGCCGACCCCAAATAACACGGGACAAGGGCAGGAAGATGATGATGTTGGTTTCAATCAATTAAGCCTCCTCTTTAGCAATCCTCACGGAGAAACAAGAGGGTACCTGTCTTAAATAATATCCACATCATCCAAGCGCAAAATAAAACGAATGAAAGTAAGAAACTGCATAATATGAAAAAGGTAATACGACTTAATTACGAATTTTAATTGAATCAAACGTAGCTTTGATAAATAAAAAAGACCTTTGATACTCGTATTAAACCAAAGAGCTTTTCCGCGAAGTTTATAAATTAGGTCAGTGCACAGCACTAATAGACTGTTTTATCGATGTTATGAAGGCTATCTAGATTGGTAATGCTTTATCTGACATTATTTGAAAAGAATATACAGGATTGTTATGTTTTCATTGATAAATGAAATAATCTATTTAATGTTACCAGATGAAGGACAGGTACTTCACAGAGGTCGGACCCTGGAATTCTGGTGGCCAGTCTCATGTCCAAGGTGTGGTTATGTTGTCGTTATACCCAGTTGGATTGTGGAGTTATAAGCAAGTCGCTCCATGTGAAGTGATATTCATGTGCTAAATCTCTCTCTATTTGTATACTAGAATGGAGAACCACACACAGTTGCGAAAAGACTAGTTCGATTGCTTTGATTATAAACTTGTCTAGATAGAGTAATGCAAACATACGACGCGCTAAAACTGTCCCCAAATTGCGTGACATATGTGAGTACCGCACGTGTACTTATTGTCGTCAAACTGTCAAGGTGTGCGTGTTGAGGGATGCCTGCTCAAAATTATTAACTTTCCTTTTCTCCATTATTTATTATGACGAAAGTTTAACAAAATAGGTTGAATGAAATAATTATTTTGTAGATAAAAGGAATAAAGAAAATACATTTATTTAGCACAGACTTAAAGACACAATACTCCAGTTACATGCATAAAACCAACAAATAAAAAATTATAAAGTCCGATGGTAAGGCACACATTTCTACTATATAGGAATGTGTGCCTCACGGCTGCACCAAACAGGCTCAATTCAGCAAAAATCTGAAACCCAAAATATTAGAAAAACTAAAAAAAAAATATTTAGTGCATGACGTCATGGGTTTCTTTTTTTTTGTAGGTATAGATAAGTTATCATTTACTGATCAAATAAATAATGTAAATTTTAAAATAATAATGTTCTCCTGATCGAAAGATGATTTAATGATATTTGTATTTTGTCTCCCATAGTTTCGCCAAATCTCCCTAGTAATAAACTGAAAACACTGGCTAATTGGAATAACATGCAAAAAAACGAATTAAAATATCGTGTTTTCTATAATAATAGTGGTTAAATCACAAAATTTACCGATGGAAAGTGATCTTAGTGTTATTATATTGTTTTCCCACATAATTACGGCACAGTCTGACAGCACAAACCAACATAATTAATTATTTTTCGTGAGCACATTATCCTTAGTTGTTTCAAATGACACTGACGTAAGGGAGAAGCGAGTCTACCAATTTTAGTAGACTTTATTTGGGCCGTTTAGTACGGCCAATGTGGCATCTTGACAAGTATATAATCAAAGTTCGATTGATTGTTATCACATGAAGAAACAGAAAAGTTTTAAAAGCACCGCAAAACCAAACATGGACAAGAGCATTATGAACAATCTTTGATACTTTTGCTATTAACAGCTTAAAGTTCCATTTTGCCCCAATGGTACGTACATAGTCCATTAAGGCGTATAGTCCCTTGAACATTTTTCCGGAGTTAAATGCACACATAGGTACTCGTACTGCCGCCTGCGCCCCCATAGAGCCCCGCTGACCTGCAAAGACATTTTCTTTGCGAAATATTGATAGATATACATATGCTATGTACATTCTGAAGAACATTTAGCCAGCAATTTTTTTCGTGTAAACATATTTTAAAGATCAAAGCCGTTTGACAAGACTTCTCCTGTCAAACGACATGTTTTTTTTTGCTTATTTTACCTACGGAAAACAAGCGAAAAAATATCATGTCGTAATTTTTTTTTGGCAATTGTATTAGTCATACGAAAAAATCGTATATAATAATTTATTTTTTTCAAACCTGTTAACCCAGTCTTTACCGAGAGGTAGCTTCAGGAAGTCGCTGTTTTAAGGCACTAACTGGGAGCACGGGCCTTAAAAGTACTGTCAATAGAAATATGGTGTGCATTTCCTCGTACGACATATTTTGTGCCCACTTGTTGGTATGAGGCCCATTTTTAAAGAACTAATTGCAACGGTTTTTTTTGTTGTCCAGGCGGGACGAAAGAGTCACAGTGGATGAGTATTAGTCAGACAAGAATACCACAGCTGTACTGATTTGTTAACAGAGACGAGAGGCACTGTATTCGAAGGTTTTTCGATAACAGACGCCCTACCACGAGCTCTTAACGCGATCCATTTGACGACCTCAACTGAACTGTTAAAGGAATGCAGCTATATGTATAGGATGTATAGTTCCATTCGTCTGTCTCGCTCTCACGCCTGACATATTAACACGTCATGGTAAGAGCCCAGCAGTCCGTTGCTGGCGTTCATCGCATGTGCACTTCTTCTGCAACACAATTCGAGCTCGTTGTTTAATAGCCACATCTCGTATTTCGGAAGTTACATTCAGAAAGTCACTTGATGAAGCAAAAGTGATGAATGAAGGACACCACAGACAGTCAAACGAATTTCACAAACACGCAGATGTCTTGATTAACATATACAGTTAAGCAACTGTGACGTAACAAATAAATAAACGGTTCTGATAAAAATGATACCATCGAACTGAATTGATGATAAAACCGGTAAGCACGAGAACAATATATCCTAGGAGTGTTTGGGTTTATTAGAACTGTCATGAAATGCATTCTGTCTAAATGGCACCATTGAACTGATCTAATCTTGAAGCCGGAAGGTAAGCAATGGAACTCCATAATAAAGCAAAGTATCCTATAGCCGTGTTTGGGCTATTAAGAATTATCATGAGATGCACTCTGGCTACAAGGTGGGGTGCTGGATTCTGCCTCGGTGGAATTTCAGCCTTAGCCAAGAAGGCTCAGGCAAGGGTACGTGTATCTAAGTTATCATTTTACGGATTGTTTTATTAAATAAATACTGCATGTCTTTGTTAAAACTGAATCAGGGGCGCCAGCTTTCAGAAAACCTCATGGGTGCTCATGCTCATTTAATGACTCAAAAAAGTGGCGAAGTGTGAGAAGAGAAATGCACACTGATCGACCGACAATTAAATAAATGTCCTACTTACATACTGCTTACTTAGTTACTAATTATGTTTGGTAAAAATATAAAATGAAACCATTATATAAAAATGAAACTAGTTTTTATTATCAAGAAATATTATAATTTATACGTAATCTACCTGAATCTACTAATGAACATAACACAATGTGTACTTGTACTGTACGAAACTACTGATCAGTTTTTTGATGTATTCTATTCTCAGGGGTGCTCGGCACCCACTGTTTATTTCTTATGGGTGCTCGAGCCCCGAGCACCCACGGAGTCGGCGCCCCTGAACTGAATCGTAGTTCAAACATTACCGCATCATCTGTTGTTCTCTTCTTGACTGACGGAACTCCACACTAACTGTAGCAGTTTTTTAGAAAAAGTGTCTTGACAGAAAGACAACAAAGTATAAGACCCTGAGTATGTTTCGTTTTTACCGACTTATTTACGAATCCCTAAAAAAAAACCATCTGGCAATTTTTTCAGATTCTGCTACGAATATAATTTAATTTTGCGAACATGTAGCTAGAGTGGAGATGTTATCGTTATGTGAATAGACAAAAAACTTTAGACAAAAAAAAACCAACTTCACTAAAAAAAACTGGGCAAGTGCGAGGCGCACTAAGGGTTCCGTAAAAACCTACCTATGTAAACAGTTTAATTCCTGAACGGAATTTCGAAGATTTTTCCAAATACCAATATTTTTTTCTTTTCAGACGGAACGACAAATTTACTGTTTTTAGATTTATTCTTACATCTGTATTACCTTGCTATATGCCAAATTTCAGGAGTCTGGGTCAACCTTCCTGTCAGATCGTCAGCTATCAGATCAGTTCGATAGTACCTTATAACTAAAGTGCATTTTATGACAATTCTAATAAACCCGTACACGATTTACATTGATTAATTACGGAGTTCCTGTGCCTACCTTCCGGTTCCATCATTATCATCAGATCAATTCGATGATACCATTTTCAACATAACTTTTCAGAACCTATTATTAATTTGTATTGTCATATTTGCTTTACTATCTTCATTGCGATATCTATGTGAGGGTGAAGTTTCGTTGGCCATTTCTGGTCTTCTTCATCAAATGTTACTTACTTTTTGACTGTAAATACTTAAGTTCTCAATGAAAATACCAAAATCACTATATAGTTGCCTATAATATTTGAGGAGTTCCCTCGACTTCTCATGGATACCATCATAAGACCTGGATTTTGAAAAAATGGGTTTAATTTGGAAGCATATTCTTTTAGGTGTAAAAAAATGCAAATCGGTCCATAAACGGCGGAGTTCTCAGGTAGCAAATATAAAAAAAAAACGGAATTGATAACCTTCTCTTCTTCTTGTAAGATCAGTTGTCGTAGGTAAAGTGCAGGCACAAGCTGACACTCCCAATCGTATCGCGACGAATCATAAGCTAAAACGGGTTCGAAGGTCACGATCATGTCTATGTCAATTATTATCAATTACGAACAATCAAATTAGGATCTCTGGATTCAGCATAATTATTGCCTATAGCATGTGTCTATATTGAATACATCAGTAGCATGTCCACCAATTAGCAAGATACCAAGAACCGATGTGCATTTGTGAAATTAATTATAATCTGGACATTGTCAAAGCAATAGTATTGAGTGAAACAACTTAGTTCAGAAAATAAAAAATAAAAGGTTTATTGAACTGAGATGCACGTCTTATACAATGGCAAGAAGAGAAGAAAAGAGGAAGTATATCGCTCTTCCATAACACAAATTACAATAAATATATAGACCTTTACGGTGTTGCTATGCTAATTACAACTAGTCAAATACTATTATTTATCAGATATTCTCATCTACCTTATTAATCTAGTTAGCTTACATAATATTAATGTTCAGTACAGAACAATAGAATTAAGGTAGAACTACACTGCGCACATGTGTGCCACACACGCCGATCTAGGCGCGTCGGTCTCCATACATTTTATATGGAAACTAGACTTGTAGAGCTACACTTGATCCAGTCACGCGACGTCGTTCTAGCTTTAGTCATATCTTTTGTAGCAGATTGTGTTTCCATCATTGATGATAAATGTCAAACACTAGAAAACTAAGCGACGCCACACACGAGCCACACGCAACAGCCAAGAACACCACCAGGAGAAGCTTGAAGCGGCCACAAAGGTAGCTGAAGCGCACGACAGCCACAAACACCGCCACGAGAAGCTAGAAGCAGCCACAAAGGTAGCTGAAGCGCACGACAGCCGCAAACGCCGCCACCAGCGACAAAAAACTAATCCAACAAATACCTCTGAAAATCTGTTATTTTGCGTGAACTTTAGGCCTTATACAATATAGGTACTCAATTAAAAACAAAAATATATAATTATAATATTTAATATAATATAATCATATAATAAAATTATCTCTATATTTATAGAAACCTTGCATATTTAATCGTGATTCTGAATGATGATTATTTTTCCCAAAATCCTTTTAAGCTTAAATAAAACTTATATTCTGGAACAAGTTTTGTGAAATATTCGTGTAAATGACGGAATTACCGAATGCCAACAGAGCCTTCAGACGTTATGTATCTTTTTACACGTTGCCTCTTTATCAAACAATGCGTTGGATGAAACAACAAGTGCATGAAAGGAGCATCCTCGAGCGGCGCGGCGGCGTTAAAAATATCGTACAGCGATTTTAAACGCCCGGTGCACCCTGGACAGCTAGCAATCGGTAACTCCGGTCGGTCTAGCTGACTAATCCTTTCACCACGATGCCTCAAACTCAAACAAGCTTCTAAACCATGCTCACGTTGACGATAGACAGGTCGGGAAGGGCCCTCTTTATTTCATGAAAATAATGTCATTACAAGTATGTCAAGAGTACTCCAAAAGCAATCGATACATATAAAACAGATGGGTATAGATAGATAATAATAATAATTGCCATTTATTCTCTCTTCACAAAGCCGACTTAAAGGTAACTTTGATAAGACAATGTCTCAGCTGTATTCCACCTTTGTGAGAGACTGGTGCCTGTTATAGGTTTTCGGAAAAAAACCTGTGTTACACTTCACCAGGCCCCTTCCACAGCTAGAATTAACTATTACAGAGTTACAGTTACAGAGTCGAGATTGAACAATAATGAAAAACTAGGAACTAAACTTTTTTTTAAATGTTTGGGATAATCATAACAAAACGCGCTCTTGGGTGAAGCGGGAGATAGTGTCAGACTTTTACTGACTAAAAACCCACTCCTGTTCCTTCGTTGCCTTCGTCCCAGGACCCCGGGTTTCGTTTTCACACTACCCATGGCCCCAGTAGGCTTCGACCCTGCTGGGCCCCTACGATTTGCTGACATCTCCTTGAGGCGCGCGTGGAACAGTACGCGCCGTCGACGACTTGGGCTCGGTCCGGACAGTTACCAGACGGTCGGACGGCGAGCCACCCATTGCTCGCCGTCCGCAAGCCCGCGCCTACGGTGGCCGGAAACCGGGATCGGAATCCCGGCGGCGGTTGAGGCGTGAGGAACGTTGCCCCACGCGATCGGTCGCCTCCTTTGCTAGCATTACTGCTTCGCAGAAGGAGGCGACCGCCTGCCACTCCTCCTCGCTCCGGACCTTGGTCTGTACCAAGGCGCGAGAGATTGCCGCCGCCGATCGCCCCTACTGCCGACACGGCGTTGCTCTGCCCAAGCGGGAAAAACTAGGTAAGAGTTAAACATTGCAATGAATTAGAATTGCATGATTATTTTCTTTTTAACCCAAAGGTTGACTGGTAGAGAATGCCTTGTTGCATTAAGTCCGCCTATGTACCACTACTGTACATGAAGTTTAAATAAATAAATAAATAAATGACTTGATTCCGCCTTCTCCTTTCTACCATCGGACAACCCGCCGTACGTCGAGTATCCACCCTTACGTTGTTGAAACTTAACGGTCCGGGCTAAGCATTTCGCTTCGTCGTTTATACCGCGTACATCGTGGGACTGGAACAATTTGCCTGCTGCGGTCTTTCCGCCTAACTATAATTTAGGTGTCTTCAAGGCTAGAGTGAATAGGCTCTTAATAAACTAGTGCGCCTCACCATCAATGATTGCATCACTGCTTACCATCAGGTGGGATCGCGGGTTAAGTACTGGTTTATATCAATAAAAAAAAAACAATAAGTAAGCTTAATACAAAAATAGAAAAGTAATAATAAAGAATTTAAAAAAAAAGAAAACCTACCCATAATTTTGCAAAAGTTATGTGAAGTTGTGTGTGTGTTTTGTTTGTGTTTTGTGTTGTGTAGTCATGTTGTTAGTATTGGAGTGAGAGTAGCGGAGTTTTTTAAGGAGATGATCAGTTATGGAGTTGGTCAAAAATTAGGGTTACTTCAGAACAGTCAAAAGATTTTCGGTTTTTTGAAAGTCTAGAGTTTTTAAGTATTTTTTAATTTCTTTAATACAACTTGATCGTTTTTTTGGATACGGGCTTAGGAATTTATTCAAATTATTGCAAAGATAATGGCCGACGAAGCAACAGAATCTTTTAGGGAGTTTGGACTTGAATTGAGTATTGGGACAAACCCTACCCTTTCCCCCTTCCCTTACAAGGCATATTCAAAAAAATCCTTAACAATTTCAATGTATAAATATGTAATGTACCTACTATTTAAATCTACAAATGTACGAAATATTATTTTTTATTGTTTATAGGTTGGACGGAATCATTTGGATTTAATCACTACATAACATTTTACTATACTCATTATCTAAGGTCGTTGATATTAACCTATAGATACGCATCCGAGCGCACATCGGCACTCGCACGATAGTCCGCGCTTTTGCAAATCTAAACTATTTTTGTGGTTTTACGTAAGAACTATCAAGACTCTCACTCAAGCCCTCGTAAAAAATAATAAGACATGATCGGTACCCCTCCCCCCTAAATCGTCTTACGTAATAAATGAATGGCCCGTATTTGGGTATTGAAGCTAAATTCTAATAGCTAAGACTGACTATACTTGTTGTACCTAACTGTTGAGCCGAGTGCTGAGAATTAGTGACGAAACTGTCGATCCATATAGATTGCCACTCAACTGTCCAACACGCGCGAGCGTCAATCGCCTCACCTGTTCGCGATGTCACTGTCACTTTTTCCTTTTTACAATCGCGTGAGAACCTTTCAACAAAAAGGATTGCTACTCAAAACGTTTACGAAAAGCACAAAATATCCCGAATTAAATAAAGTTAAAATTAAATTGTTCAAATAAATAATGACGGGTGAAAATAAAGCATAAAGTAGGGAAGTACAAATAAAACGTGCTTATTTTTTTATGTCGAGTTTCACAAAGCAAGAGAAGAGACTATTAAGAAATTATCATACTTTCCGTAAGATAATTTCTGCTTACCATCAGATGGGATAGCAGTCAAGCAGGAGTGTATATCAATCAATTAAAAAAAAAGCAATTATTTTACCCTTTAAAATGACACCATAAATATTTAGCTTTCTATTTAAAACAAACTAGGCAAGTGCGAGTCGGACTCGCGCACTGAGGGTTCCGTACAAACTTACTTATGAAAATAGTACAATGAATTCAAAATACAAAATATTTTAATTACACATAGGCTCGCCGTCCGATCGTCCGGTAACCATACGGACCGAGCCTAAGTCGTCGACGGCGCGTATTGTTCCACGCGCGCCTCAGGGAGATGTCAGCAAATCGTAGGGGCCCAGCAGGGTCGAAGCCTACTGGGGCCATGGGTAGTGTGAAAGCGAAACCCGGGGCCCTGGGACGAAGGCAAAGAAGGAACAGGAGTGGGTTTTTAGTCAGTAAAAGTCTGACACTATCTCTCGCTCCGCCCAAGAGCGAGATTTGTCATAAGATGATTTTCCCACCTAAAAAAACACCTTAAAAAAAAAAAAAAAAAAAAATGGGAACTTATAAAAAGTCAGAAGCTAGTGCACGGTTCCAATTGGTCGTTTCCTATGGAGAAGAACCGGCAAGAAACTATGTGATTACTCTTTAAAAAATAATGGTTTTACTAACAACTCCATGTTTACTGTTTTAAATATAAAAATGGTTTTTCTAACAACTCCAAGTTTACTGATTTTAATAATACCATATTAATAGATATGCAAGTATAGTGTAGACCAGTCAATATTGTACTCAAAAGCACTATAAAAATAGTTATAATAAAAAAGTGAGTCGTAATAGAAAATAATCTACAGCGTTCTCACATTCACATTATAAAAAAAGGAAATATATATAAAAAACCAAGAAAAAATAAACAATTTTAACAATTAATAAATGAGATAATAACAAAAATAAATCACTAATGAATTTAGGGTGATTGAGGTCTAAATAATATAAAAGATATTGCAAAAGCAATGTGTTAGAAAAAAAAACTTATTAGAAAAAAAAATAACCGACTTCACAAAAACCACTAAAAGGATCAAATAATTTTGGAAGTCGGTGTTTCTCGATATTGTTTGTTTCTTATTTAACACCGGCTTCCGAAATTATTTGATCCTTTTAGGGGCTTTTTAGTGAAGTCGGTAATTTCTTTTTAAGTTTTTTATTTTATGTTTTTTAGTTGCGGTACACTTATAACCATAGTGTCAATTTCTCATGACAATTCGAATTAATGACCTAACGGAAAGCATATCATCTAAGAGAAAAAAAATTTTGCAAATCGGTCCATAAACGACTGAGTTCTGAGGTAAAACACATAAAAAACAAACAACCGGATTGATAACCTCCTCCCTTTTTTAAAGTCGGTTAAATTAATGTATATATTAAAACAAAGACGGAGCAGTTAATAGACACATTTACACAATATTAATGAGTTACCAAGGGCCACATGAGCAGAAGCAGTCATTGTCAAACAAGCATGCCTTCGACATAGCAAACGCCATGGACATTGTAATAGGCTTCGGTAGCTTGGACCTACAAATTACATTTTTAAATATTTTTTAAACTATTAAAAAAAAAACATTTAAAAATATAAAAAATAGTGTCCCACCGGTATCGGGAACAGGGTCCAAGCTACCGGCGGTTAGGGCTCCAGAGAAAGGAACCTCCTAACAATACGAGCCGTGTCCAGGAGTACCGCTTTCTGGATCAAGCCCTTGATCCAGCCGCCTAACGCGAGCCTCCTAAGGTGTTGGTCGAGGCTCTTGGCTATTAAGCCATTGGCTGACACGACTATCGGTACAATGATCGCCGAGTCTACATCCCACATGTCGACAACCTCGCGAGCCAAATCTATCATAATCTATAATCTATATATCAGGCTTATTGGCTACAATAGTCCTGTCAGTGATGATGGACCGATCCCAGTACAGCGTGATATCGCCATTATCGAGAACTGGGTCGGGCACATACTTGTAGTATGGCACCTCCGATTCCACAAGAGAGTACTTCAGAGCAAGTTGCTGATGGATAATCCTGGCTACAAGGTTATGTCTATGCAAGTATTCACCGTTAGCTAGACGAGAACAACCAGAGATAGTGTGGCGGATTGATTCACCCGGTCGGTGACATGATGCCCGACAAATGTCAACCGTGCCATCCTTTACAATAAATCTCCGGTAGTTATTCGTCATGATAACTTATTATTATTATCTCTATTTATTTTTTATGCATATTTTGTACATTTTTAAATATTTCTTAAAACATATATAAAAAAAAAACATTTAAAAATATAAAAAATAGTAGTCCGCCGGTGTCGGGACAGGGTCCAAGCTACCGGTGGTTAGGGCTCCAGAGACAGGAACTTCCTCACAATGCGAGCCGTATCGAGGAGTACTGCCTTCTGTATCAGGCCCTTGATCCAACCGCGGAACGACAGATTCGACAGGTGGTCGTCTAGACTTTTGGCCATCAGGCCATTGGCGGTAACAACAATCGGCACAATGATAGCCGAGTCCACATTCCACATGTCGACAACCTCGTGTGCTAAGTCGAGATATTTGATTTGTTTATCTTTCTCAGCTTTCACGAGATTCTCGTCATGCGGGATGGTGACATCGACTATCATTGCGCGGCGCGCTAATCGGTCTATCACGACTATATCCGGCTTATTGGCTACAATAGTCCGGTCAGTAATGATAGACCGATCCCAATACAACGTGACATGATCATTTTCGAGAACTGGGTCGGGCACATACCTGTAATACGGTACCTCTGAATACACTAGGTTGTATTTCAAAGCAAGTTGCTGGTGAATAATCCTGGCTACTTGGTTATGCCTGTGCAAGTACTCGCCGTTAGCCAAACGTTATTATTATTATTTTACCCATTTTACGGCCATACCCCTACTAGTTAATCGAGAGACTACTACCTATCGGTTATCAGAAAGACAAAGCGTGTATATATTATGAATGTCTGACGCGCTCGAGTATTTCCATGTGACTGTTTTTTTACATTTTTGAAAATTTTACACTCTCTTCTCCTCACTAAAATGGAAAAGTTGACATAGACTTTTTTTCGTTTTAGAACTTAATCTTCACAATCCAATAGGTCCCCATGACGCTAATAACTGCAAATTTAGCATGCGGGCCACCCTTACTATTAATGTAGGTTTTAAACTTTTTCTCGCTAAGTTCAGTAACTAACTTTAGCAGCTTATAATCTATATTATATAAATCTAATTCCCGAAAAAAGGTTATGTATCGAAAAATTTTCCAAATCTCAAAAAAAGTTTTTTTTTGGGACGTTGTTATGATCGTATCTTGTCCTATAATTTTAACTTAACTAAATTAAAAAAAATTGTATTTCTATAACAGTTTTGTCTCTTCTTCGTTATTTAACACCGACTTCCGAAATTAAAGCTATTTTGCGCTTTTTAGTGTTTTTTTCTTACATTGAAATCG
Organism: Mythimna pallens; assembly: GCA_961205895.1. Classification (NCBI taxonomy): domain Eukaryota; kingdom Metazoa; phylum Arthropoda; class Insecta; order Lepidoptera; family Noctuidae; genus Mythimna; species Mythimna pallens. The sequence continues at coordinate 30,842,883 of OY540824.1, forward strand.
GTTGTATGATTATTTTTATTTTTTTTTACACTTGTTGTTGTGGTACCATAACTAAAAAGTACCCATCAGCCAAACTTAAATAGTTTGCAAGTTCTATAGTAAGGTACCTATAGAATTTAATCATTAAAACATTGCATCCTTCCGGCTTCATCATCAGATCAATCCGATATATCTCCCCCTCTTCTTTCAGTCAGTCATCGTCTACACGTATTTAACAATGCAATTTTACTTGTTATGACAGTTCTGTGGTTTTCCTATGAGGAGTTCTGTTCCGTATCTTCGAAGTTCATCATCAAATCATAACAATATTTGAGGAACCAACTTTCGATTGAAATGATCATGATGTTGATGATGACATTTGAGTGCTAGTTGCAAAAGAAACGGGGTAAGTGTTTCCGAGTACTTAACAAATGCTTTTCTCATGATCAGGCACAGTTCCACAATGCTGACGAATTTATTATTGTTCTCAGCTTGCAGAAACGCCCCTATACCCAGACATTGATCTAGGTTTTCGACTTCACTTCAAATTGTTACAGACCCGTTGTTCGACTGACAAAGTAGCAATCGTCATATTCGCCACAGTTAGTAAGGATCATAGACATTAAATATATGCAAGGAGCGATTGGCTTCGAGGCACAGCCTGCGGACTTGCATTCATTCGCCACGGATTGGATCCCGACATATGAAATATATTTTCTTTTTGCTGAAGGATTGTATTTTCCTTGTTTTATTTGATGAGGAGTTATTGTTTATTTACACGTCAAATCTAAGAAATACCGTTAAACTGTTCTGAAAGATTGAAGAAAAGGGATAGGGTCAAAGAAATCGATTACTTTAAATTCCGATTCTTAAGAGATTTTTTTTTTTTTACTTTATTCGAATTTTGCTTACATTATTCATTACAAAAATTCTGCCAAACTGTAAAACACTTGTCGGCAGTTGTTCTCGTTTCACATTTTTCCATTTTTTTTTTAAAGACTTGGCAATAAATGTATGCTAAGCTAACAACATGATAAAACTTACTAATACACCCACGAAATCAAACAAACTATCCCACATTCTACATCCATAGACTATTTTCACTGTTCATACACAATCCTGTTAATCTACGGACACAGTGACAGATAATGTTTTTTTAGTATTTTTTTAAGATGGTATTTCAATTTAGCAGATGATAACAAGTTTGGGGGTAGCTCATTCATAAACATCGGTGTAACATATTTCCTCGTGCGTTTACCAAAATAGTTACTTACTTTAGGAACAGCAAGTATCTTTTGTTTAGATAGACGAGTTGGGTACATACGCCTACGTTCCTCTTTGTATTCTTCAGTATTAAATTGTTCAGACAATATGGTTAACTTTATTTTTTTATGAATCGGAAGCGTTTTACAAATTTTAAACAGTTTATCATAGTTTTTATTTAAGCTTTTTTTAGTTTTTTTGTCCACAAGTAGTTTTAGTAATCTAATCTGCAAAATTTTAATTTTATTTAAGTGTGTAGGGAACGCAAGACCATATCCACCCAAACCGTAATCAATAACCGAGTCCGCCAGTGCATAATACAGCGTATACATCACTTTTCTGCTGACAACATATTTTAGATTTTTTAATTTACCCATTATAGAGCGTAACTTATTACACACATTGTTAACATGCAGATTCCATGTGAATGTGTTATCTATGACTAATCCTAGATACTTGTACGAGGTAACTGTTTCTAAGCACATGCATTGACAGTGTTGCTTGTTGTTATGAAGATATTCGTACGTACCTATGACCTTTCACTTCTATTAACAGATTGTATTTATTTTTATGATATGGCGAGCTAGAGATATTGATTTCATTTCTTTGTATTTACTAATCGATTACAGTTTTACAGATTTATATGTTACTGTAAAAGCCCGTTATTGGTAAATCTTAGATTTTACTAGTAAATCTTAGGATATAGCAACATGTGTAGGTAAATGTCAGAATTATATCAGAGAGGTATTTTTTCGAGTTTTTTAGTTCCATCCTAACCTAATCAACATTGTAAATTGTTTGATCTTGAGTATCGCAGTCTAAACAGAGGTGACTCACGAGCGACTTTATCTACAAAGATTTATTTAAAATAACAATAACTTACTTAATTTAAATTTTAATTATGCATTTTTGTTGACAGTTGGATGTCAGCTGAAAATTAAATACTAAAAGACGCTTGGAATGAAAACGGCTCGTTGTTACTAAGTTCGATTATTCAGACATTTTTAACAATTATTCGTATACAAAGATAGCTTTTGAGAACAAAAGCTCTCTGTTGTACATTTCGGTTATTTTGCTTTGTTTCAGAGATTTTATTTAAATTTATTAATTAAAAATTGTATATCTTATCTGATAAAATAAAAATAGCTTAATAATTCCATGGTTTTACGGAAAAGATAATTGAAATTGTGTGAGTACTTGTTAGATTTGATGGCCTTTAGTACTTGGTTTGTGTACTAACCTTTGTTCGTCTTTTATTCGGTCTGTCTGAAACCCTGAGCATTACATTGGCGCCTACGGGTTAACTGAATGAATTGGTAGTATATATTTAATGTCTTTGCATAACGGTCATTGTTACTGTTTTTTTTTTATTTTGTTAATTATTAGTAATACACCATGACAATAGTAATGTTAGAAAGCATACAAGTTTTCTTATTGCGAGAAAATTTAAATGAAACAATAATAATATTTGTATTTTATAGGAATATTTCAGTTTTACGTCTGTTTATTGAAATTTAATTCTTGTGTCTAGCCCTGGATTTTAATAAATAATAATAATAAATCGTTTATTTGGACCAACAAAATTTTACATATTCTAAACCCACCAAACTGCGTAACAGTTTGTCGGCGGGATTAGCGCTTGTTTGTAACAATTGGTTTAGATTCAATACAGTTAAATTACATAACATTTAAAAATACATAAATAAGTTAGTGGGTATTTTCACATCTTTCGGCCATAGTCTTAAGGAGAACCGCCTTTAATTTATTTTTCAATGTTCGTTTACACATTCTGTTATTGCTTCTTAACCAGTCATAATCATTGAAAATTGTAGGCATCAAATACTTGTTGGTTCTTTTACCATTTAAAAAAAAAAAAAAAAAACCATAGTAATTTTTTACTGGTAGTCGCACGAGTTTACGTTCTCTAACGCTTCTAGTATTATATTTATTTTGCACCCGTATTTTAAATTGTTCATTATAGTACTGCTCTAGGACCAACAAGTACTGGATCTTTTCATGTACTGGAAGCAGCTTACATGTAACAAAGAGTTTTTCATAATTTTCTTTACTAGCAATTTTTGTGTGTGGGTTGACAAGATATTTCATAAAACGAATTTGCAGTGATTTTATACTGTTAAGATAGGGTTTAAATGTACGGCCGTAAGTGTTTAATCCATAGGATAGCAGCGACTCGGCGAGAGCAAAATAAATTGCTCGCAGCGTTTTCCTGCTCAACGGTGCCTTTAGTATATAAAACTTGCTTAACACTGCCCTAAGCTTTGTACACACTGCATCAACCTGTGTTTTCCAATTCATGTTGGAGTCCACCCACAGACCCAGGTACTTAAATTTACTCACGTAATCCAGCTTTTGACAATCGCAATTGACATTTTTAACGTGCATGCACTCATATGTGTGACCCACGATACCTATATCTTCACTCTTTACATTTTTTGCCACCAAGTTGTGCGGTGAGCGAATATGCATTACTTTCGTCTTATTTAGGTTAAGTATTATACCATTGTCATGCGCCCACCTAGTAATATTATCGAAGTCTCCCTGCAGCACAGCCCTGGCCTCCTGTATATTCTTAGAGGAATACATAAGGCACATGTCGTCTGCATACATGTACACCCGACATTTTTCCACCACATTACTGACGCTATTGACATGCATCACATAGCCAACGGGACCAAAGACTGAACCAGTAGGAACACCTAGCTGCACCGCCGCTTCCTTACCAGCAACACCGGAAACACAGGTCTGTAAGGTTCTGCCACTTAGGTAACTACGGAACCACCTATTTGTGGGACCCCTGACCCCACACTCATCCATTGCCTGCAAAAGCACCTCATGATCCAGGGTATCGAAGGCTTTTTTATAGTCAATGAATACCGCCAGGACCTGGTGGCCGCTGTCGAGACTACTATTCAGATCTTCGGAGAACTGTGACAGTGCTGTCATGGTACTTCGACCCTGTCTGAAACCATACTGAACATCCGCTAATATACTATTTTTCTCCAAGAATTCGCTAACCTGGCCGACTACTATCCTCTCAACTATTTTGTTAATAACTGATAAGATAGCAATCGGCCTGTAGTTAGCGTAGACTGAGTGAGCTCCCTGCTTATAAATGGGCCTTATTAGTGCTTTTTTAAGTTGACTAGGATATTCCCCCTTTGATAAACACAGGTTAATAAAGTGCGACAAGACTGGCGAGATCTTATTTTTAATTGTTTTTAAATCGCGAGCTCGAATGCCGTCACTGCCTGGCGCCTTATCACTGCTCAGCTGATCGATAACTTTACACACTGCATCACCGGTCACCGGCCTAAAGCGAAACGGTACATCACTTACCCTAACATACTTAGATCTGTCTAATAATTTAACATTACAATTATGCTCAATAGCAATAATTTCGTTAGTGAAGGTATCTGCAAAATGGCTACATATGTTATACATGGAATCTGTATCTCCAAAATATCTTTTAATAATATCATCTACATTTGCTTTTTTCCTACCTGTCCAACTATTAATTTTTTCCCAGTTTTTTTTTTGGGTCTCCGTTACATTTCTTAATTTCATCCTGCCTGAACCTATTTCTTGCTTTAAATATGAATTTGTTTACCTATTTCTTGCTTTAAATATGAATTTGTGTAATCTAATCTTTTCGTGTTATTGTTAGGCGCTTCTTTCCAATCTCTGTATAGTCTATCCCTACGCATCAACATTTCATTTAAGGCTCGGTCCATCCACGGTTGTGTCACACGTTTTTTAATGGAATGCATAAAGATGAGCATGAGTTTGAATTGGCTTGACGAGGGATATTGGATTGTAAAACTGTGGCGACTATGTGTGTAAGGGAAATTTTAGTTTGCGAGCTGTCAGCCGAGTCATCCATGTCTTTTAAGGTTCCTAACCTAAATCTTGTTTTGATGATCCGGGTAATGAAATAATTATTTGTGAAAATTAAACATTGTTGTTTTCATTGTCAAGAAATGAAGACAAGTCTGAACTGTAGAGCTACTGGACATCATCTTAGGGATTGCACTGTCCTTACATTATATCTAAAAATATTGCAAGAACAACAATTTTTTTAAAAGAGTAACCATCGAGTTTCTTGCCGGTTCTTCTCCATAGGAAACCACCAATTTGGAACCGTGCTCTAGTTTGTGACGTTTTATAAGTGCCCATGTAGGCCTATGTGAAATAAAAAACTTTTGCACATTGCCAAAACGAAGACTTTTTTGTTACCGTTGTGGTCGGGCGAATGAACCGTAAATGTAGCTTCTGCAACGCCACCAACAAGTGAAACGACTATTCGGAGTCGATGGCGACCAATCGGACCCCGAAAAACTAGGTCGCCCTACACCGGATGACTGGCAGCAAAGGTTACAGTCTCAATTTTTTTTTTAAACATGAATGATCTGCAATATCAGTAAGTTTCCTCAGGACAATTGTTATTATACTGAAATCAAAATTTTAAATCATCCATTTGTAGGTCTATTGCATTCAGAAGCCACTACCTCAGTGATTTCGTGGAGATTTACCATGAAAATTTTTAATCTAGGGATTACAGGACATAAAGAGGAGAAGGAAATTATTTCAACAGCAACAACACTTGCACTTACCATACAATTGATTCCATTGTTCACTTACCAATTGAGTTTACGGGAAGATATCATATATATCATGGAAAGTTTAAAACATGATATTATTCTAGGTATGAATAGGAGCTGGGAAATTGATATCTGACATTACAGAAATGAACGTTCCACTGCCAGTATTTTAAGGGATAAACTTACCTTAGAGCAGAAAGAGCACCTGAACAAATTGTTAAAGGAAATGGCAGAAGAAATTGGTAAAGGTTTAGGTAGAACATCGTTGATCATGCGAAGGGTTGATACCGGAAACAGCTTGCCCATTTAACAAAGACTAGGTAAGTGCGAAGATTTTTCCGAATCGTGAAGTTTTTTTTGTGATGTAACAAGAAATTTACTGTTTTCAGATTTATCCCTATACCTGTGCTATAAGACCTTGCTTTATGCCAAATTTTAGGATTCTGGGTCAACGGGAAGTACCCTAAGAGTTTTGATTTTCTAGAGAGTGTCGAAATATACGTTTTTTTTGCGACATAAACGGCCGTATCTTTTTTTTTTGCGTAAACTTAAGTTTAATTTTATCACAGCTTCAAGGGACCGCAGACTTGAGTATGTGGTTTTAATTTCAACTCGATACCTCCACACGTTTCCGATATTAAGGGTCTTGACAGACAGACAGACATACAACAAAGTGATCCAATAAGGGTTCAGTTTTTTCCTTTTGAGGTACCCCTAAAACAGTAAATAAACACTCTTTGAAAATCACGCAAACACTCCGTTTCCGAGGCTATTAATAATACAAAGCTAGGAGTAGGTATATAATCGTATTTCGATAGCAATCAATCCGTCTGTATCTATAACTCTAAAATATATCGGTAACTCAATTTTGAGTTAGCCAGTGCACAAATCAGCCAAAACAAAGAAATATATTTTGGCTGAATTGTGCACTGGTGAATTGGTACACTTGTAAACAGTAGTGTATAATAGTAAAAAAGTCGAAAACTAGGAATTAATTCGATTAGAAGATAGCAGTTAGAAAAAGACAAACTTACCTCAACTTTGAGGGCCGGTGAAGACACGTTTTCACCATATTGATCGCGGACGAGTATAGGCAGCGTGATTCTGGCGGCAGGGCGCACAGGCTGCGCCGGCGCCTTCAGCTCACACTTGGAGGGCTCCACGCGCGACGTAGGCGCTAACCAACGCGCCAGACGGCCCCCGGCAGTGCTCTCTGCGCCCGCCACGAAGTCAGTCAAGAACTGGCGCTCCGTCGAAACACACCTGTTAAAAAATAATTTAACTTAGACAAAACCATACTCCAACAAGGCTATTTATAACTTAACACCTTAAACTTAATGCACGTAGCCTAAGAATTAAGGGCCCCAATCGTGTATAGAAAAGCTATTAAGATTTAGTAGAAGTTGTAAATATTTTAACTGCGTTGTATTTCATATTTGTTTTGTTATAATTATCTAATCGTTTTTTCTAAAGATTTACGAAAAAATATTGCCAGAAGCGCAATAATTACCCTCAACCCATACATACAAGGTTTGAGGGAGCCGTTTAAACCTCTGTAAATGCTTTGTACGTTCAATGATCTAGCTGGAATTTAGGACAGGCGATTTGATTATGCTTTTACGAAATCTGAATATTAGATATAGCGTATACCTACTTACGTCAATTTACCGAGACATAGAAAACCTGTAGTAAGGATTCTGGGACCGCTGAGATAAGAAATCAACAAAAGACTTATCTCGCTCTAGCATGGAGCGAAAGGGAGAGTCAGACTTTTGCTGACTAAAACCCACCAATGTGGGTCCTGGCAACATAAGGACATTACTGGTGGGAAAGGTAACTCTTCCAAACGTTCCCGTAACCCTAGCGGGCATCGGTTCTACTAGACCCCTACGGTTTTGCTGCCATCTCTTTGAGGTGCGCTTGGAACACTACGCTCCGTCGACGACTCGGGCAAGGTCCTTACCGGACGACCGGGCGGTGAGCTGCTCATGGCTCGTCGTCAGCAAGCCATACATCGCATACGGTGGCCAAAAATTGCCCTGTGATTCCGGCTAGGGCGTGAGGATGTCTGTTCTCTCATGATTGCAGCTATCTCCTTCGTTCGCATTACTGCTTCGCAAGAGGTGATCGCTTACAATTTCCATTCCCTCTTGCTCCAGACTTTGACCTGAACCAGGACCGGACGCGACAGGTCGCCGCCGCGATATACCGCCCAAGTGGGGCAAATTTCCACCGTGTCTTACGGGTGATCCGAACTATGGTGATACCCAGGCGTTTCTTCCGCCTAAATCTGAAACAGGAACCTCCCGAACTAGCCAAATCTAGTGGGGTGACCTGCGTCAGGCGAAAGGTGAGGATGCCGTGGCGCCTCCGTAGCCACTCATCAAAGAGGGGACTCATCACCGCTGCGTTTCTGGCATGCCAATTGTAGGACTCCTTTGACTTGCAATAAATTTACAAATGTTTGAATCTATTTTACCATTTAATTCTTTCAAATTCTTATACTAGTAGTTTTCAATTCACGGTTAGGGCCCGCAATTCTTACGCACATACATACCGAATGCCAATTACTTAATCTTTGAAACCCCGTTGTTATCACTGGACATAATTTTAATGAAATAATTAGAAATGCCAATAATTTCCAACCAGTTCTCCAGTTCAGAAAACAAACTAACTGAAATATCAACAAGTTAGGTAATAAATACAAAACAGGTTTCGAATTCCGGCGTAAAATCGATTACATAAAATTTTTGGGAGTCCTGGCCTGGAGGTCTGAAACACCCTCACGCCATTTGTAATTTCCATTTAGACTTTAGTGGCAACGCAGCGCAGAATTGTAACTTATAAGTACTGTTTGAAGTAAAGTTATCTTTGTTACAGGAAAAGATCACGTCGATCCACTTCACAGGCAACAAAATATAAAAGGAGAAACTGACTGACTGATCAGCGCACATCCGAAAGTACTGGGTCTAGGAATGCGAAATTTTGCAACAGACTTCCTTTTATGACGTAGGCGAGCACTAAGAAGGGGTTTTAGAAATTTTTGCAACAGGCTTCCTTCTATAATTTAGGCGAGCACTAAGAAGGGGTTTTAGAAAATTTAACTTTTAAGGTGGTGAAAAGGGGGAAACTCATTTGTATGAATTTTTTTTTTCTTGTGGAGGTTAAAGCTAGAACTACATTAGACCGACGCACACGTGTAACACGCCAGATTTGTACGTAGAACGACGTCGCGCGGCGTCGCGTGGAACAAGTAGCTCTACAAGTCTAGTTTCCATATAAAATATATGAAGACCGACACGCCCGGATCGGAGTGATTGGCACACGTGTGCGCAGTGTTGTTCTAGCTTGAGACAGGTTTAAGGCGTATAGTCCCTTGAACATCTGGGCGGAGTTAATTGCACACAAACTCGTACTGTCACCTGCGCTTTTTTTTTGGCGAAAGTATTAGTCATACCAAAAAAAAACCTAATAATATGTTGATGTTATAATATATGAATCTATAAAATATATGTCGGCGCAAGGATGCCGATCATCATTGAAGCTCTGTCCAGGGACTCTGTTTTGTGGGCGATGGCTGGGTATCGAGCAATAAACAAACTATTCCAGATCACACAACTGATTTATTATGATTTACAAAAAGTACTTTGTGATTATGTTGCAAGCTTTAGGTATTCACTTCACACAACGAGCCGTGAAACAGTCTCCGAGACTCGATGTTGTTCGCACAGCTGCCGACAGAGGAAAGAGCACCGCACCTCTGCGGTCCGCACTTTTATCTGCTCGGTTCGTGCAAACGTCAGCGCGGATTCTGTCAAAGTGACATGTGTCACTTTTCACTTAGCTCGTTCATTCGTTCTCAAGCTTCCGTACTATTGACTTCTCCGACATAATAATATATATGTTTATCAAATCTATTAACGCAGCCGTTACCAAGAAGTAGGCTTCAGAAAGTCACTGTTTATGGCCCTAAATGGGAGCAAGGGCCTTAAAGGGTGTTAAAGTTTTTTATGAAAATATTGTCGTGAACAAAGTCGCTGGCTAAGTGCTAGTTGTTCATAATTTCTACAGCAAACAAGGGTTGGTATACATTTGTAAGAAAAAGCGTCTTGCCAGCTAGCATTTAATACAATTGTGACCTGTTAGCTCAGTTTAATAAAAGAAAATCATTATTTTATTTTCAAAGAAGCTGCATTACAATTAATCGGAAGCAAGATGCGCTTCACTTCGAAGAGTGAGACGTTGAAGCTAATTAATTGCTGTCAATAGATGCAGCAGAAATGATTTTCAGAAAAGATTAATTGGATTAGAAGAGCCGATATCACGGTAAAAACGAAGAAATAAATTATTTAGCACGGCTAACAACAATATTGTTTAGTTAATTAAAATTTACTTAACTGGTTTTTAGACAAAATTGCACAAAGATGGCTCGTAGATGTGAACAATAAAAAATATTATTATCTTAAAACTACTTTCAATGTGCTACAGTTTACGATGGTATTTGAATTTTGGGAGTTATTTATAGCGTAGTCAAACCACAGGAGCGCAATCAAAAGCTAATGTGGTATTAATTAAAGCGTTTTATACAAAATACTAAAATTAGGAAGCAACTATTACTAAAATAGTTATACTTGTCAACATCGTTGAAAAATAGATTTAAAACTAAACTACAGGTAAAACAGGTATACATTTTGAATATTTTTTAGTCTATAGTGTACAAAATTAAATCCTTTTCATAAACGCTCTCAATCCAGATCTGTTTCATATCACGAGTGGATTACAGATTTTCAGGATCAGTGTCCAAACGATATTTAGCCTGAAGGTTTCGTGAAGCGGGAGAGAAAAAGGGGAAGTTTCATGTGAAAACTAGCGTGACGAAAATCGGAGAATTATTTTGTTATCGTTTTTATTTATTTTTTATTTGTTTTTGTGATTAATTTTGGCTGTTCATATCCATTTTACAGTTTAAGGGTTGCGGTTTTTTTTGCAGTTTTTTAATACTATTTAAAAAGTGTATTAAGTTAAGTAATTTTATTTCTAAAGCTTCAATGTAAATGGAATACCTAACGACTTCGTTTTACCAAGACTAATTTTTGCGTAACTTTTCAACTGACCTTCTTTAAACTCACACGTCGATACATCCTGAATATCTGGAGGAAAGTGACATGGAATATTTGTTACTTTGATAGTGGGGTTCCTAGCAACCCATACGAAAATTTTGCAAAAATTACGACTGTAAAAATGTTTTTTTACTTACGTAAAAAAATACAACCGTCTTTACACACAATGATTATAAGTAATAATAGAACATTTGTCACTCATTTTATAGGCAGGTCGGTTAACATTGATAAATATAGACCAAAATCTATTTATTTTACACATTGCCGGTGGACCAGCAGGCTATACAATCCTTAGGAATTGTATACATTAACCTAGGTAAAGTATATAATAGACAATAATATCACTAAATAGTATAAAACAAAGTCGCTTCCCGTAGGCTGTTCCTATGTATGCTTAGATCTTTAAAACTGCGCAACGGATTTTTTAATAGACAGTGTGATTCTAGAGGACGGTTTATATGTAACACATGCATAATATAGTAGAGAAACACTGGTAATTTTAGAGGTTTCTAATGTGATGGCGTAAATAAACACATTTTTTTGCGCTTACTTTGCAAACGCTAGCTGATCATTGTTTTGATCTATCTCATAGGGTTAGATAGATCAAAACAATGTACCACAGTGTACACCTTAAAAAGGTCTACAAAAAAGTCCACGATGTTATATATCTATCTCTTAGAGATAACCCACAATAACTATTTTTTATCCTTTACTTTTTACGAGAAATAATGGTTATTTACGAAGCGATTTTAAGCATGTACAGCATTAATCTTTATCCAATTTAGTACCTTAAATACATTGTGCATTTAATATAAATCAATATGGCCCATTACAGCATGTTACACACACAAGATATTACAGATTTAAAATGCAGGGACATAGCGGTTGCGGTGGTATCAGTATTGCACCCGTGCGAAGCCGGGGTGGGTCACTAGTTCAAAATATTTCATACATTTCCTTGTACACCCCAGGTATTCTAACATTGGGTATTGTACTGGATACCTGAAACACCACTAATTTTTAATTTGTAGAAAAACACTGCGCTTTGTATTTACTAGTAGCAATTGTTATGAATGATTGATTCAATTACGAATTTACCAATTATGACAAATTTTCGCGAACAATTTTGGAATTTCGTTTTTTTTACTTTTGACTACACAAATATGATCAGTATCAGATACGGATAGAGTCTCAATTTTATGTAATAATTAAAAAATAGGGGTGTATAGATTGCAGGTAAATTATTATAATAATATATACGCGTCTTTAATTTCTTTTATTAAAATTGAATGAAAATTTTCTCCATTGGGATCGACTAATTAAAACCATGAACCTTGTGGCATTTCATGGGTCATATAGATCATGTAGGTTTTATTTTTATTTTACTTGCTTTTACTGTCCCACTCCTGGACACCCCAAGTCCTTCCAAACATAATTCTCTATAGAAATACAAAATAAGAAATATTTTGAACAAGATTGACTAAACAAGAAAAAGATTACGGGCATCTAAATCGCATCAAACGCAAGGTGCTTAGAGCCCAGTTTTGAGGTGTCTTTTGTTTAGTAACGCATTCATCAGATAATTACGCACTGGAGTCCGAGGAGTGCACGGGTTATGTTGTGAGTTCATACGCAGCTCGCAGGGTCGCTACTTCGCCAGAACAGCTAACTGCGAGCACCCGTCGACCTCTGTATCTCGGCGCGTAGGCATGTGCAATGTTTGGTTTATCGATGACGCTGTGTTAAAATTTCAAATTGATAGTTTTTTGTGATAATTTTTCGATTATGAAAATAATTTATAATAAATAAACAAAGACCGAACCGGCCAGAACCGGGAGACCGTTAAAGTAAAGTATACAGCTCGCTCGCTCGCTTTATAAATTTAAAAAGCTGAAACTACTTATAATTTGATTTAATTATGATTATGATACAGGGGGAGTGTGGATTGTCATTAGATGCACTCTGGCTATAAGGTATTTAAGTGTGGCTGAGGGGTACTTTTTAGTGGTGGTACCATAACCAAAAAGTGTAAAATAAAAAACATATACAAAAAAAAAAAACTTGATAGGTGTCAAGGGACATCCGGATGGAACGAAGTTCTTTTCGATTGATTAGTGAAGGAATTGTAATAAAATTTTATTTCATTGGACATAAGTATTAAAGAAACTATTATTATTTTTATTAAGTAGATTGACTTGTTAACGATTAAATGTACATAGTACGTAAGCACCTACAAAAATCTGTGCTATCGGGGGACTGCTATCCCCCGACCTTTTCGGCTTGTGCCCCCTCGACTACCATGAAAACGCATCCATGTCAAAAAATTTGAAAACGTTTATAGCCGCCATCTTGGATTTACATTTTGATCTCACTATCGGCTTTAACACCCTCAAAAACCATGAAAACGACACCCATGTCAAAAATTTAATACTTTCATAGCCGCCATCTTGTATTTACATTTTGATCTCATTATCGGCTTTAACACCCTCGAAAACCATGAAAACGACACCCATGTCAAAAAATTTGAAAACTTTCATAACCGCTATCTTGGATTTGCATTTTGACCGCACTATCGGTTTTAGCACCCTCGATAACCATGAATACGACACCCATGTCAAAAAAAATTAAAACGTTCATCATAGCCGCCATCTTGGATTTACATTTTGATCTCATTATCGGCTTTAACACCCTCGAAAGCCACGAAAACGACACCCATGTCAAAAAATTTAAAAACTTTCATAGCCGCCATCTTGGATTTACATTTTGATCTCATTATCGGCTTTAACACCCTCGAAAACCACGAAAACGACATCCATGTCAAAAAATTTAAAAACTTTCATAGCCGCCATCTTGGATTTACATTTTGATCTCACTATCGGCTTTAACACCCTCAAAAACCATGAAAACGACACCCATGTCAAAAATTTTAAAACGTTCATCATAGCCGCCATCTTGGATTTACATTTTGATCTCATTATCGGCTTTAACACCCTCGAAAACCACGAAAACGACACCCATGTCAAAAAATTTAAAAACTTTCATAGCCGCCATCTTGGATTTACATTTTGATCTCATTATCGGCTTTAACACCCTCGAAAACCACAAAAACGACACCCATGTCAAAAAATTTAAAAACTTTCATAGCCGCCATCTTGGATTTACATTTTGATCTCACTGTCGGTTTAAGCACCGTCGAAAACTTCAACTCGAAAAAAATGGCGGCCACTGCCCAGAGGATAAGAGAGAGAGAGACAGACAGAGAAACATGCGACGCCGCACAGCTTACAATAGCTTACTATAGCAAAAAGTGTCGTGACAACTTTTCGTAAGAAAGTGTCGTGAACAATTTTCGTAAGAATTTTTTCCGTCTAGCCCCCTTTCACAACGCGCGATAAGGAACTTCGTTCCAAAAAAAACAACCGACTTCAAAGTAAAAAAAAAAAACATTAAAAAGTGCAAAATAACTTTAATTTCGGAAGTCGGTGTTAAATAACGAAGAGACAAAACTATTATAGAAACATCGACTGCCGGATTTGATGGGTGCTACCGATGCTGCTATTAATGTAGCCACCTATTGGGCCCAAACAGTTTGACGAGTTAACCATCGAATCGAGAAGAAGAAGAAGTGTTTTTTTTTTACTTTTAAGTCAGTTGTATTTTTTTTTTTTAAGGTTTTTTTAATACATCATTTAGTTTATTTATTGCACAGCTTTAGTTTATTGGTTCATTTTATTTACAGTTTTTTTCTAGTGTAGAAAATAATGTCTAAGTTAGCATCTATAACTAAAAAACGGGTAAAGCCCACATGCAATCATGCATGCTGCAATGGAAGAAGTGGTCGCGACAACAGTATCAGCGTTTGGAACATCAAGAGCCTATTTTGCGTAGATTATTCAAAAGTTTATCTTGTTCTGGATTATTAAAGTTTATGAGTGAAGGGTTTCATGTTTTCAGACAGATACATTTATTTGTTGATTAAGAAAATATTTAATTATTATTGAAACTGATGAAAAGGTATGATTTTCATAGAATTGTCTATGAAAGATTCATATGAATCCGGGTTTAAAAAACCAAACAGAATTTGATTGTAAAAAATTTTATTTCTTTCCTTGAAAGTAGATATCGGCTCTTCCATGAAACTTGGTGGCTCTTTCATGAAAGAGCTGATTTCCCTTTTTTAAACTACCTATCTAACCAATTTACAGCATTAATATCTTTATTATTTTAATTTCATAACATTAACAATTAAAGTAATTATCCAAAAAAGCTACTTTAAAAATAAATTATTTAGAGTGTGTGGATTGTGTGTTTTTTAAAACTAGCTCTTTCATATACACTCTCCCCTAAGACAGAAAGTTTAAAAAATAAAAATTCAGTCGTCACCATCACAATCATCATCTCAGCCTGGCTTCGCACATAGCTGGGGCTTTGTTTGTGTCAACTTCACCAATCTACAATTTTAAATCCGAACTAAAAATGTAATACTCACTTTGACAAGAGCCCTGTGATATACAAGGTTAAAAAGGCATAAGGTACATAGGTACCTTTAATTTTTTACGGGATATATTTTAATATTCTGTCAGGTGAGTAGATGTTGTTAACGTGTAAACGTTAAAGGCAGAAACTCAGAGTAAAGAATATTTGAAAAGTCAGTTAAACCTCAAGCTTGCAGTATTCTTAACACTTTTGTACTTGCTATTGTACTGCTTTTTAAAAGTAATACAGATTCTTTGAGATTTGTTTTTATTTTCTTATTACCTTTACCACTAAAAATAAATACTTATTGCTTGTATAAAACTTAAAAACGCTTTAAATCAGACCCTGGGGAAAAAAACTAGTAAAAATTCTTTCAAACAGCGTGAACAATTATTTTTAATTTATCATAATTATCATCTTATCAAATCATCACGTTCTAGCATTGAACATTCTAATAGTGATAACTAAAGAGTGTTTTGAGCGTTAATAATTCAAATGAAATCGCATCATCGATATCTATAATAAGCGGGAGCGTCAGTGCATGGCATCACTAGCACATGGTGAGCGACAGCGGCGATCGCAGTGATACTGTGCCAGCGCGCCAGTCTGTGCATGTCGCCCGACGCGCGCGGTCCCTCGCGCAATAGCGCGCCACCATGACGCCTCTCGCGGCGTTGCTCGCGTTCGCAGCGCTAACTCCTCTCATAAGTGGTGAACATCAAATAGGAATTTGTAACCTGGACTATTGCAGCTGCACACCTGATACTCATCCATCATGGAAAATTGTCAACTGCACCCTCCGGCATGATCAGGTACGTCTTTCTATACTCGTATGTTTCAAACAAACAAAAGTGAATGTGTTTTGCCAGATGTATGGTCAGACGCCTCCAGTTATTTTGACATTAACTTATTTCTAAGAACATAAGATGTCAAAAAAGGTTTCCTCTTAGATATTTATTTATCATCTCAAAAGTTTGTTGAGTGGATTTCTTTGTACGGCGAGACACGTTCATTAAGGAAAGTAGTTTAATTATTGCTAATGTAAATTAAACATATATAATAAGTATCTCTTTATACAAGGAAACGATAAACAACGGAAGGAGTTCTATTCTGATTCTCTGCACGTCGGAACACGTTCAAGATACATTACAACAAAAACCATGGAGTAAATGTTGTTTTAAAACGAACTAAACGTCATGCAACAGTACTAATTAAATGTAGAGAAGCATTTCAAAAATAGCACCGACACATTTCAAATGGACATTGTTTGGTTTTGAATCACAAATTAACGCTACGGGATCATCCAATTAAATGGAAAGACCTAAATAGTTGCAACATTTTTTATGCAACTGGATTTGGGAATACATTTTTAATGACACTCGACACTATAATGCTGTAAATTAAAACACAAAACGTCAAACTTGAGCCAAAGAAATCATACACGAAACGGTAAATATTTCCTACTTTTGTTGCACCAACTTTATTACTTACTATATCGTCCGTAGCTGTCATAATATGTATTATTATCCTTTTGGCACAAGCCTTTATACGAGTATTGAACTTACAGCTTGAGCTTGAAAACTCAAAACAGCTTCATTACGATATAAACAAACAAACATCAGTCGGCAGTCGCAAAAAAGAGTGGCTGCAGTAAAAAGTTGACAATAAAAACAAGTTTACCTGAGTCTCTGCCCCTCGACGCATTGTCTGCACTCACAAAGACGTGCATTGATACTACGAAATTTATTACGTTAAATAACTTACTGTCAATCACAAAGTTACAATAGCTTTAAAATTATTTTTCTTTTATGCGTCACTCCAATAATAAGCTTTATCGAGCTGTAATGATCTCATTACCCATACACACAACTAATGCTAAATTAGATAGACAAACGTGGTCTTTGTTAATACAAGTCGATGCCATTATGTACTTGGGCCCAGATTTCTAACATTAAAATTATCTTAACTGCTTCGTCAATATTTAAATACCGTGTTATATTAAACTTGATTTATTATGACGTTTGGAGAGAATATAGCTATTATTGAATTTATATTGATGTTTTGGTACAAGTATGATATGTACAGGAAAGGCATGCATGAGAAAAGGTACAGTCTACACGTATGTCGAGTAACAGGTCTTTTGATAACGATAACATTGTAAATACAGATGGGTCAGACGGTCAGGTGTTGGGACGCCAAATCTCAGGTCTGTATCGGACGGCGCTCTCCCGACCCGGCTATTTGTGGTGTCGGCGCATTCGCAAAACTCAAGTCTAGTTTATACATAAATACATGCGTCCAAGTAGACGTCGACTCTCAGATTCTAAATTAAAATATGAAGGAAACCGGCGTCTCGCATTGAAACAATGTCAAATACACAGCGTTCAGAAAAATATTGGACACGGTACAAAAACCTGAAAAATAAACTTAGGAATATAATATGTCAATGACCGTTGCGGTATTGCCTCCGTTTTAGATTCAAATATTGATTAACACATTATCAATTTAAAACATTAAAATAACAATAATACTTGTTACGTAATTTATCTACCAATGGAATTCCTTTAAAATTCTAGAAAGTAAAAGCAAACAAATAGAGCCCGAAAGACAAGAAACAGATGAACCTAGATGAACTAAATAAGAAAGATAACTAACTGATAGTGATAACAAACTCGAGAAAGGAAAGAGCGAAATTCTTAGAAAGTCTAAAAATATTAATGATTGGCTGTGAATCATTTAAACACAACCCGCGCATCAAAAAGAACTGTGTAGCCATTTCATATGAGCTAACGGTACATTTGGATAAATGATACGTGTGCGTTAGGCCACTCCAACACACAGTGATGACCACTGATTGTAGCATCGAATAAAACAGGAAGTTAATTACTGTCGCAGTATGCCCTCGCGGGGCCATTGTCTACTGAACGAGAATCCGACATCTGCATGCATGCGGTGTATGAACAACAACCGGTCGACACCAATCTGTCTATATTACCATTATATATAATACAAACGTCTTTAGTAATTACACGAATATGAAGCTCTTTAAGAGATAACAACCAATTTCTCCGCAAAAACAAAAATGCGGACGCAGAGAATCCTTTTTAAAACAAATAAACCTTTATTTGGAAACCAACCAGAGGAAACAAGGTAATTAACAGATGCATTCAGCTAAGACGAACTACGTTCAGTAAACTTGAAGTCGGAGATGTTTTCAATGATCGATACGTTAAGACGATGGAGGCATAGTGCGAACCATGGATTCAAAGGATAGCCAAAGGATGAAGAAAAATCCGTCCAAACACGAGTTGTCTAGTTTGCACCTACCATAACAGTCAAAATAAAAATGCGGAGCCATTCTTTTTTAATGATCTAGAATCGCCAAAACACTATCCAGCCGTAGGGACTAATACTCGATCATTCTACGTACTATGTATGAGAAGTGGCTTTTTCCTGCCATAGGACAATTACAGGTTGGTATAGTTAGGCATAATTGTAGCATAATGATACAAACAAATTGTATCGGAACTGCCGAACCCTACGAGAATTTCATGGTCTCACCGAACATCAAATAAACCACCCAATGAAAATTGGACCGACTCTATTAAAATAGCCAATCATTGAAAATTATGAGGTGACTGGACACTATTTATTATTATATATTTTATGAATATTATACAGCGAGACAAAAGGGAGTATATTCTGTCTTTGTGAATGCATACGCTTTTAAATGGAAGAGCGATGTTTAACATAAGCAAAACAACGAAACCGGTCACCGGCATAAACTTTTGATTAAAAACTGTTTTTAAACTTTTCAAGGACTTACAAATAAAAGCGTATAGAGATCATATGTGTAGATTAAACTTAACACGTCAAGAATGAGGTGTAAAGATGCATCAAGTACACGCGCTTGTTGTTAGTCGTTTTCGATATGTGGAATTTATATCGTAGTGGAGTGTCGTAAAAAGCTTAGAGCTCCACGCTTACACCTGTTGCTCGAGAAGCCGGGTAACTGCATCTCGCTCGAAACGTTGGAGCACGAAGGGTGGCCTCGGGCATCGACATGCTGATAATAGTACAATATAGCCATATTGAACGTTGCATGCCACCCAACCCTTAAATTAACTCTTTGAGTATATTTGGCAAACTGTAGTGTGATGAAACCAAAGCAGCACAAAATATAAACAGAGAACAGAATGTTAATCAGATTCATCTCATTTTACATTTCTTTTTTTAATAAATAAATTATTTTAAATATCATTGGAATTTAAGCTGCAAAATACAACAAACAAAATTACAATGGAATACTTGCTCACCAACTATGCTTTGATAATTTCACATACAATCTCAGTTATTTACATCGAAATACGGCGGCTTATTGAAAATAATCTGATCTATTGTAGAAAAAATATATAAAACTAATCATATGAGCCGGTCTCAGCACGCATCGTGAACGCAGCACGGCCGGGCGGGAGCATCGGACAAACCATAAAAAAACGTAATGAGAGATCGCTTCCTGCGACGACCGAGGCCTCACGGTATTCTGATACAAACTCCGCATCGGACATTAGTAACGTTTTATGAGGTTTTAAGAATTCCCGTTTAATATTTAAGGGCGTAATATGCCTTGAAAGATAAATATGTAGCCAACTGTAAATACAGCTACACTATATTGTAAAATAATGAAGATAATATAATATGTACGTATAATTCAGCTAGTAAATATTTGCAAAAGCGCATTCTTGTAAGCATTGGCTCGCTTGCTAAATATGGACGTAAAAAAGCTACATTGACGCATGGTGCAAATATGAATATGAACCGTGATTCCCACGTCGTTGGTCATAGGATATTTGATAGCATGTCGGCTAGTACTGTCAATGACCATAGAAACTAAGCTCCGTGGAATAGTAAAATTATCACTATTTTTATACTTCCATGCCTTTGGCAAACCTACTGAGTCAGATAAAAGAGCCTAGTGCGAGATTTTTCTACGTTAACGCGATCGACACGCGTATGACGTTCGGCGTTCCGATTGGCCCACTCCAAACCCTTAACCAATCAGAGAGCCATAAGCGGTATACCTTTCGATTGGGTTAACGTAAAAAAAAACTCGCATTTATCGCACAGTTCCGAATATAAATATAATTCTGAAACGATAACTTGAAGAGACTAGAAGCTCCTGTTGTAATTGATGATTATTGAAAAAAAATTTTTAGAGAGTGCCATGAAAGATTTACAAGAACTACTTGCAAAACGTAAAAATACACTAACTGATTGCAACCAGTCCTGACAATAGAATAGGATTGGAAGCCTAGGAAACGATTTGACAGCACAAAGAGGCAAGGTATGACCTATTACATTTCTTAATATTGAGTTATTTTTAAAGCCACCATTGCTCGCTGCTATTTTATTAAGTAGTTGGACGTGTAGAGATGTATCTTATTCAGAAAGCCTCGTAAAACTTTTTATGACGTTTAGGGCCTGTTACAACATCATTAAATTCACGTCTAGAACACAGCATTTAAAATATTCCAAAATTTATGTGATTTTAAATAGATAGCTAATCTAATGATGAGAAATAACAATTACACAAAGCTTTTTAGTATAAAATGAAAGCTACTTTATAACTGCTTCTAATAAATATAGAGCAGTGAATGGCAAATATAACCAACTTCACGATAGGTCTGTAATCAGTTTTATTTTAAATCGATGCGCAAATCGCATTGAAGTAGTATTTGGCTGGATGTACCTACATTACTAATATTTATTTCAAGAGTAGATAAATGTTTATATTATGCTCATACTCCATGTTAACGTAAACGGAAACTTACTACATAACATAAAATAAACTACAAGAGAATAATTTTTAAAACATTTTAAAATATAGATTTCTACTATTTTTATCGAGTGTAATTTAAAAGCTTGACTGATGTTTATTAACTATATCATTCGTTTGTCAAAAAGCAAAGTCTCTAGGAACTAAAACTAAACTCCTTAACATCCCATACCACGACCACGAATTTCGAACTCTGTCGAAATGAAACATATTGAATGGATTTGTAAAACTAAAAAACGTTTATAGGGAGCAAACATGCTGTAGCATTAAAAAAAGGTTCAATAGATAACATTGCATATTTAGCTAATTGCATTTCATCGCAGAAGTTATTTGTCAAAAGATTTGTTAGCGTCTTCTTTCATGTCAATATTGAATTACGCCTGTATTGAATACGCGTCGTATAAAGATAAATATTATAAAACCAAGCATAAGAACAAAATGAACTTATGTAACACACTTTCTCTTGTTACATGGAGTCATCATTACTCTTGGTGAAGGGGCCGAAAAAAGAGAGTTTTATAAGAAAATAATCACAATCATTGTTTTAATTAATAACACCAATAAAGAACGTATATTAAATACGTAAGCAGTAACTAGTTTGCTAGTGTTCTGTTCATGACTAATGAGGTTGATCGAGCATCGATGATTTACCTGAATATGATTACGAGTATGTAGTAGGTATGTGTGTATGTAGTAAAATGGTAATATTTACGTGGTCAATGCCAAAGCTCTCTTTTTAACCGACTTCAAAAAGGAGGAGGTTCTATGTTCGGCTGAATGTAATTTTTTATGTATGTTCACCGATTTCTCGGTCAATTGTGGACCGATTTTGATTTTTTTTTTTTATTGAAGGTTTATGCTTCCGAGTTGGTCCCACAGAAATATTGTTATCATCTGATCATGAACTTCGAAGATATGGAACAGAACTCTTCATAGGATCACAGCAGAACCGTTGTAATAAGTAAAATTGCTTTGTTTATACTTGTAGTCGATGACTGACTGAAACAAGAGGGGGAATATATCGAACTGATCTGATGATGAAGCCTGAAGTTAGGCACCGGAACTCTGTAATAAATTAATTTAATCTAACCGTGTTTGGGATTATTAGAATTGTCATGAGATGCACTCTGGCTATAAGGTATTTAAATTTGGCTAAGGGGTACTTTTTAGTGGTGGTACCATAACTAAAAAGTTTAAAATAAAAAACTTCAAAAAAAGAATACAATCGCCTTCAATGTAAAAAAAAACACTGAAAAGTGCAAAATAACTTTAAATTCGGAAGTCGGTGTTTCTATAATAGTTTTGTCTCTTCGTTATTTAACACCGACTTCCGAAATTAAAGTTATTTTGCATTTTTCAGTGTTTTTTTTTACATTGAAGTCGGCTGTATTTTTTTGTTGATTTTATTCACTTTGTTATAACTATCTTAAAATGCATAAACTAGAGTAATTAAGTTTTATTCTTTACAGTGGTTATGTTGGTTGGTGTTATTTACAGAAATCAACAATTGCAGACCTGGGTTACAGCATCATAATTTTGTTATTCGTTAGTAACTTTTTCATATGCTTTGTTTTCATCTTCGTTAGGTAGGTAGATGTATTTCACTTTGCCAAGACTAACCGATTAAGTTTATTAGTAAGTACAAAAATATTTTAAATTTTCAAATATACTGGATTAACAATTAAAAACTTCAAAGTTTTTGTTTGCTGTTCCTTCAATACAATCATAATGACGGCAGCGGCATCTGGAGTATATCATCATCATCCTCCTTCCCTTGTCCCATATTATTTGGGGTCGGCGCAACACTATTTTTTTTTTTCATTCTGTCGTCACGCTATCACTAACTCCTTTTTCTTTCATATCACTTCTCACATTTCTCACACAATCCATCCATCTTTTCTTTGGTCTCCCTCTCCCTCTTCATCCATCCACATGTATACAGCTTATTAAATAAATCTTGTTCGAGATTGTATGCAACATTATTTAATAAAAATAACGTAATGCACAGAGAAGTGCTTCAAAAAAATATGGATGCTAAGCATAGAGACACGACGCAAGGAAGTGAAGAATTAGGTAAGCACGCAGTGAGCTGCAAACGGAATCAAGTTCGTATTTTAAATTATTTAAATGACAAATAGACTCGTGTAAATGTTATTTTATTAATAGTTTTACTGGAAAGTTATTCGTCGAAGTAATTATTCCATTAACAACCGCAATCTAAGTGGCTCCTACTCCTACCATATACCAGGAATTTCGTCTAATATTAAAATCAAATGAACCGATACACGACCATACACTTTGCGACTTTGTCTATCTGTCGAGTCCTGAGCTTGTCAGCTCATAAGTAGTCGTAGCATTCAAAAGTTTGTATATGAGTGTCGCATCTGTTATTCAAGTTTTGAATTTCGATAACGACACATGGCGCGAGTGGTTTACAGAAAAACCGTGAGGAGACGGAGAGATAACTAGGTTATCTTTACATTTGCATCAATGAATGCAACTGTAAGATGGTTTAAGAAAGGAATCAGTCACTGCATTGCATTTTAGTAAGATGAACCATTACTTTCTCATTTCCCAATCGTGTTAAATTCAAGCTTCCATATTTAAGGTGCAACTTCTTTTTTTATCATTAGGCTTATTGAACGCAGACGTCCTTTGATAGAACTGCGTACATTTTTAGCTAATAGTGTAACTATTCGCTCAATATTGCTTTAAAATTCTCTCATTGGGCAACATGTGCTATAAAACTGTGCTCTCTGTAACTTTCCCCGAGTCGATTGTTCTATGCTTTGAACAAAGTATTGAAACGTCCGGATTGCTAAACAAAAGCCGAAACGCTGTGTTTGTAATATAGAAGACCTGTGTTTAGTGGCAAATAACGTTTAGAATTGAGCATTTACATAGACGTTCGGTTATCTGAGAGTCAGATGCAGGGAACATAATGGGAGGAGAGGTGCATCTCTCCGTTCACTAGATAAGTTCAAGCTCAACTCGCGTCGCGTGGCTGTTTCAGAATTCGTCACCATTTAAACAAGTTCTGGATGAATGATGAGATGGTTATTTAAAAAAGCATTGCACCGACTCGCACCTTAATAATATTGATTGCCATTTACCCAAACGAGCCGATAGTCCCATAAAATAGATACTACCTATTTACGTGAAAGTTAAAAAAAAATACATATAAAAGTCTGTTTTTGAGAAATCTGATAATAATTTATAGACATAATGAATTGTTGGAATATTTTAGTAGATAGCTTTTGATAAAAAATCCGAATGGAAATCCAGATCTGTTAATATTCTATTTACATTCAATACCTATCTATTATGAATTAATTCAGAGTGGAAAGAATTTACGGATATTATTGGTTAAATTCATTAATTTATTTTTGTGTTTTAAAACGAAAGCACACTAATATCGGAGTTTCCAAAGAGCAACCTAAAAGACATAAGGATTTTTTTGGTATGATAAGATAGAGATTTCATATCTATTCCAAATCGTTATCTTCTCTAACATTTATTCCTCTCTACAATGTTTTCTTAGTTCCCTGCAAGTGACAATATGTTTCCTACCTTGTTATCTCCAGTCGGCTGCGTAGTCGCAATACGCAGTTTTCTGCATTACAAGTTACAACAAAGTAGGAGCATAGAGACCTCGTTTGCATTATTTACCACTTATTATGTCCAAGTACAATAATATTCTTGAACACAATTCTTGATGTAATACTCTGCCAACACATTTACTCAGTTTGTTTTCATGGCTATTGTAAATTGTGTGTTTATAACACCGCTAATACATTAAATAGACCCAGCATTTTATAATCAGAAATAAATGAACGTGTTTAAATATCCTTTCAGATCATTTGAACCATACTGTCAATGAGATACGTTGAAATGCTACATTATATGAAGCAGTTTTATTGTTTATCAACAAGGTCACAACAGAAAACTATTATAATACCAATTCCGTATATATAATTTAATTATACAGTCCCTGAACATTAATGTCATAGAAATATTTCGGCGGAAGTAAGTTAATCAGAAAACATGGAAACTTTCTTTGAAAACACTTATAAACACGCAAATTCAATAAATGTTGCTATACCCTACAAACGTAGGTTACCTTTGTAAAATTTTAAGTAAATTGTCTGTAATTGGAAATCAGCGCCAACTCGTTTCTGTAGTGACTCAAATTACTCAGTTACACTTGAACCGTACAGTGTAATATCCTGGCAAAGATCAAACAAATTTTAACATTACTTTGCTGTAGTAGAGTTCATTTTCCGCGGACGTGCATGCGTTCAGATATACTGGCGCTTTGCGACGCATATCTAGCTAATTGACGCCCAATGAAAAAGGTGAACACCCGTTCTGGCAGACAGGTCAAATAACTAATGGGAACATAACTGTAGTTTTAGGATACATCCAGCAATAATAGTACTAGCATTTTTTTTGAATATTAATTAAAAAGACAACGGCCGCACTGATAAAATGGCGCCTTTGTTACATTGCATTACACCCTGCTTTAAAATTATTTCCAAAATGTTTTAGTTAAAATGATATGACACTTTAAATCCAGAAAACAAACGTAAATCTGAGTAAGTATTATTTGCGAACACATGTGCAGAGATTGTAAATACTTGAGCGCAGTAGTATCGAGATCGCACCCATCTATTGTTTCAATTGACTTATGGCCCATCAGTCAGCCGAAAGTCTCCGGGCATTGTGTTCGCCTTCCGTCGATTCCACCTAGTTCTGCATAGTCCAACCAACTGGCAAACTAGAGCAAGAACTAATGCTAGTCCGTCATTGGATTTGTGTGACTTTATAAATTACAAGTAGTACTGTAATTGCGACCCGCATTATGAGAAACGAGTCATGCTGTTCTGACCTGCCGTATGGCTCACCCAACGAACAGGTTTCGCACGCAACAGAGCCGACTACCAACTTAATTCGCCGACCACAACATTATGTCTACGAGATAGATGATTACTTATCTTTTTTATTTTCATTCTATCCTAAGTTTTATCTCTGATTTCTTGTTTAATAGCTTTCAAGCGTAGTGCTTTATCTGAATGGCCGATTAAACTGCAGCTGACAAGCTTGCTGGTAAACAGGTATCAAAAGGGCAAGATTAAAATGCAATATCCGCTGCAGGTTGTACATAGTCAGGCCTTTGATAGAGCAATGCTACTGGCATCTTTTGAAACACTCGACTGACTAAATAATGAAAATATTATGTCTGGACATAAAACAAATTTATACAAGTAACATATAAACAGGTACCTATCTGAAGTCGAAAGGGTTCGAAAATTTGCAAAGATCAGTAGTTGAGTATCTCGTGGTCATTTCAGAACTGACTGCCTTACATGGCAACACTTACAAAAGTGCACAGACTCGATTGTGACTCACGCTAATTGAGTACACAACACCGGGACGGCACATATGTGAGATTTATCGCCTTTTTGTGAGTAAAAAAACTGAATCGTTGGTACTTTTTGGCTAACATGACGGCCATGACATGACAACTTTAAAACGTGGTTCATTTCAGGAAATTTTATTTAGTTTTTAACATTGAAAACTGTACCGTGCCACGGAATGCAAACTATAATTAAACCGATAATCTCAAGCGTTACGAATAGATCTGTTTCTGTACTCATTTAATAATATAACACCTCAGAGCATCTGCTATAGTTGCGGTACATACCACAACTATACGCCAATAACAAATTGGTGCAAATGATTAATTTCAATAATTATTTAATTATTATATTTAGTAGCGAATACTTATAAGATAAACGGATAAAGTTCAAGTAGCAGGGCATTGACGAGAAATACGAATGGTGTCGGTGTGTGTGAGTGCGTGTTTATTTTTATTTTGCTGCGCGCATGTGAGAGCGGACGTGCCATCTATTCGTTTCTTTGTCATACACATAGTTTCGAGTCCGCGAAGCGGCAACTTCGGTTACTATTCCAAAATTTTACAGCCGCCAAAATTAACAGAGCACACTGGAACAAATGCGTAACAGTTATGAATTTCTCGTAACGCGCATTGTTGTACTATCTTGCGTGCTGAGTCATATTCGTTATCTATGTTAGTGGGAATGAATGCCAGCGACTCGATAACAGATACTGTGCAAGAAGCCGCCATTAGTCGATAACGTAGCGTCTAGAATGGGGATTGTTTTAAGTATTTCACCGGATCAGTTGATAGGGACAATAGTGGAGCTCGAACGTGAGTGTGGTTATTTATTTGGTCAAGGCTAAGCTAATGCCGTCATTGGAACGCAGCAGCGGGCGCGTAGGTGTCCTCCCGGCAAAGTCGTTCACTTTCCCCACATCATGCGTAATTTAATCAGCAGCCCGTATCCGTTGAACCCCTCTACTTTAAGGACCACCGGAATCGTTTATCGAGTTTGAATTTTAGCGTACAAGCTAACTGGATAATATAGGAATAGAATTGGACAACCTAGCCTTAGATAAATACATTCATGAAATAATTTAAGTTTTTTAAGATCTCGGGAATGCGTGAAGGTATCGAGTTGAAATTAAAACCATATACTCAAGTCTGCGGTCAAGTATAAGAATAAATCTGGAAACAGTAAATTTATTGTTACGTCACACAAAAAAAAAACTTTTTTGCGATTCGGAAAAACCTTCCGATTCTCCATTCGAGAATTGAACTATTTACATGGTAAGTTTGTACGGAACCCTCAGTGCGTGAGTTCGACTTCCATTTGCTCAGTTTTTTTTCACTGTTGATAGGCTTGGTCGACGATGGAGCACGCTTTTGTAACCTTCTTACCTTACTATTTTATTGCAAAGGCTCGTTGTTTAGGTCTAAATTATATAATTCAACGTCGTTAGCGTACTATACAATAAACATGTGTGACATTGTTATCGGCTAAAACAAAGCTTTTGTTAGGAGCTTCGTATTGTCCAACACAGACAGCTTTGCGCTAAAACATAGGTAAACATTTTTAAATATTAAAGTAATTTGTAACGATCATATTTAGTTGATTTTTATTAGTCATTAATTTGGAAAATTGATGAAACAATGACAAAATTAAGCACAACAGATGTTTTTCAACTAATATCATGATGACGTCATTTGTTTGTCATATTACTCAAAACTGTTGCGGTCATTCATTCAACAGATTTGAAAACTATGTTTGTGGTTTGCAGAAATTGGATATATTCGAAGGAGATCTACCCGAAACCACCACGGACCTAATAGTGAGCGGCGCAGGAGTTCTTATGTTTGGCGCTAATTCGCTGTCGAAGCTGCGGGATGCTCGGCGCATTTACATCACCGGAGCCGAAATAGTCTTCATGAGGTCCTACGCCGCGTCCAACCTGGACGTCCTCTATCTTCATCTGGACATAGAAAACTGCGACGTCTTCCGTATGGAAGAGAAGGCCTTCGTAAACATCAAAGGTTAGTGCATAACTTTCTAACTTTATGCAATGCGACTCTTGCTGCCTACGGCGATCGATATGGCTCCGCCTAACTTAAAAGAATCTTGTACGTCTTATTGTATTGATGTGATTAGGTACATACTTATGAGTGTGGTCATGTCGCAACGTGGAGATAAATTGCGCAGCGATTTTCTTGTACAAATAAATAGGATTTACTATTGGTAAGCCGTGAGCGTAGATTTATAGGCAAAACAGTAGCTTCATGCTCAAGCGGTCAAACCATAAATTACATTTAGTTAGTTGGAAATTTTAATACTGTTGACGGAGCAGATGCATTTCTCAATGCTAGTTACTAACGACATTTCGATTTGGTGAAAAGTCCTTCTCTGAATTGTTTCTTAAAAAAATCCATTCCCTTTCCACTCTGCCCACTGTTCCGACTACAAAAAACTGCTTGAAAATATAAATCCTATTGGAGATAAATCCACTATCAGTTTTTAACCGACTTCAAAAAGGAGGAGGTTATATTATGTTCGGTTGAATGTATGTTTTTTTATGTATGTTCACCGATATCTCGGTCAATTGGGGACCGATATTGTTTTTTTTTTTTATTAAAAGTTTATGCATCCGAGTTGGTCCCATAGAAATATTGTTATGATCTGATCATGAACTTCGAAGATATGGAACAGAACTCCTCATAGGATCACAGCAGAACCGTCCTAACAAGTGAAATTGCTTTGTTACGTGTAGACGATGACTGACGGGGGAATATATCGAACTGATCTGATGATGAAGCCAAGTTAGGCACCGGAACTCTGTAATAAATTAATGTAATCTAACCGTGTTTGGGAATATTAGAATTGTCATAAGCTGCACTCTGGCTGTAAGGTATTTAAGTTTGGCTGAGGGGTACTTTTTAGTGGTGGTACCATAACTAAAAAGTGTAAAATAAAAAAAAAAACACTGAAAAGTGCAAAATAACTTTAATTTCGGAAGTCGGTGTTAAATAACGAAGAGACAAAATAATTATAGAAACACCGACTTCCGAAATTCAATGTTTTTTTTTTACTTTGAAGTCGGTTGTTATTTTTTTTTTTTTCAATTAGCTACATTATCGCTTAACGTTATTTGCGCTGTGTGTCTAATTCAATATGGTGCAGCCTTGCAAATGTGTTTATTTTAAAACAATAGTGAGATCGATTAATTGGATTACGCGAGTGAAATGGCTGTATTTTTCGTGTGAGGATTTGCGTTTGAAAAATGTGAGGCGGCAATATAAGGCAATGTGAATGCGATTATGTTGTAGCTTAGATTGTAGCCGGTTTGGGTCGGTGGCCCGATAGTGGCGAGCCGCCGGATGGGTCCGATTATCAGGTCGTCGGCCAATATTCAACTAGATGGACGACGTTCATTATTTTATTGTACTGATTGTGCTTGAAGTCTTGAGATGTGAATATTAGATGCATATATGCTCTACATTTTAGTGTCCTATATCTTGTAATGTTTACACTAGGTTAGCGTCGCAGTAGACATGATATTTGACTGGACCTATATCAAATAACAAAGCTTTTCAATAAACGTGGACACATACATAAAAATACTAAAGTACCTTAATACAAAATGTTTACAATAAAGGCTTGTACCATCGCTTACATGTCTCGTTTCATCCAAAGTACACATAATCACCTCAACAATTGCGTTGTGCATATTGCAACAAAGACTCTATAAACCTGCAAAAGATCTGCATTAGTTATGGCGTACCTAAAACGGACGTCGTCGTAGACAAGTGCTTCTTAATCGTGTAACGGTGACAAGTAATATGAGCAGTGAATTTGAGTAAGAGGATATAATTCTTATCTTTATCGCAGAGCTCAAAGTAGCCAGTACCAGCTACTCCGTGTAGCGAAACCAGGTCATAAAAAAAAACTTTTATAGGCCTAATTAAATAATAGACGTATTTGAATGATCTGAATGAATGTTATTTGTTGATCTATCAAACTATTCAGCTATTGATAGTTCCGGTGGGATTAGATTCTAGATACTTCACTGTGCTTACAACTAAGGAATGGAAGTTTCTGCCGGAGTCTGTGTTTCCTGATAGCTACAATATGTGGGTATTTAAGTCAAGAGTGAGCCAATTGCTTCTACGCAAGCGTCCTATATCGTCGACCACCTCATCATTAACCATCAGACGAGATAGTTATAATTAAAATAAAATAGATCTAGACATACCATTCATAATCACAGTGGTTTCTTCTTCGAGGAAAAATCAGAAATCGGTTAAATATAAATCAAATTTTATGTTGAGGATCGACATACCCGTTATCATTAAACACAAAGATGCTTATACCGGGTTGATAGGTACAGACCAAAAATGTTTATTTTTATGCAAATTAAACAAAAATACAATAAAACTGCCTGCAGATTTAGTGAAAACTTATGAAACAATCCAACTATCAGGTAATGTAATAAGGAAAATGGCATTTGTAACACAATAACTTTGATAACCACCATTATGGACGCTAAACAATGAAACTGAACAAAGATAACATACCCGTCCAACTTAGAAACGTAATAGCTCCTACATAATCTAAAGACTCATAGGGTTAGTCAGTCAATGCTATTGACAAAACACCAGCGTCACCTGCGAACAACAAAGACATAATTGAAGTATTGTTGTATTACGTGTCATCCCCCATCGAAGACTGCCTTAGCAAATATACTGCATTAGCTGCTGACAATCTCGCTCTTATTGTCCAACCCGCATGTACCATAATACATACAGATCGCTCATAAAGACTCTACCTACTGATTATACTTATAAAAAGCTCATTTAGTTGGTACCGATTACTGCTTTCATTTTAGCTTTATTGCAGTAAATAATAACTCGATTACAACAACATTTTTTTAAACACTATGACATCTATTCTTCTTTCTTTCCGTGCTGATGTTCTCAAACTAGGTTTTTTCTGACCAGTATTTGGCAACCTGTACAGCTCTATTATTGGAAAGGTATAGATCCTGAGACGTGCAGGTAGTTCTGCAGGATGGGCAGCATAGCAGGTGACACATGTCCTGTGCAGCGGTTCCACACTGGCACTGTAATTGAGATGGGTCGAGGAAGCCCCATTAGGGCAAATTGGTTTTACAGCGGCCAACCTGGGTTCGCAGTCGGATTAGAGATTTCCAGATTGGCCACTGTATTTCGCGGACAGTTAACGTAGTAGGTAAAGTAGAGTCTAGCTGAGTAATTCTTTCACCACGATGTCTCCAAACGCACTATGACAAACCATTCAGGTTGCAAAACATTTCAGCTGTAGTACTTCTTCGTCTTTATTCTGATACGAGTACTTAACTGCTTGCGAAGTTATAAGAAATGTTCATAAGTACTAACTTTAATCGTTAAAAAAAGTAGAACGAACGAAGTTGGCTATATTCTGAACTTCATTATGTACAACGTTTATGTTAAGATGATTTGTGTCAACAAATTAAGCCTTGCTCCGTAGTCTGCTACTGTTGGTACGAACGATGTTATACTTATTGGTATCAATGTATTTAATATAACACGGGTTTGCACAATAGACACTAAGAATGTGTGATTAGAAAGAAACATTGGCACAGATATCTAGAGCTGACTTTTTAACAATATAGTTTAAAAAAACCGAACATCTTAACATTACATGTTGACATGTTTTCTTATAGTGGCTAGACAGAAACTACTTAAAACATCTCCTGATCACTCCTGACACACTCCTTGTGCCAGGTACACGACCATGCAATGCCATATTACTTAAGTATCTATTAATCCGTAAAGCGATTAATACAGAAACTGTAGAATATGTAATAATAAATTTCTCAATTGTCTCTGCTAGCAGCACGAGTTACAATCAAAATCTATTTACAAAAAATAAAATACAACTGACTTCAATGTAAAAAAAAAACACTGAAAAGTGCAAAATAACTTTCATTTCGGAAGTCGATGTTTCTATAAAATAGTTTTGTCTTTTCGTTATTTAACACCGACTTCCAAAATTATTTTTTTACATTGAAGTCGGTTGTAAGTACCTACTTATTTATTTTTAAGTTTTTTATTTTACTTTTTTTAGTTATGGTAAGTAGGTACCACCACTAAAAAGTACCCCTCAGCCTTACTTAAATTCCGGTTTGACGTCTCCGCCCAGTCCTCAACCGCGCCGGTCCAACAAACCCCGTGTGGTCCGCGTTGGGCGCTGAAGCAGCTGGACCGGGAGCTCCTCCTGGAAGCCGCGATGGTACAGGCCTGGGTGCAAGCACCGGACAGGCCTGTTGACATCGACGTCGAGGCAGAGTGGTTCCGGGAGGCCATGTCGCAAATCTGCGACGTGGCAATGCCCCGAGTCCGGCCAGGACGTGCCCGGCGCCAGGTGTACTGGTGGTCGCCAGAGATCGCGGCACTGCGTAGCGCGTGCAATGCCGCGCGGCGCCAGTACGCCAGGCACCGCAGGCGCCGCATCCGTCCGCCGGATGCGGAGACCAGAGAGGCGGAGCTCTACGAGGGATACAGAGAGGCGAGACGCACCCTCCGAGCGGAGATAAAGCGGGCGAAGGTAGAGGCCCGCAACGTGTGGCTGGAAACTCTGAACAGAGACCCATGGGGGCGCCCCTACAAGGTGGTGCGAGAAAAGCTCCGCCCCTGGGCTCCCCCGCTGACGCAGAGTCTCCGGCCCCAGCTTGTGGAGGGTGTGGTTAGCGCTCTATTCCCCACGCGAGGGGAACACTCTCCCCCGCCTATGGCTCCGCCACCTGCGGTGTCCAACGTGGACCACGACGTCGACGGCGACGACATTGCTCCAGAGGTGACCGAGGTAGAGATGCGAGTGGCGGTACGTAGGCTCAGTGCCAAAAACACCGCCCCAGGACCCGATGGCCTGCCTGGAAAAGCGTGGGTCCTGGCCATGGAGGAACTCGGGCCTCGACTAAGAGGGCTCTTTAGCGCATGTATGGAGAGGGGCCAGTTCCCACTTCGCTGGAAGACCGGGAAACTGGTCCTCATCGCGAAGCCGGGGCGCCCTGCGGACTCACCGTCCGCGTACCGGCCCATCGTGCTGCTCGACGAGGTGGGCAAGCTCTTTGAAAGAGTAATTGCAGACCGCCTCGTCGCGCACCTAACACGGGTGGGGCCGGATCTTTCGGACGGCCAATTTGGCTTTCGCAGGGCGCGCTCTACGGTGGACGCCATCATGCGCGTGCGAGCCCTCACGACGGGGGATGCGGTGTCCCAGGGCAGGTGTGTCTTAGTGGTGTCTTTGGACATCGCCAACGCTTTCAATTCCCTGCCCTGGAGTAGCATTAGGAGGGCACTCCGGTATCATCGGGTGCCTGACTACCTCTGTCATGTTGTCGAGGCCTACCTGTCGGACAGGTACATTATCTACCCTGGTCACCTGGGAGAGTGGAAACGGCGAGAGATGTCGTGCGGTGTTCCGCAGGGATCGGTACTAGGACCACCCTTGTGGAACATCGGGTACGACTACGTGCTGCGCGGCGATCTCCCTGACGGGGTCAGCGTGGTCTGCTACGCAGATGATACGCTGGTCCTGGCGCGGGGAGAGTCATACCAGGCGGCGGTCGAACTAGTGACTCGCGGGGTTGCGACAGTCGTGGAGAGAATCCAAGAGTTGGGACTCGAGGTGGCATTGCACAAGTCCGAAGCCATGTGCTTCCACGGCCCTCGGAACGCGCCACCATCGGGTTCCCAACTAACGGTAGGAGGAGTTCACATCGGCGTCGAGTCGACGATGAAGTACCTTGGACTTGTCCTCGACAGCCGGTGGAACTTCGAGGAGCATTTCCGACGTCTGGCTCCCAAACTGGATCGCACAGGGGCTGCCCTCAAGCGGCTCCTGCCCAACCTAGGGGGTCCAGACGCCTCCTGCCGGAGGCTATATGCAGGAATCGTTCGGTCCATGGCCCTTTACGGGGCACCGGTATGGGCGCCGTCTCTTCGAAAGCGACCGGCAGCCAAGCTGAACGCAAGCCAGAGGGTCATGGCCATCCGGATGGTGCGGGGATACCGCACGATTTCCCGCGAAGCAGCATGCCTCCTCGCTAACCAACTACCGTGGGAATTGCAGGCAAAAGACCTTGCGCGTATGCATGATCTGCGCATGGAGATGCAACGCCGGGGCGAAACTCCGCTGCCGCGCCAAGTAGCGGCATGGCGGAAAAACTTCCAGCGGGATCTCATGGTGGAATGGCGACGGCGACTGTCGCAACCCAGTGCTGGGCACGCCTTAATTATGGCGATAAGTCCCCTCTTTGAGGAGTGGCTGGAAAGACCTCACGGCGTCCTTACTTACCGCATGACGCAGGTCCTCACCGGACATGGTAAGTTTGGGAAGTTCCTGTACCGGATCCGTGCAGAAGAGACGCCCGGGTGCCACCATTGTGTGGACCGCCCGGAGGACACGGTGGAGCACACGGTAGAGGTGTGCCCCGCTTGGGCAGAGCACCGTCGTGTCCTCGTGAGGGCGATCGGCGGCAGCGATCTCTCGCGCCGGGCCTTGGTACAGGCCATGGTCCGGAGCGAGGAGGAGTGGCAGGCGGTCGCCTCCTTCTGCGAAGCAGTAATGCTAGCAAAGGAGGCGGCCGATCGCGTGAGGCAACGGCAACGGTCCTTACGCCCCAACCGCCGCCGGGATTCCGATCCCGATTTCCGGCCACCGTAGGCGCGGGCTTGCGGACGGCGAGCAATGGGTGGCTCGCCGTCCGATCGTCCGGTAACCGTCCGGACCGAGCCCAAGTCGTCGACGGCGCGTAGTGTTCCACGCGCGCCTCAAGGAGATGTCAGCAACCGTAGGGGCCCAACAGGGTCGAAGCCTACTGGGGCCATGGGTGATGCGAAAGAGATCCCCGGGGCCCTGGAAAACAAATGGCAAAGAAGGAACAGGAGTGGGTTTTTAGTCAGTAAAAGTCTGACACTATCTCCCGCTCCGCCCAAGAGCGGGGGATGTCATGAGATGATTTTCCCACCCGAAAAAAAAAAAAAAAAAAAAAAAGCCTTACTTAAATACTTTACGTATACTTTACTTCTAGCCAGAGTGCATCTCATGACAATTCTAATAATACCAAAAACGGTTAGATTAAATTATTTTATTACAGAGCTCCGAAATGATCTGATGAAGCCTGACGTTAGGCTTCAGGCTTCATCAAATCATTTTGATATATTCATCCTATTCTTTTTTCAAAATCTGCCTACATTTGATTGAGAAATCGGTGAACTTACAAAAAAAAAAAACATACATTTAGCCGAACATAGAACATTTTTGAAGTCGGTTAAAAAGGGAAACTTAGGGGAATCGTTTGTCGTGGTATGGTCTTATAAAGAGGAGACATGAAACGCATATTTGTGTGTGAGACGAAGAGTGATACGAAAGAAAAGAAAGTTAGTGATAGCATGACGGGTGACCGGATAGAATGGAAGAAAAAAACGGGTTGCGCCGACACCAAATAAGACGGGAGGAAGATAATGACTTAGCATGAGTTACGTTAAAATGAAAACCTACAATGCTTTAGTAGAATATATAACCATTGACTTGTCTCGAATCTCATCGAAAGGAAGAAAATGGCAGTGCTCGATTATTTCCTGTAATGCACACAAGTTGGAGCAAGAGAATTATTACTCGTAGAAACGATGTCGCAACATGTCGACATGTGGACAGAAGCTGTGCACTGACGCACATGACATACCACACCGCATAACTACGGCCGACAAAAAATATATACTGTAACCACACACCCAAACCAAAGATAGATAACAGTGGGCCATTAGATCAACAACCGAGTATTAAAAGTAGCCGAAATCAATAACTTCACACGAATAGGAACAAATAAATGCTCACTGCACCGGTCATAGGTAAAGTATCTTAAGTAATGTGTTCATTCAAACAGTTATATTGGCAGATACGGTCAGTAGTTTCCAATCTGAAAGCGGAATGTATCAATAAATTAACAATCTCCTTAAAAATACTCAAGCGTTGGTTGTAGTTTAGATGCTTGTAGTTACGATTGACATAAATTGTGAAACCATCTCGAAAGACTATAAATTAGCAGAAGCTAAAGTTTTAAGCCTATACCTTTGAAGTATCTGATTGGAGATTTCCAGTGATATAGTTTAAAACGTTGGTATTTCAGTATCGATGTAATAACAATTCAAAATCGGTGCATCTTTGTTGATAGAAGATATAAATCGTTTAAAGGCGTTAACTACGAAATTATTTGTAACGCCGTTTTAGTCTAAACAAATATGCCACATCGCGGTTTCCAGGGAGATGGTAACGGTGTGTCCACCACGTTAGCTCGTGACGGTAATACAGGAAATCTGGCGGCCTCTTAAAATAAACCGGCATTAAATCTCAAAGAAATTGAATATAGAGCAAATGTATCGGCAATCGAGTTAAAGTTTTCAATTTGATTATAGAAAACCACATGTGTCTAAACAGATGGGTATAACTAAGCTCAAATCTGCTAGGTAGATTAGTATAAATGATCTGATTTGCCAAAATATTGAATCACTGTATGATCTAAATAAATTGTTTTGTCGATATGTATTGAAAGTATCAACTTAAGTGAGTAGAATTTAGAAGTCTCTCTAAGAAAAAAAAGTTATTGGGTTTCATTTTAGGTATGAAAGTGTCCAATGACTTCACCTGCTCTAGGGTAGGGTGGGAGGGCGTGTCACACTTTTACTGACTAAAACCCACTCCTATATTACTTCTTTTCTTGCGTTCCAGGAACCGGGTTTCCGTTTCAGAAGGGAACCCATGGCCCTAGTAGGTTTCGACCTTGCTAGGCCCCCACAATTTTGTTGACATCTCTTTGAGGCGCGCATGGCACACTATGCGCCGTCGACGACTCGAGATCGGTCCAGACGGTTACCGGACAGCCGGACAGCGAGCTACCCATTGCCCGTTGTCTGCAAGCCCAAGCCTACGGTGGCTGGAAGTCCAGGTCGGAATCCCGACGGCTGGGACGTGAAGAAGTCTGTTCCTAACGCGAGCGGCCGCCTCCTTCGCTAGTATTACTGCTTCTCAGGAGGCGGCGACCGCCTGCCATGTCTCCTCGCTCCGGACCATAACCTGTACCAGGCCCG
This sequence comes from Mythimna pallens, assembly GCA_961205895.1. Classification (NCBI taxonomy): domain Eukaryota; kingdom Metazoa; phylum Arthropoda; class Insecta; order Lepidoptera; family Noctuidae; genus Mythimna; species Mythimna pallens. The sequence goes on from OY540824.1 coordinate 30,880,722, forward strand.
GCGCGAGAGGTCGTTGCCACCGACCGCCTCCGCGAGGACAGGGCGGTGCTCCGGGCGGTCCACACAATGGTGACACTCGGACGTTTCCGATGCACGAATCCGTTGCAGGAACCTCCTGAACTTACCATGTCCGGTGAGGACCTGCGTCATGCGGAAAGTGAGGACGCCGTGACGTCTTTCTGGGTTTCTACCATAATTATGACGTACCCAATACTGGGTTGCAAGAAGTTATTGGTACAAATCGTAGACCAGTTCGATTTCTAACAAATTCAATTGCAGTATTGACTTACCGGTAGTTTCTAAGGTTTTAAATTTTGATGACTGAATAACATCTATACGACGCGCAAAGCTTGCTATGTATAAAGTAAACTCAATGCTGGAACTATGTGCCAATGCCGAGATGTGAGTAATTTGTTCAACACGGCCAACGTGCAATCGTTATCTCCGAATACATAGCTCCAAGTATAACTGACAACTTAAATAGGAGCTAAAAGTATGGCTACTGATGTCAAAAGTAAATAAATACTACGAACTAACCGAATGCTCGGTTGATAACAAGAGGGACTGATACTTGGGGGATGGAATGTGGCCAATATGTGGGTATGCTGTACAGTGCACACCTCTTCCAACCTCTTTGGGGATGACTTTATACAGCACATATAAGCGTATAGTACAAACTGACACCTATAACAGAAACAAGTTATTCAAACAATAAAGTATATTTCGCAAGTTGTACAAAGTTTCGCTTTCATTACACACAACGTGGCCTGCGCGCTGCTGGATGACTAATTCTGGACTATTTCTGTGTCCCCGCCGTTCATAAAGACCTACATATACGTATGTGTTTTAATATGTTTGCATTGCGTTGCTGTAGAATAACTCGCCGCTTAATTATGTGCTTAAACATCTGTACGGTGTTGTGAAAAGCATCGTTTTACATATTTCTTAGCAATCGATTAGAGATACGGTTATAACAGTTTAAACTAGATAACGTAACACTGGAATAGCTGCAGGAATTCACTAACTATATGATATAGGATGATAAAAATAGACATTACTTCTCATAGCCAATAATGAAAAATAAAACAAATGGGCTTGATTAGTATGATTTGTTTAAGTTATGAGGATCTCTTACAGCGGTATTTGACCAATGCCATTAATGAAAAGGTCAAAGTTGCTAAAATGATTGAGCACTAACTCAATATTATCAATGGCTTTATGCAATATTATCCATCCCCGTACCTACCTCAAAACGAGTATTCACTCTTCTGATTGTGAGAGAAAGCCTTTTCAGGGGACTCTGGACGCTTAATTGATTTTTTAGTTCAACCTCGAAGATGTGAAACGTTCTTAAAAGTTACACATGATGGACGGTGAGAAGCAAGTTTTTAGATGCATATACATAAACAAAGTCATAGGAGTTCCCAAGTTCAGGTTGTAATATGGCCAGAAAGTGTATTATGGACACAACTAAATATAATTAACCATTTAAGTTAATTAAACCATTTACAGGCACTTTTTAACTCTAACATAGTTAAGTTATTCAGAAAGTTGAAGCAATTTATTAATTCCTCATTCATAAATCTTTCTGGAGAAGAACTAGCGAGATACTCTATTAGGTACTCTTTGAAATCATCACGCTCCTACTCTTGTCCCCATATATTTGTGTTCGGCATCCCGTGTCTTCTTCTATACCTACTTGTATCAGTCGTAGTCTTAATATTTACCCCATTACTTGCCGTATATCATCACATGTTTCCGTATAGGTTGCTCACTAATTTTATGAAAACCAAAGAACAACGGCGAGGAAATTGTTGATGAAATTATTAAGTGTCTACATAGAACACCATGATATATACTGGCGAAATAATTAACTAAGTTTTATAAAATCAAGCTTTTTTTCAACATAACATAAGTTATAACTGGAAACTGAATAATAAATAATCATAGCTTAATTTTTTTTAACTTTATGACTTTTGGGTAAATTAAACTTTTAATATTGCCACTAATATAAATCTTGGTCAAGTAATATAATATGCTTTGCTTTATGTATTGCATTAATGTACTTAGGAAATACATTTCCGCATTAGATAATAAAAATAAAAATAACAGTTTTTGCATAGAATATGTTTGTGGTGGTTATAATGACACATACCTATATCATCGTAGTGCAATTCAAGTATAGCAATATCACCAGAAATTAAGTCGGTTAAAAAGCATTGCATTAAGATATTTCAACTGTCATCCAGCCTAATGACTTATAGAAAAAAAAACGCCGACTGATCGACACTTTGCGTGACCAGAGGGCTGGCTCGTTCTTTGCCCAAAGAATTAACATTGCCATTCAACGTGGCAATGCGGCCAGTCTTCTGGGCACACCCGGATGACAGCGATGTGGAGGAGTATTTCGACGCCTGAGTGTAATTTGTGTTTTTGTATTATATTTATATACATAGTTAGGTTTTAGTATAGTTTAGTTAATACTTATGTATTTTATATCTATATTTAGGTACATATATTAATACTTACTGTAATGAATACTAATAAAGAAAAAAAAAGATGACATTATGACATGACATCTTGTCGTTCGTTCAAAAATGTGTTTATTATAATTTTTTCAATTCATAAGTAATCTAGTAATCTTTTCAACTTTAAACTGGAATATCTTAATAAATCTTATCTTATCCTAATATCATAAGAGGATTCTATAAATATTAATGTCCAAATAATAAGACCAAATTGTTTAGAAATGTAATCTATATACTTTTGTATATTTTTCATCACCTGACGCTAAAAAAAATATGCCAGAATTTTTTTTTTTTCTAGAATCTGCCATCCCTCTACAATTTGTGAGCATAGACGTGCACTAATTCAACTACTGTCGGATTTCCCCATGCCCGCCCATAACTCCTACAGTTCAAGCAACTTATACAAATACATGAATATACGTAGGAGATGAAGTTCGTCATCGCGCACAAGAACCGTTCATCGTGGGTATTCTTACTGGAGAGTAACGTGGGTAAATGCAGGAGGTCATAAATCTTCGTCTGAATATGCGGAATCCCGACGTCATTCGAATAGTTCGCGTAATGGATACACTGGATTACAACGCATAGGAATTATTTAACAGGTTCTGTCATCATTGTAGTCAGCTTCTCTCATTTCGGTGTTACGAAACCAGTACCAGTAAGGCTGTAACCGAGCTGATTGTCCAGGTCTCGATGAATGGCTTCGCACGCAAGATCAAGATTAACTATATTATATATAGGTTTAGTAGTAAAAAAATATTTTTAAATAAAAACCTATTACTAATAATTATGACAGCTGTAGCGTCAGTATGTGCTTATGCGATGTTATGTTGAATGTTTGTTGATTTTTAATTTATTATACTCGTATATCTCTCTCTACCAACAGATCTCCTTTAATTTAGGCTGCAGCAATGTTACTGCAACCTAATTTAAAGGATATTATTTTCTTTTACTTTACGTAGGTTACTGGAAACCAGTTCCATTGGTTTCAATGCAATCTTTTCTCGATTGGTGTAGCAGCCACTTAGTAAGACCTCTTGAAATCACAATTCCTTATAGATTCCTCTCATAGCAACACGTATTGCGGGGTCTTGTTGCTTGGTCCACATCGACGTACTCATTCTACTGAACTTAAGCACCGTTATACGTGTTTTATTCACTTGCATTGAGAAAGCTTTATATTGTAAATGTCACTATTATATTATAATCAACACTATGACTTCAAGGGGAAACGATAGTAAAATATAGGTATAATAACTGCAACCAATCCTCTTATGCCTTAGCAAGAAAAATTAATGTGCTAAGGCGAGAATTACATAGATAGCGAAGATGACAGTAAATTATTCTAAGTCCAAATCGAGGACACCTCCGAAGTCAATAGATGACAGCAAAGGAGCGCCATCCCGCCAGTCCGCAGATTGCATCTAAAAATACACTATTTCTCCGACTCGATATTAGTGAGCCAAAGGATAATGACTCATGAGACCGGAGAGTGTAATATAAAAACTTTTATAATATGGATTAAACAATGGAAGCTGTTTGATAACCGTACGACGATTGTATTTGATGTATCTAAACTTACCGTAAACGTACATTACCAAGTACAATCATTTTTTTTAAATAATTTTCCTGCTATAATAGTAAAAGTATAATTAAAACGAATACCGTGAATCTATCCTAATATTATAAATGTAAAAGTTTGTGTAAATGTATGCATTTTAGTAAAAAAACTATCAAATGAGTTTTATTTATAACTTTTTTTTTCTTTTTTTTTTTAGTTGACGTAAACTAGTGCTTGTCTGCGATCCCACTTGATGGTAAGCAGTAATGCAATCGTTGATGGTGAGGCGCACTAATTTACAGAAAAGTAACTAATAACTTTACAGTAATGCAGTTTATATATCAGGAATAACACACAGTATTTCCCACTTTTATGGATCATAGCCTAATAACACGCGGACGAAGCCTAAGCTTAAGAAGCTAGTACTTAGTAAGAAAATAACACGTCAATGATGTTTCCGAAGAATGAATATAAATTACTCACAAAAACATTAACAAAATAATATTAATTAATTCCAGGTCCACTTTCCGTCACGATTGAAAACTGTGAGTCTGTGGCGACGGCGGGACAAGCTTTCTCGTGGCTGCTTCACTTTAACATTACGAATGTGTCTACCCTGCAACTCGGAGCCGGCACATTCACCCTGGACCCCTCTGCCAGCAACGTTGGCGAGCATGGTCCTGGGATGACGGTCAGTATTTCTTCTTTCCAGCCAACTAATTGAGTGTATAGCATTAACTGCAAATAGAGTGCGATGCGGAAGATTGACTGCTAATGCGAATTAGATATTCCGACACCGGGAACATAGCAACAATGCTCATAATGAACTTTTTGATGTTACAGATCAGGATGAAAAACGTCACAGTTCCCGTCATCCCAGCCTTTACCTTTGGATCGTCTGCAGCTGAAATTGTTCTGGATAACGTCAAGATAAATGAGATCTTCGCAGGAGCCTTCTCCGCCAACACGTACAACGTCGTGATGGCGCTCAACTCCTCAGTGCAGAACATCGATGAAGACGCCTTCTCCCAACGATCTCTGATTAACAACCTGTATTTCTTCGGCTGTAAAATCCAGCAAATCGCTTCAAGAGCGGTTCAGTCAGCCGTTGGAAATCTTAATATTTCATACACCTTGTGAGTTTTTTTATAATTCAATGTTTCACTTAATGTTATCAGAGATGGTGCCATCTAGCCGATTTCGGCCATAGCGACCGCATTCCTTGGTTCCTCATGGTAATTGCAAGCTTAAATATGCCGCTCTGTTATGTGCCCTAATGTGACTTGCATATCCAACTTTGGCCGAAGAGAACCGAAAACTCCAAGCACACTGTGCTTGGCATCTCAGAACACCGCTAATTACCTAATAAATGATAGCTTCTTGGTGATCTGGAGTTTTTAGATCATCGCATTTTTGGTCTCATTCCAACCTCCTTTTATTTTCAAAGGCCAAAAGACTGCATGTGCCGCTGCACACGTCTCCACTCGGAACAATTTTGTACTTGCTCCTCCCAAGTCGCGGAGTTAATGTATCATCTCTTCATGTCTCTATTCTGAACATTCTTGAAGCACACGTAAAATGCATTTTGCAATTTATTCGCTGAAATGTAGATGTATGAATGACCGATTGTCAAACCAAACTTCAAGCTCCATCGACTGCGTTCAGTTTTAACGTATTAACTTGAGCTTATTTCATATTTCAGGATAGAAAATATAGACACAGGAGCAATCAACATCACTGTAGCTTCCATTGAAATCCGAGATACTGAATTCAACAACCTGATGGAGCGAAGTATTGAACTGTCTTCATGGAACAAACTTCACATGGAAAGGAACTCATTTGATGAACTCTTACCAAATGCCATAGTTGCTTTGGATACAGTTACACACGAACAATCTGGACATTATCTGACTTTTATTGAAAACGAAATCGAGACAGCCCATTCTAATAGTCTCAAATTTATAGGCCAAGCTCAAAAACATGCAGCTTACTCAGTACAGTATAAAGACAATTACTTCGGAAAAACTTGCTATTGCAATATAAGTAACTGGCTGAATGAAGTCTTAGGCACTGACACAGAAGAACCTTATAACACAGAAAGTTATTGTACAGTTGACGAGTTCTTAGCACGCTGTTTTAACGAACCGGAACAAAATGTTTTATTCGACAAATTCCTTGACGGAGTATGTAAGAAAGATTCACTCACTTTTCATTGTGAATCTTACATAAGAAAAGCTGATGGTACTTCAACAGAAATAAAGAATCCAAGATTTCCCCATAAGAACAAGCACGAGCAAATAATCAGTGAGCGTGACAAGAAGGTAATTGGAATAGTAATAGTAACTTGCTTAGGCTGTGTTGTAATAGTGATGATAATTAGTTTGATAAGATGGATTCGCAACAAGGGTTACTGTATTAATGTCAAGAATTTACTTATTTCTTCGAACACGTCCTGTGGCTCGTTTTGCGAACGGATCTGCACGTGTGGAGTAGTTACCGGTTTAGACAACGCAAGATCTATTTCCCGACTTTCTGTAAATGAGTATTCTGAACGTCATTGCTTGAATGAACCAACACGAGTTCAGGATATAATGCAAGAATCAAATATGCATCATGATCAACTTGTACCAACAGAAGACAAAACCACTCAAACTTTGCCTGAAGAGTTGACTAAAGAACTACTAGAAAACTTGAAAGAAAGATTAGAAAGTCCAGAAAATTACACAGAGGCTCGTGAGACCATCGAACACTTATATGTGCTTACTAAACTAGAAGAAAACCGTAACGCTATTATACCCAAACTAATTAATGTGGAGGAAAATATTTATGAATTACCGTTTCAAAATACCACTCCTCGCATTGGAAAGAACAAAAAACAAATGGTTAGCATCGGAACTCGGACACCTTCTCTTGACAAACTCTTGCCTCTTTCGCCATATAATAGACAAACTGCTCTGGTTCATGAGTATTTTGAGCCTAAAGATTTTGCTGTGCATCTGTACGCCGAAATAGCTAATAACGAAAAAGAAAAGAGGACGCTCTTGGGTAATATGCCTGATGTTGTCGGGGAGCAGGCAGCGCCCCGTGGCCCTTACCTCCGTGCCGTTCGCGAAAAGCAGAATTCAGCTTCAAGCTCCTCACCTAACGCTCTGGCAAAGTCTCTAAACATTAGCGGATCCCGCGGCATGTCTACCATTAAATCGAACTCGTCTAATACTTCGGCTAAGATGATGAACCGCCCTCTGCCAGAGAAGCCCACTAACTTGGACCCGGGCGAGGGGACCTCTTTACGGCTTGGTTGAGAATTAGCCCCTGCGCGGCCGGCGCTAGCGCTCAGCGACAGGGCTCGGAGGAAAAGCCCTCGCGAAGAATCGCATCGCCGAACGCAGTCGCCGCCGCCCGGGCAACGTGGCAAGGAATTCGTCATGGAACTGGATCCCTGCGTAACAAGCTAAACAGGCGAATGATAACGACGCGACAATCGAGATGATGCTTAAACATTTCTTTGCTGTGATATTAATTTTGTTTACTTTAATTTGTAATTATTACCTTTGAGTGATGTGTCGAGCCAGACACTAAGTTGTATGTTTATTTGTAAATAATTTATGAGTTGTAATTAATTAATTTTAATGTTGGGCCGAACAAAGGCGTGATCTAATGATATTTTGTGAGTCTGTATAGGTTCGTTACTTGTTTAACAATGCTTTATATATTGATGCTTTTTAAAAATAATGTAAAGTCGCAACATTGGATGTTATAAATGATACAATTATTCCTCTATCGATACATTTGCTAACGAAACACGGACAACGGGTATGTATATACATATATACCCCATATTTAATCACATTTCACTACTATACATATTAATCAATATTTAAAGACAATTATATAGTACATAGCAATTACATTTAAAAATACAATATTCAATCATTTTAACAGGTCTAAATGTGAATTTGAAATTATATCGTAGAGAACTAGTGTCAGTATGGTAATACTGCATTTATATTTTAACGTAACCATTGTAGTTGTATGTTTCTGAATCATTTATATAAATGTTGATAAATGTTGTAGTTAATCTCATAAAAGTAATATCAACCCTAGCTGTCGTCCCAAAGGTTAGTGAATCCTTGTTAAACATTTATTTGATATATCAAATATTGTATTTCTATAAAAGTTTACATTTCAGAATATACAAATTATTTATGTCTTCACTTTAGACAAAATTTACCCGAGTGCACTGAGCTCAAAATATCAATTATTATTATCATCTAGACCATATTTAAGATGTTTATAAATGATCCTATTTATTTTAGTCCAGAATCTGTCCTATACTTACATAACTAAATGATAATATATAGAACTTAGTATAAGTAAGAAATAATTTTAATGATTTTGATCAAAGATATTGAAGTCTCACTGAATATTACGTTTTTTTTTTTGCCATAAAACTAACAGTCATTACGTTTAATTTTACTGAGAAAGATAAAATTATGTTATTTTGGGGGTAGATGATTACAGAGACTTCGTGAAGAGGAAGTGGTTATGTTATTCCATTTTTTTATGTTCCAATAATAAATAAACTGAATGTTAAATGTGAGTTGTGGCGTTTATTGTGTCTCTTACATCTACAATTAACTTGCAAAAAAATAATGAAATGTCAGACATCTGAATAAAGATGAGTCCATATTACTCTTAGGGTCTTGGATGCTGGTATGGATAACCGCCGTGCTAGTAAGAATTTAAGTAAATATGACTAGTAATCACTGTTACATTTAAATAGTACGTATGTTATTAGTTTCAAAAAACGATAAAGATATTATTTCTTTTCGGCTATCTTATCGCTGTTTATCAAAAACATACTTTTATTTGTGTTTCAAGTACCTACATTAGGTAGTACATAATCAATTCTTACTCATTGTTTGTATTTATGACCTACTTTTGAACACTGCAAATAGTGTTACGACATTAGGCCAATTGAAGGCACCGAAACATAATTCCATTCATCTTGAAAACCTCACTAGTACAGACATGAATGAAAACTTATTGATTGAATCCTTTGTTTTATATGTGAACTAGCTTTTCGCCGCTTCGCTCCCGTCAACTGAGTACTCTACCCTACCCTACTCTACCTACCTATCTATCTTCTTACCCTACCTGGTAACCAAAAAAAAAGTATTATCTATTAAAATTGGTCCAGCCGTTCCTAAGTGAGAAATAGGGGTTCATTTTTATATTAATAGGTTTACATAATATTCTAAGTTCATATTTTACATCTTATTTTATCTCGGGAACGCCTGGAGGCATCGAGTTGAAATTAAAACCATATACTCAAATCTGCGGTCCCTTGAAGCTGTGAAAATACCAAAATTCTAAGTTAATGAAAAAAGAATACGGTCGTTTATGTCGCAATAAAAAATCGGAAGTCGGTGTTTCTGGTATTTTTTGCTCATTATTTTAAACCTACTTTTTATTATTGTTAGTTAATATTTAAGTCCCCAGTAAGACTATACAAATAAATTAGAAATTTTTACACCGACTTCAGAAATTAAAGTTATTGGAACGAAGTTCCTTATCGCGCGTTGTGAAAGGGGGCTAGACGGAAAACATTCTTACGAAAAGTTGTCACGACACTTTCTTACGAAAAGTTGTAACGACACTTTTTGCTATAGTAAGCTATTGTAAGCTGTGCGGCGTTGCATGTTTCTCTGTCTGTCTCTCTCTCTCTTATCCTCTGGGCTGTGGCCGCCATATTTTTCGAGTTGAAGTTTTCGAGGGTGCTTAAACCGACAGTGAGGTCAAAATGTAAATCCAAGATGGCGGCTATGAAAGTTTTTAAATTTTTTGACATGGGTGTCGTTTTCGTGGTTTTCGACGGTGTTAAAGCCGATAATGAGATCAAAATGTAAATCCAAGATGGCGGCTATGATGAACGTTTTAAATTTTTTGACATGGGTGTCGTATTCATGGTTTTCGAGGGTGCTGAAACCGATAGTGAGATCAAGATGTAAATCCAAGATGGCGGCTATGAAAGTTTTTAAATTTTTTTTGACATGGGTGTCGTTTTCGTGGTTTTCGAGGGTGCTTAAACCGACAGTGAGGTCAAAATGTAAATCTAAGATGGCGGCTATGAAAGTTTTTAAATTTTTTGACATGGGTGTCGTTTTCGTGGTTTTCGAGGGTGTTAAAGCCGATAATGAGATCAAAATGTAAATCCAAGATGGCGGCTATGATGAACGTTTTAAATTTTTTGACATGGGTGTCGTATTCATGGTTTTCGAGGGTGCTGAAACCGATAGTGAGGTCAAAATGTAAATCCAAGATGGCGGCTATGAAAGTTTTTAAATTTTTTTGACATGGGTGTCGTTTTCGTGGTTTTCGAGGGTGTTAAAGCCGATAATGAGATCAAAATGTAAATCCAAGATGGCGGCTATGATGAACGTTTTAAAATTTTTGACATGGGTGTCGTTTTCATGGTTTTTGAGGGTGTTAAAGCCGATAGTGAGATCAAAATGTAAATCCAAGACGGCGGCTATGAAAGTTTTTAAATTTTTTGACATGGGTCTCGTTTTCGTGGTTTTCGAGGGTGTTAAAGCCGATAATGAGATCAAAATGTAAATCCAAGATGGCAGCTATGATGAACGTTTTAAATTTTTTTGACATGGGTGTCGTATTCATGGTTATCGAGGGTGCTAAAGCCGATAATGAGATCAAAATGTAAATCCAAGATGGCGGCTATGAAAGTTTTTAAATTTTTTGACATGGGTGTCGTTTTCGTGGTTTTCGAGAGTGTTAAAACCGATAATGAGATCAAAATGTAAATCCAAGATGGCGGCTATAAACGTTTTCAAATTTTTTGACATGGATGCGTTTTCATGGTAGTCGAGGGGGCACAAGCCGAAAAGGTCGGGGGATAGCAGTCCCCCGATAGCACAGATTTGTAGGTGCTTGCGTACTATGTACATTTAATCGTTAACAAGTCAATCTACTTAATAAAAATAATAATAGTTTCTTTAATACTTATGTCCAATGAAATAAAATTTTATTACAATTCCTTCACTAATCAATCGAAAAGAACTTCGTTCCATCCGGGTGTCCCTTGACACCTCTCAAGTTTTTTTTGATCTTTTTAGTGTTTTGTTTTTTTGTAGCGAAGTCGGTTATTATTATTTTTGTAAAGATTTTTATTTCAAACTTTTTAGTTATAATACACTTATAGCTAGAGTGCTTATTTTTCATGACAATTCAAATTAACCAAAACACGGCTAGGATACATTGATTAATTACAGAGCTCCGGTGCCATAGTACCTTATAGCCAAAGTGCATCTCATGACAATTTTAATAAGTCCAAACACGACTAGGTTACATTGATTAATTACAGAGTTCCAGTACCTACCTTCCGGCTCCATCATCATCATCAGATCACTTCGATGATACCATTTTCAACCTAACTATTCAGAACTATTTATTTATTTATATTGTCATAGGTACTTAACTATCTTCATTGTGATATCTATGAGAGGGGGAAGTTCCGTTGGCCATTTCTGGTCTTTTTTATCAGTTCCACTTCATAAAATGTTACATTTTGACTGTAAATGCTTAAGATCTCAATGAAAATACCAAAATTTCTATACAACAACAACTATATAGTTAATATTGGCAACTATATAGTTGCCTAAAATATTTGAAGAGTTCCCTCAATTCCTCATGGATCCCATCGTCAGAACTGGGTTTTGAAAAAAAAATGGGACCAATTTGGATGCATATCCTTTTAGGGGAAAGAACATTTTGCAAATCGGTCCATAAACAAATTTGTTTTGTTTGTTGTTGAGTTTTGAGATAACAAACATATAAAATTGGTGATAAAAAAATACAACCGAATTGAGAACCTCCTCCTTTTTTTTAAATCGGTTATAAACGTACTTCGACACTCTCCAGGAATCAAAATTCATAGGGTACTGCCCGTCGAACCAGAATCCTGAAATTTGGCATAAAGCAAGGTCTTATAGCACAGGTATAGGAGACCTTGCTTGATAAATCTGAAAACAGTAAATTTGTTGTAATGTAACAAAAGAGAAAATTTTTGTCGTTCGGAAAAATCTTGGAAACTCCATTCGAGAGTACAACTATTTACATAGGTAACTACGCACTTGCCCGGTTTTTTTACTAAAGCGCGACTAAATAATAGCATATGGAAACCTGCATCGATACAGTCGTGTGCACTAATGTGAATTCAACCTTTTTTTGAATAAAATCAGATTGACGTTTCCTTAGACGTCTCGAAGGCCTTCGTCAGGGTTGATGATACCACAGTTGTAGAGATATACCTGCCAGGTGCTCGGGCTAGTAAGGAGCTAATCCGGTCCGAAAGAGAGGCTATGGTAGAGCATATGAATGTCTCACTTCAGGCAGTCTCCAAGTGGGGTGAAGCCAATCTGATGGGATTCGATGCCGCCAAAGCACAAGCGTGTCTGATCACCGCCAAAAGGAGTCCGTTCACCTTGGCTCCTGCTTTTCTGAATATATCCTTAGAATGCACCGACCGCCTTTAGCTCTTGGGAGTTGAAGTTTCCTCAGACCTTTGTTTTGGGCGGTTCATTGAGTCATAATTATGATATAACTCGAAGATAACTCGAATGAACCTAGCTGTTAGGTAACTCTGCGTTCTTGCAAGGTCCGGCGATACTTCACACCGGGACAGCTTTTAATGTTATACAAAGCAGAGGTCCGATCGTGTGTGGAGTACTGCATCCACATATGGGCTGGTGCTACAAAATGCCGCCTGGCAGCTTTGGACTCGGTGGAAAGAAGTGCAAAGAGGCTATTTGGTGATCCAGATTTGGTTAAGTCCAATCTTCAGAGCTTTGAGCACAGGCGTAGAGTAGACAAACTTTCGGTGTTTTACAAGTTGCATTTTGGAGAGTGTGCGCGGGAATTGCATGACTTGATTCCGCCATTTCATTTCTACCATCGGACTACCCGACGTACGGCGAGTATCCACCCTTACGTTAATGTAACCTCTACGATCCGGACTAAGCGTTTCGCCTTGTCGTTTATACCGCGTACATGGAGGGACTGGAAAAATTTGCCTGCTAAGGTCTTCCCATCCGATTATAATTTGGATGTCTTCAAGGCTAGAGTGAATAGGCTCTTAATAAACTAGTGCGCCTCACCATCAACAATTGCATCACTGCTTACCATCAGGTGGGATCACAGTCAAGCACTAGTACTTATATCTGCTGGTCATGTTGAGGATACCACAGGACAGGACAGCATAGAGAATGGAAAGCTCGTTTCATTTCAGCGTAAACTATGTCTTGGCCTGCATGTGTACAAAAGGCCGAGGACTACTGATGCTTGTAGTCAGCCATCCGATGTAGCCATCAAAGGAAATGCGATGTTGCTGATGTGATCTTTAGCACATTCAATATCCAACACCCAATTTATAGGTTGAACTATAGTTTGTCTCGCTCAATTTGCTCGAGTCTTACCTTGGCTTGGCTTAACAGTGAGTGTAGTCGCATAATTGTCGTTAAAGATTCTTTCCATTTCATGACACTTCAAGGGATATTTGGATAATTTTCAAATCTGCAAGAATAATTCGCAATGTTGTCTATACTGTACGACAAAGTAACACCTACATTTAGGCAAACACTTGCTTACAATAATAATTCAATGACCAATTTAAACGACTATTTCCATATCCGCGACTTAAAGTGAGTTAGTATTTAGCAAGCTAACTGGCACAGAACACAACATTGCCATTAGCGTGGATCAACAGACTAGTCTAAAATAGTTTTAAACTATTTATCATCTATTTTCACGATGACAGGGATTTATTTCTTAACGCTATGACGCGGTTATACCCCATACAAAGTTCAATGATCAAAATAATACTTTTAGAAGTCGATTTTAAAAGGTACTATATGCATAATTATTTCCTTCCTTGGTAAGTGATGGCTCAGTGGTTAGGGCACCCGCCTCTCATGCATAAGGGTTCGAAACCGGGTAAGTACTAATGTGAACTTTTCATTTCATATGTACTTTTCTAAGTTTATCTAGGACATCTAGGCTTCATCGATAGTCCCAGCTGGTTAAGCAAGCGACTATGGTGTCTGATGCTGTTGGTCATACTGCCAATTGTCAGGACCTTCTGCTAACTACCGATCCGGAAAGATGTATCGTAACAGTTTCCTCACCACTTGGAACTTGAGACCACTGTCTGATGAAGTTGGTTTCGTCCTTCTCCTCACCTGACTGCGACTCACGCGGTGACCGGTGAATGTGACGTTACAAGTCAGCAGATTAGAATAAGATGTGACATTTCTTTGAGTCTTATCCTTGGCAGCAGGTCTGCTTCTCTTCTGAAAGTCCGCCGAGCTGTGCAGATGCTATATCGGATGTAATACGTCAAGCTATGGAGTATTTCATCCCTTATAGTGACGTACCCATTGGAGCCTCAGCTCACCCATGGTTCAACGCCGGTTGCGTTCAAGCTGCAGAGCGAAGCATTCGGCGTTTCTCACCTGGGTTCATGCTCATGACCGCAAAGCTCCGGATCTGAGCTCAAAGAAGAGAGCCTTTAACCGTGCTGCCAAGTCCTCCTACTCCACCGACTCTACCTCACTGCGACACCTCGATGCCGGAGGTTCGTTTATGGAACAAATAGGTTCTCAGAGCACTATGTCGTCTAGACGTGAATAAAGCTAGTGCACCAGATGGTATACGAACAATAGTATACAAGGTATGTGCGCCTGAGTTGTCTCCTGCACCCCTAGCCAAGTTGATAATCTGCAATCGTTAATGCTAGTCTAAAACTAATCAAATTTATGGGAATGTCACGTGGTCAGAACTAACGAATAGAAAATTCGTAGCCAAGTTCACATCGTTCAAAATGATAGAATGAATTTTTATCGCTTCTACAATGTTTAACGCTACATCCTTTGTTATTGTAGAACGAGCGGCCGACTCAGGCGTCAACATGGCTACCTGCAACTTATCGTCTTCTACAATTGCTGACACCGAGGCGTTACCGATTGGAGAACGGAATTCGATACGAAACGGTTGTAACTTGGCTAGGGGGCCTGTATTGACGCGCTTGTATCGCCTCTCATTTAAGACTGGTATAGTGCCTAAGTCTTGGAAGCTTGCCAACCTGCAACCCGTGCCCAAAAAGGACAGTCGTGCCGGTCCTGCCAACTATCGGCCCATTTCAATAACCTCCATAATCTGCAAGATTATGGAGGGTGTGTTGAACTCGCACCTCATGGCATATCTGGAAGGTAACGATCTCCTCAGTGACCGACAGTACGGGTTTCGCCGCAATCGGTCTACTGAGGACGTACTACTGTATACCACCCACCACTTGTGGGGCGAGGCCCTCAAGAAGAATGGGGAAGCTATTGCTGGCTCCTTAGACGTCTCGAAGGCCTTCGACAGGGTAAGGCACGTTAGCCTTTTGAGTGAGCTTCCAGCGTACGACATTTTCCCTGGTCTGATTAACTGGGTAAAAGACTTACTCGAGTGAACGGTCTCTCCGAGTTGTTGTCGATGGATGCTCATCAGAACCCATGATAACTAATGCGCCGGAGTTCCTCAGGGGTCTGTTCTCTCTGCAACTCTTTTCCTGCTGCATATTAACGATTTGCTGATGCCCGGTATCTATGGGTATGCAGATGATATCACAATTGTAGAGAGATACTTGCCAAGTGCTCGGGATAGTAAGAAGCTAATTACTCCACACATATATTGATGAACGTTATGTGGTCATCGGTGGAAATCGCATTGCTACAAATAAAAAAAAGGTGGCGGAGTTCTCGTAGCTGTTCGTAAAAAGCTGAATGCCATATGGGTGCCATGTTCTACAAAGCCCTATATTGAACACGTACTTTTACAAATCCCAGGTCACGGTAACGACAAATATTACATTGGTGCTACATACATTCCACCGAATTCCTCTGAAGAAACCTATCTCGTCCACTTCGAAAGTCTTCTTAGCACACTAGACGAGTTAGGTTCCAATAAATTTTATTTATTTGGCGATTATAACCTACCTAATATTAAGTGACTACCTAGGGAAAAATGTCAGCTGATGATTCTGTAAATACTTTTTATGATATTATTTACCGAACTATAAAAGACCATACACCTAAAGCATCCGCGCGCTCGTCAAAATTCCCCGTTTGGTTCTCCAGGTCCTTAATTCGTATTTTCAGGAACAAGAATAGAGCTTGGATAAAGTGGAAAGTATATGGTAACATTTCAGACTATGAACAATTTTCTTTCTTAAGGCATAGATTTCAAGTAGAGTGTAAAATCTGTTATAATAAGTATATTGATTCGGTCGAAGAAAATATTAATAAAGATGTTAAATACTTATGGAGTTATATCTCTAATCGAAAAGAAGATACTAGCAACCTTCAACAATGTCTTATAAAAATCGGAGGTCAAGTAATTCCACAGAGATTTGTAATTTATTCTCAGATTTTTTTCATTCTGTTTATGAATGTTCTACCTTTGATATAAATAATTGGTTAGCTCCGCTGGAGTACAGTGAAAATTGTATTCTTATCAATAGTGTTACATTTAGTTATGAAAAAATTCTTAAAGTATTAAAATCGCTAGATACTACAAAGGGCCCAGGGCCCGATGGTATACCACCGCATTATCTTATAAAAACTGCAGACATTATATGTACACCCCTACATATCATACATAATAAATGTATTTCAGAAGGCTCATTTCCTGAAATATGGAAAAGTGCTAATATAACGCCCGTTCATAAATCAGGTTCAAAACTAAGCATTGAGAACTATCGTCCTATCTCCATTTTGTCAGCCTTGTCAAGGCTTTTTGAAAGATTGGTTCACGACGAGCTCTATCCTTTGTTACACAACTCGATTATTAAGCAGCAGCATGGTTTTGTTCAAAAAAGGTCCACAGTCACAAATCTTTTGGTTTTCACAGATTTCTTGTTCAATAATATGGACCACCAGTTGCAAGTAGACGCTGTTTATACTGATTTCCAGAAAGCTTTTGACAAGGTGGATCATGAACTGCTTCTGACAAAAATAGCTTTCAATGGTATACGTGGTGATTTGTTGCGCTGGTTTGCATCATACGTCACTAATAGAACTCAAAAAGTTGTCATTAAAGGCTTTGAGTCCAGATCCATACATGTCACTTCCGGGGTACCCCAGGGATCAATTTTAGGCCCTCTCATATTTATTCTTTTTATTAATGACATGAATCAATGTTTTCAATATTCAAAATTTCTACTATATGCTGATGATCTTAAAATTTTTAGACACATTCAAAATAAGACTGATTGTATGTTATTTCAAGATGATTTGGATAGATTCTCGGCATACTGAATTAAAAATAAGTTACAATTAAACATCCTAAAGTGCTCATCTTTATCATTCACCAAAAATAAAAATATTATAACTCACACTTACAACCTAAATAACACCTCATTGAATAGAGTTACTGTAATCAGGGACCTTGGGGTACTTCTGGATAGTAAACTTCACCTGGATCAACATATTGACAACATTATTAGTAACGCGTTTCGCATGTATGGATTTGTGATGAGATGCGTGACAGATTTTAAGCGTACTCGTACGTATATTCATTTATACAAATCTTTAGTAAGGTCATAGTTGGAGTATGCTGCAATGATATGGAACCCCCTGTACAAGAAATACATAGACAGTCTTGAATTCTTAACATAAATTCCTCAAAGCCACACATTATCGTTGCTTCCGAAAGAAGGCATCGTACGTTGATTTATTGAAACATTATAAACTTACTACTTTAAGTAATAGACGCATATTTCTGGAAACAAAATTTCTCTATGACCTGTGTAATAACAAATATGATTGCTCAGAGTTAACAAATAAATTATGCTATATAGTACCTAAAACTGTCATGCGCCGTGGGGTGCGCGGGTGCCCGCTATTTGCAGTTTCGTCTTGTTGCACTAACGCGGGTGTACGCGCGCCTCTACGACGTTTAGCAAAAAATTATAATGACCTGTTCTCGGATTTAGATTTGTTTTCTTTGTCAGCAAACAAAATTCGTATTGATTTACTTAAAATGATAGAAAACGCAGAAAATTAACTGTATTCTCATAATCAGATAATTAGCTGTATTCTTTAATAGTTTAAATTTTAGTAATATAAGAATAAAATTTGTTAATTTGCATGATTAATCAGTATTTAGGTATATGTTGTACTCATTGTCTTCACAAACAATTTTAAATTTGTAACACGTGGATGACGTAGTTAGTTATGCACATAATTACCTAGATTATAAGGTTTTGTTAATCATATGAAGTGTGTAATTGTTAGTTTTCCCTAATAAATAAAATCAAAAAAAAAAAAAAAATATAATAATCCGGTTCGAACGAGGGGCTATGCTAGAGAACGTACGAATGTCTCACTTCAAGCAGTCTCCAAGTGGGTCAAAACCGATCTGATGGGATTCAACGCCGCCAAAACACAAACGTGTCTGTTCACCGCCCAAAGAAGCCCGTTCACCTTGGATCCTACTTTTCGGAATGTATCCCTGGAGTGCACCGACCACCTTCAGCTCTTGGCAGTTGAAATTTCCTCAAACCTTAATTCTGGGCTCAATTCATTGAGTCCTTTCTTGCAAAGGTGCGGCGGTACTTCACACCGGGACAGCTCCTAATGTTATACAAAGCACAGGTCCGATCGTGTGTGGATTACTACAGTCACATATGGGCTGGTGTTGCAAAATATGCACCAGCCCAATGGAAAAGCGTGCGAAGAGGCTAATTGGTGATCCAGATTTGATTATAATCCAATCTACAAAGCCTCGAGCCAAGGCTGAGGTAGCCAGCTTTTCGGTATTTTCAGGGTGCATTTTCGAGTGTGCGCAGGAATTACAGGATCTTATTCCGCCATCTCCTTTCTACCATCGGACCACCCGACGTACGGCGAGTATCCACCCTTACGTTGTTGAAACTTCTACGGTCCGGACTAAGCGTTTCGCTTCATCATTTATACCGCATAGATCGTTGGACTGGAACAATTTGCCTGCTGAGATCTCCCTGTCCAATTATAATTCAGGTGTCTTCAAAGCTAGAGTGAATAGACTCTTAATAAACTAGTGCGCCTCACCATCAACGATTGCATCACTGCTTACCGTCAGGTGGGATCGCAGTGAAGCACTGGTTTATAAAAATAATTAGTACGTAAATCTGGCAGTCCCGGTTGTCATTTGAATTTGGATAGACAGATGGCCAGGCTAAAACGACTGTCCAAAGTCGTTTTAGTCTAGCCATCAGTCTATCCAAGGAGTATTGTATTGCCCAGGGTTGTGGAGGTCTGATTGGCTGTCGCTCCATGTAATACACGGGTATTCAGCAGCATCCGATTGCACTGAAAGCCGACCCCAAGGGGTCGGCTTTTAGTGTAATCGTAATTGTAAGTTGGGAAAAAGACTAGGGAGAGAGATGGATGGCATAATTATGTCCTTACAACATGAAGGCGCTGCCAATGATAAATTGTTACCTCGGGTTAATTAACAACAAACGTTAAATTCTGATATAACTGCAAGGCAAAATTAATTTAAATTAGCTGTTGAATTTTCTGCTATAAGTACTACCCAAATTTTCTTATAATCGCCTCAGCATAGTATCTACAAAAGTAAGTAGACGATTTAGAGCTATGAGTAGATTGCATCTACAAGTATTCGATCATCGAGGATCATACATACAGCTATGAGTAGAAGTTCTTCTCACATTCACTCTTCGGTCACAAAACTAGCGTGCTCAATGTAACTAGTTGTTAGCAAAGTACCTTGCCCGCAAACGTGCGCTATCGGCTAGCCAGCGCCTATTGGGCCGATAACCATTACTACTATGCATACGGAATGACCATAATACACGATATTAGGTAAGCATGCACTCGAACTAAGGAGCTTACATGCTAGCCTGGATTCGGATGGCGCATCATTCTTTTTGTCTAAATTCTGCTTAAAACCCGTACAATTGGCATTGTGCGGATTTTAAGCAGAATTTCGGTCACCATTTCAAGAAGTTTTGTTTTTACGCAGAACCCTAATTATTTTTATAAATTCAAATTCAAATTAAAAATTCAAATTCAAATTCAAAGCATTTATTTCAAATAAACCATTTACAGGCACTTTTGAAATGTCAAGAAGTCAGTCAGTCAGAAAAAATGATGCTAATTGCACATTCCAAAGCGTAGATCTCTATGGAGAAGAATGTGCAAGAAACTCCATGGACACTCTTTTCAATCGTGTTTTGCAATTACAAATATGTCTGTTACATGTTTCTTGTCGCTATCATGTGAGAACAATGTCAATAAAGTAAAAATAAAAACTAAATATAGATATTAAAATAGCAACTGGCAGCTAAGAGATGACCAGTCTCAACTGACAGCGCCCGTTCACGGACCTGACGCGAATATTAGCACCACTCAGCTCAACCATTTTAAAGGGAACCGAATGATCCAACACACGCGCCACCATCAGTGAGACATTTGAGTGAGCATGACAAACTCTCAACTGCCATGCTCATTTATGTCAAACAGGACCAATAATAACCTAAAAATCATAAAATAGCTCCATGGTACTCACATTTACAAACTTTGAAAAAAAAATGCTTCTACATTATACAATACTAAATACAATAATAATTAACAACAATAATATTTTACAAATTATAGTTTCAACACTAATCAATTTGTACACCCCGGTGGTAGTGGAGCTGGACCAGCATTGAGCCAAGCATTTTTATCTTGAATATAATCCTCCAACTTATAATATGCTTGCCTGCATAGTGTGCGTTTAATACAAGATTTAAATTTCGTTTCATTGAGTTCTAATATTTGTGGAGGTATTTTGTTATAACATTTCAAGCAGTACCCCATGAAAGAAGAGGCCACTTTAGCCAGTCTAAAACCTGGTTGAACTAATTGGTCCCTATTTCTTGTAAGATAATTATGTCTATCGCCTCTTTTGCTAAAAAGATGAAGATTTTTTCTAACGTACATGATGTTTTCATAGATATATTGGCAAGGCACCGTCAATATGTTAATATCCTTAAACAGTTCCCTTAGAGAATCGCACCGGCGGAGATTATAAATAGCTCTGATAGCTCTTTTCTGTAGAATAAAAATTGAGTCGATGTCTGCAGCCCGTCCCCATAGTAGGATACCGTATGACATGATACTATGAAAATAACTAAAATATACTAGTCTAGCGGTATCAACATCCGTAAATTGGCGGATTTTTCTAACAGCATATGCAGCTGAGCTAAGCCGTCCCGCAAGAGATGTTAAATGAGGACCCCATTGTAGCCTTGAGTCAAGCGTAATCCCTAAGAAAACCGTTTTATCGACAAATTCTAGTTTCTCATTGTTCAATATTATGTCACAATTACTACTCTTAACATTCGGTAAGGAAAATCTAATGCATTTCGTTTTTTTCCCATTTAAAACTAGATTATTAGCAGTGAACCACTTTTGGACCTGCAGTAGGGCGTTATTTTCGTCGTCAAGATTAATAGTCTTTCTATTTATTTTGAAAATCAAGGAAGTATCGTCGGCAAACAATACCATATTAAGTTTGTTTTGCAACAAATAGGGTAAATCATTAATGTAAACTAAAAATAAAAAAGGACCTAAAATTGAACCTTGGGGTACCCCCATTTCCACATTTAATCTAGACGAATTGACACCGTTTATCTGAACTAGTTGCTGTCTGTCACTCAAATAAGATTTTAATAAGCTTAACGCTGTTTTGCCTAGTCCGTAATGCTCCAGTTTCAGGAGTAATGTTTCATGAACCACACAATCAAACGCCTTAGACAGGTCGCAGAAGATGCCTATAGCATCTTGTGCCTCTTCCCACGCATTAAAAATGTGTTTTAGTAAGGAGACACCAGCGTCAGTTGTACAACGTCCTTTGGTAAAACCATACTGTTTATCGTGCAAGATGTTATTCGTGTTAAAATGATGAAGCATTTGATTTAACATTACCTTTTCAAATATCTTGCTAAAAACCGGCAACACGGAGACTGGCCTATAATTATTAGTGTCTTTACTATCCCCGGATTTAAAAAGTGGTATCACTTTACTGTATTTCATTAGATCTGGAAAGACTCCTTGATCTATACACAAATTAAATATTAAGGCTAAGTACGGCGCTATAGTCTCAATAATTGAGGTACAAACTTTGATAGACATACCCCATAGATCTTCAGTCAATTTAACCTTGATTTGTTTAAAAGCTTTTATTACTGTTATGGGGTTTATATGTTTAAAATTAAATTCAGTTGAGCAGGCTGCAACGTTCGCCTGTAATAAACCAAAAGCATGCGATGGCGCCGAATTTAGGGCTTCAGTAGTTTTAATTGGTATACTAGCAAAGAAATTAACAAATTCTTCTGCAACTAGTTTATTATCGCTAATAACACCATGATGAGTCTTCAATGTGTAATCATTGTTATGTGTTTTGTTCCTGTTGGTTTCATTATTTATGATTTTCCAAACAGTTTTTATTTTATTATCTGCTGATTTAACTTTGTTGCTAATGTATAAGGCCTTAGCTGCCTTACAAGTATTTTTAAACATTTTTGAATATTTAGCAACATACTTATTAAAAGTTGCAGTGTTAATAATAGGCTTAAGGCCATATAGCTCAAAAAGTCTTTCCCTACTTATTCTAATTCCTTTAGTTGCCCAGTCACTAAATCTAAACTTAGGGCAGATACTTTTTGTACTTTTCTCAAAAGTCTTATTAAACTCGGTTTGAACTATTGAAAAAAAATCAGGTAGGTTTAAAATAAATGTAGGCTAAGTTAGTCCTCATAACAATTTTTCTTTTTTAATTTATTTAAACCAGTCTATATCTTAATGCTATCTACCAGTGAAAGCCCCGTCGAAATCGGCCGCGAGATTAGTTGGGGCAAGCAGATAGACAGACAGAGAAAAACAAACAAAACTTAAAATAAATTCGTTTTTGTTATAGGTATCGTATAAGCTTTCATAGGCATTTAGTAAAAAAAAAAAAATATTTTCATATTACAAACACTTCAATTTTGCTTATACTTACAGATAACGGAGCACAGTAACCTACATGCTTTCAACCTAATCATGTTTTTTTTTTAGTTAGGAAATCATTTAATGACATCTCCAGCGTTTGGATGGGGCGCCTCCCGCCCCATCCAAAAGCTGGAGATATTTTTCTGAGCTGCGTTTCAGACTTTTACTGACTGAGCTACCCATTGCTCGCCGTCCGCAAGCCAGCGCCTACAGTGGCTGGTAATCGGGATCGGGATCCCGGCGGCTGGAGAGTGAGGGTCGTTCCCTCGCGCGTGCGGCCGCCACCTTTGCTAGCATTACTACTTCGCAGAAGGAGGCGGCCGCCTGCCACTCCTCCTCGCTCCGGACCATGGCCTGTACCAAGGCCCGGCGCGAGATATCGCTGGCGCCGATCGCCCCCATGAAGACACGGCGGTGAACCCCATCATGATGGAGGCTAAGATAGCATAGACGTACTTGACCCTGTGCGCTGGGTTTTATGAAAAATGACTAATGATTGGAGTTGAATCTGAGTGAAAGCGATAACGGGCAGCAATTCTGCAATTTTTTTGTTTATATATACATATAAAATGCTTTGTCCTGAATGACTGACGGATCAACGCACAGCCTAAACCGCTGATCGTAAAGACCTGAAACTTGGAACGTATATTCTTTGTATGACGTAAGCATCCGATAAGAAAGGATTTTTGAAATTCTACCCCTAAGGAGGTGAACAAAGAGGGCAAAGCTTATATGGGACAACGTGATTCCTTGGTCAAATCTACTTCAAATTTTCCATGAACATTCTTTAACAGAATTAATGGAAGACGATTTACGTATTTTATTGAAATTCATCACCTAACGGGGTTAAAAAGGGATTGAAAGTTATTTTGCGAGTGATTTGCTTCGACGTTGATATCAATACTCCTTTCCTTAATACTTTGATTTAAATTACATTTTATTTTGACACAATTTTGAAAACTCAATCCGATTTTAGGTTTAACTCATCCATATAAAGCTTGTTTAATTAAAAAAGTAGATTGTCTCGAAATTTGAAATGGTAAGTAATAGAACATGTTGGTTATAAAATAAACGAATCTATTTTCAAAAAAACATACATATAATATATATAGTAAATTTATAAAAATGAACCCCTATTTCTCCTAGTGACGTTATAACTTAAGAACTGCTGGACCAATTTTAATAATTCTTTTTCGTTTTGTTCACCAGCAGACAGGGAAGGTTGTAGGGCAGGTAGGTAGGTAGTGTAAGTAGCTAGGTAGGATAGTGTAGGGTAGAGTAGGATAGAGTAGGGTAGAGTACGGTAGAGTAGAGTAGAGTAAGGTAGAGTGGAGTACAGAAGCGTAGAGTTGGGTAGAGTAGAATAGAGTAGTCAGTTCATGGAAGCAAAACCGCGGGCAAAAGCTAGTCTATATTAAGGAGCTTTTGGCAAACTTGAACAGAAACGTCATCGGAGGGGCGCGCCATGACGGTCCATTTTTGAACACGACTGGGCAGCGCCTCTTGACCACGCGCCGTCGCCGAAGCAACACCTTACACCTCCCCCTTGGTAAATAGTTAGTCAGAAATAATGTTGTACAAAATTATTTCTTGTAAATAATGAAATAATGTTGTAAAACATTATTTCTTGACCGTTTGATTATTTTCTAAATATTGTAATACTATGTGATTGTATTTATATAAAAAAGGTGTAACGGTTGATTCTGACTTGCCATAAATACAGTTTACATTATGTTGTATTATTTTGTATCATAATTCAATATATGTTTCTTATGATTTAGGTACTAACTCTTGGTTTTCTGTTAGTCTATATTACAGTTCTACTCGTTATTTTTGTAATATGAATAAATCCTTCAGGCACAGCATTCGTTCCGTAAACACGAATGTTTAAAATTCATGTTCTGTAAATAAAGCTATCACAGAAGACTTGTGGCAGATGATAGATGCGATGGGCAGACCAGATCAAGGCGGCTGTTGGCGGCCCATTGAACGAGTGCGCCCGGATACCAACAGGCAAAAGTGGTAGGAACTCGTGCGGCGTACTCTAACACCTTCCGGAGAGCTATCTTCATGATAACCACGACCACCCTGGCAAGAGAGAAACGATCAAAAAGATCACAGATGGCTTTGTATTCTGTTAAGTCTTACCACAGTTGGCAATATGCAGCTTGTGTGTAAGAGCTCTAACACTCCCACCTAAGTTAACACGTTTTTAAGTACAATTTTAGGACGAACGGTACTTTCAAGTTTTGCATAGGTATAATCAGCCATTTAATGTTCACACTGCTGGGAAGGAGAGGAGCAGGAGAGTGCAGAGGAGGCCTGAGTGGCCTCCTCTTTAAGAGAGAGAATGGGCCATAATCCACCACGCCACCACTTTCGAGTTTTAACTTACAGTTAACTTATAGCAAATTTAAGTTACTAGTTAATAAGATGACATTATTAGAACTGTGCTACTCATTAGCTGTCCAAGTCTTTGGCAAAAAAACGAATACCTAAGTAAAAACTATTATCATAATATTATAAAGGCAACATTTTTGAGTGTATTTGTATGTTTGTTATTTCTTCACGCTCCAACGGCTGAGCGGATTCGGATGACATTTGGCAGCAAATATTATTAAATAATACTAGCTGCTGCCCTCAATTTGTCGGCGTGTGTTTAGAAAACTCGTCGTATCCTACGAATAGTGTCCTAACGAAACTAGGGGCTTTCTTTTTTTATTGCATAATCCAATTCTGCTCATCACACCACATATAACCAGTTCAACAAAACAATTAAAAACGGTACAGGTTATCAAATAATTAGTTTTTCTAAAAAGCCACAATTTTAAGCACTACGTTTTCATCGAAGAAAATAGCTACAATCGCCGTCGCGCCCTCTTTCTTCGCGAGTAGTAGGGGTGCGCGGGCGCGGAGAGATTTTACTAGCGCCGCTCGGCCACTAGTCGGCGGAACGCGTTTTGTTAAATTGTAGTATTGAATAAGTTCAAATATCATAACATCGACGAGTTTGTACTTAATTAAGTCATTCTAATTACATAATGCGAAGTAGTGCTGGACTTCAGCAATAAGTTACAATATGACTTTTATCTGCGGAAGAATAAAAGACAAAAACATAATTTGAAACATAGAAGAAAGACACAAACGTAATTAGGGCTTCGTCTCGCAATATAGCCATTCCATAGAACACGGCCACAATCACCATTATGGTTTTTTTCTACGTAAATAAATAAAAATAAAATAAAAAATCTATTCTATTCTACCCAATATTCAAAATTGATTAAAACAACAGAGAATAAGGATTTAAGAGAAAAAATGCGCTTAAAATATAAAGATAATTTAATGAAAATAATCTTAGCCGAATCTTAAGATATCAACACACATTATATGAAACTACTAATCCATATTTGATAATATTTAATTTAATGAAACACAAAAAAGTGTCTCCTGAAAAGTTGCTATTACGCAGTTACGCCCCTATCCGTAGGATACGACGAACTGTTCTAAGGGGACATACACCCGAGATAAAAAAGTATCGCATGAGCTATTCCCGGACATGGCCTTCCCATGTACCAAGTTTCATCGAAATCCTTTCCGTAAGGAAGTAATAAACATACACACACTCCCAAACTTGCTCTATAATATTAGTGTGAATTATTGGCCTTAATTAGGCCAATAACGATGGTGTAATCCATAATGAGCAGTATCTATTTCGCATGTAAAGTTTAATAACTTTTTGTACATTTAAAAAAACAGTTGTTTACGTACAACATTCGCCTTTGTATAGCTACAAGTGGCTAAACTCAATCAATTCACGGCTACAAATTCTATTTCTAGTATCCCTGCTCCCATTTTCAAAGAGGTCAATAAAGTACAATTTCCTTAGGCATCAAAACTTTTTTGTTGATTTGAAAACAAGTCATACCTATGAATAGACTGGCAACGTTACTAGACATCGCAGCGACGAAATCCAAATAGGTACATTGATTTAGGAACAACCCAATGTACCTATTTGGATTGCGTCGCTGCGGCCAGCTCAAGGCTGTTTTCTTAGAGAATAGCACTGCTATAAATAGCTTTAGAGTTTCAATTTAGTAAACTAAACTGAAACTTTTACGTTTCAATAACAACTAATTCAGAATATGGCTCTCATTGGTAGGTGGGATCAGAACCTTAACTAAGATTAGCTTCTTATTGTTCAAATAAATTATCCGCATAAAATGAGCTACATAATTGAATTACTGATAAGTATACGAAAATGCTTTTTAAGTTCTTCAAAGCAAATTTAAAAAAAAATTACCTACATACTTTTGACAAGAACCTTACATGAAAACGCAGTGTACCCCACCACTATTAACATCTAGTTTATCACAAAAAAGTTTGCTAGAGTAAGACAAGTATTGGTTTAGTCCCATACATGTATAATAAATTCATGACAAAATGGGAGTTTTTCGTGGGCGTGACAATAAATTCGTTTGTGCCGACATAGGACCAAACCTAAGCTAACTTCAGTCACTTTACACGTTAGAAATATCGCTTTTTGTAAAATCTAATCCGCGTTTCTTTCCCCTCTTGAATAATAATACAGGTAGACATAGAAGTGAAAAGTACAGATTTAGGGTGCAATCACTGCCCGCCAAACGGCATCGTTAAGAAAAAAGTGTAATATGCATGGCTCCAACAATTTACAATAAAATTCCCAATTCCATTAAGATAATGAATATTAATCATCGATATATATGTACTACGCACTAGATTACGCGTGCCGAACACTCACTTCAATCAACTTAGATATAGTGTAATCTATACACCTTGAACATTACACTAGGTTGAACGAAACGCGTAAGTGCCACGAAATTCATGGCGCTTAAGACATTTTGGTCGGGAAAAAAATATCCTCTAAAAGCTATCTTAGCGCTGTATGTTTTAATTTCTATTAAACGGCGTTATGCCAGTATTGCGCCGCAGCGAACTTTTGTTTGAACTTTTCAGTATTTTGACAAATAGTTTCCACGATCGTGCTTGTCTATCACTAGAAAATAAGTCGATGATATTAATTAAATTAAGAGTGAACTAAAAAAATTGCTACTTAGTACCTCTAAGGCTTACTATAATGTTGCGGAGTTTCTAAATGAAAAATTTGAATGATGACTATTTAATATTTATTTCAATTCTAATTCCTAATTTTTATTTATTTTCTGTGTTGACTGTAATTTAATTGACTGTATTTTTACTATTTTCATATTAATTTTTTTTTAAACAATTTTGTACGCCGATTACGACAAAACATGTTGAACTGTATTCATTGTACCTCCATCTTAACACACACATGTTTTTTATACAAATAAATGATCTTATCTTATCTTAACTATTACCTTCAAAAAACTTTTGAGAAAATTAATGTAGTAAGTAACTAAAAACGAATAAATTTAGAACAAACCATAACAATTTTACAAATAAAGTTTTTTAGCCATTGAAGAATTGTGAATGAAGCTCATTTAAATTTTAACCAATCACTCATAATGAGAGACTTTACTTAACCGCATCGCCGTAAACGATCAGCTATCTTGAAAAAACATTGCACTTAGACCAACATATCCCTGAGTTGAAAAATTCAAGGTCTTAATAAAATTCTTACATAACTGGCAGAACGACGATAGAACGCTGACACTTGAAAAAAAGTAAGTTATAAGTGTTCACCAGTTCACAGTAACATGCGCGCCGTGAATCGGAATCGAATAAATAAACACTATACGCCCGGCCGTTTCGTAAACTTACGGACAGCATTCAAACAAACGTTACGTTCTATCGAGAGCCTGCACAGTGTCTCCATTATGCTTTTAGAATAAATATCGCTAATCAATATGTTGGATATTCAACTCTATTCTATACACATAAAGATCTTCTTACAGAATGATTAAATTGTTTATTTTTACGGTCAATTAATACAAATTTTAATGTGGTTAGTTACGTTACGTAGGTACTTTTACATGTGTTACGCGTGGTATTTGTGGAAGAAAGTGTGAATAAACTTGAATAAAGGTGTGAAACGTACGATAAACCAGCAATTCCCTATATTCACCAGTAACAAGATAACCTGAAAGATCATAATAGACTCTGACACTGAAAGGGCCCGACAGTAATTAACTTACAAGACATAGGTAGCTAGGTATTAGGTGTGCACAGTACTCGAGAGCTCAATTAGGAAAGCCGGGCAATACATCCTGGAACTATAACATAATCTTCGGTTGCAAGGAAAAGCTGTTTATAAGATTTAGTTTATATAACGAAGCACAGAAACACGAAATACTCACATAGTTGCATGGTATGCAGTGAATACAACGTAAACATCATATTATTAACAAGGTTTTGTCCGCAGCTACGCCCGCGTACATAAAAAATAGGCTATGTCACTCAGGAACAAAGCAATTTTCTAACGATGAAAAAATTTTAGCAATCGGACCAGTACATTCTGAGATTACCACCTACAAACAAAAAATCAAATGTTACCTCTTTATAATATTATATAAGTGTAGATAACAATTCGCAACTAAACACCAAAACGGAAAATTCCTTAATAGCCTTTATACCACAAGTGAACAAATAACAGAGGTTGTAGACCGGTCCTATAAACAAAACAGGACGGTACCAAAGGTTATAAAAATCCTTGAGCCTCGATATTATTAATTTGAATGATCTTTGTTCGTATTTGCTAGAAATTCCATATTAAATCTGCTATAATTACGTCTTCCGACTGTATTGCTTATTTATATACTTATAGACAAAACAACAATGTCGAATTTTATAAAACATTAGCTTGTACCAGTGGCTCCGCCCGCGTGATTGAAAATTATCCCATATATACTAACAACTAAACTATACATAAAAACTATCCTATCCTACGGGTACACACGGTCTACCCGTCTCACAAACATTATTCAAAATCATTCAGTGGTTTGATCGTGATCGTTTGTTCGTGTGATAACATACA
This sequence comes from Mythimna pallens, assembly GCA_961205895.1. Lineage (NCBI taxonomy): Eukaryota > Metazoa > Arthropoda > Insecta > Lepidoptera > Noctuidae > Mythimna > Mythimna pallens. The sequence goes on from OY540824.1 coordinate 30,910,899, forward strand.
CACATACAAAGTTTCGCCTTGTAGTGTGATTATCAAGACTTTTTTTTATCGACAATCGACTAGTACAAAAAAATGTGGTGGGTCATTTCGGCCACTCGACAACTAAAATATAAAAAAAAACCTTGAAAAAAAAAAATTTCGTCATTCAGAATCTCGATTGAATGTGCAAGGCTTCTTCTATGGATGTTTTTTTTTTAATATATGAGTACATTATGGAGAGCCAAAGTTCACGTAAAATAGCAGATTGTCAGAGCTCTTTACTGGATTGATTTTACATAAATTTATAGAATATCCAAAATATCTAGAGAAATATGTGTATTAACATTATAATCACGTAAGAGCGGTTGTATGAAAATGTACTTCGAGTTGGTCGCTGTTAATCTTAATGTACGCCAGGAAAGGCGTATTATTTTTTTTAATTTTTATAAACCTGCGAGTTCAATCTAATACATAATTGAATTTTCCGGCACGAGCTAGTCTACTTGACCCAGTTATTGACCATCCATGTTTTTTTAAGGGTTCCGTACCTCAAAAAGAAAAATCGGAACCCATAAAGGATTACAAAAATACAGCCGTTTATGTCCCAAAAAATGTATATTTCGACACTATCAAGGGAATCAAAATTGATAGGGGGATACTTTCCGTTGCCCCAGAATCCTGAAGTTTTGCATAAAGCAAGATCTTATAGCACTGGTATAGGAATAAATCTCTGATCAGTATATGTTTAACTACGTCACAAAAAAAAAACATTTTTGCGATTCGGAAAAATCTTTGAGTTTGATATATTCCCCCCTTCTTTCAGACAGATAACGATTACATAAACAAAGCAATTTTACTTGTTACGACAGTTCTGCTGTGTTTCTATGAGGAGTTCTGTTCCATATCTTCGAAGTTCATGATCAGATCATAACAATATTTCTATGTGACCAACTTGGAAGCATTGCATTGCAAGCACAATTGACCGAGAAATCGGAGACCATACATAGAAAAACCTCCTTCTTATTGAAGCCGGTTAAAAATTGAGCTTACCGGTTTTGAGAACTATTTTTGTTAATATTAAATAATAATGAACAATAATTTTGTGCTACAGGTATTTTGCGCTTAAACTTAATCTTTCATACAATAAATCCATCTTCTGTTTGGTCTCATTCTACCTACCCTTAAAATAGTCATCCACAATCTTAGGTAGGCTCATATCCTACACTAACTACTTTCATTCAAGACATTTTTCCGAATCAAATTTAAAAAAAAAAAATGAGATCAGTTGCTTACCAAAAATCAACAAACGTTTAAAAACTAGAAAACTGTACACTAATGCCCCCGACGACCTATCTTGTTGACAAGTTTCATAGCTAAAACGTCTACATCGTAAAACCGGCGATATCTTAACCTTTGACAAAGGTCATCAAAGAATTCACCTTGAAAATTCCCAAGCGGATGATTGAGATAAAAATGTTTGGCTATGTAGATAACCCAGTGGCAGTGACCTGTCGGCAAGGGTAGCGATGCAGTTTGATGTGCGTGCGGAACCGAGATTAACCCACACCTAACCCCATTTTATCCACAGAGAATAAATCAACTAAGATAACGCCAGATCAGAGCAAGCAATTGATCAGTCTAAGTGCAACGAGTAAAATTTAATCGTGACAAAAAATGTTAATAATTCTCTTGTTGCACTCGTCTAACGAAATATTCAGTCAATAAAAACAAATTAGGTGGTCCATTTCGAGTTTTATTGATGCATCTCCAACTGATACGAGAATTCCATCTGAATCGCTTTTAGTTACAGAATATTTTGCAAAATGTTTGATTCCAGCAATTTATACGGTCAAATAAAATAAAAGCTTTTTGTTCTGCTTTTTCTCTTTGTTTATCGGGTCATTGTGTGAATACTTCGGTTAAGTTGCTATGGCAAGATCAGGAACTACTCGCTTATTAAAAATATTGGAGCTTTTGTCTATGTGGAGTGAGATTCTTTCAAGCCTAGGGTAAACTTTTGAACAAAACACAACATTGGCCTGAGACTTTCCACGATACAAATTGCTATAACGCTTCGAAATGGTTACGAAAACGAGCTATTCGTGACTCGGTGACATGACTAATATAGGTGATCATAATTCACAGTAACTTGGGTAGCCAGTACTGTAACAATTTAGTAAATAACACTGCAGTAATACCAGCATTTAATCGATTGCAATTCATTTTTGTTGTACTACTTTACCTACATGAATAATTGGTCCGGCGTCAAAGGAAAATTGCGTCCTACGCATAATTTAAATTCTGCACTGCTTTAAAAGAAACAGTATAATGGATGACAGTGACTTTTTATTTTGTACTTGCTGTGTGTCGGAAGGTAACGTTTGGTCACGGCTATTCACGATTCCCCATACATGCTCTCCATTGTAAAAATTTTGCTCAGAAAACTAGATAAAAAATAATGCAATATTTGAATTTCAGAACTTCCTGAATTCCTTTTTATAAATTTCATTTAAACTCATAAGAGTACCTACGTAGATCTGCTTGGGATATAATAATATTCTCGAACACCAAAAGTTTAGGTGGGAGCTACATGTAGGTATGGCAAAATGAATACAGAGCAACTGACGAGAAAAAAAAAGCAGTGCCTTTTATAAAAGAGTGCAGAAGCACTTGATAGAGAACTGCATAATTGAGCTTTAGTCTCGCATTTGATATGCAATTTTAGGCACTATACTCCTATCAATGGATCTACATATGTATGTATCTACCTATGTACCAGAGCGATCTGACGTAACTTATTTTCACATGGATGAAATTTTAGATTCTCAGTAGCGTCTCATGTGCTTTGAAACACAGGTATGTGTGCTTGTGGAGCTCGGCGTTGTGACCCCTGGGCAGGTACCAGGTGAGAAAGGGAACTAAAAATAACAGTTACTGAAATTAAATTTTTATGAATGATTTTTATATAATTATGTTTTGTGGAATATTATTCTAAAGTAGTATAATAAATGTCAGACACTATCCATGGACCCGGGGTACTCTTTCGCATCAACCATGGCCCCAGTAGGCTTCGACCCTGCTGGGCCCCAACGGTTTGCTGACATCTCCTTGAAGCGCACGTGGAACACTATGCGCCGTCGACGACTTAGGCTCGGTCCGGACGGTCAGACGGCGAGCTACCCATTACTCGCCAATCGCAAGCCCGCACCAACGGCATGAGACGCAACTGAGAACTTAAGGAGCTGAAGAGGTTCGTCGGGCTAGATGAGGGAGTCTTGGCCAGCGTCCAGTCATTGGTGTTGCGTGGCTCGTACATGAACTGGACAAGGTTCAATCGCATGACTACTCGAATCGAATGAGACGGGGAGCGAGTGTTCGGGCTTCCTGTGTGAGGGCTGACCCCCAAGTCGGGCCCAGAAGTCGTCGAGGGCACCCTTAAAATCCTCCCTTCAAGTTTCTTTTTGTAACAACTGATTCGACCTCGCCAAAGATCCCACCGGCGAAATACCTGGTATGTGCGATGACGGTGACGTGGTAGTCCCGTCACGACCATCCATGATGATTACGATAGTTGTCATTAAGGACGAAGACACATAGACAGGCCCAAAAAAAAAATTTCATCCGTGAGAAAATAAGTTATTTCAGGTCGCTCTGGGATCTTACTCTACTACCAAAGCGCTCTAGTACACTTTGCAGATAAGTATTGCCTGTCACGTTTCATTCGTTACAAGCTGTTTTCAATAAAAATAATTATTTTGAGGAAGTCTGTTATTTGCTAAATGGCGGCGCTACCCACTAATATTTGAATATAAATTTACTTCTACGTGCAGTAAAATTTCGTAACCTTTTCCGTGATGTTTCGAAGATTGTTAAGTACATTCCTGACTAAAACCGCAAAATTGACGAAAAATATATGTATATATACACAAATGGTATCTTTATTAACAGGGCTTGTATTACAGTCGAAAATTAATGCCACAAAAGCCGAGGTCATTTCATCAAGTGTCTCATTACAACCAGTAGGTAGGTACCCACAAATGAGTCAACAAAGCAAATTGTTAAATTAGGAAAATAATTCACATTTAACACAGCATTTTGATAGTTTATTGATCAAACGAACCTATGACATCATCATTGTATATTCGTATGCCTTAGTAGGAAACAACTTGCTTCATAACAACCTTCAAAGCCAGCCTATCGGTATTTTACAGGTTGCATTTAGGAGTCTGCGCGGGAATTGCTTTACTTGATTCCGCCATCTCATTTCTACCATCGGACAACCCGACGTACGGCGAGTAACCACTCTTACGTTGTTGAAACCTCGACGGTCCGGACTAAGTGTTTCCCCCCGTCGTTTATACCGCGTACATCGAAGGACTGAAACAATTTGCCTGCTGCGGTCTTCCCATCCGATTATAATTTGGGTGTCTTCAAGGCTAGAGTGAATAAACTAGTGCGCCACACCATCAACGGCATCAGGTGGGATTGCAGTCAAGCACTAGTTTATATAAATTTAAAAAAATTAAAAACCTAAATCAAGAGCTTATCAAATAAAATGCGTGTCTTGTAATATTTTTTTCTCTAATGTTTAATAAAAATTAGGAAAATTATTATAGCCATTGATTTTTGGGTTTTTTTTTATTTACTTTAATGGAATGCCATCGCACGGAAAGATGAAAAAATATTTATCTATCCATAAAAAATAGTTGTTCAATAATATAATATATGTAAAGTATAAATATTTATTTAAATAAAACACTAGCCACTGGAGATTATAAATAATGTATTTATATCTACATTATATGCTTGCAAAATGAAAATTACTTCTTTACCTTATAGGTGATATATAGAATGAATTTTCAAGTATGGATTTTTGCGAACCTTGATCAAAAATAATAGTTTGTAAGTCCTACAAAATCAGCTTAAGCTGAACGAGGGTACGTTCAGCTTAAGCTGATTCCCCCCTAAAGCAGTCGTGTGAAAATAGACTATGGAGAGCGAAATTTCTTTAAAGGTACATTTGATTAAACCGGTTAGGTAGGTACCCAAAAAAAGTAAGACGAGAAAATTATAAGATTAATTCCGGTCACATGGGGAAAGTAAAATTCTCAAAAGTTATGAATTACGGATACATATTTGAAGCATTGTTACCAGATACCATTCAGTGTCTGGTTAAAATGAAGATAGACACAGTTTTATCTACTTCTGGAATGAAGAATCTACTCTGAGTGGTGGTCCAAAATCAACACCAATAAAGTGGATCTATGGTCAGGAGCGAAGAGGAGTAGCAGTCGGTTGCCTCCTTCTGCGAAGCAGTAATGCTAGCATCGGAGGCGGCCGCACGCGCGAGAGACAGCCCACACGCCCCAACCGCCGGGATCCCGATCCCGATTTCCGTCCGACTGTCCGGTAACCGTCCGTACCGAGCCCAATGACATCCCCCGTTCTTGGGCGGAGCATGTCAGACTTTTACTGACTAAAAACCCACTCCTGTTCCTTCGTTGCCTTTCATACCAGACCGAGTCTTCCTTTCAGAATCAGACCACTTTTCAATTGTAATACTCCAAAACTTAACCTAATAGTGAGCAAGCTAAATCCACATCAAGATCGGTCTATAATCAAAAATGCGCTAGAATTTTACACACTCATCCAAAAACAACTCGAATTCGTGAAATAAAATATGCAGAAATATAAAGTGGTTGATGGTAGCAAGAATAATCTCGAGGAATAGTAACAGAGCTTTTTTAGATTTTCTTTAACGCCTAAATGGTCAACGTACTTGAATTACGTTCTCGTCTAATCCGTCTAGTTCCTAATAATTTATTGCTCATGGACTCTGAAAATGTTTATCCTAGTAACTTCAGCAGTAAGTTGCTATTTCAATCGGGCGATTGAATATCTAATTTTCCGAAGTGTAAATTTCTTTAGCAAATGCGTTATCCAAGGCGTTAGCACACTGTGAATTAAAGGCATACCTATGTAGAGCGAAGGTCACAGCCAGCAACCGCGCAGGCGCTGGCGCACCTCTCGGCTCGCTTGAAGTCTCATATCAGTCGCTTGCGCGGGAACTGAGCATAACTGACGCGCGCATTGTTGTTCCACAATATTTATTAATTTTAATTTATTTTTTATCGTCGTGTCATATACTGCGGTGACATTTTATAGTTCCAGGACATCATTTAAAACTGCAATTCTTATTGAAGTGTTCGTCGCGTGTGTGCAACAGTGATTTTGCCGTTTTGTTTACCTTTAATCAGTTGTTCGAGCTAATCATTGAGCTGCTCTCATGAGGTGGGTACTATTACTGAGTTTTGAACGTACAAATGTTGGTTTTTAGAGTTGGCTCGAGATCAAAGTTTTGGAATAAACACGTGGCTCTTGACTGCGAACTGTAGTTGTTGTGCGTCAGTAGGTACTGAAGTAGGTATATTATAAACACACGGAAATCAAATGCTGCAAATTGATTTATTTATCACATGTATGCGAACGAATAATATGTTTACTTTTAATATGCATTTTATTTATGTTTCTGCTGTCTACACCTAAAATGTCTGAGTCATATTTGACCAGCGCGTGAGACGTAAGGAATTCATACTGTTTTTTAACCGGTCACTTTGGAGAAAGGGATGCACTTATTTAAAAACTGACGCCGTGTTTCGCGCAAGTAAATTAAGCGGTCAACATAATTTTAAAGTTCGAAAATGTAAGAACCATGAAGTTGATATTGTCTTTCTGTATTATCGAACCGTTTAATTAACTTTATTATTCAAATCACATTACCATCTTTATGAATTTTATACGTACTGAAACTTGCGACATCGTAACATTTCGCATGCGTCATGTCTTATCGGATTACATAGAACTTTGATAAACCACGTTCTATGAGTGGTTCATGAAAAGAGTACATCATAACATAAGCACGGCGGCGAAAGTGCCCATCCCGTCCCGTGTCCCATAGAGTACTGTTAAGTGTAAACAAACTGAGACCGAGTTTTGAGAACTGTCGATAATGTAAACGGACACCGGTGACCAACGACCACTTTATTATATCAGAGAACATATTTAAGAAATGCTATAGTCAACCTCCAACAATATGTAGAAACATTATTAGAATAATGAAACAATAAGAATGTCCGCCTCCGAGAGCAACTGCAAGCAGTAATGGAATATTCAACAAAAACTCTATTGAAAAAATACTATAAATTCCTTTTAACTCGCGTTCTTGAACTACTCGAATGCTGCACTGTTTAAATGCAGCAATTTGAAGCCGGGAAATGGTCAGTTATGCCTTAATTCAATAAAGCCAGATTGAATGACATACGCGGTCGGTGATTTAAACCTTTTACCGTTGATCTTTTCTACAAAACACGTTGAATGTGTAACACACTAGAAATGTCCTGAACACAGTCATTTCGAAGTTTTCTTACTTTTTAATCGGTATGCGACGGCCACGGACCGGAAGTGCAATTTTTTACGTGTGCACTGGTACAATCCATAAACCCGATGTGCGTGACTTAAAACAATACTAATAAACTCTGTATTTACTTTCCACGACCGTCAGGAAAAAGTCAAAACTGACATCTTACCCAGCGTTCCGAATTGCGATAAAAGTGATTATAGCGCAAATCCGACCAAATTTAGTAGTCACAATATTTATGGGCTATTGAGTAATATTTGTGACGTCGCGCGTTTGTCGGATTCGCGATATTATCGCTTTTGTTGCAACTCGGAACGCAGGGTTACAAATGCAAAACTTTGAAAATGTGATGTAATAACTTGTTTAACGGAAAAGCCAGTGGCAGTGCTGCGTTATGTACAATAGGTGACATTTCTAGGGTGGCGGGAGGTTAGTCTTCTGTGCACTTCCTGCGACTCTATAGCGTGCTCCATTTAATTCATTCGACACTTTCGCCAGCATGACAGACGCTGCCATTGTCCATTGCAAGTCACAAGACTGTCAGACATACGATAAAGAAACTACGTACACAAATAAAAATGTTTAGCGAGAAGGCTCTTAATAGCAGTTTAATGAAAATATTATATATTTTTATTAAACTGCTATTAAGAGTCACAGACAACATATTATGTTGTCTGTGGAAGAGTGATTGATAAACAAATTGCTTAAAGGAAATGTGAATGCAAAACACGCAATAGCCAAAAGTTTAATTTAGAATAAACAACAAAAAGCTTTTGAGTTTGCGTTTACAGTTTTTCATTCAAGAATTAACCAAGTTTAATAAAATTTTCAAGGAAAATGAATTTTCTCTCTCTATTACAATATTTAAATGGCCAATAAATTAAGACTGATTTCCTGACTGTATGTACGTAGTTCACAAAGTATGTCTAGAGAACTCAAAGCGTAAAAAAGTGATTAAACCCTGGTGTTAAGATTTTAGAAATAAACACTTAAAAGATTAAATTGAACGTTCACTACAAGTTTAATGCCATCATTAACCAAAACAGGTCATATGTCTATTAGGCAATTGACCTAAAGGACGATGAGGTCACCACAGACAATTAGGCCTAAGTTCTTACTACCCTATCGTGTGTAAAAATCTTAAGATGTATGAATATCACGCTAACGACAACTAATTAATATGTTTGGCGTGAAGATAAAACGGCCTGAGTTGAGACTAGATTTAATTCGAATGAACACAAAAAGGAGCGTGCTCGAGATTTTAGGACACCCCAACAGAAAGGGATAACAGGGGCTAGAGTGAGTTGTCAAAGAAGAGGATTAGAAGCCAAATAACAAAATTGCTTGGATTACGATTTATTGGTTAGTAAAAAAACGAGTCAGATGAAAACGAAAAGATGAAGTATTTTTAACGACAAATATACTTCTTTTCGTAGCGTTGTCCTGCCTTTGAGGTTGACGAGTTCGAGACGGTATACAGCCTATAGATTTATTTATAATGTTATTAAACATAACCCTACGTCCTGCAGACCTGCACCAGTACGTGCGTACGAGTTTGCGTTCCGCATTAAGTTTATTTGCTTTCAATAAACTACCAGGGACGCGCTCCATTTTGTAAACATCAATAATTGTAGCAGAGTGTAATTTTCCGAAGACAATTTATTGTACTAGTAATTTTACTTTTTACTTTAATGGTTTTATTTTTACTCTTTTGCTCTTCAACTCTTGTTAGTTTGAATAGGGCCCCGTACCAAGATATTGCGCTCATTTCAAATGGCTTATGGCACGATGCATGATCAACTTAACATAATTCCACATTTACCGCGTATCAAATATCAATGTTAAGTAAAATCGCTACAGGGTTCTAGATATAACTCACTCACCGAAAGACAACCCGGTTAGAGTATGACGTAATCTCTGAATAATCAGAATGATGATTATAGAAGCCTACGGAACTTCTTTGTTGCCATATCGATGGTAAATTGAGCGTAAAACGATACACTAACAGGCATAACTATCTTTTAAAGTAAATTACTTAATCTTTACAGCTTTTGGAACCGTTGATAGATTCTGAACACACAAACGTCGAATATGTAACGCTGACCATCCATAGGTTTTTTTTTTTTTAAACTTCGCCCCACATTAGTATCGAAGAGCATTCACAAACACGTAAAACCAGAACCCGGAACAACTATCTGTAGACCATAGAAATACTTGTTGCGTGCGGGAAACGAACCTGCGACCAGGGACTCAAACTGTAACCGTAATAAGTGTTTTTAACACTGTTTTTTAAAACAGTTTTAACAGAAAAACACTTTTAAATGTAACAGATACAATAATGTTACCGAATCAAACTGTAACCTTTTATATGTGTTAATAAGTGTTAATATGTGTAACAGAAATAATCGGTTTTAGTATAGCTTTAGGTATAATTGCACAGTACGGCAACAACGCGTGGCGGCCGTAAGAGTGTAAGTCGCGCGTTGTTAAAGCCTACGATACGACGATCTTCAGTACACACACTAACGCATTAAACATAACATAATTATATTTGTTTTGTTTAGTTCCCGATTCCGACTTCCGATCGCGCGCACACGCCTTTATTTTTTATCTCAAGTCACCATCTCTTGCTTACAAATACACTAAGTAACAGAAAGTATGCCTCGTAATAAAACCAATACCGTTCACAGATATTTTACATTTATTGGAATTGTAATTTTTTTTTTAGGTGTGGTGTTAATATCATGTTATGACAAATCTCGCTCTTGGGTGGAGCGGGAGATAGTGTCAGACTTTTACTGACTAAAAACCCACTCCTGTACCTTCTTTGCCTTCGTCCCAGGGCCCCGGGTTTTGTTTTCACACTACCCATGGCCCCAGTAGGCTTCGACCCTGCTGGGCCCCTACGATGAGAAATAGGCACTCTAGTTATATACAGGGTATTTGGTGCATCGTGTGCTAAATTGAAATGGTCGATTGGAGGTGTCATCTGCTATCCTTTCAGACCCTTAAACACTCATGCCCTGTGGATTTTTTTTTTCATCGATTTTTTATTGCTTTATGAAAATAAGACCCAAATTTTTCATTCAAATACCAATTTTAAAAGATATATAAGGCCTTTGGATGAGGCCCATTGTAAGCGACCATGTTTCAGTGCCATATGTCATCACTGGCAACACGCACTGGTCATAGACTTTCGTCTTGAGACTTGTGGTATGTTGGACGAGAAGATACCGCGCAGCTTCACGAACGCTGCCCAGCCGAGTCGGATTCGACGATTGACCTGTTTCTCAAAGTTAGACCTACCCAACTGGATTGTCTGTCCTAGGTAAACGTCTACAACTTCGAGTGCAGAGTCTCCGACCTTGATCGGAGTGGGTGCTACATGTTTATTTACCATGACTTGGTATGGTTTTGTCCATGTTCATTTTAAGACCCACTCTTTCGGAAGCTCTACTAAGGTCATCGAGCATTGTAACGAGCTCCTCCGTAGTCTCAGCCATGATTACAATATCGTCGACAAACCGAAGGTGAGTGATGTACTGGCCATTAACATTAATCCCTAGTCCACTCCAGTCCATAACCTTGAAGACATCCTCCATTGCAGCCGTAAACAGTTTCGGAGAAATGACGTCTCCCTGCCTCACGCCCCGCTGCAGAAGGATAGGTTTCGAGGTCCGATCCTGAAGTTGGACTGACATTGTAGCGTTCTCGTACAAACATTTTAGAATTTCGATGTACCGATAGTCAATCTGGTACCGTTGGAGAGATTGCAGTCTGTACTGCAATCTCTCCAACGGTACGAGAAAGCTCTTGATTCGATCGAGACTTGGACTGTCCCAAGTCTCGATCGAATCAAGAGCTTTCTCGTAGTACACGAACGCTAAGCATAGCGGCAGGTTATACTCCTCGGTCTAATGTATAACCTGCCGGAGCGTATGTATGTGGACTACGGTGCTGACACCTTTTCGGAGTCCGGCTTGTTCGGGAGGCTAGATGTCGTCAAACCTGCGCGCGAGACGATTCGTGATGACTCTGGAAAACAGCTTGTAGACATGGCACAGAAGTGAGATGGGCCTGTAATTCTTAAGCAGGGCATTGTCGCCCTTCTTAAAGAAAAGTACCACCACACCTCTGCTTCATGCCTGTGGCGTCTTTCCCTCAAGTATGACGGAATCGAACAACCTTTGAAGGGCTTTTAGGACCGGTTTTCCACCCGCCTTCAGGAATTCGGCTGTAATTCCGTCGTCACCCGACGCCTTGTTGTTTTTAAGCTGCTTCAGAGCCATCCTAATCTCGTACAGACTGACGTCCGGGATATCCTCGGTATAGTGCCGGCTTAATCTAGCTCTTGGGTCGTTTGCTAGATTCGTTGTGGGTTTTGTGACAGACGTGTGCAGCTGTCCATAGAATGCCTCGATCTCTCCCAGAAGCTCCAATTTGGCGGACATGACTCTGCCACCGTCGGTCTTCAGTTTTGTGAGCTGGCTCTGCCCTATAGACAGATCTCTTGTAAAAACCTTGGAGCCTTTATTCCGCTCGATCGCGTCCTTAATCCGTTCGGTATTAAAGACGCGGAGATCGCGTTTTAAGGACTCGGAGATCCTTCTATTGAGCTGCCGGTAGATGCACGCATCGTCTGAAGACTTCAAAATTATCTCACGCCTCTCTTTCAAGAGTTTGACCAGAGAGCCTTTTCTTTTTTGTACGACGAGTCTTAAAAAAACTTAGACCCGACCGTATGGTCAGTTTCCATGAACCCATAGTTGTATTCATCCACGGAGCCACCTAGGCACTCGAAACGATTGTGAAGTTCGAGCTGAAAGCTCTCGGAGTTTTTAATCTGGATCTATGCTGGACGGAGCGTAGACTTCATCAGTCGAGATCTTTCAAGCTTGATATTCAATGTGCCTCTTACCATTCGGTGATCATTTCGCAGTTTTCACTGCGTTGATCACAGAGACATCATTGAATATTTGCTTCTTCGTCGACATGATGAAGTCAATCTCATTTCTGGTCGCACCATCAGGGCTTTGCCAGGTCCACTTCCTCCACGCTCACGTTTTTTGAAGAAGGAGTTCATCATATAGACGCCTTCCTTCTCCATAAAACTAGCCAGTAGGTGTCCCCGGCGGTTCCGATGTCCAAATCTAAATTGCCCCACTCGCAGCTCATCACCGTCTCGTTTGCCCAGTTTCACGTTAAAGTCCCCCATGACCACGGTGAAGTGAGTCTTAGAACCATGCATGGCTGTTGATATATCCTCATGCATGGATTCAATTCGTCGTCGGAATGTGTCGAGGTCGGGGCGTAGACCTGTATTAGCTTCAACGAATAGCTTGATGATATTCTGAGTATAAGGTACGCCACCCTGGTCGACACACTCTCGATCCTCACTACATTGTTCACAAGGGACTTGTGGACAATAAACCCGACACCACCTTGGGACTGCTGATCACACTCCCGGAAATAGAGCAGGTTACCGGATTTGAGAATTATCGTGTCCTCTCCCTGTCTTCGGACTTCTGATTATCCCACAATACTCCATCGTAACTTGCTCAGTTTTTCCTAAAAGTTTGGCGATCTTCTCGTCGGACCGGAGTGTACGCGTGTTGTATGTTGCCAGGTCCAGTCGTCGTTTTCTAAAGGAGTAGCCGGATCTCTGGAGCGGTCAAGGGTAGACGGGCTGCCGGGCACTAGGGGCTATTTCTTGGTTGTGCTTGTCATTAGGGGGGGGGGGGGAGGGGAGTTAGCCATAATCGCCACGCTTGGCATGCGGGTTGGCGATCGCAGTGTGGGTCCCTTAGTCGCCTCTTACGACACCCACGGGAAGAGATGGAATGATGTTATTCTTTACATCCGGACATCATACGGAACACTAAAATGCTTGTTTCTTGATCCATTGGGACAACTAAACCGTCACTATGCAACGCACGCTCCGAATATTTTCCCCACACTCCTCTGCAGTCAAACTTTTCGTTTCCGAATAATTTAGTTTTTTTATTTCAATTTCTTATGTATCATCTTCAAATCATGTGGGACTGTCAAGACGCACAACTTCTTGTTGAAGTGGTAAATATCTAGATTTAAGAAATCTAGATAGATTTAGGATAGTCTTCGTCCTTATCCAGACGGGTTTATTTCTTATAAGAAAGGATTGATTGCGAATAATCCTCCGAATATACTTCCGGCTCTATCAAGATATCGGGATTATCAGGACGCACAACTTCTTGTTGAAGTGGTTTTTTTTTTTCGGTGTGAAAATCATCTTATGACATCCCCCGCTCTTGGGCGGGGCGGGAGATAGTGTCAGACTTTTACTGACTAAAAACCCACTCCTGTTCCTACGTTGCCTTTCGTACCAGGGCCGAGTCTTCCTTTCAGAATCAGACCCTTGGCCCCAGTAGGCTTCCAGGCATACAGTTTCTGACATCTCCTTGAGGCGCGCGTGGAACAGCACGCGCCGTTGACGACTTAGGCTTGGTCCGGACGGTTACCGGACGGTCGGACGGCAAGCCACCCATTGCTCGCCGTCCGCAAGCCCGCGCCTACGGTGGCCGGAAATCGGGATCGGCACGCGACCGCCTGCCACTCCTTTGTTGAAGTGGTAAGAAGTTAATTTTAGGATGGTTGTCATCTTGATCCAAACGAGGTTTTTTTTTTAAAGAAAGGATAGATTCATCCATTACACTCAATACTGTTCACATAAACTTGAATTTTAAATCACGAACATTTTCAATACTGTTTTGCACATATACAACAGACTGCGACTGGATTTCGGCTATCTAATGCTTTATTAACCAAAATAAAGTACATTGTAAATTTGGCAACGCTGCGTTTACCTGTTACACTTATTAACACTGTTAACACTTTTATATCTGTTACAGATATGTTACGGTTACACTTTTGTAAGTGTTTTGGGTTAACACATTGAAAACACATTTATAAGTGTTACATATTTGATTCTGTTACCAATTCAACATGTAACACTTATAATTCTGTAACCTTTATGAAGGTGTTTTTAAGTCCCTGCCTGCGACACGCAGCGCAGCAGTCAATCGCTCAACCGCTGCACCAACCGTGCTATCAGTATATACTATAGCCCAGAACTGCAGGTTGTTCGAATGAGACGCTGTGGCCCTCGCAAAGAACAACTTAAGGAACACTGAGTTTGAGTCAGTCAAAATCTAACACTCCCCCCTCTCGCACCACTCAAAGCGGTAGAAGTCATTTCATGATTTCCCTTGTAAAAATAAATATACTATACTGTCACGCGGTAAAGAGTGCAGGTCAATAGGTATGTGTATTTCGGATTAATGAGGGTCAAACGACTCTGATGTTTGGAACCTGTTTTTGACTGAATTTTTTTACAGTGGTAACGACTGTCAGACGATATTAATCTGTTAAATATAATTTAGTTTTCTTCTCCTTAACAGCTAGGGTAGACAAGTTTAACTCACAATTTATTTGCTTTCGTAAGAAATAGGTACGGTAGGATGCAATCGGGGGACGGAATCGCGGTAGCATAGCAACTTCATAACACTTAATAGATAAGTAAACCAGCTCCAGAAAATTGCCAGTTAATAAGTAGTTTTCTTTAAATACTGCAATAATGATAAAGTCTCAAGTATTTTATGATTTAAAGGTTTTTCAACCAAAGTTTTGAGAGTGTAATATAGATATACCTACCAAAGCTGCTTTACTCTTCAGGGAATAAGGCCAGGAATATGCATGTTGAAACAATGCCTGCCTATAAGCCTGGTTTACTTTGAAGCAAACAATAGGAACCTATGCAGAATATTCGAGAGATTATACGAACCAATGCAGATAATTCGATATAAAGTGTACTAAAACTTTTACCACTCGGAATGAGCCTTTTAGCCTAAAAAGTGCTATTCTAACAAAGCAGCTTCACCTATACCGGGAGTAATGGAAATGGGAGGTCATGTGTTCAATACTGCTCCTACCTACAGAAATTTCCAAGATTTATTAAAAAGAATTTTTAAAATTTGGTTATCCTATACCGATTTTGATCATGAGTTGATAAGTTTTTACACTAATGCTAATTTTTATTGGGTATTGACTTTTACTGACTAAAACCACCCCTGTGTCCTTCAGTTGCCCTTTGGCTTTTACGATCAAGAGTTTCACTTGACAAAATCTCTTATTTTCATCATTTCGGTATTCCATAAATAATTTAAGAATATTGCTTTGTTCAAAACTCAGTGATATGAGACTGACGAGAAATATGACGTTTCAGAAAATAATCATCTATATCTCTTTTCCAATAAATGATATTCTCTAATTTAAGTTATTAGTTTAATTAATTTTGTTTACATTTTCAAAGTGATAAATGCAATGCATTATCTTTTAATGTATTTACTACACCACAGTTCATTTCCTGAAACATATAATTGTGATCAATTCACAATTAACCTTTCGATTGATAATTATGCTATGGCACAGATAAGATGACGTGCAATCATTACGGATATTACACATCCCTTTACTTGCCGCCATATCACTCTGTCAGTTTCGGATCGGCCAAATGTTATGCTAGACAGTGAAACCAGCCCTAAGAAAGTGTCGATTTTAAGGATAGACATTCGCCGATCGCATGAACAATCAAAGATGAATGGTAACAAAGAAACATGTCACCCATTCATGAAAAATATTGACCTGAAGTTCAGAAGACATTTTAAAGTCATGCCTATTGCATTCAAATGTTGTTTTAATTTATTAAAATTGGAGCAGTTTTTTTTTTTTTTCGGTGTGAAAATCATCTTATGACATCCCCCGCTCTGGGCGGAGCGGAAGATAGTGTCAGACTTTTACTGACTAAAAACCCACTCCTGTTCCTATTCAAAATTGGAGCAGTTGCAGTTATAGTTGCGTTTACGATTTCAATCATGTACTTACTACTGTTTGAATACAGTTGAGTGGTAAACAAGCGAGCGGCGCACATATTATGTACCAGGGATACACACAGGAATGCACATCCGTGCTTACCGCCGCCCATCATCTGCTATATCAAAGGTACCCACTTCCCTACGTCGCCTACCCTTATCGAAGACGACTCTCTTTCATTTTTGTTTAGTTTGTGTGTAAGCCATCTTGTGTTAAATTGAATTACTAAGCAGGTGTTAATAGATCTTAATTCGCACTCATAGGGTAGAGCGACTGACAATAACTCAAGTCTATAATTAACAATACACTCTGCTCGTAAGTTCTCACATTAAATTTCTTTCATAATCAATTCTAACAACAGTCAAACAAATAAACAATGCAGTCCTCAGGTTGCCACATGCGATTAATATGAAACCGGAAACAAACGATAACAAAAGTGTAACCAACACTCTTGGTGACGCCGTTATTTATTACATACTTCTATATGATTTTGGAACAGAGTACATAATGTGTAAAAGCACAAATGAGTTTTGATTTATACAGCATGTATCTCATGCACACCCCAGTTAGAAAATTAAGATAAAATCATAATTCAAGCACTAAAAATTTACTTAAATGGACAGAATGCACTAGTGTTCTACATTCGTTGCGTATCGGTATCATTTACGCACAAACAAACCAAACGGTAGTGACGCAATTAAGATTTTTCAAGATTTTTACTGACTCATCCGTGTCTCATACCTTCTTCAGTTGCCCGTTGCGTTCCATGGGCCACAGATACACTAGGCCTAGCTCATACTAAGCAAAATTTAATTTAAAAATAACTTGGTCTTAAATTTATTTTACCACAGTCATGTGGAGAGATAATTGGATTGAAATCATACAGCCGCCTGTGGTATTCTGAACTGTAAACATTAATAATTTGGTCCTAATATTGGGAAGCTAACATCTGGCTAGCAAATACTATGCAACGTTCGGTAATTAATAATTGATTAGATCAACGACATATGCCTATTACAGGTAGGTAGGTCGGTAGCTACTATAATAGTAATGTTGGTGACATGGACAAGGTCATAGTTAATAGCCACCAATTATAATCGGATTCAATTCACGATTAATTTGTAATACTGAAAGGGTTTTGCTCGCCTATTGTCAACAACGAGCATTGTTTAAAAGCTTGTTACTTCATCTAACGCAATCCAACGCGATGTTTGACGAAAAGGCAACGCGAAAAAAGAGAGATAACGCCTGAAAACTGTTAGCATTCGGTAATTCCGTGATTTACTCGAATATTTTACAAAACTTGTTACAGCAAATACGCGTTTTTTTTTTAAACCATTAAAAGTTTTTTTTTAAGTTGTCGTCATTCAGAATTTTGAAAAAAAGTGATAAAAAAATAGAAATCAAAATAAGCCAGTGACAATAAAGAGATGACCAGTCTTAGATGACGGTGCCCGTTAACGAGTATGAGGCGTGCATCAGGCCCACAAAATATACTAAACTTATGCTATGTTTATTAAATGACTTATAGGTAGCACAGTTTGTAAACGTAAATTACGGCCAACTCATAATTAATCAACGTTACATGGAGGTATTATTCATATTTTCGCAATACAGAAGTTACGAAGTGCCTTCTGTTTGAATTTCGAGTGAATCATTTTCACTTTAAATCGAACATTTTACAATAAACTGAAATACCGGACAAATTAACATTACCTATTAAAGTAACGTAAAGCACCGAACATTATTCTGGCGAAAAGCATGTAAAGAATATGTTCTCCCATACATCGATATATCGCACCCCCGGTGCGACACTGTCACTTATGCAAAAATGTAGTTTTTCAGGAGAAGCATTGAAAACTTTGACACCTCAAAAAACAATGACTTAAGAATATATAGATGAGATGAACAGCTTATACTACAACGTCAACTTTTAACTTTACTTTTGGATAAATATTAATCACTTTATATTGTAAAAAATATACTATAGCATTATTTAACTCATTTTGCATTTTTTGCAAAAGTGACTGTCGCACCGGGGCCGGGGGTGCGATATGTACGTCACTGTCCATTGTCTAACTGCCAATGAATGAAAAAAATTTAATAATACTACAAATTGCCGTGAGACCTTGTTTCTACCAAAATTTCATGATAATATGTACTTGGTCAACCAGAAGTAACCTATGGTTTTGATTACTTTGCATGTGTCAAAACCAGTAGCATTAACAGCGGCTGTATCTTTTGATTGTGTGACTTAAGAGTTTGTTTTTCATATAGCTGCAAACTATTGTAGACCTACATATTTGATATTACTTTCAAATAAATACCTCTATATCCGTCTATGTTCCTATTTATTTATTTATTTACTGCCACATTGAAGAATGTTTTAAAAAAGGATTTTTAGGGTTTTACCTTAGGAGACTACGCTTTTGAGGTATAACTCAAAGAACGCGCTGCAATGGTAACTAATAGCGAGTTTTCCGTGATTTTTTTGAATAATACGGATCAGTGTTTTTGGCCTTTTGGCTGTTGTGCGAAAATTGTTCGGGCCGTATTAATGAGGCTGACAAAAGACAGCCGACATATTTCAGAGCAAACTGTAGACACGCGTATATTTTCGTGGCGATTTTAACGCAAAAAAAAAAACTCAAAGATCGTAATTAGCATAGCCAGCAGACGCTTTAAAGATGGAATGCCCTTACAGATGTACATTCTTACACTACACTGCTATATTTAAGTAAACTCACGAACGAGACCGTGCGAGGGTGCGGCCATGCGATCGAAAGCACCGTGATACCGGAGCAAACTTGAATACCGCGACGATTTAATTACATTTTGTAAAGTGCAGGTAAATACCTACAGTTTATAATGGACAGGCAAAGTTTTTGACGAGTTGGATAGTTCAAATAACAAATAGTTTATGATACTTTCACATAACAAAAGCTATTATAATAGAATGTGAGATAGTATCACACGAATGTTTTAATATCTAATTATGTGTGTTGGAGTATAACAAAAACAAATCTATCCTTTTTCAACATTATGGTCTTTTTCAGCAGTAAATATTGTATTTAACGGTCCGAGCGCCTTGTCACCACTCTTGACTGAAATCCTTAGTATGGTTACAGTTCCACTAGCCTTGCTTAGAAGCACTCGTCTCACTAATATTACTCAAATACCGACTGGAAGGTTCCAGTACCTATATAAAGAAAAGGATAATTAACAGTTATTATTTAATTCCTTAAAACGATGTCTTTGGCGTCCATCTATTAACCCTAACAATGTGTAGCATCATGTTACTTACACTACTTTACCTTTTCTCGTCATCAAACTTGAAATATCGTTTACATGGCTCCATAATATAATAACATTCGTTTGCTCTGATATGGATAATTGAATATTCTGCCAATGTACACAGGGTGCCACAGATAATATAATTAATGTATAAACGGAGTTTGTACGAAACTTTTGTGCATGTTAATTTATTTTTGGATTTCATTTGTCAATTAACAATAATATTCATTAAACCTAAAATTTGTGTGATTAAATTATTTTTTCCTTCAACGTCAAATAAAACCGTAAGTGGGTAATCATCAAATAACTTTTCTCGCTCTGGGTGGAGCAAGAGAGCAAGTCAGACTTTTACTGACCCCCATCTTTATGGTCAAATTGTACTTTATTAGACTACGATATGGCAGTAGGTAGTTAAAGTTATTATGAAACTTATTCGATTTTCTTTGTCAAACATGTATATTATATACCGATAAGTCATCAA
This sequence comes from Mythimna pallens, assembly GCA_961205895.1. Lineage (NCBI taxonomy): Eukaryota > Metazoa > Arthropoda > Insecta > Lepidoptera > Noctuidae > Mythimna > Mythimna pallens. The sequence continues at coordinate 30,930,977 of OY540824.1, forward strand.
AACATGCATAATGTAAGAAACACAATTTTAGTAGCAATGTGTTTTCATATACTAATTTAAACTCAATACCTTCTAAGCTCAGTACATAATAAGCTAATATTTTTAATATTTTAGATGATGTACATAATCTAGATATTTTTTTATTCTTCTATAAATGCAGTCTTTTTACTGTTTTGTTTTGCATTGGTACTTAAATTCGCATAAAAACACTGCTAACTAATAAAAAACAATTGCGTTAATTCAAGTAACATTCATAAACCATTGTGGGAAAAAAAAAAATATCAAAAAAAAAAAAACGTAAATATCGTTCATAGTTGTGTTAATAAAGCAGGAAGTGAGGGCAAATTTAAATAAATACAATACAAAATATTATTTATATCTCTTGCACAGCAGCGATGGTATGTGATGGCATCATGATCTTGACAAACTATATAAAATAACTAAGACTAGTTCTTTTTTTAAATTTCTTTCCGCAATATAAATCGGAATAGTCAAATCTACACTAACATTATTAAAGAGGTAAAGTTTGTTTTGTTGGTTGTAGGAGGTATTCTCTAGGTCTGATTCCGAAAATTATTTCACCGATAGAAAGCAGCTTTATTCCCTGAGTGACATAGGCTATATTTTATGTATGCGGGCAAAACCGCGGGCAAAAGCTAGTTAAACAAATTCAATCATGTTATTACAAAAGATGTATTTTCGAACACAAAATTAACATTACTTTTTTAAAACTTTCGACAAGTTTGATATTGTGATCTTACAGCGGCAATGTATTGAACGGACAATAATCAATTTGGTCCATTTATTCAAACTGAAATTTATACCTACCATGCCATCGAATCATGTCCTTTTATAGGCACTTTCAATTAACATTTTATACCAACTTCTGACTGGCTGGAGAGCCGTAGTCTACGCAAAGAACTAGGTTTGACTTGTTTGAGACTGACTGAAAAATCGCAATTAACGAACGATTTACTTATAAATCGAAATTCAATGTATCTAGACATAGATTCAAATGGCGTGCTATCTATAAAGCCTGCCTATAACGAAATAGGTTTCAAGGCCATACTTATTTACATATAGCTATTTGGACCTCCATTCATTCGTTCTCCTTGTGTTCAGGTTGTCACTTACAGCCCCAATAAATAGTGCATAATCATCTGATGAAGTTGCAGCATCTTAGTTATCGTTATAATTTAGTTCGTATAGCATAATCAGCCAGTAAGGTCCCCACAACTCCCGAGGTCCACGGGATCGTTTGTAAGACTCACCACGGCCCTGGAATGTAAAGGGCAACTGAAGGAACATGGGTGGGTTATAGTCCGTAAAAGTCTAACAACACTCCCTCTCTCATCACCCAGAGCGAGAAAAGTTTTCTCACACTCGAAAAACTGTCCTCGCTGGGAATGGGTTTTAAACCACCAGGCGGGCTCCGTGCGAGTTGGTGGTAATATTATAACGACAGTTTGGTGTCCGTAACAACTACCAGATAAAACTAGGTTACTAACAAACGCCTAAATTTTAGATTAGTGCTGCCCTTTTGTTTTGGATGTTCGGGCTGTCGCGTACCTACATGCCAAAGGTTTAATTAAAGAAGATGGCTATTGACGTGGCAATGCATATGTCACGCTATTACTTATAGATATACCGTACCACAGAGTAGGAGAATGTCTACGCTTTGTTTGAAAACTCGCCTTATTGAATTCATGATTGAGCAAACGAGTTATTCTGAGAAGACGAGCTATTGCATTTCTGCAAAATACCTTATCGATTTCAATTAAATTTTTATATCTGTCTTTCAAATATCGTTCAATGCGTAAATAAACACACAATGGCGTAGCCGGCGTTATCATTGTGTTTCAATTTTCTGGAACGCTATCTCCCCTGTTTGCTAAATTCATGTACTTACAGTACGCTGAGTAACACGGAGGTTTACAGGCAACAAACAGTGCTATACGTTTATACCAGCGAAACTCATAGATACGTCACTCGCTCCAACAAATTAAATTAATAATACTCAAGTCAGTCAGATACTAACAATACGCTGTTGTAAAACGTTCGATCACGCATTAACGAACTCTCAATTAACAAAATTGATTGGTCACTCCGAACACCATATTATTCAAGAACTATCTGCAGTTTGATTACTGGCCGTTATCTGAGGTTTCGAGGTAGCACCAGTACTGTACCTACCTCCACGTATCTGATAACAGCGGTCGCGATAACGTCCGATACCTAGCTGACTCAGATTGACTTCGTTAGCCCGTGAATACGTTGGTCTATTTGTTACGTCGGTATTTCTTCTAAAATACGAGGAAAACTCATGTTAGTGAAGTAAAAACTCATTGTTTGTGGTTGATGATGCTAGATTGCTAATTGACTCGTTTATTGTTTTCAGTGCGTGAATAACAGAGTGAAATGGTGACGTGAGGACAGCATGCGCTGGTCGAGCTGGTGGTGGGTGGTGGTGGCGTTGCATGCGCGGTCACTCGCGCAGTCCAATACGCCGACCGTCTGCGTGGAGGACGCCTGTCGCTGCGACCCCTTCACCAGAGTCATATGCACATGTACCAGAGAATATCCTGTACGTAACGTTTATAAATACTTATTTCGTACAGTTTGCTAAGCCTCACTGTTTCAGGGATGATCTAATCTTGAGACCGTGAGTCATATCATCTTTATGATCTTATTAGAATTAACATAAAATAGTGATCTACCTGCGTATGTTAATATTGTATCTATTATCGAAGCAGGTATAAATGCTAACTCCACAGGTTTCATAAAAGGAACGTGGAAATTGATTAAAAAAAACGGTAATATCTCAATAGTGATAATTAAAAATTAATTAGATATTTGTTGCAGGAGGTGACCCTACGGCCGGACGGTGCTTACAGAGTTCCATCTACTGCCACTGGTATAATTATCGATAACTGTACCCGGGTAACCTTCCTGCCCGACACAGTTCGAAATCTTATACAACTTCGCAATATTGAACTAAGAAATGTGGATCACGTTGTCATAAACGAGCGAGCGCTATCTTGGTCTCCGTTCTCCAATCGGAACGAAATGAACCCAGGACTTCGGATCTCGATAAACAACTGCACAATAGACGAGATCGCTTCTCACGCCATACAGGGACGCGTCAACGATGTCGTCATCAGCAACAGTAGAATCAAAGCCTTGAAGCCATTCGCGTTCTCCAGTCTCACAGGAGTCAACAACATTGAGTTATCAGACAATGTCTTTGAGAACATAGAAATACAGGCTTTTAAGAAATTCACCGTAGACAACTTTGTACTACGCGGCGGCAGCATAAATGCGCTACCGAGCAGGTTTCTGTCAGACGTAGAAGTGACCAACTTGTTCCGGATGGAAGGAGTTACTGTTAAGTATTTGTATAGTTTAACTTTTCTTGTCAATTCACCAAAGAGGGTCCTCATAGAAAGTAACAACATAGAAACTTTGGAAAGCGACGGATTTCACATAGTTACGAGAGGACCAATTACATTTAGAAATAATACAGTGACCAATTTGAGGAAGGGTGCGTTTTTTGGATTCACTGTGGACTTGGAGATAGCGTCGGTCATGGGGCCGCAAGAGCTGCTGATCGACAACAACACTGTCACGAATTTGACGCCGGCCTCATTAATGTACAACCGTACGAGACTGACTATGAGAGTGGACGGCTTAAACCTTAACACATCTTGTGTTTGTGAGCTAGCTGAAAACTGGCGTGAACTGTTAAAAGAACAAGGTGGTACTGTGACGTGTTGGTACGAGCTCGAAGGCTACTACGTATCTTTGCCGACCTACGTGGACAGTAGATGTGGCCCATTTAAACATAACTTCTGGATATTTGTAGTCATAGGGGTCATTATTGTGTTAGTTTTAGCGGCCATAGCCATATTCTTCATAGTTAGAAGAGAAAACGAAAAGAAGAAGAAAGTGCAAATAGTCATGCCGGATGGAAAGACTTACAGGGAGACTGAATTCCATATTGTTGTCGAGAGAGCAGAGCTCCTGACCACAGATTTATGATTGGTTCGTGTTGTGAGAGCAATTGATCTCTGTCATTGTGTATCATGTGGCAAACAATAGATGACTGGTTCTATAAATCGGACGGTCCGTAAATTATTATCTGCGCGTTCGTATCTACCTCAGGGGTTCGATACTGCTGCACTATAGGTCTGGTTGGATTTGACAACAGTTTCACGGCACGTTTCTGATGTCGCGACCCCGGCACGCGCTCGCCGCGTGGCCTCTACATTATATTATTAACGTAATTGTGGCAGCATCCGAGCTCCACCGCTCTGTCATTATAAAAGTGCCAACATTAGTTTTACACAAATCAGTATTACGCGATGTGGTGTTGCAAAAGATACTACTTACGAGTTAAATTATTGTGATTAATAAAAAGTACAACGAAAATTGTGTTTCATTGTGACCTCTCTCATCTTTTGCGAATGTTTGCCAAAGTAACGCCAATGTTAGTATTTAGTGACGCACTGCAATGCGAACGTGAGGAAATGACTTACAAGTCAATAAGGGACTATAAAATTGCATGCGTTACTGCTGTGGCGACCTACTTGTTAACGTAAAAATTGGATGCAAATGCATTTCTAGAAGTTTTGTAAACGACAATATGTGCTCATACAACATCGGAGTTACACAAATACTAAACGCTCTATCATAAACCATAATATATGTACCTACCGTAATTGCTGATATGCGACCACTTATACATTAAGTTAAGTTATTGCTGCTATGTTTAATGCACAATAAATAGTTGTTCTGTAGATAGTGCAACGTGCAACACTAGTTTCCTATTTATTTCATCTAGCTAGTTTATTCAAAACATTTTCCATCGACATAATTTGAGCGCTACCTTACTGGATATTCTGTACATGACTGCTTAGCCACTTTATACCTATAGGTGCGGTTATTTTATTAGCAATATTGTATTATTCTACCATAGACATTAACCAAGCACAGCTACTTGTGCACGTTTTTGACATTTTACGATTTGACCTATAGATTTAATCGGTGAGGTGCTGAACTACAAGGAGCCATAGTGCCTAGAAATAAAGGGACATAATGGTTTAATGAACATATCGCTGAGTGAACATACTACACCTTTTACTGGTTTCAAACCATTGTCGAGAAGAAATAAATTTTCTATCGTCACAACGGTTGCATTATTGGCCGTTTTAACAATGAGCTCTTATATATAAGTACCTCTTGGTAAAAGTAAACATACCTACTTAATGCGGCTTTGTATAAAGAGCATTAAAATGTAACACAGCTGAAAGAAACAATCCTTTATCTAACTTTGCTAGCCCTGCACAGAGCAGTAGTAGGTCAGGTATCATCTACCTTATGATTAGGGACACGGCATGAATCTAATATAAAGACAACACTGTATATCCTACGGATGGGTTATTTTATTTCCAGCGTATGATCGTATTATTATGTTAATGAGGGCTATCGCGTTTGAATTCCCCGCTAGAGGTGTATGTGCAATGCGATGTTTTCGATATGTCAAATTTCGCTGTTTGTGTTTACTTGATTTTATTTACTAAATGTGTACCTGTGTTTTATGTATAACCTGGCAGGTTAAAATACGGTTTCAGAGAATGATAGACCAGGCCACTGCTTTGAGAGAGATTTTTCTATGGGAAACATGATTATTATATCAGTCATTTTTTCGAATAAATGAGACTACGCCATTATCGATGTTATATTTTATCGTACGGCATTAGAAATGATTTAAATTTTAATTTTTCTTTTGTGCTAATGAAAACAAACTTTAAAGCTAACTGAAGTGACACCAACAAGTAAGCACAAAAGCAATAGCTCTCATCTTCTTGCTATGGATAGTAACACCGATTCCCTTGTCCATAAACTAAACTACAATAATAGAATCGACCTCTTTTCCTGACATTCAAAATGTTTTTTTTTTTTTAATACAACCGAAAGGAGAACCTACGTCTTTCTTTTCAAGTCAGTTAAAAAGGACGCTGACATAATTATAAAAATAACCATAAATATCAGAAATAGCAAGTTAGATAATTCCTGGTTCGTGTATTCTTCACCATGTTTTATTCTATGCGTTCTGAAATGTTTATATGAAAACTTAAGTTCGATTAAAATTCACAGCTTTTATTCATATACGTCCTTCCATTTCTTTTTATAAAAGAATAAGACGATTTATTCTAAATCAAGATTAGATTGTGAACAAGGGAATCGGCACCAGTTCTAGAGTCGAAGACACAATAATTATTCAGACTTACGGTTCGCCCTCGATGATAAATCCTGTGTACCTGTTAAATTTCATGTCATACGTATTTCATTCGAATCACATACTTGCCGTTGAAGTAGACCGTTGAGAATTCTTTTCTGCCTTTGCCTTCAGAGATATAGCTAACAATGGGACTATTACGGTAGCATTCATTCTATAATGGAGTATGTACAATTTATGCAACAACCCGATGATCTTGTCTCTACTGATTATATACGATGTTATTAAAATAATTGTTGACATTATCTGTGCTTGATTTGTGGTTTTAATAAAAATGTTAATCTTCTCGCGTCGTTTCCTGCGGAAGGTTACAAAACAAAAGACGAACATTTGTAGATATAATACAACACACACACAAATATCGCGATGATCGAATTTGAAGTCATAGAATCTGAATTTGTTTGACTTTGGCTAAACCATAAGTATAGTGGAATAACTACTTTGAACACTTAGAAATGATGCCTAATAATAATCAAATAAGGACTAAAATACCCATCTTATGAATTTTAAGGACTATCTCACGCATCATCCGGTACATCATCTTCGTCTTTTCAAATACCTACAGTTTTCGTGGATGAAATCTTCAGACTCAAATTCTAATAAAATGTAATTTTTAAATTAAAACAATGCACCGCACATAGGAAACAAAAGCATTACTGTTTCATGTAATTATAGCTGCCGAACATACTTCGCTATGCAATAATACTTGCATTCATTATATGTTTGTAAACAACTACAACAATGTGGATTGTAATTACTTTGAATGCAGGAAGCATAATGTATGATTTTATTCGTGTAATAATAACTAAGATTTATCAATAATGTAATTGCTATACGACTTGTTCAACAGAGTACTAATGTTAATCGTAAAATAATTATAATTATTAATATTCCACTTAAGGATCCTCAAAAGTCGTAAATTTTTAAATGCAAAATCGATTACATTCTTGTTCAGTAATAGTAATTTGAAAGAACATAGATTATTACGCGAGGAAAAGGCAAGGAAAATAATTCGTTCTCAAAAAAGAAATCTCGGTAGTTACATATTAATGCTGTATCTTTCTATACTTTCATAGATCAGTCTGGTGTGAAAAAAAAGACGTAGATGATAGTCGGTCGTTCTTACTGTACCTCATGGTTACAGAGATATTAAGATGATAGTCGGTCGTTCTTACTGTACCTCATGGTTACAGAGATATTAAGATCTCCACCGAACACCAATAAAGCACCAATCACATCCACAATCCGCGGCTGTCCTACATCTTCTGATAGTTCATTTTACACCCTGTAAGTATGTATGCAAAACAATGTCAATAAATCAAACTACTTACCGCAATAGTGGCTGTCCATCCAGAACATGGTGTATTGATGGGGGTGAAGACAGTTCTAGTCCTCTAGACAGCAAGAGTGCTTCGCTCCCATCGTGTGGAGGATCGCCTTCCACGCTGACGGGGCTGCCGCCCATCATGGCGTTCACTTGAACCTCCACTAGTGTTGCTAAACAAAAAGATAACAGAGAAATTGAATATTGGAACATTGTAAATGAGTTGCAGTTGCTTTTGTCGATAGCAGCAGTTACCTCTACTCAAACAAGCGAGTCAGAGTTTTACAGGACTGGTAGAAATAAATATAAATATTATATTATCTTTTCCCATAAATGTTTAGATATATGGAAAGCATCATATAATTATCAAAACCAAAGATCGGAATTAGGTAGACTTATTTAAGAACTTATACTGATTTCATACAACGAAAGAATCAAATGGTTGTGCCTCAAATCCCGAGATTAATTTTAAAGCAGCAGATTTTTTATGTCACTAACAGAAATATAGCAAAAAAAAAATCTTCCTGCATTAATGACGAGAAGGAGGAAGTGTATAAAGGAGATTGGGCACTTATAGATTCAGTTTTTGACGCATATGGCCATTTGAGTTATTTTATAATTCATAATTATTATTTTTATTGATTTTTTACTTAAATTCCTTGAAATCATTTGTGGCGTTTCTATTTTCATATTTAATTAGTATTTAATACAGTTAATACGTCATTTGTTCCATTATAGTGAAGCGACTCTTTTCTCAATTATAATCGATCGATTAAACATTAACGTAAATCGTGGAACAAAAAAAATCTATATTCTTCGCAACTAAAAATTGAGAGTTGTCATTATTATTTTTCTTTAATTAAATTAATATGTCTTTCGTTAAAAAAGCAATTTCAAGCTAGTATTATATAAAGCAGCCATTTATTGGGTCACATTAAATGCAAGGCGACATCGCTTCAGACAAGACGAAGGTGAAGTGATGACTTGAGCGACATGTGTGGAAAAGGAAGGGGGAAGCCTTCGCACAGCAGTGGAACATAATGGCTATTCTATCTATCTAATGTAAATAGATAGAATATAAGTTCTAACTAGTGCCTTGCCCCGGCTTCGCAAGGGTACATACAAATTATATTCATAAACTTTCTTCGTTTATTACTATTGCTATTAGTACTAACCGCACAAAAATCAACTGTATGATTTAGGAGGAGCTAACTATTGAGCAGACAGACACGAAGAATGACTTTGTTTTATACTAGATTCTAGGAGGCGGCCGCACGTGCGATTGAACGGCCCTCACGCCCCAGTCGCCAGGATATGGATGCCGATTTCCAGCCACCGTAGGCGCAGGCTTGCGGACGGCGATCAATGGGTAGCACGCCGTCCGGTCGTCCGGTAACCGTCCGGATCGAACTCAAGTCGTCGACGGCGCGTAGTGTTCCACGCGTGCCTCAAGGAGATAGATGTCAGCAAATCGTAGGGGCCCAGCAGGGTCGAAGCCTACTGGGGCCATGGGTTAAGTGAAAATGAACCACGGGGCCCTGGAACGCTAGACAAAGAAGGAACAAACGAGTGGGTTTTAGCCAGTAAAAGTCTGAAACGCCCTCGCGCTCCGCCCAAGGGCGGGAGATGTAATTAGATGAATTGCCAACTAAAAAAAATACTAAAGATTCTAAAGCACATTAATTTTTTATTTAGTTTTTTTTTAGATAGAGTTGGGTAATCTAGAAATAACTTCTCACGCTCTAGGGTGGGGCGAGAGAGCGTTTCAGACTTTTACTGACTAAAACCAACAAAATTTCTTCAGTTGCCCTTTGCATTCCAGGCCCACGGTAACTCTTTCGAACATTCACCGTAGTGAAACAATGCATCAAACTGCAATGCCAGAAATTATTACGAATTGCTACATTTCGACATAAATGGTAACGTCGATTAGTATGCCACAAAGGATGTGAGCAAGACCACAATGGGTTCCGACACCTGTACCGACAAATTCTGATCACGACTGGGGGTTCGCGATGTGATTAGGAACAATATATCATTACACGAAAATAAATCATGTATCTGATAACCAGATTTGAGGCAACCTTATCTCGAGGCTATACGATTTGAATTTACTAATTATGTGTAAATATATAAATATTACTCATTCATTATATAAATGATACTCGTTACCTTTAGACTAAAAGGTTAAAAATCTTTGAAATTCATAAATATATATTTATGAATTGAGACTGAAATTATTTTATAATAAAGAAAACTCCACTTTGATGCGTTGAAACACATAAGTAATATAATCAATGTATTGTTTCTGGACTGGTGTAACTATAATACTCGTAGAACAGAGTAACCTTTGTTATATATATTTCTATTAATAATAATAGCAGCTTAGCTGACGCTAGTGAACTAACCGCAAATGAATAATTCGTTCATTCATAATATTATCAGTTTAAACAAGAAGCCATTAAAAACGGAATCTTAAAAACGATTATTATATACATGATAGTTAACGAGAAGCAAAATATTAACCTTGAAGTATTACACGTTTACCTATTATTATCATGCAAATGAATTTTGTGTGATTCAAAATGGATATTAGTTGCGTCACAACACTGACACTATATTTTATGAGCGTGTCGTTTTTTTGTTAGTTTCTTTACGTTGATAATCAAAATACAATTATAGCGCAGGGCTCTCTACGAGGACGTGTGGGCGCTGCCGGACTGCAAGCCGAACGTGTCCCCCAGCACATCATGGCCATGGCCATAAAAGACCTTGCACACATGCATGACTTGCGCACAATGGTAAAACGCCGGAGCGAAACGCCACTGCCGTGATAAATCGCGATATGCGAGCGAAGGAAAGACCCGCAACCGTGAGGGAACGGACTACCTCACGGGCCAGCCGCAGGCGACGTCCCGGGTGTCTGAAGGTCACTATAGGCGCGGGTTTGCAGTAAAGACCGAACCTGAATCGTTGACGACGCATAGTGTTCCACGCGCGCCTCATAGAGATGGCAATAAAACAAAAGCGATCCAGCAGAGCCGATGCCGACAAGAGCCAAGGGAATTTATGAAAGAGTTAAAGCAAAGAGCCAGTGAATAACACAGATGGATTTTAGTCAGAAAAAGTCTGACATCCTCTCGCACTGCTCTAAATCGATACAAGACATTTGACGACTTCCTACTTCATAAAAAACTTGCTTTGGGGATATAGAGTGCGATTATAGCCGCTTGCGCATTTTTTTGCGACATCGGTTGCTATCACTTCTTATTTTTCCTTAGATCTCTTAATTCTCGCTCTCTTCAAAAGGTAAAAACCCTATATGTCACTGTGGAGTTCAACTAAACACAACTATGGCGCACAACATTAATTTTCTTAGTATTTCACATGCTAATGCTTCATAAATAAACTTTTCAACACACTTGATTACCATATTACGCACTAGTGCTATAATGTAGTTAAACCTTTTTGTTCTCAAAAAGAGTTTTAACACAAAAAAACCAATAGCGTATTGCGTTCAATAGTATAGTGAAATGAATCGATTCCAACCCAACAATCATGAAACGCATTATCAGTGTTGTATCGCGGTGATAAGACAGGGTATCAACGATTGTCATAAATACAAAAAATACTCAAGTATCATAACATTTTTCTCCTACTATTTCAATAATACCACATTCAAAATTTTTGGTTTTAATATCATTTTCTCAGGTCGCGCTTTCATTACTTTAGCGACTTCGCCGCGTCAAAGTAGATTTCTCTTTAAAAACTTTGAGCCCCCGTTTAATTACCACAGGGAGTGAATTTTGGAATATGCTTTTTATACATCACAAAAAATAACTATTTTAGGAGGGTTTGGGCGTTGATGAGTCACAGAGTGACTACACACACACATACACACACACAGTAAGCACTTTGTCTTTTATATAATTATACAGATAATAAAGATTCATCACAACCATCATTATTTTCAGCCGAAAGACCTAAGCGTTGTTACGTCGCGGAACTTGCGTCGCTTCTCGCATCCGGTGGATTCCCACTACTTCCTTTGTTCTTTTCGTGAGAGGCCTTCCAATTATAGTTTTCGTTTTAACATGGCAATAACAGTCGTTGCCCTTTCTATGTCTCTTAGTAAGAATCTATGAATCAACTTTAACTACTTACTAAAACTATTGATGCTCAAAATTGAATTCGATTTAGGATATTGCATCATTTCAGTTAGTAGTTAACAGACACGGAAAGAAGAAAAACTGTAATAAAGTCTATTTCTGTTTATGAAATTAACGACAGTTACAAAATTACGATGGTCAATGCCATGCTAACACGCTACAGCTATAATCACAATATTATTAGCCCAAAATCATAAAGACATACTTACAAAAAGTCAATGGAGGTATCTCAATGTCCGGCGCCAAGAGCTTAGATGCGCAAGCGGCACCAGCGTATACCAGTTCCATTTCAAGAGCGACAAGCCCTACGCGTTGAGTGGTCAGCGGCGTGTCTTCGTAGCCCACGCATAGACAGCGGAAGCCGAAGCGGTTTTCTTCACTGAAAATGGAAAATTATTTTAGTTTACAATCAGCGCAATAAGTTATTCTTTTCCATTTCATGTCGGCAGTTACTTTATCACACAGTCGTTTTTTGATTTACATATTTTGCACAGAATGAAATCATCAACTCCAGTCTTTTTCCAATTAGCTTGGGGTCGGCTCCCAGTTTAATTGGATGCGGCTGAATACCCGTGTTTTACATGGAGCGACTGCCTATCAGACCTCCAAAACCCAATTACTGGGCATCACGATACTCCTTGGATATACTGATGGTCAGAATTTTTGGCGTCTGACTACCTCTAACGACTGTGAAAGATCTAAGAGTGAAAGATCTGCGAGTGAAAACTTAGCTTTACGTGCTTTGAACAAAACAGAATAATAAAATAAAACGATAATTTTATAAATGTTGTAAAGTATGCTCACAAACAGAACGAACCTTAGCCACAAAATAGATAAGTACAGAAGTAAATCTTATGTATGTACTTCACTTTTCATAATTAGGCTCGGCGATCGCGCTAGGGTCAGTGTGCGTTGCGCCGAACTGTCCGAGTGCGACTGGGCAGTCATCTTCTCTTTCTCGGCGCGCGGGCAGGCCCCGCGCTGAGAAAGAGAAGATGACTCTGTGTTTCGTTAAAACAAACCATCAAAATACAAGCAAATATCTACTTATCTCTCTGAAACAACTGGTAGCCTAAAAAACGTCAATTCAATGTTTAATGTTAAATTTAAACAACCGTCCACTGAACAGTTAGAAAACGGTTTTTTTTGTTGGTCCATTTTTCCAAAAACAAAGTTCTCAGACGCGTGTCTCAAACGGATAGCACTCGAGCTCGCATTGAGCTGAATTAAGCCCAGATATCGTGTCCGTGAGCGGTGTCTATGTGTGCGTTGCACAAGCGCGCTTTGTATGTAGATTGACTTCTGTACCCATCTATTTTGTGCCTTAGCGCTCGGCGCAAATCATTTAAATATAGATTATCTTACTTGTTTGACTTATTGAACTCGGTCAAATAGTCGGATGCTGTCTCTAGAGAGAATATAACTTCATTTCCTGGAATAAGCAGTGCTTTTTGTGGCCAGTCGCTGACACTGCAACAAAAAAAAAATACATTAACCCAATAATGCCCAAAAAAATTTTCAAGGATTTATTTGAAACTTTGTATATATTATATATTTATTATATGCGATACAAAAACAGTATGTGAATAAGAAATTTTATTTTCTTTCTCCGTTTTTTAACCTTTTAACCTAGGCTGTTAAAAGGTAACGTTTAACCGCCTAGGTTAAAAGGTTAAAAAACCTAAAAAAAGACATGTCGGACATATCCGACAAACAGTCGCGTTTATTCGGCCAGGGTCCACTTCCACGACCAAATATTCCATCTCGTCAGCTCTTTTCACTTATGGGGTTTGAAGAGCTAGATGAGAAAGAGTGAGTACCCAGTCGCAAACACACACCTCTGGCGAATAAGAAACGAAAACACTTTTTCTGTACACAAGGTTTCTTGCATTTTTTGCGGCTTATACTATGGAAATTTTAGCTGCGTAAATACTCGTTTCGGTAGGTGTTCCCAAATTGGTACGGCGACCAAGAATGGGACCCGACGCTTCTTGCATCTGTCTTATTGATCTGGACTATGTATTCACTTTTCTTTTTCTCTATAAAATGGATCAATAACCAAACTATGGTAATACATACATTACACAGTTGAATGCTTCAGAAATAGTTCACATAGTAGGCTGTCGTCTATCATTCATTTGGACACATTAAATGCTGTTTCTACCTACAACTCCAATGACTGTATGGCTTATTGTGTCTAAGAGTACTTTCACAATATAGACTCGGTGCGGGTTTAAACCTAGGCTTGCCTCGCCGTGCCTTTGCACGGCTAAGCTTTTAGTCAAAACGCCGCCCACTCCTTTGCTTTATGTTTTCCACAGCTTTGCAGATCAAAAGACAGGATGATAACTTACTTGTTAGCCAGTCGCGGAGTCACGCTGACATACGTGCAGTTATAATGCATGCACACACCATCGCTATCAGGCTCGTCCCCCAGTTCCTCGACATCGCCTTCATTCGTCAGCTGAACTAGCCGCTAATAAAAAACAAAAGTGATATGAATATATTTATTTTCACAAAAATGTTTGCAATAATGGCTGACATCGAAATCTATTGGCATGCTTTCAAAATACTTTAAAAAAATAATTAATTTTTTTCTACGTTTCGGAGTAGATCTTATTACAAATTGATAATATATTTTTACCCCCTGAAAAGTTGCCAATGATTTCTACATTTCACCCAATTTACATGACACTCAGTAAAGTATTCTACTAAAATAGTCCCAAGCCATAGCATTCAAACCTTTTGCAATAAATGGGGGGATGGCGACACCGGTTATAATTATAGAGGGACCAATTCTCGAGGAGTTGTAACATAAGGACAAATTCTGAGACATTTTGTATTACCTTCCATGTCAGGACCAAAGGTCTCGCTCAAGCATAGTTTAGGAACTATTTCATCTATTTATACTAGAGGCAAAAAAACTACTAGGAAATAAAAAGAGCCGCTAACCAGGTTTCAAAAACTCAAGGAAATCTACAATGAATGAAGATAGCTGAGCGTAATTTTATTGCACTCATCACCCAGGCTAAGTGTGGAATATAGCCGAGAATTTACGTTGTATTTATACTTACTTATATGAGGATATTCGAGTCGTTATTGTTTTGTCCGACCGTATTAGAGCCTTTACCTGTCTATATTAGATTAAATCAAAACAATTCATATGTCATATGCATCTGCTCACAGAAACCTGTGTCTTTGTTCAAAACGTACGTTTATTGAAGCCTCTCAACGATACTTTTAAATCTGTGTAAACGCTTCCATCCTATTGTATACAGTGGTGGTCATATAGTTAAGAACGACTATTTAAAAACAAGCTTTTTTTTCAAACTTACGAGATTTACACTTTTTGCATGTCATTTTGTATCTCTCTCGGTATCGCAAAATTGTTCCAAATTGTCGTAGCACACAGTTATAACATCGTCATCCGTCTGTTAGTTAGTCCAGACCTACGCTATACGCTGCCGCGTGTAGCGCTGTTTCGTTGTAGTAGTGTGGCGACCATGGAGTTCACGCTAATACTTATAAACTTGCAAACTGGCAAGTTATACTTTTAAGGTTTATGGTAAGAAAAGCATAGTTGCAGATATTTGAACATAAATATTAATTCAATAATATATAGATAAACGTTATAATTAAACGTAATTTTTTTTTTAAATGTTATAGTAAACTTTCTGGCTGGCCAAATAATTAAGAACGGATACTGGAACGGAACTGGATAGTTTATTTTTTAATCAAATTTAAATAGAAAACACTCTGTAACTAAGCCGTTATTCGCGCAATTTTGGCGCCATTTAGTGCTGTAAAAGTTATGAAGCTGATTATTTAACATAAAAACAATGGAGAAAAATAAAAGTTGCGATGAATCTACATGGGGAAGTGATAATAAAACTTCGCGATAAGAATTGGTCATGTCATATAAAAAGATAGTCGATCACCTGCAGTGCTCAAAAACGATGATATTCCACGCTTGTGATATATATATGATGATATGCAACTTCAAATATTCCACGTGTACATAAACAGAAAAAATAATCTCGGGGAGACGATAGAAATTATGCGTTTGGCAAAACAATACCCTTTTAAGGGTCTAACGAGTTGAGAAAAGAATATTTTAGTGAAAACAACTCTTCAGCGATCTCAGCGCGAACTATCGAAGGCGTTTGGTAGCTTATGGAAGGATAGCAAGAAAGTCCATGTTGAAACGGTGTCATAGTCAAGCCCGGCTTGCATTTGCTAGGGGGTATGAAAACTGGACAGTAAGACAGTGGAAAAAATGTTCTTTTCTCTGACGAGACAAAAATTAACAGAGTATGTTCTGATAGGAAACGATATTTTCGACGCCCTCCCAATACAGCATTCGACCCCAAGTATACAAAAGTGACATTAAAGCATGGTGGTGGAAATGTGAAAATTTGGAAGTGCTTCTCTGGTCATGGTGTTGGACCTGTTAGATTGATAGAAGGAAACATGGATCAATTCCAAAAAATCTAAGTATCTACCGAAACAACTCTCGAGCAGTTTAAGAACAGATCTTAATTATTTGTCCAGCTTTATTACTATTTGAAATCATAACTGTCGATAATAAATTAAATTTGTAAGGTAAATAGTAAGTTATTGTAATATTTGGTCTTAATCCCGTTTACTCTATCCATGTAGCTATTTCATAACATAATTAATTACTTTTGAGAAGGAACATAAAAGTACATGACATTGTTTTTAAAAAAAAAATTTGGTACTACAAATCGTTCCTAATTATATGACCACCACTGTATATACCAAAATAAAAAAGAAAGGGATATATCGTTATCTCTCTTCCTCTCCGCTACACAATCAAACATTGGTTTATTGCGAGACAAACACTTTCCTTTCCGCTTTGGTACACCAGACTCGACCCTATTCAGTTTTCTTCTTCAACTAACTCTAGAGAATTTATTGACATATCATAATAGGCAATAGCACTAGAATGAATGACGTGGGTGATGGACGACTTTCTACCTTATATACCTTTCTGAAAGGCGGGTCTGAGACCCGGACCTCGTTAGCGCAATGGCACCGGTGTTTAGGAGTGCCGGCGACCGCGTACAAAGTGAGAGAGTCTTCCGGCTGCGCGGTGATACTTCGGGGGTCCATTTCTAGGACTACCCAGGATACGCTGGTTGGGAATAGGACCCTGGAAACAGAAAAGGAATCAGTAATTCGAATAGTGAATTCGATAGATTTGATGCAAATGTTTTGATGAAGCAAACTCACTGGTCGACCCCAGTCAACCAGTTCGTGTTTTATAAGATTTTGATTGGACTGGTGCAGAATTTGCGCAAGAAAAGTAGAGCATTATGCTGATACACAAGACTCTCAAAACATAACTTTCAATCTCCTTATGAAAATTTATTTGAATTCTGACCTTGTCTTATTCTTTATTCTATTATCAATAATCAACCAATATCCAACCCCTTCCATAAATAATAACTATAATAATAATAATATAATAACAATTCTTTATTGGCATAATAATGATGGTATAATTTATGAAGCCTCTGACTCTCAAACTAGGCGGGCCTGTATGTCAGGAGTCAAACTGAGGACCTGTCGAACGTGATGAAAATTTCTAAAACAAAATACCGATTTTCAGAAATAGTGGTGCTAACTGGTGCCAGATAGGCGTTACCGGTAATGGCTACCTCGCGTGGAAGTGGAGAAATGAAAAACTTCCAAACCTCATGTTAGTGACAGTGGCTTGCTTATAAGGGTGGTCGCTCTCCAGCCACGTGTAGTAGTGTCCCGTGGTTGTTGTACATTCTTCTAGGTTTGGGACGAGAAGGTTCATCGCAGCTACATGAGGGAGCAGCTTGTGTATCATCTCCAGGATTTTGATAACGCTCTGTAAGTGAAATAATTAAAAATTTGATATTAAAAAATAACAAATTAGTTTATATAGTTTTTACGCTGGAGTTTCGCATTCCGAACGTTTGACTTTTGTTAACAACAATTTGTTTTTGAGGAGGAAAATCATCAAACTATGCGAAGTAAACAAAACATGTCAAAATGGGTGTACCATAAGGCTCAATATTACCTTTCCTCTTTTTAGTATATATAAATGATCTACCGCATCTATTAAGAAAACAACCACATATTGTATTGTTTGCTATACGTCGTTAATTTTTAAGATCAATAGACGTTCCACAAATCTTGATGACGTAAACAATGTTTTACAGCAAGTCCAAAACTGGTTTACTGGTAATAATTTGGTATTAAATGGAAAAAAAAAATTAAATGCATAAGATTTGCGTTTCCGAATGTTAAAAGTAATTACTCCGACATAGTATTGAACAAGGAGAAACTCGAATTCGTCAAGAATACGGTTTTCCTAGGGATCACGCTTGACTCGAGGCTACAATGGGGTCCTCATTTAACATCTCTGGCAGGTCGGCTTATTTCAGCAGCATATGCTGTTAGAAAAATCCGTCATTTTACTGATGTGGATACTGCGCGACTAGTTTATTTTAGTTACTTTCATAGTATCATGTATTAGGTATTTTGCTATGGGGACGGGCTGCAGATATAGAGTCTATTTTTATTCCGCAGAAAAGAGCTATCAGAGCCATATATAATCTTCGCAGACGCGATTCTCTTAGGGAACTATTTAAGGAAATAAACATCCTGACGGTCCCTTGTCAATACATTTATGAAAACATTATGTATGTTCGGAAAAATATTCATCTTTTTACTAAGATAAGTGACAGGCACAATTTTAATACTAGGAACAGAAACAAATTAGATCAACCTCGGTTCAGATTGGCTAAAGTACGAGTACATAGTTCTTTCATGGGGTACTGTGTAAAATTTTATAATAAAATACCAGTTGAGATTCTACAACTAAATGAGTCCAAATTTAAAGCATGCACCCACACTATGTAGACAAGCGTATTATAAACTGGAAGATTATATCCTTGATAAAAACGCTTGGCTAAATGCCGGTCCTGCTCTGCAGCCACAGCCACTTTTACCTTTCAATTAGTATATATAAATATTACACAATATTATGCAATATTTATATATGTATATATATAAATATTGGAAGAGATACTATTCCCCTTTTTGTATTGTTGTTTTCGAAATGTTTATTTTTATTTTATTTGTTTATTTCAATAGAGCTTATGATAATTTATTACCTTTTGTATTTGGAAACAATAGCATTGTATAATGTAGAAGCACTTCGTTTTTCAGGTATGTGAAGTACCATGGAGCATTTTTATTAGGTTACAACTTGTTTGACATTACGAGCATGGCAGTTGAGAGTTTGTCATGCTCACTCAAATGTCTCGCTGATGGTGGAACGTGTTATTGGGTCATTCAGTTCCCTTCAAAATGGTTGAGCTGAGTGGGGCTGATGCACGCGTCATGCTCGTGAACGGGTGCCGTCAGTTGAGACTGGTCATCTCTTAGCTGCCAGTGACTCAATTCAATTTCTATTTTTTTAATTAGTTTTTTTTTATTTTAATTTTTATTACTTATCTACATGGTGCTCACATATTAGAAGCGACAAGACATATGTAACCAAGATTTATGTAACTCATAATGATTTAAAAGAGTGTCCATGGAGTTTATTGCACGTTCTTCTCCATAGAGATCTACGCTTTGGAATGTGCAATTTAGCTTCACTTGTATTTTTTTTTTTGACTGACTGACATTTTGACAATTCAAAAGTGCCTGTAATTGGTCTATTTGAAATAAACGTTTCTGATTTCTGTTCCGACATGCTCGCATACGACGCGGTTGATCACCTGTAAACGAAGCGTCACGGAAATAGCCGAATACCCCCGAAAATGTGATCGGCTTGGCCGCCTAATTGGCCTATTTACAAACAATAATCGGCTAGACGGCTAACGTCATAGTCGTCATATCATCAAAACGGAATAACGGCTAAAAAGAAATCTAGCTTTACCAAAATCATTCTCACCTTAGAATCATCAACACCGTCTAAGTTCGCAAGAGTATACGGTATCAGAATATTGATAGCCGGCGAAGTCTGCAAGACTGTGGCATTTCTCCTCAGATCTTCGGCAGTCAGCTCGTTGCGAAGAGTGCAGAACAACTCGGCACCACGCTCCATGACTATGGAAGCTACGCGGAGAGTGATGGAGCGGAGCGAGCAAAGCAAACTGTCGGCTGATTCCGATGAGTTTGATAGAGTTTTTGATGACCTGGAAAGGAGTTACAATATATGTTACAGATCATATGCTCATTGGATACGTTAGACAGAAGCTTTTGAAACAGTATGGATATATTTTTTATTTTTTTATTATTTAAGCTATTTTGGAAAAAAAAATATCGAATTATTGACACAAGAATTGCCTATACCAAGAACAAAAATAGAATCATCACAATAATTCGTGCATATTTTTTCAAAAACATCACTGAATTTAAACAAAGACTCTTTTAGGGAAGTATGTATGAAAGTTGTACTTTCCAAAATTCCGAGGTTTTTATGGTCCGTGGTGTGTTTCCCTTGATTAGCAGTGAAACTCGTGAAAAACGTTCGCGAACCGACATAGGATGTCAGATCGTTTTGCTGCCATACAACTTATATTTTTCACACATTTGCAATGTTTTTGCGAAAAATCATCGCTAACGGTAATAAGAACTATCTCCATATATAGTTTAATTTAGAAATCATACCCATAATACACAAGACTAGGTATCTGCCCTCTAGCCAGTGTGGTCCCGTTAAAACTTAGCGAGCAGGACGCAAAACGGAAGGTGGTCCCATCGGGTCCCTTCACTGAAGGTAAGCCACAGTCGCCGTTAGACGTACGACCTCCGTGGTTGCATAGACGAATGGCATAGCGGAGGTCCTCCTGTAAATAAGAAAAAGGTAGTTGTAGACATATTGAGTAGAAATAAACTAACAAACCAGTGCGCCTCACCATCAATGATTGCAAGTCAAGCACTAGTTTATATCAATAAATATTTTATTTTATTTTTATTTTATTTATTAGGCAAAACGTCATTGTTAGTTTTCCCTAATAAATAAAATAAAAATAAAACTTCATATGATGAACAAAAGCTTATAATCTAGGTACTTATGTGCATAACTAACTACGTCATCCACATGTTACAAATTTAAAATTGTTTGGAAGACAATGAGTACAACATATACCTAAATACTAATTCAAATTAATAATCATACAAATTAATAAATTTTATTCTTATATTACTAAAATTTAAACTATTAAAGAATACAGCTAATTATCTGATTATGAGAATACAGTTAATTTTCTGCATTTTCGATCATTTTAAGTAAATCAATACGAATTTTGTTTGCTGACAAAGAAAACAATATATATATATTATACCGTAGAGTACTAGTCATATCTAATGATAAGTATATCCGAAATGCTAAGAGCGCAGTTTCGAATGTGTACATGTTTAAACGAAAATCATAACTACGAGTCGCATGATACGCCCAGTTTTATTTCTAGTTCTATGATTGAGCATAGCTACGTCTCTGTCATTCGCGCGCAATTATTGCGAAGTTTCCCTTGACATTTGCATCTGTGTGAGTTAACTGGTACGATACTTGCACAGGTAGTGATTGGTCAGTATAACAAATCTTTCGGGCACCACAGCCGCTCTATTGAAATCAGAACCCTTTATTACCTTCAGGGGAACAGGTCGCTCGAATTTGAGCTGTACGGTGTCATGCTGCAGGTCTGCAGCGCTGAAGTTTCCGTGCGCGATCTCCACGCTTACCCAGCAGTGTGTGGGATTGGCTTCGTCGGCTGATGCACGGAGCTAAAAAGAAAGAAAAATGTTGAAATACTTCAAAGATTATCCGAAGCAGAAACAAAGAACGAAACGTTCAGACCGCGTCCATTTACCGCAGCAGACAAAAAAAGGAAGAAAGTCAGTTGATGTAGGTGTAGATACTCGTTGAACTCCGCCTAACCTAATGAGAACTATTTTAAAGAACAGTGTCCCTTCAACCCTTTGTAAGGTGCGACGTTGATGAGAAATGAAACCAACGAGTGCCAAAGTAATACTGAATTATATTAAATAAGATAGTGCATATAAATGGTTACAAAGGTGCATAGATTATAATAAAATAGATCTTAAAGTAGGAACCAAAACTAATACTAATTACTTAATCCAACCCTCACACCTTATCCCCCTACATAAAAGTCTGCACAGCTACATTCTGAGCTATTTTGGCCCTAAGAATAGAAAGGCAGTACTCGTCTCACCCGTACATCATGCAGCAGCTCCAGTGAGTACTCGTAGTTGCCAAGCCCGCCGTACACGCTGACGCCTACCAGCGTGATCCCAGAACGGTCTACGGTGAAGCAGATGGCGTCCGGGCTGCCGTTGCCCGTGTTCCAGGCTCGGGACTGGTTCACTCTCATAAAGCGGGATGGGGTTACCAGGTTTTTGACCGTGTTGGAGTCGGTGTCTTCCTGTAAGGATTAAAAAAAAAATTAACAGCAGGATAAATTATGTTGTCAGATATTCACGAAAGTGACTTACCTCTATCTATCGAGTGTTTACTTTTCACCGGCCTTTATGAATATTTTTTTTAATAAACCGTCTAGTTTACGAAAGCTCTATAATTAAGATTTTTTGTCAAAGCAGGTTTGTCATATTGCTCCATGTGAATACATGGAACAATATGATATACAGTATAGAGGTATAAATAAATTTCACGGTATCGAATAAATGTACACAGGCGAACTTATCTGTAGCGGCAAATTCTCTCCCATGCGTTAAAAATAAATTACAGTGAAACATGTAACTCAAAATATCTCCCGGGTGTAATACCATGACGATGCACAAGCAAGTCTTTTTGACGTGACCATTTGATAGCACATACATTGATGGTCATACTTCCTATCACCAAACTTTAGAAAAACTTATAATATACAAAGCTCGCCCTAATGCTCGAGTCACCTAATGGTGGACAGTTCAGCCAGTGTCCTCGCAGAAGGACTCTGACAGTCACTAGTACTGCTTGATCCCTCATGTCAACCTACACCGAGTCTAACATAAGACGTTATATAACTCACCCTAATACTCGTAGCACTGGTAGACAGTTCGGCCACTATCCTCGCTGTAAGTTTGCAGCAGAACTCAGACAATCGCTCATACTGCTTGATCTCTCCATGATCGTGCGGCTGTCCGCATTGCCGCGTCATCATCTGCTGCTTGATGGGAATCGTCACGATATCCAACATGCGTGGAATCACGTCTAGTAAGTGCCATTCAGCGTGATTTGGTTTGGATTCAGCTGGGTCTGGTTGCTGTAGAAATTGACACAATGTTATGAGTAATGGAAGATTAAACACACCTCAAATCTTTGTCATTCACCAGCTCTTAGGCTAGACTTTTCTTGACGTCATAACATGGATATTGGGGAGTTCATGAGTAAAAATAATGTTGTAGTTCGCTCACTAAACTTCGCAAGCATCATCATAGATTGTAGTAATAAAATATTATAAAAACAAGTAAACTTTCAACTACCTTTGGTGTATCTCTATTGTTGGCCCTGGGAGGTATTGGTGGTGGTTTTTGAGCATGTGACGATCGTGGAACTGTCGCCGACTTGGAAGGAACTTCTTTTAGTACCTATACAAAACAACGGAAATTAAAAATAATTCTTATATCATCGTGAAGTACAATATCGATCACTTTTTTATTTTTTACTGGCTGACCCGGCGAACTTCGTACCGCTTAATAGTCAATGAATGATGGAATGATTGAC
Organism: Mythimna pallens; assembly: GCA_961205895.1. Lineage (NCBI taxonomy): Eukaryota > Metazoa > Arthropoda > Insecta > Lepidoptera > Noctuidae > Mythimna > Mythimna pallens. The sequence continues at coordinate 30,954,523 of OY540824.1, forward strand.
TGAGAATAATATATTTGACAGTTGCTGTCATTTTTCGATGTATTTAAATAATTTTCTTGATATGTTTTTGACACGTTTCCGATATTTTAATAATTATTCTGCTATTCGGGGCAGAGACGAATCCAACAAAGCAAAAACAAAGATCATTAAACTCGGTCCAGTCGCTCTTGAGTTATAAATGGTGTAACTAACACGACTTTGTTTTATTTATATATATAGATTATGCAAAGGAAAATGCTCTGGCTCCAAAGAAAAAAAAACCCAGGTAAAGAAATTTATCTCAAATTATCGATATTAATATGTAATAATATAATTACCGGTTTTGATCGTCACCCTTACTGGCAAACTTATAAAAATTGCTAGTTATATTTTTCAGGCGTCGATTTGAAAATATGTTTAATTATTTTTCAATACTTTATCCAAAAATATGATTCGGTGCATTGTTTCTGCATCAATTAATCAATTCAATTTTAAAAAAAAAATTGTTCATATTTCGCGTTTTATGAATTCCTATCGTGGGAATTTTGAGACTTAATATAAATTTTCATTTCAGACATTATACGGAGTTCTGAGTATTAGAAGAATCGACTTTGGACCTTTTGCATCCCATGGAAATGACGGCTTTACGTGTGCAAAGACAGGGCAAGCGTATGTCACGATCGTAGAGATGACCACTGTGAGAATGAGCAACTTCTACTTAAAAGACAATTTGCTGTTAACAGTGAAGATGTTGTGGAGCCTGCTTTGGGCGAAAGCGACACGCGAACGAGCTTGCTTCATGTACCCAGTGAAGGTCAGCTGCTGGTCTAGTATCACACTGAGGTCTTTAGCTTGCATCTCCTGATCGGTTTGCCATACATAGTGATCGAAGGGGGAGGTGGGGAAGGGGGTTTTGTGAAATCTCGAGTAAAGGACTGCCTGACTTTAACGCGGTTAACTCCGGTTCTCCATTTCCAGAACTATTTGCCCAAAATATTTGCCGAAGATAAGATATTGCGAGCGATAACGCCAGGGTCTCGACTGGTGTAGTAAATGGCCGTGTCGTCAGTAAAATAGCCAACTGTATTATTTTACTTTTTAAGGTACCGTTGGTGGACAGCGTGTAAACCTTAAAATAGCACGGAGCCCTGAGGGACTCCTGGTCGTGTGAGCTGGGGGGATGAAAGCGCTCTCTCACTGCGATAGTGGAAGGTACGATTCGAGTCTCGCAAAATGAGTACGACTCGTTATGTCTTTGTCGAAAGTTTTTGTTACGTATTTTGAAGTTGCTGCATATAAACTTATTTCGAAAGACAGAGTTTCTGGTTTTATTTGTTTGTTATTTAACACCAACTTCAGATATGAAGTTATATTTAATGTTTTAGTGTTTTTTGTTTCGCACTTTTTAGTTGTGATACACGTAATAGTCAGACTACCAACATCCCATGAAAATTCCAATTAGCCCAAACACTGCTAGGATACATTGTTTTATCACGAAGTTTCCGTGCCTACCTTCCACCTTCCGACTCCATCATCAGACCAGTTTGATGGTATCTTATAGCCAAAGTGCATCTCAGGACAATTCTAAAAACCCAAACATTAATTACGGAGTTCCGGTGCCTACCTTACGGCCTCATCATCACCATCAGACCAGTTCGATGGTACTATTTCCAACATAACTATTTAGAACCATTTATTTTTTGTATTGTTATAGTGCCTTAACAATCTTCATTGTGATATCTATGTGAGTGTAAAGTTCCGGTGGCCATTTTTGGTCTTCATCAGTTCCACTTCATCAAATGATACTTTTTGACTGTAGTTTAGCAACTACAGTCAAAAAGTAGTACTAAAAAACTCTAGCGAGTTATCGATGAAAAATAAAGCAGCATAACATAAATATAGTAATCAATTATTTACTGATAATTTGAGATACATCTGATTTCCGCTGAAACTGTTTTTTTTTTAAGCTATTCACCTTTTATTTGTTTTTAATTGTTTTATTTTTGTTTATAATCGGTTGCATTGTTGCCTATTTGTTTGTGCCAAAAAAACGTTTTTTTTTTTTTTCAATTTTGTTATTTTGTTTGAACCTTAGGCGTAGGCTGTTCCTGTTACTAAAGATTTTAAAATAGTTTCGTGCCTTTTAAACATACCTTGCTATCCGGCCGTCTATTTTCATTAGTGTTGATGTAACTCTGTGTTACAGGAACTACGTATTGTAACACGTCCCGCAAACTGCGCGACGCGCACATTGCCGCGCAAGTTGCCGTTAGTTCACGAATCTGTGATGGTGGTACTACACCTTCCTGTAAAGATTTATTTAGGTAAGTAAGTTAAAAATTAAGTACAAAAATTCCAGAGAAACAATGAATGGATTGCGTGACTAATTAAAAGATGCTAAACGGAAGGTGACGTTAGAGAAGCAGGCTACTATCAATCAAGATGCTAACGTTGGGTTAGTTAGCCAAATAAATTAAAATAAGGCCAGGAGGATTATCATCACCTTCCTGCCCTTGTCCCTTGTTATTTGGAGTCAGTGAAACGCGTTTTATTTCTTGCATTCTGTCCTGTCACCTGTCACGCTATTACAGTCAGGATAATGGTTAACAATATGTAATGCAGTTTGAAAATTAAATGTACCTTGACGTTAAACAGCATGGAGCATAGATGATTCCACTTCAGCGTAGGAGTAGGAAAGAAGGCATGAAAGCAAGCAGTGATCGTGTCGTGCGCCTCTTTCAATATCGAAGTTGTCAATTCTAAAGCGAACTGCACGTAGCACACTCTATGCGCCTTATTCTTCCCTGGCTTTCGGGGTAACATCGAACAAGTAGGAGTCTGATCCGCCATTATAGCTTGAATAAGATTTCGGACCTCAGCAATAGCTTCGAAGTACGACATATACTCGTGAGAGTTCCGTTTCCTGTTATTCTGAGGATATATCTCATTGATATAAGACCGGACTAGTCTCAAGCAGGCTCTGATGACGTACACCAGTCTCTTCTGATGCTTCATTATAGTCAATTTCTGGTAATTGATCGGGACTAGGCCGTTCGTTTCTAGAATTATGTCTTTGAAAGTGTCCCAGCTCCATTGTAGGAGAGTTATAAGTGATTTGAAGCACGATACAGTCACTTTTCTCGATAAGTTTTTAGATAGGACTATAATCGGTTCTCCGAAGTCGACTATTTTGAGAGGTAACGTATGATCTGGGCTGACGGTATTGTAAATAAAACATGGTATTTGTCCAGCGTTGACGTCAGTTCCGTTGTTGGATTTCTTTGAGGTTTTGAAATGGAAACCTATTTCATCGTTAATGACCATCGCCTGGCCTGAAGAACCGCAATCCGAGGATGGTCCACTAATGCATGCCCATGCGACGTACCAGCGGTTAGCCTGCAAACAAATTATTGAACTAATAATATATCTGTCAAAAAATCAATCTACTAAAACTATTGAGGGAAGGGATGTCATTAACATTATTTGAACTAGGTGCAAGACTATAATGAAGTCTCAAGAACATGAGCAAAGTATGAACCCATCAACAAGATGTCAATGTGGCACCACACAGTCATAAAACGAGGAAACGAGATGGCAAGAGGCTGTATACAAATTCTAGCGTAGTTGTACGTTTTATGATCGTTAATGCGTCAATTCATTGCCATTTACCATAATTAACATAGTCAGCTCACCACAAGAGGTACAGGGTTGTCAAACATGACAGGGAAGCGGTCCCTAGGAGGACATTCGTACACGATCTCATCGCTCTCGGTCAGTAGTTCGCCGTCGCCTTCTTGATCTCCGCCTTCTGGTCCGATGTCGTACACCTTCACTTTAGCTGTATAGTCGCCACGCCCACCGTACAGGCCGATACCACCTAATAATATTGATTGTTAGTTATAGAATTGTGTACAAATATCCAAACTGCGCTTACGCATGTTTAGATAAAATAGTTAAAACATGTCATTGTATTCTACTACCATTTAAGCACACATTTGCGATTACTAAAATCCTTAGTTGTGGACAGAATGGAAATGTCTGCACAACCATCATTCTGCTACCTAAGTATTCTCATGTACAAATGGTTGTTTCAACAGCTTATTTTTTTCAAAGATTCAAAGATTCAAAGATTCAAAGATTCAAAAGCATTTATTTCAAATAAACCATTACAGGCACTTTTGAAATGTCAAGAAGTCAGTTAGTCAGAAAAAAAAAAAATGATGCTAATTGCACATTCCAAAGCGTAGATCTCTATGGAGAAGAATGTGCAAGAAACTCCATGGACACTCTTTTCAATCATGTTTTGTAATTACAAAATTCACTGTTACATGTTTCTTGTCGTTATCATGTGAGAACAATGTAAATACAGTAAAAATAAAAACTAAATATAGATATTAAAATAGCAACTGGCAGCTAAGAGATGACCAGTCTCAACTGACAGCGCCCGTTCACGAACATGACGCCAATATTAGCACCACTCAGCTCAACCATTTTGAAAGGAACCGAATGATCCAACACATGCGCCACCATCAGTGAGACATTTAAGTGAGCATGACAAACTCTCAACTGCCGTGCTCATTTATGTCAAACAAGTCCAATAGTAACATAAAAAACCATAAAATAGCTCCATGGTACTCACATTTACAAACTTTGAAAATAAATGCTTCTACATTATACAATACTTATAATATTTTACAATTCCCAAAAAAAAAAAGCATTAAAAAATAATAATAATAATTTCCAAACTAATCAATTTGTATACCTCGGTGGTAGAGGAGCTGGACCAGCATTGAGCCAAGCATTTTTATCTTGAATGTAATCCTCCAACTTATAATATGCTTGCCTGCATAGTGTGCGTTTAATACAAGATTTAAACTTCGTTTCATTGAGTTCTAATATTTGTGGAGGTATTTTATTATAACATTTCAAACAGTACCCCATGAAAGAAGAGGCCACTTTAGCCAGTCTAAAACCTGGTTGGACTAATTGGTCCCTATTTCTTGTAACATAATTATGTCTATCGCCTCTTTTGCTAAAAAGATGAAGATTTTTTCTAACGTACATGATGTTTTCATAAATATATTGACAAGGCACCGTCATGATGTTAATATCCTTAAACAGTTCCCTTAGAGAATCGCACCGGCGAAGATTGTAAATAGCTCTGATAGCTCTTTTCTGTAGTATAAAAATTGAGTCAATGTCTGCAGCCCGTCCCCATAGTAAGATACCGTATGACATGATGCTATGAAAATAACTAAAATAGACTAGTCTAGCGGTATCAACATCCGTAAATTGGCGGATTTTTCTAACAGCATATGCAGCTGAGCTAAGCCGTCCTGCAAGAGATGTTAAATGAGGACCCCATTGTAGCCTTGAGTCAAGCGTAATCCCCAGGAAAACCGTTTTATCGACAAATTCTAGCTTTTCATCGTTTAATACTACGTCACAATCACTACTTTTGACATTAGGTAAGGAAAATCTTATGCATTTAGTTTTTTTCCCGTTTAAAACTAGATTATTAGCAGTGAACCAGTTTTGGACCTGCAGTAGGGCGTAATTTTCGTCGTCAAGATTATTAGTCCTTCTATTTATCTTAAAAATCAAAGAAGTGTCGTCAGCAAACAACACCATATTAAGTTTATTTTCCAACAAATAGGGTAAATCATTAATATAAACTAAAAATAAAAAAGGACCTAAAATTGAACCTTGGGGTACCCCCATTTTCACATTTAATCCCGACGAATTGACACCGTTTATTTGAACTTGTTGCTGTCTGTCAATCAAATAAGATTTTAATAAGCTTAAAGCTGTTTTGCCTAGTCCGTAATGCTCAAGTTTCAAGAGTAATGTTTCATGAACCACGCAATCAAACGCCTTAGACAGGTCACAGAAGATGCCTATAGCATCCTGTGCCTCTTCCCACGCATTAAAAATGTGTTTTAGTAAGGAGACACCAGCGTCAGTTGTACAACGTCCTTTGGTGAAACCATACTGTTTATCGTGTAAGATGTTATTTGTGTTAAAATGATTAAGCATTTGATTTAACATCACCTTTTCAAATATCTTGCTAAAAACTGGCAACACGGACACCGGCCTATAATTATTAGTGTCTTTACTGTCCCCGGATTTAAAAAGTGGTATCACTTTACCACTTACCACTTTTTTTTTTATTGATAGGCACTCGCACTGTTCAACAATCTCACCTGATGGTAAGCGATAGTTTGATGTGGTGTGACGATGGAGCAGGCTTGCCTAGAACTAACCTATTTTTACCGTTTGATCACGTCACCTCCTTTCCTACTCTCGTCTTATACACACATTACCGACTACGCATTCGGTATTGTATAGAATACCTAAGCAAAGTATATAATAGTACACTTTTTTAGTATTCTATACATTGCCTAGGTATTGTATAGAATACTGGATTATACAGATTGCCGGTAACATTATTTAAAAGAAAAAACTGACTCACATATCTACACACAGCTGAAACTACTAGGTCTAGGAACGTGAAATTTTGCACAAGATTTCCTTATTTGCCGTAAGCGAGCAGTAAGAGAACATTTTACAAAATTCACCCCCTAAAGAGATTAAGCAGGGTTTCAAAATTTGTATGGAGAAATCAAATATCACGCGGGCGAAGCCACTTGCAGAAGCTAGTTGTTTAAAAAATAAACCTATTTTAATTTACGTTTAGTTAAGTATCCACAATTATGTTACGTTTAACACACTTACCCAATAAAATATCGGTGTCGCACATGAAACGTATAGCCTCAACCGAGTGTCCAGAATAGCCCCAACCACCACCGTTACTGTCGAACCGATTCACAGTCAGATAATCTTCTTTGACCGGAAGTATCGGTGACCCCAAGTTGTCTCGTTTGGAATCTTGTGAATTTAACCTATACAGAAAATAGAATTGTAATAATAGCTTCCAGAATTATAACTTTACACATTACATTTATTTCTGGTTGGTAAAACAAATATTTCAACTTAAGGTGCAAGCTAAGGGCCCGTGCGTGGCTAAGATCTCGCTAGATGGCCCTGAACTCAACTTTTTTTTTACTCTCTTCACATAATTATAGATCCCCAGGTTGTAACTTAAGTAAAGCAATTTATTAATTACCTAATTAAAGATTGCCCTTCACTGGACACAGCTGACCTCATTTTGAAGTTATTAATATGGACTGATCGACTTCAGTTGACTACTATCTAGTGAGAACTGTTTAAGTATCTAGTGGTGAGTGGTCAAAATTTAAAAGCAAACCGTCACCTTAATCTTTCAATACAAACTCCACAACCAATTTTACTAACAGACGAAGAGATCGAAGAGCCAGTAGATCTTTGAAGCACAACATGATATTATCACGTACCTCATGTCATGTGCATAAGTCAATGAATCCAAGCACCCCAACAGATGCAACGCAGCATGCATCCTCGTAACAGAGCATCCAGATGCCGATGGTATAGCCAACTCTTGGTTCAACACCGACATATTTGACAACGCTACATTATCCGTCGGCCTATCTTCATCTCGACAAGACAGATCAAAATTTTCCAAATTCTTAAAATCTTCCAAACGTTTCATGCTTCCGTAATTCGGGTATTCGAAATCGCCTTCCCCGAAATAAGATTCAGGGTCGTTGCAGCACTTCTGCAGTTTGTGCGAGTCGAAAGAAAGTATGTTGTAGCATTTCATGACCCTCATCTGTGGTTGGTAACACCAGAGGACGTCGTATAGCGGGTCGAGACAAGCGAGGCTGTTGACGAAGTCCACTTGTTCAGATCCCGTCCATGTGTTGCATGAGCCATCCATTTTGTTTATGGTTATGCATTTGAACGTATGTTCGGCGCGGTTTGGTAGGATAACTGTGAAAAAAATAGTTGCTATAGGAATAAAACACAATAGTGTGATCGGAGTCAGTCGATATTATAAGCCTTACACGCTATGATATATCGAAGAGAACTACTAGTGTGAACAGTGTATAGGTCAAACATAAGGCTTATGTTCCAAAACTGCACAGAACGCGTTATAGGCTCAAATGTATTCCAATACACGTTTCGGAGTTCCTTACGTAGCCTTACGGCTGACACATAAACAGTTAGACCGGGTGCAATGAAGTGTTGCGCCAAATTAAATAACATTACCAACTATACTTACTTATAGTATTACTATTCGACGTAATAGTCGAGCTGAACAGTGTGTCCGTCTTGATCAGCGCCTGTGACACCTGCACGAAGGTCTGATCTCCCGAGGCAGACACCCACACCGCCTTGCAGGAGTGACGGGGGCCTAGTCTAGGGACCCGGCCGGGGGTTGCATACCAGATAGGGCTTCGGTCAGAACGAAGGGGCTCTTCCATACGCGGGCGACCAAGCGCGCCTTTCTGTTGAGAAAAAAATGAGTTGTTAACCGACTTCAAAAGGGAGGAGGTTCTATGTTCGGCTGAATGTATTTTTTTTATGCATTTTCACCGATTTCTCGGTCAATTGTGGATCGATTCTGAACTTATTTTTTTTGTTGAAAAGTTATGCTTCAGAGTTGGTCCCATAGGAATATTGTTATGATCTGATCATGAACTTCGAAGATATGGAACAGAACTCCTCATAGGGTCATAGCAGAACCTTCGTAACAAGTAGCATTGCTTTGTTTATAAAAGAGGGGGAACGGGAAAGTCGCGCTACTGATGCACAGAACGCGAGTCAGAGACAATAGCACCCTGAAAACAGTGGTTGAGAGTCTATAGTCCACTATTCTGAGGCACTATGTGGAGAGAATGGTCAGGTAGTTACTGCTTGTTATATTTTTCTCTGCTCATCTTGTCTCTGACACCCACTTAACTGCATGTTTTCTTATTTTTATTTTTGTATCTTTGTTTGTGTATTACTAACAGTAATTTTAAGCTTATTAACAAAGTGGTATTTTTAAATGAAAATTATTATTATTACTTATTTCCTTTATTTTACTTATTATTACTATAATAAGTAAAATAAAGGAAATATTATTATTATTATTATTAATACTTTTCCAGATGAGCGCCTCCACATGTTTATCCAGTACTACTTCAAAACTCATTTATAAAACTATGCTTGGTATCACACCAACTACAAACCTGATAGCTGCCAAACGTGTAGAGCTCTCCCTCTCTAGTAAGTACCGCGGTGTGATTACTGCCTGCTGCCACGCTTGAGGCCTTGGGCACGCGCACGCGCACGATCCTGTGATGAACCGATATGTCGCCGGCGCCTAGCTGTCCGTACTGGTTCGAGCCAAAGGTTAGAACTTCACCTAGGAAGAAGCATTGTCATTAGTAAATAAATAATAATCGTTTATTAGGAACAAATACAAAATACAGGAAAAAGCAATGATAAACGACGATGGCTTCAAAAGTTAAAACTGTGACGAAGCCATCAACGCCCGACTCCAGTGAGAGGGATAGTTGTTCCAGACTAATGAAATAACAAGTATCTACTTAACTATGGTATCAGAAGAAATAAAATACAAAAAATAATGAATTACTAATAAGTGCCGAGTGTGTGTGTATGTGTGTGTTTATTTTGCATGTTATCTTATTTATTAGGGCTGAAACTGCGTAAAGCGGACGCCCGCGCGGTCCCATACAAAAGTGCTCCGTTGCGGATCGCCGCAGCTTGCTACGTGATAATACATTAAGTTCTCCATCGACACGACTACATGCACACCGTTAATGTTGAACTAGCAACACTGCATAGGTAATAATCCGGTTTCCTGCGACTGGGACCATTAGTGTGAATATGCGCATGCACACGCGCTTTGTCAAGCGACGGGTACCCGTCGCGGGCGTCCGCTTTACGCAGTTTCAGCCCTTAAACTTTCACAAGTTCCTCTGTAGCATCGTAGGAAAGTGATTTTAATCATATTACGAGTTTTTTTTTGTCATTGTATAGATACTTAAAATTTTGTTAATCCTATTACACAGTTTTGAGCTCAATACAGTAGAACGCGGCTTTATATCACAATTAGTAATAAGGATATATTATAAAATAAAGCTAGAGTGAATAGGCTATTAATAAACTAGTGCGATTCACCATCAACGATTGCATCACTGCTTGCCATCAGGTGGGATCGCAGTCAAACACTAGTATATAACGCTTAAAAAAATGGTACTGGTCATTACAACAACTGTTGCTAGCAGTAACGACTTTAACCAGCAGGGGCGCCAGCTTTTAGAAAACCTCATGGGTGCTCATGCTCATTTGATAAAAAGCTCACTAATCGACATTTTGATAACGGATACAGATATCAGTAACTGGCATCTGTAGCCCGCATCGTTAATAAATAATAAATTGAGACAACATCACATACATTGTTTTGGTCCCAAACTAAGGTTTTCTCTTGTACTCTGGAAATCAGGAACAACGAAGGTACTTACCACAAACACCCAGACCTTGTTAGGTCTCAAATATTTGTTTCTTCAACAAACATTTGTGTTCATGCGGGAATCGAACTTGCCTTGCGTCTCAACCGGCGCTCTAAACCACTGCGCTAAACGGGTCGTCGGGTAATGAAAAAACGCCCATCCCTAAAAGGCGATTACTGATCTGTTTCTTGATGTCTATTCTCAGGGCTGCTCGGCACCCACTGTTTATTTCTCATGGGTCGTACAACCCCCGAGCATACGTTCTTGCCTTATACACGTTTATAAGACGCCCATATCAGTATTGATCTTATTCAGGTGTTCTAGGCTGATATAAATAACTATGTTGCCGTTCTTCATGCTGGAGATGATCATAATCAGATTACCAGAAAGTATAATCTATCATTAACTGCATTATTGCTCAATATAAACCAAACCCGAGTCTTTGGGGAGCTTTATTGCACGTGCTGGATTAAAGAGGAAATATTAGATTTTTTGTTTGTTTGGATGTTACGATTTAACTCAAAACTAACTGGACCTATTTTCAAAATGCTTTCACCAGTAGTAAGCTACTTTATCACTGAGTAACATAGGCCTATATTTTCTATTTTTACGCGGGCGAAGCCTCTGGCAAAAGCTAGTGTATCTATATATATATAAGGGGAAACTGATTGACTGACATATATCAATTTTGCACAAGACTTCTTTTCATGATGTAGGCGAGCACTAAGAAGGGGTTTTTGAAAATTTAACTTTTAAGGGGGTAAAAAGGGGGAAATTCGTTTGTATGCAAATTTGTATTTCTTGGGTCCATATAATTGAAACTTGGCAAAAATAATAACCCAAGTAAATTAAAAATATTTTATTATTTGTTAAACGATTCGGGGGTGTCAAAGGTTGTATGGGAATCAAAATTCTTGAAATGATAATCTTGAAACTTGGAATCAAATCTAATCAAAAAAAATAATAAAGACTGTCATTATTAGTTATACAAAACTAGCCTATTTTGAGGGTAGTTTGCGGTTTAAGGGTGATTTAAAGTTTTTATGAAAACATTGCCTCGAAAGAAGGCGTTGGCAAATAATATTTTGACGGCGCTGCGAGAATTGTATTTTGAAGCTGTGAAACTAGTTACCAAAACTATTGATATTAAAGGTGTGATATTACCATTACCATTCGACCGTTATCGAAAGAGTGATCACATTCGACGATGGTTTCCTCCACTTACCCTACCGGAATTCCTTACAAATACTAAAGTTTTCTATTACATTCATCAATGGTTCTCTTACCATGCTCTGTTATCAACACTGTGTGGTGCAAGCCGCAAGCTATAGCGGCGATGCGATGTCCACCAGGTACCGCCACACGCGCCGGCTGCAAGCAGGACACTTTGATACTGGCATCGCGATCTACCTCCGAACTGGCTGCTTGGCTTTCGTATATCGTGAACCGGACGTTTTCTTTCTCTAAACAAAGTAAGAAAAAAGGCCTTGAAGTTATTTTGATTGATACATGAAAACATCGAAACTATTTCAAATCCGTCAAAATTAAGTAAGTCCATGATATGGCCTGTCATACTGTATGGATCAGAATGTTGAACTATGAAAAAGACGGATGAAAAAAGGTTGCACGTAGCGGTTATGAGAATGTTCAGATGGATGTGTGGTGTGACGAGAATGGATAAAGTGAGAAATGAGTATATTAGGGGAAGTTTGAAAGTGGCGCCAGTGACTGAAAAGATGAAAGGGTCGTTTGTCTTGGTATGGCTATGTGAAAAGGAGAGATGGAAAGCATGTTACTAAAAGAGTTATGAGTATTCTTTGACATCCCTCTCCATCCATCCACATGACGGATAGAGAGAGAGAGAGAGGGGGAGGCCAAAGAAAAGATGGACGGATTGTATGAGAAGTGATATGAAGGAAAAGGGAGTTAGTGATAGTGTGACGGGTGACACAGAATGGAAGAAAAAAACGTGTTGCGCCGACCCCATAAAACGGAATTAGGGCAGGAAGATCATGATGAGAAACCTTTCAAATTTATAATAATAAATCAATGTAATCTAACCGTGTTAGGTATTATTAGAATTGTCATGAGATGCACTCTGGATTTAAGGTATTTAAGTATGGCTGAGGGCTATACTTTTTTGGTGTTGGTACCATAGTTAAAAAGTGTAAAAAAAAAAACATTTCCAAAAAAAAAATACAAGCGATGAAGTCGGTTGTATTTTTTTATTTAAATAACGAGGAAACAAAACTATTATAGAAACACCGACTTCCGAAATTAATGTTATTTTGCACTTTTCAGTGTTTTTTTACATTGAAATCGGTTGTATTTTTTTTTTTGTATAAAGTTTTTTAACACGACATGGTAAGGCCCCAGTTTTCATTATTATATGGGTAGGAAATAGTCAAATAACTTACTACCTCTCGTTTTGGGTGGAGCAGAAGAGAGTACCAGACTTTGACCGACTAAACCCACCTGCTTTTCTTTAGTTGCCCTTTACTATCTAGAGCCGCAGCATCTCTTTTGAACATTCTCGAAAACCAGCATCGACTATAATGGGGCCCCGTCCATTTTACTGAATTTAAAAGCTTCTAACAAAGCAAATCTAGGCCCCAGGGGTCAAGAACTCCTAAGTTCATCGCTATCCTATTTTTCACACAATTACCTAGCATAGCATGTCTACGAAACATATAACAGAATGCTGGTGAGCATTCTGTTATATAGTCTCTTCGAGTTTAGTATAGCGAAGACTTCAGCGATGTCATCAAAATCTGTGACAGAGGGCTCGTTTAGAACGACTGCCTGCCTGCTTGAAAATTTCTAATACCATCTAGGTACTACGATTCATTTCGTCTAATTGCAACTGTTTCTTTTTTGCACGTCTAAATGCTCCAAAACAACTTTAGCGTACATTGGTACTTTGCTGCTACTTTAGTTAGCAGTTTTAAACATCTTTGCCTGTCCCAACTTTGCTCTACTTAAGCTTGCTCAGAGTATGCTCACCGCTGTGTCTGTCCACTCTTGCGGAGGTTCCTCCGCAGGCATTATCAAGATCTGTGATGACGGAACATACTTTAGTATGACTACCTATTTTTGTGGCACAGATTGCAAATCTTTTAGAACAATATTGTGCCCTTATTTCAAGGCATGGGGCCCCCATCCCTTAAAATGTTCTATTTCAAGTGTTTGAAAGTGTGTTGCGTCACTTCTTTTAGCTAGTTTAATCATTAGGAAACAGACGGTTTGACGTTTTTGAGAGCCGTTTTTGACATTTACAAGTCAAAAACAGCTCTCAACAAATCTAACAAGTCAGTGTTCATGTGTAACGCAAAGAACCTAAACACAGTCTTTAAATATTCTGGGCGCATACTTTCTTTCTATATCTTTTATGAAAGGAAAGTATGCGGTCAACCAGCATTGACAGGTTTCCTGTCTACGTAAAATAAAGTATACTTACCGCTTTTTCTGTCGATTCTAGCTGAAGCTCCGCCAGAGGCATTATCGAGACCTGTGTGATGAAGACAAATTAATACTGCTGTCTATTTTAACCTTAAATTTATCACCTGCATCTACTTTCTATTGGCTTCGTCTGGTTTGTGCATTTACCCAGTGTCAAATTTAGAAAGTAGATATTTGATTTCGATTTTACATCACAATATCCACCAAAAATCAATTTGGAAAATAATATTAAAACAGCCTAATTCAACTTTCCTGTTTGCGGGATTATTTCCCGCCAAAACCCTAATTACTTCATCCTCTACTTTCATATTACCTAAACTCGTTAAAAAATAAAAGGACCGTTTTGACATTTGAGAAATACCCTAAAATGTAACTTGGAACGAAATTGAAAGAAACAATAATTAATTACATAAAGTGTTTTAAAAAAATACATTCATGTTTTTGGCGCGTTAAATAATATGATGGAATATCTTGCGAGTCTTTTTGCGTATTTAAGTATTCGTTTTGACAGATGTCATAACAGGCCTTTAATTTTTTGACAACTTTAATATAACTGATCTACCTGGCTAGGGAGAACATAAAACCTAAGGATATTTTTCCTTCCTACCATAAAAATCCATGAACACCGACTTATTAAACTTATCAGCTGACCAGGGTTTATCTACCTTTACTTTATTTTTCCTAATATCCCTAAGGTGAATAGTTCTTCATGTCAGCTGACTAGGGTCCTTGAAATCTATCTGTACTTATGTCTATGTAACATAGAGATTGCTCACCGCTTGGGTCGACTTTAGCAGGTGCTTCTCCATCATCGTCAAGATCTGTGATATGACGGAACGTATGTTTAAGAGTGTCTACGCGAAATTAAGTTCGCACATTCTGTCATTGAAACAAACCAAATTATTTTTGGTCGAATCTCAATGCGCAAGTAGGCATTGACAGAGAAAGGCTTCGTTTTATACAGTTTGAAAATTCAATGTTTTGATTTTTTTTTGTGTTTTGCTATAATTTCAAATATTTTACATTTTGTTCTGTTGCCAATGTGCAACAATTACGTGAAATGATATTCATTTCCGTAAGACAACAAAGTGTCTGAACTAACAAGTGATGTGTGTATTTATCGATTTCGAAATGAGAAAAACCAATACAAGCCGAATAAGGTTAAGCAGGCGTAGGTAGAAGCAGACGACTAGTAAAACTTAATCACTTAATTTGTGTAATAAGTTTCGCTGTAGTAAATTATGTTTTCAGTGTTTTTCTACACTATACAACATTACACGTTACAAGCGGATAAATAAATGTATTGATTTATTATTTAATAATTTAGATACGTTATATTATGTTAGATTTATTATTATAGTATTAAGGCATACAAGTTAAATAAAAAAATCTGCAACATGTAAAACAGTCAACCATTTCAGCGAAATGAAAATCGGCCAAAAATAATTCGATATTCTGCCAGAAAATCGCTACATCACAACATTAGTTCACTTACCAATTCTCGAGTCGGATCTAGCAGAGGCTTCGCTATCATCATCGAGGTCTGTGACGGTCACAATGGAGGGTCGTTCGGGACGACTTGCCACCACAAATGCATCGGCGCATCGCCGGCAGATGCCGCACACCGCACAACCGCTATCGCCTTCGCCGCAGCCGCATTTCCTGTTTTTCAGACAAATACCAATTAATAATCAACTAAAAATAATAACGGGAGAAAAAAAAAATACGATTAGAGGTTATTAAAACTCTGACTATTTTTCCATAAATGACTTGGTATTTTATCACAGATGATTCCGATCTTCTGATAAGTGTACCGTAAAATTTGTCAGATCCTGAAGGCTGAGGCTACACTAGACCGCGATGCGACCGGCGATACATGAGCGATTCAAATAAATAATTGAAATTCACGTTTATGGCTCCACTGTACGCCAAATATGTACTATCTATATTTGATTTTTGTAAGCGATTGGAACAACAGGTAATTATAGCATCGGCTGCATCAAATTCAGCGAAAGCAAAATTTAAGCGAATTTATTAGATAGTTTCTCACTTACGCGATAAGTTCAACAGTGCTATTATATCTGTGGCTACATTACGCGTATCGTCAACGACGACAGACAATTGATCGCTGATGGATATGCTCGTAAGTAATATTATGTGGCTACACTACTTGAGCGAAATTAAATCAAGGAGAGATTTATTTTGCGTAAGGTTCAAAAAACAATTTTAAAGGGTCCGCTGTCTAGTGGCTACTTTATAAGATGGCGATCGCTCACTTCGCGGCGACGCGTTCAAATCAGTTTGGTTTGATCGCTCGTGGAAAGAACATTTGTCTAAAATAGACATTGAATTGTTTGTATCCGAAGTATAAGTGCGTTCTTGTATTATTCAAAGAATGTTTCTGGAAATTGACGCAGGTCTTTATTTATTTCATGAATCCAACACAATATCTTTTTCAAAAATAGTTCGTACTTAAGGAAAAAAAAAATTCTAGCAAAAACATAAAGTTTGGTTTCGGCAAAGCTATTCAAATAATACACGTCTTCACAAACCCGACGACTGGCCGAATGCCGAACCAAAAGAGCTCCCCCCGCGCGCGTCGTTTATTTCGCCTCTGTACCGCTTCTATTTAGCCGCCTTGTCGCGATTAGTAATAATGCGAATTCGCAGCGATAGTGCTGTCTTTCTCCTTTTACAGTGTAGCCGCACGAATTGCTCATCTAATTCGTTGTAAAGCATATGTGTAATGTACACCATATTTAACTTGTTTCGTTCTTCCTGTCGCATCGCAAATCGCTGTCCACTGTAGCCTCAGCCGAAGAGGTGACAATACTTGTACATTTGTTAAGAAAGGCTCTGTAAGCACAGAGCTGATTACAAAGTCACAGGTTACTTCTTTTTATATAGCCATTGCTGGGTAAAGACCTCCTCATCCTTCCCAATCTTTCAAATTGGAATGGTTAGATCAAGTCAGTTGCATGTACACAAGGACTGCTGGGCAAAAAGTCCTCACACAATGGGTTCCTAACAATGACAGGTACAATCGAGTGCGGCCCAGAAAGAGGTGGCAAGATGACTTAGATGCGTAACGTAAGAGCTGGTGCGCTAGAATTTGTGAGAAGAATATCTGAAAAGGTTACTTTTTATCCTACAACAAAGTACTTACTCCCCAGCCACTCTATTGGGCAGATGCGAGCAGTGGCACGCGCTAGAGAAGCCCGTACAGTCGCGGCACAGCACACACACGCGGCAGTAATCTGTTGTCCAAGTGTGGGACGTCGTGCAAAGTCGAGAGTCTTCCTTGCTTTCGCTGCGGCGGCGAGGCAGGTACATCTCTACAGAAGAACGAAATTATTTTTCATTATAAAACTCTTCTCATTGTTTTTTATTTTTTTACTTTCGACACCACATTTGAGCCATTTGTGGTTGGAATACCGAAACATCTTTTCGCAGTGCTTTTCTATTACCACTGCAGAAGATGATACCTTCCAATTTAATCACCATGTGTTCAAATTCAGTTATTTAGACCGTAATGCTGTCAATCAGTTGGAGTTTGATTAGTCTAGAAGCTTGGTTGATAGATATTTAAGATTTTTAAAAACTACAGTAGGTAACGATTATTTAAATTATTATATTGTTAGGATGGAAATAAGGAATGACAGCGAAGAGTCTATGAAAGCGACGCGCGCACTACTTTCCCTGGCATTTTTTTGACAGGTGTCATTGGCGTGGCGGGAACATCGTTGAAGGGCCGTGAGACTTATACTGATTTGTGCTTAGATTAATTAGATTTATTGTTATTTTGTTCTTTTAGCTAAAAGTAAAGAATTGTTTATTTTGTTGTGTGTCACGTAGTTTTTTTTTTTAAATATCTGCACTTCTGATTCCTAAAAATATATTATTATATTTTTATTGTAACAAAAACAGCATTTAATAATATTATACTTACTTTCTTTAGTGTATCCAAATTCGCGTCCACATTGTCCTTTGTTATTGATGCCAAACGTGTACACTTGTCCGAAATTTGTCAATGCCACGGCATGAGCTTTACCAAGAGCGACCTGAGGAAAATTGATAGTGCGAATTCAGTAGAATTGAAATCTATTATGAACTATCAGATCATATCCAAACACTACGATCCACCGAAACAGGACGCACATTTGTAGAGGCATATATAGGAGGGCTCGGTACTGAGTGTGATACATCTTCAGTTCGCTTCGCTTTTTACTGTGTCATTCGAAAGAAATTATTTTAGTACTTGCCCCTGCCGGCGCAGGTTTAATGATTCTAATATTTATTCCCATTCGAAGTTATTTACACTTGTGCATAAATAAGTTGATTTTGCAATGACGATACTCTCATTTATTTATTCACTTTATACCTGACTACCCAAGAAGGAGGACTACCTAATATTTTATTGAGAAACTAAAAAGTCACCTGCACAAGTAGTCATCTCCAGAAGACGATCGCTTAATAATCAAACTTACTTGCACAATCCTCTCGTTTCTCATCCCGAGTACTTGTCCGGCTGAGTCGCAGTGTTGCGTGTCTTTGCCGAACATTAGCAAATGTCCCTGCCTTGTCACTAGGGCAGTTGAGCCGTAGTTGCAAGCGGCGAATACGACGAAGTGGCCTTCCGCCTGGAAAATAACGTGGTTGATTAGTTAAAGTATGCAGCAATTGCATACAGTAATTACTGGGTAAAACGTTTATTTCGTCAGTCAAAAGTTGAAGATACAGAAATTCCAAAACAACAATGTTGAGGCCCTCAAACCACACATAAAATCAATGATGTTTATGTGCTGGCTGCTGGAGTATTATACTACTTGGTCAACTTTTTAGTCTTTGCCGTGTATGGACTATCTTAAATAACTCAAGCATCCTAGATGTTTTGTAAAATTTAATCCGACGCCCTGACTTTTCAATTCGAACCACAGAATCGCTACTTGGCGGTTAACGTAAACATGGTGTTAGTGCTATGGACGAGCTCTTTCACAGAGAGATCTTACCTTGAATATTTTCTTAGGACGCGTAGGTTTGGGTTGTCGCCGATGTTTCATAGCGTCACCATCTTCGCCGCGGCGCGCAATGCCCGTGAATAGCGCGGTACCATTGTCCAGCACCAGGATCGCGTGGACACCCTCGTGACCTACCGCCACCTTTCAAAAGAAAAAATCACATTACATAGACAGCATTGCAGCGAAACTATGGCCGAGTTGCGAACAAAATCGACACGTTATAATACTGTGATTTTAAACTGATTAAGTATTGATTATTTAATGCAAAAAAATCAGTTAAAAGGATTTACTTACCTAATTAACAATTATTACAAAAACCCTTCTTCTGATAAAATGCACTTTTTTGCCTTATTTATTTATTTTTGTTTTTATTACAGCTAGGAGGACTAAGGCTAAGAACTCACGAAGCGGTTTTCATCCGCGGCCGCCACGGATACGGGCCCGCAGCTTCTGTAGATTGCAGTATTGTATGTAATTTTTTTTTTTATTATTATTATTAATTGATAGGCTCGCGTTTGACCACTATCTCACCTGATGGTAAGCGATGATGTGGCCGAAGATGGAGCGCGCTTGCCTAGAAGTAACCTATTCACTCTTGACTTAAAGACCCCTAGGTTGTAGCTATCAGGGAACACAGACTCCGGCAGGGAATTCATCTCCACGTCTAGTGGTCCGATGATGGAACGGACTTGGTGGAATTAAATTGTGCAATTCCAACGCACACTCCCCGAAGTGTAATCGATAGAAATTTAACACATTTCACGACGCGTTTTACGCCCGCACTGTGCGCGGTTGTTCGCGGCTCTCACTGTATCGGCGAGCAACTAGTACGACCTCGAAGACCGGAGTCGCCTGCAGCTTCGAGGGTTTGCGCCGGCGCACTCTGCGGTCAGTTGGCAGGCGACTGGGCACCGATTATTTCACCGCCCGTCTTGCAACAGCATGCCTTGTGGTAATTGCCCGCCAGGTTTGCGGGCGAAAATCGCAACCGCGGCGGCTGCGTAACCGCATAAATCTGCGGTCTCGTGAGTTTTTAAATAAAATAGCTGTTTCCTCTACCGTGCGGGCGCGTGTGAACACCGCTTCGTGAGTTCTTAGCATTACAGCTTAAACACACTAAAAATAAAAACAATCTTAGACGCCAGCGAGTCAATTACAAGTCCATAAGACCTTATACGTGGGTCATGTCAAAATGTATGGAGCATTTTTGACGATATATGGCCGTTAGGGCTGTATTTCGATTTCCTTAATTGGTGGCGAAAAACATTTGCAGTGCAATTAGTGCACATTAACAAAGTGAATCAAGACGTCTATTAAACGAGTTCTCGCAAAAGTCTGATGATTTGATTTGATTGTGCGAGTTGTGCAAATTAGTGGAGCAATGTTATTACAATGATCTCACCAACTGGTTGCCAGTTGGTGAGATCTTTATAACTTTTTTAGCCGGCACTATATCAATGTCTATTTTGCACATCTTCATTACAATGCACTAGGAATTTTTCCGCAGATTGGGGTTTAAAATGCCTAAAATGACTGGACTAAAAGTAATGAGGTGTTTTGTCATGCTTGGAGGCGTTATGGCTTTTACACTCGGACTGCTCGAAGTTCGTAGTAAAAGGCTCACCTGTATAACTTTGCACCTCTTGACGTTGGGAGCTTCATTCCTGGAGAATATCGTCTCCTTCATCAGAGTCCATCGGGCAGTTTGAGGCGAAGCTGCCTTGTAGCCAAGACTGGCACCTTTACCAGTATAGTACACCTATGCAAAGACAATAAAAGAACAGTTATTAGGCAAGTATATTAAAATAAGGCTCAATACTGTGAGATTCAAAATGTAAACTTAAAGTATTGTTTAAAATAAAAAAATAAAATAAAAACAAACAAAGCTTGATGAGCATAGCTTGTCAAGTTAAATATCCTGGTAAATACCTATGACTGGCAGTAGACAGCTATTGGCAAGCAACAATATATTTGAATAGATTGTAATACAATTACATTACTGATTACTCCTATAGCACGAGCTTTTACCTTTCCAGAAGCTGTAGTCAGGAGTGCGAAGTCCTGCCCACCACATATGCTCATCAGAGGATCTTCATCGCAATCATCAAGCTGCATCGCGATTGGTGCATCTAGTTCCACCGTTCGGCGAGACACTCCGTCTTCAAACGGACTACGGCCGAGAACTAAAGTCCTGCGTCTGAGCAGATGGACGTTAATCTCTTTCTGTGACGTCAGTGTCGTAGTGGCCGAACCTTCGTTGCGTTCCGGCTGTGCGTCAACGTCATACATTCGGATTGTAAGGTTGTCCTGTAAAAAGAATGTATGTTAAGTAATGCTGAGATAAATGAAAAGGGGAAAAAATAGGCTAGTTATCTGAAACTCTATTGAACTGAATCTAAGCATTATAACCCTGACACAAATGCAGCCACCCGAAGCTAGAAGTGGCTGCAAAGCTAGCCTACGCGCATGACAGACACTTATCAGTCGATAGTAGACACTTGCTTTTTTTAACCCATTTTTTTAACGGAACTGTTTTTCTGATATACTCGTAAATAATTCTATATCCATATGCATTATTCTAATCAACGTTAAAAAGGGCCATTTGCGTCCATTAACTTTGATTCGAAATGGTTAACTAAGCGTAGGGAGAGAGGGGTGGGGTATAGCGCGAGTGGCGGGTGTTGGCGTGTCGTGGTCGGTGCACAAGAAACGGGCAAAGCCGATTTGTAGCCTGAGACGACCACTGGGGTCATCGTGTGCGGCGAATCCATATAAATTGTAAGAAAACTGAAGGAAATAAATTGGTGGTAGCGTTTTGGGGTTATGGTGGCTCGTGTCGTGTTAAAAGTCCATGTGTAGCGATTCAATTGGATGTTTCTGACTGTTGGCTGTTTAATTAGAGCGACTACTTATATGACTTCCTCATCTCAATTGGGTGGTTAACTCATTTTATTAAATTGAGTCTAAAAGTAAAGTTACTTTTATACACAGGAAAAGTCAGATAAAATAAAAAAATAATTTTAACACGTTCAAAATGAAGAACCGTAGAAACCTTTTAAAACTAGTGGAAAAGGAAACTATCAAGAAACAAAAAAAGGATGAACCAATTGATATGTGACGTATTTAAGGCTAAACGCAACGACCTTACAGCCACTAGACGCCTCATGCTTGAACTAGCGCACCAAAACAATTCTGTCAACAATTCTGTCTGTAAATAGGTGGGATCGCAGTCAAGCACTAGCTTATATAAAATAATAGTACATTCTGATACAAGTGTGTAATGGTAGTGATTACCGTCGAGGCGGTACTTAGACCCGAGCCGTGGCGAGGGTCTTAAGAGAGCCAAGAACGGTAATCATTAATTACTCACGTGTGTCATACGACGTTTTTCAATACACTTGTGAAGAAAACAACAGTAAAACTAGTAAAATTTTCTGTGATGTGGCGGTAAAAATCTGTTTTCTTAAGCGCGCGCATTATTTTTTTTTATTTACCCCTAAAAGAAGGCTAAGGTATTTTGATCATACTGCCTTGTCTTACGTTTATGTTTTCACGATAATGTATTTCGTAGTGACAATAGAATACGGATGTATCATTTTCTAATGATTTTGTAGTATTTAATTTTATTTAATTAATACAGCCACTCTTCGTCACTGAACTTCGCTGGAATAAAAAAATCATGCCAAAAACCGCGCGCTTCTTAAAATGGCGGCCATAGACAACAAATAAAAACAAATTTTATTTGAATGTACGATTTATTTACTAAATGATTTGTATTAAATAAATCGTTTGTACAAGTTAAATTTGTCCATTTTAACTTTTAAATTGGATGAAATAAGCAAGTAAGACAACCAATTTATATACTATTGAACGCAATAACTTAATGGAATTTTATTCGAATTAAAAATTTGTTTTGCGAACAAAGAGGTATTAACTACATTATAGCACACTAGTGCTATAATGTAGTTAATACCTCTTACACACTAGCGCACGCACTAGCGTAATGGTAATCAAAATGTCAGTTTGGTAACGAGTACCTTTATATACCTAAGTGCAGTGCAATAAGAGTCACTTTCTGAGCAAGTGTGTTGAAAAATAAAATAAATCTCGAAATTAACGACCTATTTTTTAACAACATTTTGTACAATTCTTAATTATTTCTTTTTTTCTCTCCTAGTTCTTGATATTATTTTAACATAAAATGTACACACTTAATGTAGTTAATAAATGTAGTTAAGAAAAATTTTAAACAAAAAGAAACATCCTCTCTATTTATAAAAACATAACATAGGTATATAAAATTATTATGATCGTTGGCGATAAGCGAGGGATTGTAGTTATTATACTGTGTTAACGAGAATAAAGTGGTAACAATAAAAAAAAACAACTTACAAAATTGGTTAATAATATCAGTCCTAATTGGTTTCCGTCCGTAAAGACCGCTGACTTGGGCTCTACTGCTGCGGGCTGGCCGGGCTCCAGTCGTATCATGTTCCTCACTTCCAAAGTCTCTCTATCTATTTCATAAACTTCAGTCTTTTTCCTGCCTATCCTTAGATATAATTTATTCTGAAACATGAGATAGTAATGTTAAGTTTCTGTACATTCATTGAAAGGACATCACAATATTACTACAATATGGCAATTTAGTATGGGGAAAAAAGTCTACTGATCCATACGATTTTTTCTTTTTTAATGTAGGTACATGTACAACATGGTGCGGTTTTATAGTATGTTTTAAGTATGATCTAAATATGATTTTAAATAAAAACGCGAGTGAATGTTGTGACAGTGTTCTTACTTATATTTCCCGATCCCTGACCTAAGAAATTTTCAAAACTACCCTCGATACAAATATTCTTTTTATTAAATGCACCATTTCAACAGTTCCTACTTTTTGTGATCGTACTGTTTGTCGCCCTATCCATACCTGTTGCCATGTATTTCAGTCGCAGTAATAAACTCACCTTACAATAACCTAGCCAGCCATGTCGATCGCTAGCAAAGAAGTCTGGCTTGTGCAAATAAACATGCTGCCTTATGGAGCTGCCATACCCTGATCCGATTTTCAGCAGGCCTTTGGACGTAAAGACGTATAGGAAGCAGCCGTCGGAGACTAGGGAGCGGACCACAAGCTCGCCGGCACCGGTCAGTTGGGGGGGCAAGTCTACGGGGAAGCTATTCACTAGACACTGGTGGGGGACGCCATAGTTCAACCAAAGGTTGCGGGACGGAGAACCTAGTATCACTGATTGGACACTCCGTTGAAGAGTTATTAGGTTTGATGGTATCTGGAAAAGAATGGTTTATTATTACAAATGATGGCACCATAAATCATAGAAATTAACCATTAAAGAAAAACACTTTACTCTAACATCAAAATTGTAATAACAACTCTTTAAAATAACTAAAGCGACATGTTTTGTGATCTATCGAGAATGCAAGTAAGATGAACTTGAAAAGCGATTTCAATAATATTGTTGTTATCATGTTGCTGCAACCATGTTGAGAGACTTGACTTACCATTAGAGTTTGTAACAAGACTTCGTTTCCGATCTTTTTTCCTAATAAATTAACATTTCTTTTGTTTTCTGGTTTTACTGAAATCGTACCTGTAGTTCTTGCTCGGAGAGTGCAGGCGGGGACATAGTCAGGGATGCCACAGCGTTCAGGATGAGCTCAGCTTCACCCCTGGCGACTGAGAGGGCTACGAGGCACGAGCTACTAAGCGCGGTTAGATTGCTCGGGTGCTCCACCGTGCCGCCCGGCCCGCTGCCACTGGCTACTTCCACGAGCATGGTGTGGAGGTTTATTATAATCTGGAAAGAACAATGGTCATTCTACTAACATGCTTGGACTATACAAAAATAGTTAAACGTAACTTGATGAAACAAAATATATCGTTTGATTTGCCTGAAAACATTACTAAGTACGGCATTCAATATATTTTTAAATGTATGGAGAAACTAGTAAATAATTAAAATGTTTTCTTTTTAAGGTTAGGTATGTGGTTTATTAGTACTCTGTAGCATTTCAAAAAGATGTCATTAATAGTTTTTGGCGGCATATCTTCGAGTGAAGTTACTAAACTTCACCCGGAGGCTGTTTTAATTATTCAAAAAATTATTTCTCAGAATGTTTACATCCATATTCAAATTAACTAACCAAACCTAAAAAAATACATAAAAAAAGTAAACAATCTTGTTTGTCAAAAATAGGGTGGCTCCATATTCGATCGATTTACGGCATTCATTTTCAATCATATCATTTCAATTTTAAGATGTTAAATATTGTTTTAATTCATGACTTAATTCAATTAAAAAATTGGTTGCCTGTAAAGTCGGTATACGGGCGAAAGTTTTACGTGACAACGACTTTGAGTGGTAAAATAATTTTAATGTGAATATTCATTCGTATAGTAGGACGCGTGCCTTTCACTTTTTATGTCTGTCTCTCTCGCTCTTAGGCGGGCTAAACATGCCCAAGTGGAAGGGACGCGTGCCTCTCACTCGCTCTCATTGTGAGCGCATAACGTGAGCGGAGCGTAACGCAGTTTCTTGAAGTGTCACCCGGCAAACCAATTTATAAGACGTTGTCACGTCAATAATAAAAACATAAAATTTTGTGGCTTATCTTAGATTAAGTAAATAACAAAATTATTTATTTAACCCCACACTCAGGAGTCAAACCTTTTTGTTTTGTACTGCTGTTATAGCAGTGAACCTATAAGCGCGTGTGTACGTAGTTTCCTTGGCTTGCTCCGGTCGCAAATCTCTAATTAAATCACACAAAAAAAATCGTTCCATAATAGAATAGATTAAATAAATATAATACCGTAGATTTTTTACACAAAATTTTGAAATCATGACAAAACAAGACAGTACTTCCATGGTTGTCACAGCTCTATAAATCTGATTTTTACGTGTTCGTATTTCCAAAGCGCATACTTTCCACGGGATTTCTTCTTATCTTTTCGCCACTAAAGAGTACTTTTAAATACTTACGTCAGTAGGCTCTTGCGCCAGTTCTTCAGGTGCATGTCCTTGTAGAACATCCAGTAATGCAGAGAGAGCAAGTTCACAAAATTGCGCATTTGTGGACCGTGCTTGCGATATCAGGGAGAAGACGGATTTAAGGCCTATTCCTGTAATCTGTGAACAAAAATAGACACACGTATTATGAATCGAGAGCTATATAAAGCTTTTAAAATAATCTAGCTAGTAGCGACTCACTTACAGAAGCTAAATGTAAGCTTCGGCTAATTCGAAGAACACCCGAATACGCAGAAATGTCATGGTCTCGTCGTACTTCCTGACCAATATTTAAAAAGTGCGAGTCGGGCTCGCACACTGAGGGTACCGTACAAACTAACTTATGTAAATAGTCCAATTCCCGAATCGAGTCTCGAAGATTTTTCCGAATCGAAAGAAGTTTTTTTTGTGACGTAATTACACCTTACCTTGCTTTCCACGTTTTGACGTCCCAAATTCGATATTATTACAAAAAACACATTCTATTATGTAGTGACAAAGGATTGCAGGTATTACACGTCTAATCTTTGTCGCATATAATTTCCCAGAATGCCGCTAAACTACTTATAATAGTTTAGTTTAGCGTCTTTTAAGTTTGTTTAAGTAGGCTATCCCAAATATCCCTTACCTTTGGTAGTTTGCTTAATAGGATTGGAGAGGAGTCGTCGCAGTCGCTGTCATCAGACAACTCGGCACTTCCATGGAGGTGCCGCCAGCGAGCGAGTATGGACTTCCGGACGCTGGCGTACACCGCAAATTGTGATGGGTTGGCAAGGAGTGCGGGAGCATAGCAAACGGCGAGTGCATTGGTTGCTTTTAGCCGACGGAGTTTCTCCTTCTTACCGATCCGTTTATGGGATTTCCTTTCTTTCCTAAAATTATTTAATTTTGTTTTAAAAAAGAATTAAATTTTAAGCCTGTAAGAGGTCGCCCACGGGCAACATAGATACTTAGCCCAAAAACTTATTTTTGCCTCTGTCACATTTTCATATTAACCCGAACCTTGATGTGAGAAACCAATTAGTTGCAAAGACAAAATTTGGTTGTGTGCGCTATCTCTAAGATATCTTTCCAATAGCCATTATTTCCAATAGCCATTTAACCATTACCTATAAGAAAGATTGGCTAATCGTCACATGTATCTACTTAACGCCTGAAAGAAAAAACCAGCGAAGGTTAAATACTTCATACTACACTCAAATGCGACTAATATTGTTAGATCCTGGGTAAACCGCAACATCCACAGGAAAGGCATCGAACAGCAGCCTTTATATAAGAGTCTGGATTTGTAGGATTTAGATATTTTATTGTGTTACAAACTATCGACCGCGGTTTGCCCGCGTGTTATTAGAACTTCCCTCTGTATAATAGTAGTGTGTCATAATAGCCAGTGTTATTCTGATGTAGAAGCTACATAACTGTTATAAGATTCATCAAAATCCGTTCAGCAGTTTTGCGTGATGTTTGTTTGTTACGCTACAAACAAACATCTATCCATCTTCACTAACTTTCACATTTATAATTATTATATTGGTAGGATATTTACAGCTAATCGGTAGGCATCTGATGAAAGAATCAGCATTTCGCTTAGAGAACCTGATATGAGAAGCTTTTCAGACTAGAATAACACTATTAAACCGAATTAGAGTTATCAGTAAATAGCTGTGCCTAAAATAACGTATTGTTCATTACATCTTCTATTTTTACCCCGCTTCAAAAAAAGGAGGAGGTTATCAATTCGGTTGAATATTTTTAATTTTTTTTTTATTTATATTTTTAACTCAGAGCTCCGTCGTTTATGGACCGATTTGCATAATTTTATTTTCGCCTAAAAGGATATGCTTCCAGATTGATCCCATTTTTAAAAAAATCCAGTGTTTATGTTGGTATCCATGACGAATCGAGGGAACTCCTTAAATATTACAGGCTAAAATACTAAAATCACTATATACATTGTTGCCTATAATATTTGAGGAGTTCTCGCGATTCCTCATGGATCCGATCATCAAAACTGGATTCTGAAAAAGAAATGGCACCAATCGGAAAGCATATCCTCTAAGAGCAAAAAAAAATTGCAAATCGGTCCATAAACGACGGAGTTCTGAGGTAACACACAAACAAAATAAAAATACAACCGAATTGATAAACTCCTCCTTTTTTTTGAAGTCGGTTAAAAATCACAAGTGCACGCACGGGAATCTAACGGCGAATGCTCTGTTGGCTCAGTTCGTCTACTAGCCGAACAAAATGCGAAATCGTCGGCGGTGGCGTCGCGCTATACACGATATTCGAGCGCTTATTTGATATTTCATCAAAGTTTTTATTATTCATTCTGAATTTATATTACTAAAGAATCGATTCCTAATTATTTTTTTAAAACGTTGCCCCACACGGAATGACTAACATATCGCGTTCGCGGGTGCGTTTAGAAACATTTATAAACTCACATACACAAGACACCAGACCCGGAACACCTATCTGTAGGCCACACAAATATTTGTTTCGAGCTGGTTTCAAACCAGCGACACGCAGCGCAGCAGCCAATCGCTCAACCACTGCGCCGACCGTGCCAAAAAGGTAAACGGTTAAAATGAATTTTAATTCCATGAACTTCGTGTTGAAGCTCTATTTTAAGGCGGGGGTGGGGGAGTGAATTCAAGTATTACGTGAGCGCTACTGGGTTGTCTTTGCTTTGCTAATTTTTGATGACATGGGGGATGGGGGTCTGGATGGTGATTACGAACAATGAAAAAAAAAATGCTTTTCACTGGTCATGACCGATCGTAGTATAAACGGCACGTGGATGTTCACTGAAAATATTAGTGCATGACTAGCTGACCCGGCGAACTTCGTACCGCCTAACAGTCAATGAATGTAAGTATATCTTTCGATATAGTCAACTCATTGCGATGAAACAAAGCCTAAGTAATATATCAAGTTACATACAATTTTATTGTATAAAAGTTATCTACATCGATTTCGTACATTTTACGTGATGGGCGCACAACTAAAAACTTCTACAGATTTATTATATGTATACCTATGTATACATACATATACGCGCTTCGCTCGCTTTTCCAATCTATCTATATCTATATATAGATAGATTGGACAAGCGAGCGAAGCGCGTCACGGGATTTGACGAAGCGTATTTTATAATGCGGTAAAAAAAACATTTCTTTTAAATGTGAATTAGGGAACACTAAACTCTTAGCTATTAAATACAAGATAAAGTTAGAGTTCTATCAAAACCCATACTTTTTTGGGCCATTCTGTTAAAAATGATCAGTATGATCACATAAAAAATTACTTAAAATACCTACAATAAGCTAAAATCTGTACTTGAGTTGCTGGCAAAGGATTCAAATTATCTTGATTGTATAAAGTCTATTTACAAAAAAAAAATACCACAGACTTCATTGTATTTTTACAATGAAGTCTGTGGTATTTTTTTTTACACTGGGCAAGTGTGAGTCGGACTCGCGCACTGAGGGTTCCGTACAAACTACAATTCCCGAATGGAATCTCGAAGATTTTTTTCGAATTGCAAAAAAGTTTATTTATTTATTTGGTCAGCCAACAGCTGCTTACACAATACAATTATATTATACTGAAATTTTTTTTTATTAATACTAGTGACGTAGGTAACAAAAAATTTACTGTTTTCAGATTTATTCCTATATCTGTGCTATAAGATCTTACTGTATGGCACATTTCAGGATTCTGGGTCAACGAGAAGTACCTTATGAATTTTGATTCCCTTGAGAATCCAAATAAACGATTTTTGCGACATAAACGGCCGTATCTTTTTTTTTCGTTAATTTAGAATTTGATTTTTTCACAGGTTCAAGGGACCGCAGACCTAAGTATATAGTTTTAATTTCAGCTAGATACCTCCACGCGTCTCCGAGATAAAGGGTCTTGACAGACAGACAGACGGACGGACAACAAAGTGATCCTGTAAGTGTTCCGTTTTTTCTTTTTGAGTTACGGAACCCTAAAAAAACACAAAAAAGTGCTAAATAACTTTAATTTCGGAAGTCAGTGTTGCTATAAAGCTAGAACTACATTAGACCGACGCACACGTGTTGACGTGTAACACGCCTGATTTGTACGTAGAACGACGTCGCGTGGCGTGGATCAAGTGTAGCTCTACAAGTCTAGTTTCCATATAAAATGTATGGAGACCGGCGTGTGTGGCACACTTGTGCGCAGTTTAGTTCTAGCTTAATAGTTGTCTCTTCGTTATTTTGCATCTTTTAGTGTTTTCTTTTACTTTACGTATTTTTTTTGTCAAGTGTTTTTATTTTACACTTTTTGGTTACATATCACAACTAAAAAGTACCCCTCAGCCAAACTTAAATAGTGTATGCAAGTACTAAAGAAAGGTACCTTAGATAAAATTTAATCAATAAAACATTGCATGACAATTCCAATTAGCCAAGCCCAGGCCTACCTTCCGGCTTCATCATCAGATCAGTTCGAAATCCCCCCCTTCTTTCAGTCAATCATTGACTACACATATAAACAAAGCAATTTTATTTGTTACGACAGTCCTACTGTGATCCTATGAGGTACATTCCATAAAATCCATTCCATATCTTCGACGTTCAGATCATAACAATATTTCTATGGGACCAACATGGAAGCATTATCTTTCAATGAAAAATTTTATTTTCAAAAACAGTCTTTTCTTTCAACCTCCTTCTTTTTGAAGTCCGGAATCATGTATTTAAAAATGAAAAAATAAATTTTGTTGTGTCGGGTAGCGCTCAACCATTGTATAAAAATATTTGTGCACTGAAATATAGTTTTCTGGGTGGTTAAAAAAAAAATAACCCTAACCTAACCTTCCCCAGTAGCAATTGTATACTTTCAAGTTTTCAGATATTATTATTTTAGCTAATTTCTTTTAATTATGTACGCTTAGCTTCTGCCAGCAGCTTCGCCTGCATGAAAGTTGATTTCTTCATGCAAACTGTAGACCCCCATCCCTTTAGGGGGCGAATTTTGGAAAATCCTCTCTTAGTGTTTGTTTACGTCATAAAAGGAAACCTTGTGCAAAGTTTCACACTCCTAATCCCCGTAGTTTCGGCTGTTCGTTGATACGTCATTCAGTCAGTTTCTCCTTTTATATATATTTGGCTACATTATTTGTCATTTTTAATGTAAATTATAGTAAACTTGCGTTTTGTTAAATATTCATTGTGGCTGTATGAACCTTTGTCATAGTACTAGAGCTGTACTAGAGTACTACAAACAAATGTAAAAAGTGAACGAAACCTGTCAAAATGGCGTCAAATATTACGAAATATCATCGATTTTCATTTTTTTTTCTCAAATACTGTTTCCTAACTTTGAGACTTTGCATAATTACTTTTTAGACAAAAACCTTTTCAATAAAAAATTATGAGCATAAAACTCGCTGTCCAATATATTTAACAGTTTAGCCGCAGACTACCCAAAATACAAAATATATAAAACCCACAACCTATAGTAACTCGGCATCCAAGCTCAAATAAATAGGAGCTACTTTTTATAGATATCAAAGTGAGCAGGAATAAAATTTTAACATCAGTTCTTGTGAGATTTAGTAGTTTTTGTGAGTTTAGTAGTAAATTAATCACCTCACACAGATGTGTTGCAAATTAAATTATATTAAAGTTGTGATATTGTCTGTTCTTTGCTCTCTTATATAGTAAATATTCCTGTTACATTGATTATACTAGAAGGAAAAATGAATTACACTTACTTGGTACCACTCCAACATAGTGCTCTAAAGTATTTTTTATAATTCTCAGGTTCCATACATCTTAACTCCGGCACTTGCATCCTTAGAGCCATGTTGGTATCTTTTTACTTCTGCAAGATTACCATTGTGCATGACGTTGTATACAATAGCTGTTTATTTATTTTTGTTACACATAAAACGTTTCAGTCGCATTACATTTATAAAAAATTGTACTGTAGTTCATTTGCCGAGCCATAAAAACATTAGTAAAGCTAGCATGTTTTATTATGGGTAGCAGTAGTTTAGCATTGTTAAAAGCAAAACATCTGCTTTCTTAATTTTTTAGTTCAGCTCTTAACTGCCAAGGCTGAAAAAAGCTTTTAATGATCACATGAGAGATTATTAATAGAAAATAATCATGATGTACATGACCAAAATTTATTTATTTTTGTGTTCAATTCGTTTACATACTCAGTTGTTATAATGCTCAGTTGTTTTGATGCTCAGTTTTTCTGATGCTCATTTTTTTTAGAAGCAATTTTATAGTAATTAATTTCCATCATTTGATGGAAAAGTGTAGAACGTTAGCAAGCAATATTTTCGTTTCTTCACCAAAATTCGCAAAAGCTGGCGATCTACAATCTTAACACAATATTCTGGGCAAAATTTAACTAAAATCTAACACACCTTTTTCGCAAAAGATTTTTACTGTGTACATTGCAGTACAATAATTGGTAGTATGTAAAGATATATACGTAATGCAACTGTATTTATTTACAATTTTGTTATATTTTTAAAAATATACCTGACGCACTTGTAACGGCATTCTGTTTGCTTTACACATTATCAGTAAAATAAACGAATTAAATATTTCAATTCGTCCCGATTTCCAAGTTCAAACGAATTCAAACGAAGTTTGCAGTAATGTCAAAAAATCAATAAACACTCGGAGCCAGTGTAGTGTTCCTCAATCGGTTTTTGATAAAACCGTAAATCTCAACAAGTAATTTTCTAAAATACAATTGATTACTCGTTTAGGATATTGTTTTCAAGTTACGGTTAACTGAGATATAATAAGTTCTATGAAATTGCCTTTTTGCCTAACTGGCTATTCGAAGTCCATTTTTTTCTTTTTTCGCAAAGAATTCTAAGTTCAAATTATTTTTATTTTTAAAATACGGAATCCTTTTTTAAAAACTAGCCATTTGTTTAATGGTAAGCGTTTTGTTTTCATCGCATTTGCACGTTTTTTGTCATCATCGATACGTCAAAAATTCGAGTGATTATGGAGTTTGAGTACCGTCGTGGCAGCGAAGCGTCAGAAGCGAAATGCAAGATCAACGACGTATACGGAGCGAACACTACTAACGATCGCACAACCCGTTATTGTTTTGCCCACTTTCGTTCTGGAAATTTCGGTTTAAGAAATGAACTCCGTGGTCGACCGAAAACTTTAGTCTTAGATTCTCAAGCAAATACTGGTTTTACCATTCTGCTTTGACCATTAGATCCATTTGCCTCGAATTGGCAAGGTAAAAAACCTTAATAAATGTGGCGTGTGGCGGAGTGCCTTACGAATTGAATGATTGCCAGCGTGAAGCACACGTCGAGTCGAGCCTTGCATTGCTCAACAGGCACACAAACGAAGGCATATTGAATTGCATTGTTACTTGCGACGAAAAATGGATTCTGTTCGACAATCGCAAGCGCTCAGCAAGTTGGTTAGATCCTGGTTCAACACCTAAACAAAGCCCCAAACGAAAAGTGACCCCTAAAAAAGTGATAGTCATTATTTGGTGGTCTAGCACCCGCTGGTGTCATTCATCACAGCTTCTTACCAAACGGGATAAGCATTACTGCAGATGTGCACTGTGAAGAACGAAACACAATGATGAAGAAGCTCGCACAACACCAACCAGCTTTGGTCAATCATTCGGCTCCGCTGATCCTCCATGACAACGCGCTACCCTACACAGCAGACGGTCTCCAAGTCACAAGAGCTGGGGTTGGAAGTTCTCCGTCATCCACCGTACTCGCCAGACCTTCAGATCTTAAATTTGAATTCTTACACTGTTTAACGAATTGCCTCTGGAGCTGCATGTACGCATTAGTATGCTATTATAACACCAATATGTTTTATATTCTATTGGGATTCATAATAATTTGTTGGTCTATTTGTTTTCAGGATAAGGAAAATGTTATCAACCACCCAAAAACCTTGCCAAGAAAACAAACTACTGCTGGGTCAATTGTTTCCGTTCTCGAACACGTACAAAAGAAAACAATCGCTGTTCTAAATAATAATAATATAACTGCTATAATATTATTAAGTATTATCTTTTATCATATTTTTACTTTGTTTGGAAAGGAGATTTTGTATCTGTAGGTGATACCAATAAATTAAAGATAAATAACTGTGTATAGTCCAAATGAATAGCAATTGCCATGTAGTTCCTACTTATTTTGTAAGGATGTAATAATGTATCTATCTAGGGGGGTTACCATGACGTTTAAAGTAAGATTGTTTTATTCCTATTCCATTGTGGGTAAGAGATGGCGCTAGACAACCTGTATAGCTCTGTCTGTTACCCACACAGAAATAACAATGAAACAATTTTACTTTGAACGTCATGGTACAGGGGCTGGTCATTTCTCCAAGAATTTAAATTGTTATTAATTGGAAGTCATATATGACTAATTTTGTCATAATTTGATTAATATATTTGTAAGAAATTTATCGCACAGAAAGTTCATAAGAAAATAAACTATTTACTATGTCAGTTGTAAAGAAAACTTATAAGCTTACTTTAATAACTGCTACAGTTAATATACCCATCACAAGCACATACTAAAGTAGTACAAACCTGTAAGAAGTATTTTAAGATCAACAAAAGTAATAATAATAATAATAATTTATTTATTTCAAGTAACATTAAATCATATACAATATAAAAAAAGAGAATAGTAATCAAAACAGTCACAAATAAAAATCATAGTTTGTTGCAATGCAAATAATTAAATTAAATTGAAATTATTTATATACAATTAGAATATAAAATAAAATTGTAAATATTTAAATTTAATCAATAAAAAATTAAATAATAATTAATAATTAATTAAATATTAATGATTTAAACAGTTTCATTAAAGTGACTGATTACGTGGGGCACATTGAAAGTCTCTAGATCTGGCCACTTACAATAATATAATGGAAAAACAATTATAGAATTCGAAAATGGATCTCTTTGTGAGTATGTTACTTTTTAATTTGAGAGACTGTCATTTCTTTTTTTCATTGTTGCGTCCTTTCGGAAATTGTATTTCGGTATCAAAAATAATTTTACTCGTGAACATTATCTTTCAATGATTTTTTATGATATTCGTTGTGGCTTAAGTCAGTAAGAAAGTTGCCAGAGACTTCAATTGGCATTTGGTGATGAAGCACCATGTCGCAACTCTGTGTATTCATGGTTTGGAGAATGTATACGTGGACGTGATTATCTCTATGTCGAGGTACGTAAAGGTAGGCCGGCGACTGCGGTTACAGATTCGAATATTATCACATACGACAACTTATTGAAACTGACAAAAAAAATTACTTGCCAGCAAATTCGTGCTTTGTTAGGCATTGGAATGAGTGCAAAACTTTTTACATGTGCATCTGAAGGTTCGGAAGATTTGCACTCGATGGATACCACATGACTTAACGGAGGACCAGAAACGAGTGCGTATCCTTGGTGCCGTAATAGGTTAAAAAAGTTTAATGGAGGACAGTCATTGTCTGTGTATAATATTGTTACAGGTAACAAAACCTGGGTGTACTGCTTTGAATTCGAAAGAAAAAGCCAATCGGCAGAGTGGGTCTCTCCTTTTGAAGATTTGCCAACGAAAGTTAGTAGAAGAGTTGGTAAAAAAAACTTGCCTCTTCTTTTTTCGGCAAATCAGGACATTACACTACAGTATCACTTGAAGATCAAAGGACAGTGACTGCAGATTAGTTCATCAACACTCGCTTACCCAGTCTTAGAAAAAGTTCGCGAAAAGTGTCCTCGAATCAATATACACTTCTACCACGATAACACATAGTCACATTCCGCTAAGGTAACAGAAGCCTATATAGAGACATTTGAATGTGGAACTTATGACGCATCCACCTTACAGCCCGGACTTCGTACCCTGCGACTTCTGATTGTTTCCAAAAATTAAGGATAAACTAAGAGACACACGTTTTACGAGCCCTGAATCAGCAGAGAATACGTTCCATAAAGCCATTGAAGAGGTCCCTAAAGCAGTGGTCCATTTGCTTTGTACAGTGGTTTCAATGAATGCAAAATTGCATTAATTGCGAGGGAACATAATTTGAAAAACAATAAATGTATCGTAAATCTTATATCTAGTCCTATTAATCACAATCCAGAAATTTTCCGTATATCGATTTCTCAATTTTTGATAAAAACAATTTAGATCGTGATCGTGATAAAATATTGTTAAATATTGTGCTAAGAAGTCAACTGACGAATCTGACTCGGCTGGGCAGCATTCTGGAAGCTGCGCGGTAGCTTCTCGTCCAACATAGCTCAGTGTCTCAAGACAAAAGTCTATGACTAGTGCGTGTTGTCAGTGATGATATACGGCTCCAAAAAATGGTCACAATGGGCCTCATCAGAAGGCTTAAAGTCACCCAAAGAGCAATGGAAAGGGCAATGGAATGGGCTATGCGTGAAGTTTCCTTGCGTGATCGAATCAGGAATGAAAGAACCAAGGTTGCCGACATAGCACGAAGAATCACCAAACTTAAGTGGCAATGGGCAGGTCACATTGCCCGCAGAACATATTGCCGTTGGGGCTGAAAGGTTCTGGATTGGCGACCGTGTACCAGAAGAACGCAGCGTTGGAAGGCCTCCTACAAGATGGACCGATGATTGTGTGTTGTGTGTGATGAGGGTTGTGGGAATCCGATGGATGCGAGACGCACGGGATCGTTCACAGTGGCGACACACGTGGGGGAGGCCTATGTCTAACAGCGGACGTCTTTCGACTGAAATGATGATGATGATGATTGTTAAGTTTTACATTGATATTAGATGTGAACACGTATCCAAAGGGACAGATGTGTCTTAAGGAAACTTCCTTAAAAAAGTGGTTTTATTTCAAAATGTAACATTGAATGTAGTAATTTATTTTTATTTTTAGTAGCCTTCTTATCAAAATAATGTTTTATTTCTATAGTCTTTAATATTTGAATCAAATAGTTGCTTATTTTTACGTTTACCCCTATTTTTTAAATAGATAAGTATGTAAAAATGTAAATGGTAAGTAACTTTTTCATTAAAATGTTAAAAACTAAAGAACTGAAAAGTAAAATATTTTTCTTTTTAGGTATTAGATATTGATACAACACCGCCGATATGCAGGTACGTATATAATTTTACAATGCTAATACCGACCTCAATCCGGCCCTATTTAAGCGATTTTTTCATTTGTGTGTAGTGGCTTCGTAATTTTTAGTAAATGTTTTTTCTCTTTATGTCTGTGGTGAAACAATTCTTTTTTAATTATTTTTATTTATATAATAAAGATAGAAAACAATTTGAAATTTAGTTACAATTTTACTACTTTCTTCTATTTCTTAATATTTTTTCGTGCCGGAAGATACAGCGTTGGAAAGCCTTTCACAAGGTGGACCGATGACTTGGTGAGGGTCGCAGGAATCCGATGGATGCAAGACGTACAGGACCGGTCATTGTGGCGACATTTGGGGGAGGCCTATGTCCAACAGTCGACATATTTTGGCTGAAATGATGATGATGATTTTTTCGTTTGCTTTCCGTACTCCTTTTAAACGGCTTTGATCTCTAAAAATATGTTTACACTAAAAAATTGTTGGTTGTGTTCTTCAGAATGTAGAAAATGGTTTTAAAGGTCAGCGGGGCTCTATGTAGGTGCAGGCGGCATGCAGTACGCAGTGCATTTAACTTCAGCCAGATGTTCAAGGGACTATACGCCTTAACAACCATCGTTTCGTGTTCTGTTTATTTCACAAACGATTCGTTCTCCAAATGTTTCATTTTACAAACTTTCACTTAACATTTTGTTTTTAGTAAATACTTCTCTTGATAAATGTTTCGGATGATATTTTATCATTTATAAATTTTTCATTTAAAATTTTGATTATTTTGGTAAAATTACGTTTATACTAAATATAAGTTTATACCCCGCGATTCTGAAAGGAAGACTCTGCCCTGGTATGAAAGGCAACGAAGGAACAGGAGTGGGTTTTAAGTCAGTAAAAGTCTGACACTATCTCCCGTCCCGCCCAAAAGCGGGGATGTCATAAGATGATCTTCCCACCGAAAAAAAAAATCCCCGCGTTCCAAATAAAGATATTTTCAATGTGAAAATGACACATGCGCATCCATCAGGAGATTTGTTGACGCGCCAACCGCACTGATTTCGGAACGCGGGGATAATACATTTTCTAAACGATCACATGACGGTATTATGCAACTGTATGCAACAAATATAAACATAGATGTTACGTTATATTTGAAGGCTAAATTTGTATGACAAATACGGTATGTATTTTTACTTTTAATATTAAAATATTCGTGTTTATCTTATTGTTTTTTATGGGTGGTATTTAACTGTTTCATAATTTTGTATAAATGTCCCATAGTTGATTCATATTTTCTACTGGGAAATATGTCTTTGTTCCACCAAAAAATACTATTAAGCATTAAAACATGCTCTTCTGGGTGGATTTAAGAGTGGAATGATGATATTTCCCTCCCCTATATTACCGGAAGACTGGCCGTCAAAGTCCTACTTTGCGGGGCTCCTACTTCTAGGTGGTCTAAACAAAATAACCACAAAGGGGATGTCGGAGTCTGTGTCTTTTAATCTAACCTGAGTCAGGGTGCCCTAAATCCCGAGCTCGCTCTTGCATCTTAAGTTTTTTTTTGTCTTTTTCTAAGTGGATGAGTGTCGAGAATAAAAGAGGCAGCGTTGACAAACAGTGACACGACATAAAAAATAACATCCAGTTCGAGAAGCCTACTAAAAATATACAAAACGTTATAATGTTCCGATACGTTGTTTTATAAAATAATATTAATAAAAAATTTATGGTGTGTCAAATGACACGTTATTAAACAAAAGTTTATTTGGATTTGTTCGTAAAGTAAATTACTTGAAAAACTTTTTGTTGTATAATGATGAAATGAACCATGTTTTTGTCAATAGTTAGTTGTCAAGTGAATAAATTAATTTTTGGTGAACTGACAGATACCGATTTTATACTATTGTATTCGATTATTATTGTAACAATTGGTTAATCGTAACAGATCCGTTACACAGTATCGGTTTTATGAAGTTTGAACAGCCCTGGCGCGCCATTGTGGTGGTTGGTGTTCCTTAGTTTGTCATTTACTTACAGCTTGTGTGTTTTTAATAAGAGTAGGGACAGTAATGAAATATTTTTTTACGAACGTTATACTGAAAAAAGCAACAGTGACAATAATGCGTGCCGAACCTTTTATACCTGACTAACGAGCAGCTTTGAGTCACCACGGTTAGTTCAAATTGATGACTGAGGTTATTTGTTGTGACATAGCTAGCTATAATATAATATCTGCAACAATTTGTCATCTGCATATAATAAAATTATCATAGAAATGTTTCGAGACATATATAAATGCAGCATTAATTAGTTTCGTATCTATTTTGCACAGTCCAATGAAAATATGAGCATGTTATTTCATAAGTTCTCTCAATACAAGCTCCGCGACCCTTGGCGTTGGACGTAAGCTTTACAAAGAACGTAAGTTTTGTTGTTTCTTTTGCCATCTGTGTTACTGCAATCTGAGGTAAACTGTAATCGGTAAGGAATTTGAGTCTAGTGTGTAATAAACTTATAGAAGTTTGTGTGCAGTTAAGAAAGAACCTCAAAGTAATATGATACATCTCAGTGTCATCAATGACTAGTTGGAAGGAACATTGCTAGTAAACACATTGTTTGATTACAGAATTAATTTTAATAGCTGCTGCATGCCCACTAATATTAATGTTGCTGTGCAAATATTATGCAAATACAGTTTGTATTTGTTATTTTGATTAGCATGACAGTAGTTTTGCTCTGTTTAAATATTTCTAAATGTATATTTGAAAGTTATTTCAGAATAATGAAACATTTTTTAATGCCAAAACGGGCACTGTGATAGGCTGAGTTGATTCTATTATGATATCATGACATTAGCATTCTGTTCTGCATTAACACATAAAAATATTAAGTTTTGTTTAAATTGAAGATCACAAGATTTAATGTACTAAACACTTTTTGTTTATTGCATGTTTGTTGTTGTAATTATAAAAATGTTAATTATTGATTCCTTCAAATTAATATGTGTTTAAAGCAACAAGATTATTTGTAGTTTAGATACAAATATATTAAAATGCAAGCATGCTGATAATCACTTAACCAAAGTAATATTTATTGAAGCATGTTCCTTTCATTTGTTTTTGTCAAAACACTGAATATTCCCCAAGGCAATGTCTAATAGTGGAAGTAACCAATTATTTTGTTACACTTATCACAAAATATGGCCGTGAGTCATTGTAGGTCAACTATTTAAATTTACTAATTAATTTGATAAGCACGTTGGGTAATCAAGCCAATTAGACTTTTATAAACATTAATTGTGAGGAATCCATAGCTCCTTCCTGATAGATAAGTAAGGCTAATAGAATGGATGTGCATCCTTATTACTTGATTATATCATAAGTTATGTTGCTTTCTGTTTGGTTAACAACACTGATATTGTCTGTCTGTAATAAATTGAAGATCTTGCTGTAAAATGAGGTTTTATTTACAATCTATGCCATTATGTATAGTGCAAGCGTGAGGAAGTTAATGTTTTCAAAAAAGTATATGAATTTAAAACAAGAAAGCGGCTTTTAAGCGTTGCCCGTTTCAAATAAACAAAACCAAAATGGGTTGACCAAAATTCATCTTATTTTACAGAAAAAATAATTTTCATACTGTGTAAACCTTGAAGCAATAGGTTACAATTGTTACAATTAGTAATATTTGTATTCTTTGCATGTGCAATGGTAGTCAATCATAACTTGCTAATGTGTTTGTTTGAGAATAACAAACATTGTAGCATTGACTCCTTTCAAGTAAGCATTGAGTTTCTTGTGCTCTTTAGCTTAAAACAAAAAGAATAGTTATGGTGTTTCAATAAGTTTTGTTCTATTAATTTACTATTTTTTTGTGTGACTTTTTATAAATATATCTAAAAATACCTACTACCTATTGTATTTTTAAATTGTATGTTATGTCTATAAACATATACTATAAAAGGAAAAACTACTAAACCACCAGCCGCAACCGAAAACACTGCTACCAGTACATTTTAGCCTTTATAAATTTTATATGGACTCGCCGGACACTTGACGCTGATGGCCGCCACATGCTAGAAATCGTCGCTGTTCGCTTCCTATGGCCACAACGCCACCACACTCCACTGGTGCTTGCCCACCTTTGTCTCCCGTATCTCGATTAAGGCGTCCAGTACACGGTCATGCAAGCGTCAGTCAAAACCATCAATCATGAATGAAACTTGACTGATAGTGAGAAGTTCATTCATTATCAGTCAAGTTTCATTCATTCAGTCAAGTTTCTTGCATGACCGTGTACTGGAAGCCTAACCTGTTCGAGTCGAAGGTATCGCACGTATGCACGTGGTCTGTTGTTGATAGAAATAAATATGAATATGTATAGAATTTTTTAGGCGTCCATTACACAATAGGTTTTGCTGTCAGTTTTGCCACAGTCAAATATCTTGACTGACGAAAAACCTACGCGAAAATTCCGTCAGTCAAGCTTCATTCATAATTGATGGTTTTGATTGACGCTTGCATGACCGTGTAATGGACCCCTTATATCAGAGATTCAATCCATTCCTGCGATTTGGGATTCAAAAAGCGATAGTTACAGTTATAGGGGAGGAAAAGTAACCGCCATATACCACAAGTATCGACCACTGGTCACAAGTGGCTGTCGCGCGCTTCAGCAGCTTTTGAGGCCGCTTTTAGCGTCTCGTGGTCATGCATACTTAAGAAAGACTGGATCAATTATAATAATTCTTTTTTTGTTTTGTTCACCGGCGGCACATCAGCATACAGGAAAGGTAAAGCAAAAAAAAAAAACATAATTAGGTTAGGGTAGGTAGGTAACTAGTTAGGGACGAATAGGGTAGAGTTAGGTAGGGTAGAGTAGAATAGAGTAGTCAGTTGACGGGAGCAAAGCCGCGGGCAAAAGCTAGTCTTCTTATAAAATTTAATCCTACATTAGTAATCCCGCATTACAGATCCTGCAAATGAGTTGAGCAATTGGACTCCCTAGTCGCACGCAGCGAAGCCGCCGGCAAAAGCTAGTCTCAAATAAATTATCCTACATTTTGATAATTTATTTGAGACTAGCTTTTGCCTGCGCCTTCGCTCCCGTCAATTGAAAACTACCCTACTACCAATTTTTTCAAAGAAAAAAAATTAAAAAATTCCTGATTCCTGACAATAACAAACGCAACAAAAAATAATCAGTGAAATCGGTCCAGCCCTTCACGGGTGATGGCGTGACCAAGGGAAATAGGGATTCATTTTTATAATATAGATAAATGTAATCATGAAATTTAACTTATAATCATGAAATTTAACTTGTAATCATGAAATTTAACTTGTTATGAAAAATAAAATTATATTCAAATGTAAAAAAATAATAAATCTGTATTTCAGTCATTCTAATTCCTGTGATTTTTTCATAATATTTTAATCCAAATATATACTAAAACCGTTTTTATTTTTAAATTCGTCTGTAAAATACGTTGCTGTTGCAACATATTTTTTTTAAGCGCGGTTATTTTTTTTTTCGGTGGAAAAATCATCTCTCTGCGTGGTTAATAATGCTTCATGATTAAGATTAATAATCATAATCACAAAAACATCTATTAAAGTTTATGAATCTTAAGCGTTAATCACGATTAACTTTTTAATTGTTAATTTTTAGATGTTATTCTGATTAACTTTTTACCAATACTGCTTCCTGAGCCATGTCACCATTTCAATAATGTTTGCACAAAAAGTAACATAGTTCCTATTTCTCTTTACACAGGCATCTTCAGAGTGGTCGCTGAGTAGGGGCAGCGATGGAGGCTGGGGCGCGCGCTCTGGACGTGCTCCCGCTACTCCAGGAGCGGGTCGCGGCCCTGACCGGTGGCCGCGACCGCCGCGGGGGGCCTATCATATGGTTCCCGGCAAATTCCAGGAGAGACCGAGTCGCGCCAGATGACTATAGGCGTTTGCTGCACTATTTGATCAGTATCCCAAGGTTAATATTACTTTTCAAATCTTTATTGTAGAACGATGGAAGAAGATATTTTGTGTCGTATCCAAATTGTTAGGGTGAGGTCCCCTATAAAAGTTGTTAGCCGGTTAGAGCGTAAGCCATGCCTAGATTGATGCTAAAGATGGTTGATGCGGTCTTTTATCAGATTAAAAGGTATTTAGCGAAGTTGACGATGCCAGACGAGATCGATTGCGTTTATTAGAAGTCGTTGTTAATTTTGAGACCAATGTGTGTCAGCTCTACTCATCTATCCACCTACGAAGCGCGGGGGCTGGTCTGAATATGTTTAAAGATTGACCTGGTCTATATTAGGAAACATTGTGTATTGGGGAACCTACTACCTATTTTAATTTAGGTCAATAGAGCAGACGGTAAGCTCTCATGATTTCTATTTTGGTTGGGAGTTCACACGTTATCACCTGTTTCAAACATAGTGTATTGATTTTTTACACAAGTGAATTTCGTTTTCGTGAGGATTAACCTAAAACTACATTAGACCGACGCACACGTGTAACATCCCTGATTTGTACGTAGGACGACGTCGCGTGGCGTGGATCTAGTGTAGCTCTATAAGTCTAGTTTCCATATAAAATATATGGAGACCGACGCGCCCAGATCGGCGTGTGTGGCACACTTGTGCGTAGTGTAGTTATAGCTTTAAGCTAGAGCTACATTAGACCAACTCACACGTGTAACACGCCTGATTTGTACGTAGAACGACGTCGCGTGGCGTGGATCAGGTGTAGTTCTACAAGTCTAGTTTCCATATAAAATGTATGGAGACCGACGCGCCTAGATCGGCGTGTGTGGCACACGTGTGCGCAGTGTAGTTTTAGCTTTAATATTGCTACCAGTGTTCTTGGTAAAACGCGAATAATGGGTAATTTCGTTCATTAACACGGAGCTCGAACAATAGAGCTCAAGCTCAACAACATTCTAGTCAACTTCAAAGAAATTGTGTAAAGTATGGTAGCTTTCCTGTGGTTAATTAATATTCCATTCAGCTTAATTGGTTCTAATGGTACTATTGATTGTAGGAAAAGTAGCTTAATTACTGTACTCCACTTACTTGTACTACTTGACAGTATTTGTCAAGTTGACTTTTTTTATTTTGAATACCTACGAGTATTAGTTGAAATACATATAAATTGTCCTTTTACCGAAAATTACGTGATTGCTCAGACATCTTTACCTTGTTTAATTTATTATTCAAAAAGATTTACATCATTATTTTATACATTGTTTTAGTGATTCAGTGAGATCACATGGATTCACAATATTGATTGATATGAGAGGTTCAGCATGGGCAGCAATAAAACCTATCCTAAAAGTTCTGCAAGAACACTTTCCTTCATCCGTCCATCAGGCACTGGTAGTTAAACCTGACAATTTTTGGCAAAAGCAACGCACAACCATAGGAGCACATAAGTACAAGTTTGAGGTAAGTATTTTCATCATTAAAAATGTAAAACGATTAATTGAAATTCGAAACATATCAATGTAATATTCATTATTGTTACTATAAGATATTAATTCTCTTTCAGACAACCATGATTAGCTTAGAAGCACTGCCTAAAGTAATAGATATTTCTCAGCTTACACCCGATTTAGAAGGTACACTGCAATATGATCACGCGCAATGGATAGACCTTAGATTGGTAAGCATACTCGTACATTATTTGTTAGTCTAAATTTTACAATTACAGGAATTTGTGGTTGAAGATTATGACTAATGCTATCGTACTTCCCATATAGCCCACACCTTTCCGTATGCGCCATACGTGCGCCTCCGTCGCCGCACACTCAGACACCAATGACGTCATCATCGCGTTGGTGAAACTGTTTTGGAGCGTGTGTATAAATACACAAATTATAATTATGTTTCCTCGATTTACGAGGCACACAACCTGGAAAAATAAGTAGCACATAAAGCAGTA
Source organism: Mythimna pallens (assembly GCA_961205895.1). Taxonomy (NCBI): domain Eukaryota; kingdom Metazoa; phylum Arthropoda; class Insecta; order Lepidoptera; family Noctuidae; genus Mythimna; species Mythimna pallens. Next base: position 30,999,482 of record OY540824.1, read on the forward strand.
CATACTCCTCTACACTACATACCTTCGCTATGCGGAGCAGTAAAACGAATGCGCTAACTGTCGTAATGATAGAAACAGTCAACATAAGTTTCGTAGAAAAGTGTAAAACAAAGTATTCGGCGAGTTGGTGAGTTGTTTCTGCTATCCATTCCACTCGCCACCACTCCTCGGAACTTAGTAAGCGGGACGTAAATAATGCAGTGTCTGACTATTGTTAGTTGGATACCCTTATTCAGAGAGTGAAGAAGTCAACGTGAAACTCACGTTTGCGTCGGTCCCTTATTAATTTCAGTGTATGGCAATAATCCTGTAGTTATTTTTTATTGTAAATATAGTTTACAAAGGGTGTTGTTCGTAGGCTTTAGAGGAGCTAATGTGGCAAGCTGGAGAGCTGCTAGACAGGCTCGACGATCTGCAGGAAGATGTCGCTAGGGCAGACTTCGCCGATGACGTCACGGGCGCAAGGAGAGCGATCGACGCGCACGCTGATATCAGCAAACGGCTTGCTAAAGTTCCCGTCGACGAGCTGGAGGGGCAAGGTACTTGTGTCTATCAATAACATTAAAACATTAAAAATATTTAAAAACAACATTATTTAACTAAATGCAGAGAATATGTTCGATACCTATAACAAAACGCACTTTTGCTTGTTTGTCTGTCTGTTTGTTCCGGTTAATCTTGGAGACGGCTGGTCTGATTTTGATGAGACTTACTGACGGATAGCGTCCATGATGTCACAAAGAGTAACTTATCATTTTCTTTTGATTTCAAACTGCGGAATACGTCTCGGAAAAGGCGGGACCAATTTTAACGGATTTTTTACTAGGATATAGCTAATGTTATAATATGTAACTTAAAATACTTTTTAATTTTCCGCGAGAACTGTGTTTAATTGTTGTTACGAGGGAACAGACGTCTCCGAAACCGATAATATTTTTTTATACAATTGCCCCCAAAAAAAGAGAGTAATGTTTTAAAACTCTACGCGATTGGAGACGCGGGTAACAGCTATATAATCATAATTACGCATAAACACGAACTAACAATACATTGCCTTAAAATTCTACAGACCTGTCAAAATAATTCTTAATTTCGCAGTGATTACCTGCTCACTTTTTAGCTGAAAACGTAATTTTGAAGGGGTAATTAAACCCGATAATCAAAAAGTTTGAAGTGTTAAATGCATTTATAATCATCGATCGCATATTACGTATCCATATACGTTTAAAGTATGTGCATAATAAATGATAAAATGCATTAGAAAACGTTAAATTGCGGAATTGCTTGTCTATTTATTTTTGATTCATATAACGGTGGTTATGGTTGAATGGCGCGCGCGAGCCAGCCTGCGATTTGGTCAGGCCACTGTCGACTTGTTGTGTAACCTCAGGTTTCAGCGCGAGTAGTCTGTGCATGCATTCGCTGTAGTGGAACGCTGAAGGGTGTCGTGTTATGAACCTTTAGTGTTAATGATAGTGATGTGTTTCGATTGTCTGTGGTGCTCTGAACAGCCTGGTACGATACGGGTTATTTTGTATTTTTTATAGTGGCCCATTGTCGCATTCCTTCATGCAAACGAATGCTTTATTAGATAACTTGTAACTATAAAATGGCAAGAGGATCGCATACACGGCCTCCTTCGTCATACAGACTTATAATTGCTGTCTCAATAGTTAACATTTCCATCTGCAGTGTCCAGACTGCACAAACAGCACTGTTAAAACGTGTCATTGCCAAATCATTATTGTAGAAACAACTATAACAATAAACCATACTCATTTACATGTCTAATGACTATAATGAGTTTCCACTATTTCATATATCGTTCGATTACAGAAAGTTGCATTAGCACAAGACATTGTTGTGGCATGTGCATTTAAAAACATATTTATTATGCTATTATTAGATAGAAATGGTGTGCCGTGCTGATGAAAGGTGATAAGGTAGAGAAACAATATTCAATCTGCAACTTTCAGTCGTTTATGATGGAAGTCTTGAAGCCAATGCGGTTTACAACATCGCAATAATGAGTTTCTGCTTGATTTGCGACTGCATTGACCGACTTAATATAACAGACAGCAATATTTACTTTTGCACCACAATATATAGTTAGATAAGATCACCAACCAACAGGGGATGAGTCTGTTTGACACTTAAGGTCCACTTGAATCAAAAACTTATCTCGAAAGTAAGTTGCTAACACTGGTGTTAAATATTGATTGATTTATTGAAAAACAATTTACATTGTGTGTAAATATTATGGCCATGATGGTGATAATAACTGACTCGTGAAGACTTTGATTAGTAACCAACTGCCAGCTATCATGTTTACATTGAAATGTTGTGACTAGACTTTAAAATCTCTGATCGAATTGGACTTCAACAAACGGCTGTTAAGAAAAACGTTTATTATTATCATATCTTTATAAAAAACTGATCAAGCCTCTGTTACTGCAGCATGATTTTATCTTAGCGGCCTTAACATTGAAACGAAATATTCCTTCCACAGGCGAACGTGTCCTACAACGCTTAGAAGCAGCGGAAGCGGTGTGCTCCGAGGCTAGCGGCAGCGGCGGCGAGGCCGCGTTCCACTGCGGTTCGCCGGGTGCCGTGCGCGCGCAACTGTCGGCCGTGCGCTCGGCGCACGCACACGCGCACAAGCTGTGGCAGCACAAGAAGATGCAGCTTGACCAGTGCTTCCAGCTGAGGCTGTTTGAGCAGGACTGCGAAAAGGTTGGTAGTTTTAAAACTATTGTATTATTCTTGTTGTAATTGAAGCACAGGATGCGAGTGTTCTGCGCCCAAAGCCTGTTTTCGTGATATTTCATCAAAAAACGCATGGTTTCATCTAGTTTCAATAATAAAAAATTCATATGGCATGACATTAGAACGATTTTTCAGCCAGCCAGCCCATAATGGTGATATTATGAATTTATTGAGATGGGTCATTACTGGCCTTTTCCTTTTCCAACTTACATGAAAGTGATGATTGAAGCATGTATTGATGTTCAAAAACCCAAGAGAAAACTTGTCCTGCATCATTAACAAGTCAGTGAGACCTCCAGGTGATACCTGAATTGGAAGAGTTTTATCAGTTTTATTATTATCCACATATGTGTCTTATTATGATTCTAAATTATCGCTATGACTATAACACCTTAAAAAAAAGTCTAATATACTCATTGGATGCAACAAGACCAGATATATTGTTATCCACTCAAAAGAAATGGTAATTTTAAAGGTTTTTTTATTACGTTATTACTATCATAATATTAGATTTTTATGCCTTAATAATGGGATTAATAAATAATAAAAGCCATCTGCTTTATTTCCATTGAGTAATTATTACACATCAAAACATTAAACACAAATGTCTTGAAACTCATTCAGGGATTAAATTTGAAATGAAAGTGAGAAAAGTGTCACTTATATTTTTACTACCGAGACTCAGGTCTCCTATCTAGGAGAGGGAATGGGCCAAAATCCACATGAGCCCAGTAATACCATTTTTTCAAACATGTATTGGTAATAAGCAAAAACACATGCTCACTAAGACTATTTTTAACATTATCTGTCAAGAAAACATCATGTAATGTTTACAAACAATGGATTTATTTAAATGTGTTAAAACTTACATTTGTTCTTTATTTGTAATACAATGATTGATACCCTGACATCACAGTTTGATCTGGAAATAATTGGTTGATTCTTACCTCTAAAAAACTTTAGGTTAACCTCAGGTAAACTCTGTTACACAAATCATTCATAAACATACCGTGCCTACCGCAGATGTTGGAGTGGATCGTGAATCACCGCACCGCATTCCTGGCGACGTACGTGGAGATAGGCCGCTCGTGCGCCGCTGCCAAGCGACTGCAGGAAGAACACGCCAGGTAAACTATGTGTGTTGTTTTACCTATAAAATATTCGATGGTCAATTCTTCTTCTAATTAAAGAAGATCGAATACTGTTTACAATCTCATCATAGTATCAATCAATGTCAATAACGTTAAGTAAATTAGGGTTATTTTTAGTAGATTGCGTCTGAGATTAGAAAGCAGCGTCTTTAAAAGAACACAAGTTCTGAATGTATGTGTATAAATAGAGGGCCTCTTATACACACCACCCATTTTAAAGTTGTGTTTTAATTACTTTCGTACAACTAGGGAATCCAATCTCGCGTCAAAATTGCAATCCCGCGGGATTTGCGGGATTGAGATATTTTAAATATTTTGTTTTATTTTAAGGGAGATACTCAAAGGTAGCCCGCAAAATTCAAATTCTCTTAAGTTTTTTGGATTTTGCGATTCACAGTGCCACTCTGACCTGCAAAATGCAAAAAAACTTAAGATAATTTTAGAGGTATCCACCGTAGGCGCGGGCTTGCGGACGGCGAGCAATGGGTGGCTCGCCGTCCGATCGTCCGGTAACCGTCCGGACCGAGCCCAAGTCGTCGACGGCGCGTAGTGTTCCACGCGCGCCTCAAGGAGATGTCAGCAACCGTAGGGGCCCAACAGGGTCGAAGCCTACTGGGGCCATGGGTAATGCGAAAGAGATCCCCGGGGCCCTGGAAAACAAATGGCAAAGAAGGAACAGGAGTGGGTTTTTAGTCAGTAAAAGTCTGACACTATCTCCCGCTCCGCCCAAGAGCGGGGGATGTCATGAGATGATTTTCCCACCCGAAAAAAAAAAAAAAAGGTATCAAAATCAGCAACGATAAAATAAAATATTTAACATCTCATGTTTCACATTTTGAAAGAGTTAATTTTAACTGACATTAATACGTTCCTTTCTACGTCCAATTTAAGACTCACACAAAATAGAAATTAAAAATTTATTTAACTGTAGGTAAGATAAAAAAACTGGGCAAGTGCGAGTCGGACTCGCGCACTGCGGGTCCCGTACAAACTTAGCTATGTAAACAGTTCAATTCCCGAATGGCGACTCGAAGAGTTTTCTGAATATTCGCATTCCGATACCGCAGAAAAGTTTCGGGATCCCACATTTGCCGGATCCCGCACTTGCGGGATTGGATTCTCTACATACAACCTTGAATCTACATTAAAAATATCACCAATTGGGGTTTTATTCATAGTTACAACAAGTTTTGCGTATCTACCGTATACCGTACGAATAAAGGGTTCATGTCATTCAAGTTCATTTTCATGCATTTTATATTACGAGTACTAAAAAAATTTTTATTTTAGTAGAAGAAACCAACTGTTTAACACTTCATAAGAAATGTCATAATATTATTTTCATATTCTTAATTTAACATAATGTGTACAACATTATGTACTTCCCTGTACAACAAGATTATGTGAATTGAAGATGCAAAAAGTGTATGCAATATATAAACATGGGCTCTATTAATTCTACCCACTAAGATCAGGTGGGTGGCCTGCTAGTTTACCACTATGTGGCGAAAAAAAATCCAAGAGATGACCTGCTAGACTGTTGCTTAATAAATGTGTTTTCTTCCTTCTTTCTTTCAATAACTTTAAAATAACCTATATTATATTTATTCAGATTTGCAGCAGCATGCACTGGTGGCGGACGACCAAGTGTGGCGCGAGTCACCACGGCGGCTCGACGCCTTGCCGATAAGCGACATTACGCCGAGTCAGAGATCTCTGCGCTAGCGCACCGCCTCGAACGAGCCTACAAACAACTGTCGGCTGGTGAGTGTATCCTATATTCGAATTCATTATTCGAAATTAAATATATTTCAGAGAGAATAACAATTTGAAACCACAAACTATTGTATCATACTAGCTGACCCGGCAAACGTTATTATGCCACATAAATTATCAAAGAAATATAGGGGGGTGGGGGTAAGAGGGTAAAAAAATAGCCTACGATTTATTCTCTGACCTAAAAAATACATAAAAATTTTTTGTAAAAATCCATCAAACCTCAAGCTCGGACGTTAAGTAAATATTAGCTCACTCAACTCTTTCTCAGTATTTACACACACTTTTCGGGCGTCAAACACACGCGAGTGCAATTTTGAAGATTTCTGTGTTGCAAATAAGAATAGGATCTATTTTGCGCCATGCTGTGGCGTCATAGCTGTCCAAACGAATTAGGTAGGGTGAGCAAAACAAGATATCATCATCATTTCAGCCGAAGGATGTCCACTGTTGGACATAGGCCTCCCCCAAGTGTCGCCAGAACGAATGGTCCGATGAAACAAAATATGTTTCAAATTAAATTTATTTACAAATAATGAACAAAAAAAAAGTTAAATCAGAATCTAATTCTTCGATTCCGCTCATCTTTGCATCATTGTGTGAAGTGTCTGAGTAGTGGCGAATGGAAGAAGATGAATGGTTGCTAACAATGAAAATAAAAAATAAAATACCTAGTTTTTTTTTAAAACTATATATGACTTCGACAATATACCTATATTTTGCTAATTTAGATTATACAATAACGTTTTCACTTCACCTAGATTTAAATCAGTGTCAGTAAAACAAAGTAAAAAAAAACCCTTATTGATATACAAATAAGTTTTCTTTGCAAACCATACTTTTCAATCAACAATCGACGGATCGAAGTCGTTGACTCTCCTATTCTTATTTGAAATGCATTGTATGTGCCTGTTTTCCAAGCTAATCATGTGTGCTACTAAAGAAAGTTGGCCTTGTAATGACTGCTTATTGCACTCAAAACAAATATTTTTCCGTTTTATATGATTAAGTATAGTAATATCCCACATGTCAGAAGAACGCAATATAAAGCCGGTATTTCATGTTTCTTTAATACTTTCGATAAAATATGAAAACAGAAAAATCTTTAGGCTGGTTTTAAAACAGTACCATATAATTATAGTAGACATCATAATTACTTGTAATTTTTATTGAGTTAACTGTAAGTTTAGCTATCTTTTGTTCAATTGATTTCTAACACCTTGTTTATTGATTTTCCGGTAACTGCAGTAATTTGACTCTTGTTACATTAAAGCAAAATATGAAACATGTGAGTGATAAGATCGCTACGAACAGTACCTCATTTATATATATAAAAGGAGAAACTGACTGACTGACATATCAACGCACAGTCGAAACTACTGGAATTAGGAGCATGAAATTTTGCACAAGGTTTCCTTTTATGACGTAGGCGAGCACTAAGAAAGGATTTTCCAAAATTCACTCCCTAAGGAGATGAAGCGGGGGTCTAAAGTTTGTATGGAGAAACCTACATTCACGCGAGTGAAGCCGCGGGCAGAAGCTAGTGATTCCATAAAGTACAGCTTAGGTATAATAATATGATCAGGTTTTTTTCCTAAAAACGAGATACAATAAGTCCTAAATACATAATTGAGCAATGCGAAATGCTTTCCGGCCTTTTTGCGCCACGATATAGATTGTCGAAAAAAAAAACAAGTATTATCGAACAAAAGTGAACATGGCACAGACATATGGACTCTATTGATAGGGAATAAGTCTTGTAACTAAATTCTAGGCAGCTGGCCGACTTAATTAAACTCGATAAATTAAGAAAAATAATTATAATGTATACCTTTTTTCCTTAACTAAAAAAAAATCTTTGTGTACAGGTCTCGAAGAACGTTCAGCAGTGCTATCTCTCTCCGTGGTATTCCACCACAAAGCGGAAGCCTACGTGTCAGCGGTCGGTGGCTGGGGCGCTCAGTGCGCGGTGGCTCTTCAACTGGCTACCGGGCAGGGCGGAGCACCCTGCAACGATCCCAGAGCGCTCGAGCAACATGCGCAGAGACATCGACAGTTGTATGAGCATATGTGCCAAGCTTATACTGAGGTTAGTTGCTATTAAAGCCCATCAAATCTAAGAGGTACCGTTTGACAGTTCTGACAGACTGCAGAAAAGGGATGGGGTCAAAAAATCGATTACTATAATTTCCGATTCTTAAGAGATATTGATTTCTGTGTATTTACTAATCGATTACGGTTTTACAGATTTATATCGACGGTTGACAGGCTAATTGACCTTAGCGACATTAAAAATAAAAAAAATTAAGCCTTACTTAAACAACAGAAAAATTTGCTGATTCCGAATATGTATATAACTCAATATTGGAAAAAATGTCGTTTAGATCAATTAGCCTTTCAACCACTCCCCCTCATTAGGAAGGACCACAGTTTTCATCATATAGGTCAGAAACAACGCTTCATCAAATTGCCCACAAGGGAACTTCACTAGAGACAGGTTCGGTGTATCAATCAATGCTGATACCGACTTTGCAGATAAGGCGTAGCCTTCGCAAAGGGTGTCTACTAGACACCATTGGTTTAGCTGATGATTGAAGTCCCACAGTTCAGTCATTATGGACTGATAGATTATATTACACAACATGATTTTTTTTTAAAGTTTTGTCACTGGAACATATTCAATTTTTAGCGATGATAGAGACTTGCACAGTTTTGTCTTTTTCTTCTCTGACTCGATGAGCGACCGATGAGGTTAAAATCATAACAGTAAGAGTTGTAGTTTATATCTTGTTAGATCCCTTCTGGATAGATGCCAATTATGACAATTAGGGTGCAGCACCGTGGCTTTTTTGTGGAGTTATTGCCGCAGTGGGGTCTAAGCATGACAACATTGAATGGTGTGCTCAAAGTTAGTGCATAGTAGTTTTGTAAATAGTTTTTAAATTTTGCTTATCGTTTGTCATGACTTAGGTTCGCTCATAAAGAGTCGACCATCACCATGTAAATTACTTTCCTCCACAGGTAGGGACATCTGTGTTAGGTAATAGGCATGTTATAATTAAACTTTAAAAGTTTTTTTTTTGGAATAGTATTGCTTTGCGATCCTCAGCATTTCTATTCGTAGGGGCGTAGCTCATGTGACGACTACGGAGGTCACAGCTATTATTAACTTGCACAACTGGCATGTTATACTTTTAAAGTTTATGTTATAAAAAGTTTAGGTGATTGATGTCAATCAATAAGATAGGGAGACGTCAAAAGGATGTCGGGACGTATTTTATATAAAAAACATGTATATGAAAGTGCTTGAGAATAATATAATAATAGTCGAATAATAATATAATAAGCCTTTCATTTCGTCTCCATCCCTACAGTACTTAGCGCGTTTTTTGTAAATAAAATTAGCCCAGACAAAAATTGTAATGATAATTGAAACAGCAATAGAGCAATTCAATTTAACAAATACAACTATTGTTGTTGGTGAAGATGTAGACTTACTTGTATTATTGGATAAGCTCAACATCAATTAGTAGAAGAAAAACTTTTTGATGAATATATTCATCAAAAAGTTTATCTTCTTTTTCAAACTGTCAAAATCATGTACTATTTTTACACACAATAACTGGCTGTGATACGACATCTGCATTTTTCATAAGGGGTAAAACAACTGTTACCGATATTATAACTTCACTTCTATTTTTTGGACTAATTTGACCGGATATAACTGAACCGAATAGCTTAGGGGTTTATAGCGCGATTTTTTTGATTGAAGTTCAGTAGCTGTTTTAATTATTCGCAAATTGATTCTAAGTATCTACTTGGTAATGTAAAATTGGTTAACTTTTGTATCTCAAGTGTCTGCACAACTGGACAATATGTGGAATTATTAAAGCAGGCGCGATCTCGGTAAAATGGAGCTGAGAATTTTATTGTAGTGTTGATTACCATAGCAAAGCTTGCCGAGAAAGTTGATTCGATATATTCAATGTTAAATACTACAAAAACATTAGAAAGTTTTATTTCCGCATTCTAATAGTAAACAAAGTAAGTATTCATATGAAGACTTAACTTAAGGACTTAGTATCCAAGCCAAGAACTCTAATCGTGAGTAGTTTATTGACGTTTGAAAAAAGGTAACCCAAAAAATTTTATATATTATGTGAAATATCATAAAGCCAGAAGAGAAGTCTGCTTTCAGATAGCAGGTAGTAGAGATTATTACTGTATTTCTTTCCGTATATGTATCTATTTGTTTTCAATTGGTGAAGCATGTTAAATAAAGATGTGTGGAAGGAAGTATGAGCTCGGTCAACCTAACATAAAAATGGAATAAACCCCAAACGGATTGGTAAAGAAGCAAATGAAATCAGAAATCATTCATGAGACTATGGCTTTATAGTAAAAATAACACATTTGTTTTGTTTTAGGTCCATTCTACAAGTAAGAAACTGTTGTACCAGCTGGATCATCTTGTTCAAGTGTGCCATCAAACTGATCCTGCTGATATGGTAAGAGTACAGTATTTTAAACATAATCATTAACCTGCGAAAATATTAACATATCTACTGGAAATGTCAAGCCAGTTTAGACCAGTGAACTTAATTGTGTGCAGGTTATAGGCTGATGTAGTTAGCTAAGAACAAACTTTACTTGTTGTTAAAAACGGTGTCAAAAATGCCTACTAATAAACGTCGAAAATCAGCTCAAGTACTCACACTAATTCTATTTTTTTACTGCGATTTCCTTATGATATAGTGAGTTACCAGTGCAACTGCAAAGTAAAGATATGTTCATATACTTAGATGAAAAAATAAACCATTCTAATTATTTTTCCATTTGTTTTTGTCTATTGTTGCACGTCATAAAACAGCTCTACATCTTTAAGTTTAAATTTTGAGTTGAAGTGAGGTATTCATTTTTACTTCAACTGATCAACCTTATTGGGGCGTGACTTAGTTGAGTAATAACGATGAGTTACTATTTTCTTAACGCAAATAGGCTAAATATCGTGACTACATTATTAGATTAATATCCATTTGATCCTAACAGAACGACGGCACGGTAAGCAGCGCGGGCAGCAGCGGTGGCGATCCAGCTGCCGACTACAGTTCCGGCGCAAACCACGTTCTAGCTGTCATCCATCAGATACTAGGGCACCATAGAGCGTTGGAGGCGAGATATCACCAGGCCAGGCTGAAACTGCATCAGAGGCTAGCCTTGCTGTTGTACAAAGAAGATTGTAGGCAGGTCAGTGTGCTCAACAGGTTTTAGTTACAATTATATCCGTTTAGCTTCACGACCTTGTGTTTTTCAGTATTGATTCGTGACTAATCTATACGGTTAAGTTGCAAATAACAGTGATAGAAACAGCTCGGCCTGGCCATTTGGAGTGCAGGCATTTGTTGCGAGTAGCTCCAAACTGATCGCAGTAAAAATCACGAATGGCATTCATCAAATAGGATGATGTTGAAGCTTGAACCATCGACAACCATATCATCACATAAGATAGTAGCAGAAAACGAACCTATCTAATACTAAAACATATAATCTAAAAGGTGGCTTTAATACCAGGCTATGAAGGTTACATTGTGTTGCTAACACTTACGAAATACTTTAAGTTTGCCAAAGCTGCACACCGTTGTTACGCTATCTCCTGTGATATACAGTGGAGGTCATATAATTAAGAACGACTACCTATTTAATTCAATAATATATACATAAACGTTTTATATTAAACCTTAACATATTATAGTAAACTTACTGGCTGGCCACATAATTAAGAACGCTGGATAGTTTACTTTTTTATTCAAATTTAAATAGAGAACACTGTAACTAAGCCATTGATGATATTCTACGCTGTGAAGCATTTTAATACGTATTAAACAATTTCAAATATTCTACGTATACCTAAACAGAGAAATTCATCTCCGCGAGACGATAGAAATATCGTGCGTTTTTCAGAAAAATAATAATAATATTCACACAACGCCGTCTAGACCCAAGCTAAGCAGAGCTTGTGTTATGAGAACTAGACAACTGATAAACATACTTAAATATTTCTAAATACTTATTATAGATAAATTACACCCAGACACAGAACAAATGATTGTGCTCATCACACAAACGTTTGTCCTGGGTGCGAATCGAACCCACGACCTCCGGCATAGCAGTCAGGGCTCCTAACCACTAGACTAACAGGCTAGTCAATCCCAAACAACAACAACAACAAACAATACCCTTTTAAGGTGTCTAACGAGTAGAGAAAAGAATATTCTAGTGAAAACAACTCTTCAGCGATCTCAGCGCGCACTATTTGAGAGCGTTTGGTTGAGCGGAAGGATAGCAAGAAAGGTACCCATGTTGAAACGGTGTCATAGGCAAGCTCGGCTTGTATTTGCTAGGGGTGGAAAAATGTTCGAGACAAAAATTAACAGAGTATGTTCTGATGGAAATCGATATGTTCGACGCCCTCCCAATACAGCATTCGACCCCAAGTATACAAAAGTAACGTTAAAGCATGGTGGTGGATATGTGAAAATTTGGGAGTGCTTCTTTGGTCATGGTGTTGGACCTGTTAGATTGATAGAAGGAAACATGAATCAATTCCAATATAAATACTTACTGGAAGAAACAATGTTACCATATGCTGAAGACGTGCTTCCGATTAATTGGACATTTCAATACGACAATGATCCCTAGAACAATGCACGAACGGTTAAAGAATTCCTCGCATCTCAATTAGTTTCTGTCGTACAGTGGCCACCAAACAGTCCAGATTTAAATCCCATAGAGCATCTCTTGTCCGAAGTTAATAAAAAGGTTTCAAGTCGACGGTATGGTAAACTAAGTGAGTTATACAAATTTTTTTTAGAAGAATGGCACTCTATTTCTCTTGAAAAATGTCGAAAATTTATAGAGTCAATGCCTCGTCGGTGTAAGGCAGTCATCAAAAGCCGTGGACACGCTACATACTAACTTAGAATAAAATGTATTAAGTTGCAGTTTTTAACACTATCACCATCTTATAATGAGATTTTAAAAATCTAAGTATCTACTGAAACAACTCTCAAGCAGTTTAAGAATCGTTCTTAATTATTTGACCAGCTTTATTACTATTTGAAATTGTAACTGTCGATAATAATTAAGTTTGTAAGGTAAATAGTAAATTCGGTTAGTCAATTTTAATATTTACTCTTAATCCCTTTTAATCTATCCATGTAGTTATTACATAACATAATTAAATACTTTTGAGAAGGAACATAAAAGTACATATGACATTGTTTTTTTAAAAGATATCTGGTACTACAAATCGTTCTTAATATATCGTTCATAATACAAAGCGTATTTACAGTGGTGGTCATATAACTCCCACTGTAAATATGCTGTAGATAACTCTGTAAGCTTATTTGATATGAAACGTCCATGTGATGGATAGGGATACCTTGATTACGGAATCTGATATTATGATAAGCAAGCATTATTACAAACATCCTAATATTTACGATATGACTATAGATTGCCTTTGTTACAGGTCCTTGATTGGTTGGCAAATCACGGCGAAGTTTTTTTACAGAAGAATACTGGTATAGGAAGAAATCTCCATAAAGCTAGAGTTTATCAGAAATCTCATGAACACTTTGAAAACGTAGCACAAGTAAGTTGGTTTACTATGAACTTAATTTTCTTAAGATAAAAATCCATCGTCATTTACTTGTCAAGACATTAGAAGAAGTATTACAAAAACTGTTTCTTGATTAAAATGGTTACACCCTATTAATTTTAAGCTCCTACTGTAATTATTTATGGTGTACAGTAAATAGTATGTCTATCTTAGTTACTGTTTCATTGAATGATTATTATCCATTATAATCTTCTCCCTCTTGTCTTGCCACAGTGAAACTGTATTGCTTTGGTGCACTACATTACATATTATATGATTTTCATATCGAATCAGCATAATTGTACTGGATGAGGATAGCTCTTGCCAAGGTCAAAATATTACCCAGCCATAAATGGTAATAGGGCTGATTAAACTGTTTTTCAGGGACATTTTAATACTATTTAGAGACTTACGGACTTACTTCTTTTGATTCTTTCGTGAATCACAAGTAAATAATTAATTATTTGTCCAACAGAACACATATACAAACGCAGAAAAACTGCTCGCTGGCGCTGAAGAACTGGCCAGATCTGGCGAGTGCGATCCTGAAGAAGTGCTAGGCGTAGCACGAGAGTTAGAAGCTCATGTCGCGGCGTTCGCAGCGCGCGTCGACCGCAGACGGCGGCGACTCGACTTAGCTGTGCTCTTGTATACGCATGAGAAAGAGGTTAGTTACTTCAGCTTTAAAGTTAACTAGCTTTTTCCAACCACTTTACTCGCGTGAATGTCGTTTATTGCGGACGCGAAGACGAAGCCAGATAAAAAGTAACACCTGTGTCCTTTCTTGGAGTTCAAGCCTACTTCGTACCAAATTTCATCAAAATCGTTTCAACAGTTTAACCGTGAAAGCGTAACAGACAAACAGTTATTTAGTATGAATAAATATTTCTTCGAATAGCAAAGGTTTCGCCGTTTTGCTAGAGAGCTATTACCATAGCATAGCTGGTATGCAGCATTCTGGATGAAAAAAAAAAAAACAGACCGAATGGGCAAGAAGGCTGCCAGGCGCATATAGGATTGGGTGGGTCCCGATCTTCAATGACCGCTAGGCAAAAGTCTGCTCTGCGTGGCCCTGCAATAGACAATACAATCTAGATTTTAAGAAAAGTAGTAACATAAAAAATATATATATAGTCGATTAAAATACTGTTATTGAAACGACTTTGTTCTTAAAGCCACAATATCACCACACCACGTGCTTTTAACGCGATCCATTTTACGCCCTAAACTGAATTGTTAAAGGGATGGAGCTATATAGAGTGTATAGCTATATCCCTCTTTCTCGCTCACACGACAGATATTCTATCATGTCATGGTAAGGCCCTTGACCTGACTATTCTTTAATCCACGAGCTGAGAACACAATTTGTGACAGAATACGTAAAAGATGGCAGTAGGAGTGAGTTGGGCGAACTCGACAAGTAGTTCTAAGCTTAATAAAAGTCTGACACTATCTCCCGCCCCGCCCAAGAGGGGATGTCATAAGATGATTTTCCCACCGAAAAAAAAAATACCTGTGCTATAAGACCCTGCTTTAAGTTAAATTAATTGAAAACATGGTAGCTGAACAATTTAGGCTAACCATAACATAAATATAAATTAATTGAAAACATGGTTGCTGAACAATTTAGGTTAACCATAACATAATCTATATATATAAAAGAAGAAACTGACTAACTGACATATCAACGCATAGCCAAAGCTACTAGGGTTATGAGCGTAAAATTTTGCACAAGGCTTCCTTTTACGATGTAGGCGAGCACTAAGAAAGGATTTTCCAAAATTCTCCCCCTAAAAGGATGAAACGGGGGTCCAAGGAGAAACCTATTTTCACGCGGGCGAAGCCGCTGGCAGGAGCTAGTTATAAATTAATTGAAGACATGGTTGCTGAACAGTTTAGGCTAACCATAACATAATTTTAAATTAATTGAAAACCTGGTTGCTGAACAGTTTAGGCTAACCATAACATAATTATAAATTAATTGAAAACATAGTTGCTGAACAATTTAGGTTAACCATAATTATAAATTAATTGAAAACATGTTTGCTAACACTTTAGGCTAACCGTAACATAATTTTAAATTAATTGAAGACATGGTTGCTGAACAATTTAGGCTAACTATAACATAATTTTGAAGGCTTCATGTGGTGTCTCTCAGGCGTTTAAAAAGCGATATATATGTTTATGGATTATAGTTACGATGCCCGGACAGTTCCTGTCGTTTTTTGTGTTGGTTCTTAGCTCAAAACGATGATATTTTCATATCCCGTCGTCTTTCACAACACTTTCTAAGTTCGATGGGTGGGCGTACAGACGTGCCTGTTTTTCCTGGACTAACGCCAGGTCCCAGGCGCTAAACAAGCCGCTTGTCTGCTGTTGCCCATAAGCCTAGACTTTCACCAACACTCATATGCTGACTACTGCCAAGAATCTCTATTTTATTTAAAACAAGATTTCACTTTTTATTCATATATTTTATTTTGCTCCAGTCAATTTGCTATAAATCTTGTCCTGGCGTGACGGTAGCTCATTAAACTTGAGGAATGCATGTGTTTTGCAGAAACGCTTGCTTTTTGAAACAGTGAGCCTTTTCATCGGATATTTAGTTTTCATTTAGTTACTGATTGATGGTTATAAATATTGTTTTGTCAATTAGTTGTGTATGGAAAACTAAAAAATAAATGTTGAATAAAGCTACACGCGAACCGAATTAGTTCTCGCTTTAAATGCGTTAAGAAAAAAAAAATCAGTTAAGTGCGAGACGGAATCGCGCACAGTGGGTTCCGTACCGTTCGTAGCGAAAAGCGCCACTTAAATATTTATCATATTCTTATTTTTATTGTTCTTATAGAGTAGAGGCAACAGAATTACATCATCTGTGAAAATTTCAACTGTCTAGCTAACGCGTTTCACGAGATACAGCGGGGTCTAAGTAATAGGGTTCCGTTTTACCCTTTGGGTACGGAACCGTAAAAACGACCATAGTATTTTAAATAAGTAATACTAAACCATATGTTTCTATTTAATGACTGTGCCGGAACGAGAACTACGATATAATATAATTATAGATTACTAGCTTCTGCCAGCGGCTTCGCCCACGGATAAGTACGTTTCTCCATACAAACTTTAGACCCCCATTTCATCCCCTTTGGGGGTGAATTTTGGAAAATTCTTTCGTACTGCTCACCTACGTCATGAAAGGAAACCTTGTGCACAATTTCACGATCCTCGTCCTAGTAGTTTCGGCTGTGCGTTGATATGTCAGTCAGTCAGTTTCCCCTTTTATATATATAGATAATTATGTTTAGAGCATAACAAAAACAAACCACTCACAAAACGTTAGACAATAGCCTATCATTAGCTAAAATCGAAACTTATGCCATCATCGAGTTTTTTTCTACACAATTTCCAACGGCAATTACACATTTGTTTACAAACAAGATAAAGCAATTCAAACGCCAAAAGATCCTTTGAAGCTCAGTTCTGACAAAATCTTTTTCCATCAGCTGCTGCAATGGCTCGAAACATTGCGGAGTGGCGGCGGGGTCTGTGCCTCGGACGACACACCGGAGGCCGCAAGACGAGCACTCGATCAGTGCGCGCAACATCGCGCCGCTAGCCTCGACGCCTGTGCTGCCACCATAGGTCAAGGGGAAGCACTGTTACAAGACCTACGGTAAGTCTTAAGATTTCAGTTTGCGACTATTTTTAGCTGGTATCGATGGCGACTTACACATATTGAGTCGGCTCATGATTTAGCTACTAGTTATCTAGCTCTTGGATGGAATTACTGTAGTAATCGATTTTGCAAATTTTAATATATTTATGTACAGGTTACTCCTATTCCACTTTGAACCATATCTTTAGTCATTACTATTCATGACAGTCCGTTAAAAGCATCCTTTTCGAGGTACATTTACATACAACCACTCTTAGGTGATTATGATGTCTTGTGGATATTATCAAGGCTTCTTTAGAAATCAAAACATAAATTTCTGTAAAACTAATCTAGTAAAGACCTCTGAAAATCGGCAATTTTACGTGAACTTTGGCCCTCCATAATGCACTCATATATTAAAAATATAAAAAGTACATCAATAGAAGACTTGCACATTTAATCGAGATTCTGAATGACGACAATTTATCTGAAAAACTTTTAAGGGTTTAACAAAAACATGTAGGTTTTTCCTGGAACAAGTTTTGTGAAATATTCGAGTAAATGATGACGACGTGTGGTGTGACAAGAAAGGATAAAGTGAGAAATGAGTATATTAGAGGAAGTTTGAAAGTGGCGCCAGTGACTGAAAAGTTGAAAGGAAATCTTTTTTCTTGGTATGGTCATGTGAAGAGGAGGAGTGAAATGCATTTTACTAAAACATGTAGATGGATGGAGAGGGAGAGAGAGAGGCCAAAGAAAAGATGGATGGATTGTGTGAGGAAAGAAGTGGATCGATTTTGAAATTTTTTTATTGATTGAATGGGTATGCCTCCGAATTGGTCCCATAGAAATATTGTTATAATTTGATCATAAACTTCAAAGATATGGAACAGAACTCCTCATAGGATCACAGCAGAACCGTCGTAACACGTAAAATTGCTTTATTTATACGTGTAGTCGATGACTGACTGAAAGAAAAGGGGAAATATATCGATCTGATCTGATGATGAAGCCTGAAGTTAGGCAGCGGAATTCTGTATTAAATTAATGTAATCTAACCGTGTTTGAGATTATTAGAATTGTCATGAGATGCACTTGGGCTATAAAGTATTTAAGTTTGGCTGAGGGTTACTTTTTAGTGGTGGTACCGTAACTAAAAAGTGTTAGTTTGTTTATAAAATAGTTTTGTCTCTTCGTTATTTAACACCGACTTCCAAAATTTAAAGTTATTTTGCATTTTTCAGTCTTTTTTTTTACATTGAAATTGGTTGTATTATTTTTAAAAAAGTTTTTTATTTGTACTTAGTTATGTTTTGTGTGTAATAAAGAATTAGAATAATAAGTTGTAAATGGCTGAACCGATTTTGATAAAACATGTCAGACATAGGGGCCCAACTTATAACACAGCCTTTTTGCGTAAGGGATTAAAAAGAAGGGTTCAGGATTCGAATAATTAGTTCAAACAGCATACTTAAAATATGTGGCTCGAGTCTTACGTATCTGCTCCCACCACTTACCACTGCTCCTAGTTTTCTGCCTTAATTTTTTAATTCTGTTTGACGACACGGTTGGTGTAGTGGTTGAACGATTAGCTGCTGCGCTGCGTGTCGTAGGTTCGATTCTTGCACCGAACTAATATTTGTATGGCCTACAGTACAGATGATGTTCTAGGTCTGGGTGTCTTCTATATGAGTTTACTTGTTTGTGAACGTACCCACATACAGTTATTCCTAGTGTGGGGCAACGTTTTATTAAAAATAAAAATAACTATACTATATATGTGTTTAGGTCATTAAAAACCTGAAAAGTTATAATAAAGACGAAAACGATTCACCACTCTAGTCAAATTAATCAATAGATACGTGCTTCGTAACTATTATTTCCATCTCACGTTTTAATTATGAATTCGAATAGGTGCACAATCGGCATTCAATAAAATTATAGAACAAATGTGTTTTTCATCCTATAGATTATGTCCTCCAATTAAGTTTGTGTTTAAACTATATATTCCGTCACAGCACTTTCACACACATATTGTGTTATACGAACAAGTATTGACGTCATTAACAAGCGTCTATGCCTGCCTAGGAATAGACGCTTGCTGGTTGCTTAACCGAAGTCCTCTTGTATAAATATTTTTAAATTAAAAAGACATTTAAATGTAATTGGGATGATTATCATAACATAACCCGTATGTGTTCTCCGACGGGTTAGGTAGACGTGTGAACCAACTCATCAACGTTTTGCTAATTATATCTATATAGTAGCATGAACTCGTAAATTGGGGCGAGCTTATTGGTATAATAACTTAAAAAAAACCATTGCAGACTTCGGGAAACTACTGAGAAATTACCAACAATTAGAACCAAAACAAACTGACGACCTAGGTTGTTTTTATAAAAGCCGTAGTATTAACAGTAGAAGACAAAGAGTACAAACAAAGTTTGTAGGTGTTGCCTGCGTTTGGTATATATCGCCGACGGCTACACTTGTCCGGCTTAAAGTTGCTCTTGACAGAGGAGAGTGGTCCAGTCGGATCGTGCGATTTTCCACAGCGTGCTTGTATTCACTGTTGTGAACAAAGTTCCGCGTGTCTCGAAGCCGAGTAAATGTTGAAGAGATATAGTTTTCCTTTAACATGTGCCCTATTCAGACACTGTCGAGCTAACTTTGAATGTGATATGTTGGAGATATATTTTACATACTTTTCTCTTTAACTATTTAGTTTAGCTTCAAAAGTTTAAAGTTCAGCTTCGCATTGACTTTACAAAGATGTAGGGTACCTGTCTAAGATCTTGTTAAAGTCTCTTGTCTAACTTCTACTTCTTGCATAATAGACCTACTGCGTATTCGTCATTATAGGTACGCTTGGTGTACGCCTGCGTGAAGCTTACATACAAAACAGTGAAACTGTGTACAGGTACAGCTGTGAACAGGCAAATGCGCGTCTATGAAGCTACGCGTCCGTGGATTAATTTTCACTTAAAGTAGTGAAAATTAATCCACGGACGCGTAGCGATTACTATAAAAATACTGGAATATTATTCCTTTGACATCGTGGCTGTTAGAGTACTAACGATCGTGAGCATACAAATAGTTACAAATGCACGACTTGGAAGCGGCAGTCTCGAATAATAAAGTACGTGCAACACTTCGCTTAGCTGAAGATACAGCCCTGCGCCACAGAGTCGCCGGCGTCGACTTGACGTTACCGTTTGGACACCTCTGCCAGGGATGTTTAGTCCTGTAACGGATGGCCTTTCTGCAGTTGTTAGATAAGCAAGTCGATTGCAAAAGTATGCAGGGGCTGCGCTGCTCATTTACTTTAAATTACATTATACCTATTGTACAAATTGAGATTTACTACCACTGACTTTGAGCCCAAGAAAAAAATATACCAACGTAAACTTCCTCCGAAACTATTTTTAAGGTGATCGTTAAATTGATTTTAGATGCAGTATTTTTAGCTTACGCCAAAATTAAAAGTAGGGGCCAATTTTGGACTCCTCTCAGATCTCCCATTATATCCTTTTAATTTTATAGCTTGGTTTCCAATTTTTCCTTTTCTTTGCTTGTGAATGTCCCTTTCGTGTCCTATTTACGTTGGTACAAAGTGTTGTTGCAGTGTGTTTGTAACTTGGCGTGATTTGTATTAAAATCCTGGATTTTTCGATATTAAAAATTCGTGCACAATAGCCGTATTGGTCGCACCGCTCACGGGACGTTACACAACGGTATGCGACCCAATTTCTAAGACGAACGCGCATTGCCGGAGCGTTACTCTGTTTTCAGTGAAAATTCAAGTATGGACGGACACGCGACGCAGATATGTGGCTCGAACAATGTATAATTTATCAAAGCGTCTTACCGGATGAGATTGACGGCTGTCTTTGCGTAATTATTGTCTCGCTCCGTTCCGAGCCTATCGTTTACGTAGTCGGTACCTCATTGAGGTACGAGAAAAATGTGACGTTAATGGATAATTTATTTTTATTCAAGCTCTCGTCTTACGCCGAATAGCTACTACGATATTCTGCTTGTATGTTAATGTAAGCTTTCATAAATTGATGTCTTATAAAACACACTTCTTTTTTTCTTGTGTGGAGGCTCTGAAACAAAAACGCCGTGCGTGGAAGCGAGCTGCGCTTTTGTGTGGACTGTCAATCGGGCGTCTACTAGGTACATGTTGGATTACCTATATGACATCATACGGTAAAGCAAGCAGAATACCTATGCGTAATAGTTTTCAAGTTATAATGACGTTATTACTAGTAAGGATCATGATAATAACCGGTTATTGTTTTATTACTTATTGAGATATATGAGATACATATCATTTCTTCCAAAGCTATGTTTTTTTTAGAATTCACCTTTCTTAAAATGAAATAAACCTTCTTTCTTTTCACACATTTTTTTACCAAGGAACCCTGAAAAGTATTCTGCAATATTAGCACGTCAACCATTTATTTCGGAATCGGTACGACTCACTTTAACGGATATCATTACCTGAGGGAACCCTCATTAGCATCGCTCCTGTCATTTCCTTCAGAGGTTTTGTAACAACGATGTATTGTGAGACATATTTTCTTTTCTGCAACACAAATATGCCAAACACATTATAGCAGCCCAATGAACACACGTGTTATTTTCGTCGGTTAATAGAAATAAGGCATCGTCCTTGTCGCCAAGTAAAGCTAGTGACATAACTTTTTCGCAGCGAAAACTTTTTTTAAAATCTTTTTTCAACTTAATTTTTCGGGACGAATCAAAAGTTGATTCGAAGTCAGAATTTGCACTTGGTCTAATGATATAGGGAAAAGCTGTAAATTTTTGAGGGCACATTCTAAAGGATTACTACAAAGAATAGCCGACTTTTTTAGAAGACGTTTTCCAGCTTTAGTCATATTATCAGCTTGAAAGTGCGCAGAGCAAATAAATGAATATTTTGTAGGAAGCCACATGTTTTCAGTTCTATTTTCTTGAAGAATTTTTATCCATTCTTCCCTTTTTGGCTGACCAGAGCGAGCAAACCTAAAATATCATTATAGTGTATG
Organism: Mythimna pallens; assembly: GCA_961205895.1. Taxonomy (NCBI): domain Eukaryota; kingdom Metazoa; phylum Arthropoda; class Insecta; order Lepidoptera; family Noctuidae; genus Mythimna; species Mythimna pallens. Next base: position 31,021,547 of record OY540824.1, read on the forward strand.
AAGGATGAAATATCAATGACAGTAATGCAATATGATACCTAGGACACAGAATAAGACAGTACAAGTACAGAAATTGCACTCCGTGATAGCAAACATATCAATTTAAACCTACTAACAACATCGCTAATGTTCATAATACATTGCACGGCACGGACACGACCTTGATTTTATTAGCCAACTAGATCCAGTGGCTCTCGTAACGAATCAAAATGCACCTTAAATTCGCGCAGCGAGAGTCTCTTTTATTATGCCCGTTATGCGCCTTTGAACAGGCCGCTCTTGTTATGGGGTTAGGACTTGTGTGTTTTTGAAAAATGTGAAATAGGTACTTACGTTTTATTACATAAAATATAATCAAATTTTCTAAAATTATATGGTAGATAGGTACCTAATTGATTTCTACCTATTTACTTATATCCATACTTTAAAACACCACTGCTCTCGAAACTGTGAAGGAAAACATCGTGAGGAAATCGGCATGTCCTAGAACCAAAAATTCAAAGACATGTGACATCCACCAACCCGCACTGGGCCCGCGTGGTGGATTACGGCCCATTCCCTCTCCTGGAGAGGAGGCCTGAGTCCCAACAGTGAAAACATTAAAAGGCCGACTATGCTATGCTATGCTATACTTTTAAACATATTTTTATAAAAGTCATCTCATAGAAATGTCAAGAGATTTTTTACATTTAATTAGATATCTAAACGAATGAAATATGAAGTGTATATAACTTTGTTGGTTTTGTATGTCGTTAGCTTTGCGTTCATATATGTAATTTTTAAAAGGTAGGTCGTTTAAGACGTTATTATACATAATAATTAACATTTTGTAAGATATAATTGCAGTATACATTGCATTAGTAGGGTAGTCACTAGTACTGGGAGGTCTACTTATATTGAATGATCATTAAGGTCATTGACTTGAAAAATGTAACAAATACTTGAAATAAACACTCGATAGAATATTCGATAAAGAATTCGAAAATATTTTTTGTTAGCGCGAATCAAGCGGAAAATCGAACACGCGTGTGACACTACCGAATTTAGCCTCGCAAGTGAGGCCGCGGGCGTAGGCCCATTTCTGTACCTATAGTTAGGAGTGCGCCAGGCTTGCCTAGGACTATAAATCAACTGAATCTAATTTATATTTAAATACTATTTTAAGTCTATGATAGTAAAGGCTTTTAAATAAAATAATATATTTTCTAACATACTATTACGATACTAGAAGCTATTAAATTGCTCGAACAACCAGTAATTTTACTTAGATGACTACATAATTATTATTTACGTCCAGATTCACTTTGATTTGAATTTATAAGCGCCGCTCTCACACTGCATGAACGTCAAAACTGCACTAATGACATCAATATCAAGGTGCATAGAAGACACTGCACCTGAGTCGATTAAAGTGAGTGTACGGCACGCGTAATCTAGTGCGTGGTACTTATAATATCAATGGAGGCTAACTTTAAATACCGCCTATATTTTTTTTTGATTCACTTTCATTTTCTTCTCCATTGGAACTCTATTAAACAATAGTGAGTCGTGCTCAGGTTCATATTAAAACCATCATATTAAAATCAAAATTATAAACTATGCCTCCCGCGGTTTCACCCGCGTTTTCACCCGCGTTTTTGGTTACTGCTCTGCTTCCGTGGATGATGGTACATAGTTTATGGAATTGAATAGAATAAACCAAAAAAACTAAAATATTATTGAAAATAACTGGAGCCATTCGACAAATACTTTAACGTAGGACGGTCGTGTAACTGCAATCAATACAACGGATTTTTGATTCTCTTTTTTTAACCGGGGATCAGCAGGGGTTCTTATTTTAATTGTGTTTGAGATTTCTTAGCTTTAAAATAAAATCCCATGGTTAGAATTTTGTTCTGATTTAACGTGCAACAAAATATAATTGTATATATTGTGTAGCGTATTGCATTTATTATTGTCCGTCCTAGTTATCGAAATTAAAATTGATATTTGTAATAAAAAAAAAACTTTTATTTGAAAGTTTCATTAAAAATAAAATTGTTCATTGGTATAAGTAGAGGAAATATATTTATTTTTGCCGATCAATGTTATTTATTTAGCATAATGATACATACCACAAGTCAAACTTTAATGAATTGTTAAACCGCGGTAATGAACTGGAAAAGGCACGCATCATTAAAAACTTTTACAAAAAGGCCAAAAAATAAGAAACTTTGTTAAGTTTATAAACTCATTATTTTTTTTACAGTCACTTCACATAAATCTATCTTTATGAAATAAATTCCATCAGTAAAAATAACAACAAATCGGTCACATACATAAAAAGATAAAAAGATTGCTATCAATTTAGTTTTATCTTCTGTGGACTTTAAATATATCGAGACATACGCCCTAAAACGTCGGAGAACTCGGTTAGCTTCCGTCGCACGCTCGCCTCTTACTCAACGCGTAAAAACTTGCTGTTTCGTTGATTCAAGCAAGTTTGCAATACGAAATTGCTCTTATGACTACTAGTCCTTCAGTATCGAATATTTAGGTTCAATCCTCCTGATAATTACATAAGTATAAATTTTTAATGAGCGTCTATAAAAGATTAAATCTTTATGGCTGTAAAGCATTATAAATTAGAAAGATTTTAAAGCAGCGCTACATGCGGTACTGAATTGTCTAAATTAGGGCGCAGCAACTTTTTAATATAAAACATGTGAAGTTAAATAGTAATCCATCTACCGATCCTTTTATAGTGAGTGATACTCATTTGTAAGCATTATAAATAATTGCTTCGCGATACAAAATGAATCAGCCCCTGTCTAACTTGTTTACCGTAACAGGAAAAGTGAACATGGCGTCGGCGGTGGGTTCCTATGGGATGACGGGGAACCTTAAACAATGGCGAATGAGGCTGTCGCGCCACCAGCCGACCAGCGAAACCACCTGTATACAGAGACAACTAGCACAGTTATTACAAGTTTTTGCTGCACTTATTAAGTGACTCACAACCTTCGGTATCTGAGTACTGTGAACTGTCCTGTGAAGTGGCTGTATACTGATTTAATGATGACTGCTACTGGTGTTAGTGTGCCTATTCAAGTATGTCTGTTATTGATGCGCTAGCTTTTATTAGGCTCGTGTGAAGCTGCCGTGACGTATCTTATAGTCGTAAATAAAGATAACGTAATGCCCAATTACTATATAATTGCATAAAATGATTACTCAATAGGTACACGGTTGTTTATGCTGTATAGTCTTGTTGAGTAAACATTATAGTATCAACATGATTTCGCGACTCTGAAATTACGAAAACACATAAAACAATCATATTATTGAACGACTAGCTTTTGCTAATGGTTTCATCTGCTTGACATTGGAAAATTATCCTACCAGAACGTAAGTACAGACAGCGTCGTCAACTGGTTATCCCCCTTTTCTAAGAAATTTTATTTTAAGAGGGGTATCCGATTGATGCAGCTGTCTGTATCACCTGGATAAAAATTATCGTTTTGTCTTAATCCAGATCTTCATCTACCCATGTGCCAAGCTCCATCCAATTCCGCGATTGGGGCGTGATTGATGACCAAACACAGACTTTTACATTTGTTGTATTAGTAGGAATATACTTTTTTGTGGTGGGAAGTCATAAAGAAACTTCTTACACTCTGAGTGAAGCGAGAAGGTTTGCCCCTTGCGTTCCAATCCCACGGTAATTGTTTTGAACATTCCCGCAGTCCAGTAAAAATTTACCTATCCAAATCTTCATCATCATCATTGTCATTTCAGCCGAAAGGCGTCCACTGTTGGACATAGGCCTTCCCCAAGTGTCGCCACAATGAATGGTCCTGTGCGTCTTGCATCCATCGGATTCCCGCGACCCTTACCAGGTCATCGGTCCTCATTGTAGGAGATCTTCCAACACTGCGTCTTACGGTGCAAGTTATACTCCTCGGTATTTTGTACAATCTGCCGTAGCGTGTTTATGTTTATGTTTGTAACTATAACTATTTATTGATTTAAAAGAATATCCGTGGAGTTTCTTGAACGTCTTTCTCCATGGAGATCTACGCTTTGAAACGTGCAAATACGTCAATAGCTTCATCGTCTTTGACTGTTTGGTTTGTTTGGTTTTATTGAAATTAACGCTTTCAGGTTTATTTGAGTCATCACACTTAAAAGCTGCATCAAACAGTTACTAAAACATTTATATTACATACATAAAATTCTGATTTTTTTAAAATTCATTGTTATTCTTGTGAAATGGCTTACACCGGCCAGTTTTATGTATTGTGTCAAATTTTTCATCTGCTACTCTAATACTAAAATTAAAATCTTTGTAATGTTTGTTTTTGATCTAATACTAAAGTTAAAATCTTTGTGATGAAATTTGTTTTTGTAATGTGATAAATGGTAAGTACATAATTAAATGAATCATAACCAATGAGCTAACTAATTTATACAATTAACGTTGCGTTCTTTTGAACAATGCGGTTATTGTGAACTGATTTTAGTGTTCGGCCTGTCGTCGCTATTAACAGCCACCGCCAAAAACATTAAGTCGTCCATCGCCACGACAAAACAATGTAAAGCAAAGCATTGAAAATAAAAATATACTTCAAGTGCAAAGTTCATTGCGAATTCAAGTGTGGTTTGAGTTGGCCATTAATTGAGCGTGTTTATAAAAAAGATTTTAAAAAGAAGGTTTTACTCGCGTTGCCCTTTAAAAAATATATGTCGCTGATTGAGTGTTGTGAAGTGATCGTGCATGCAGAGTATACTTTCACGGGTAATAGTACATTTTGATACAAGTGCAGAAACTTTGTCATTGCAATCAATAATTGCGAGGGTGTTATGGGTTCGAGTGTAGCAGTGACAAATTTCCACGTGTATCAAACGACGTTTTGCAATACACAGAAGAAATACTTAGTCTGAGCGCATTTTTGTTTATTTTCCACTGAAGAAAATTTTCCAAAATTGTCATTCATTTTAGTTTTAATGTATATTTATGTCAAAAGTCTATCGCAAGCATTTTTTGCCTCAATTACAGTATCTGGCGGCGAAGCATCTAAAGAATTGTCTTCAAAACTTAAATTCGTAATTTTTTTTACAATAACAAAAATGAATAAGTCAATAAGATCTAATTTGCTTTTTTTCGAACTTAACCTTTACAGGTTGAAGGAGAAGCAAAGGTATGAAACCGCTATAAATCCTAATGTTAAAAATAAGAAATTCAAATATTTTTTAATTTAGAACTCAGATAAATATTAATTTGTTGGTAAAAGAAAATTGTTTAGTATCTAGTCTTATTTATTTACAACATTCTGTTCATAAACGATTCAATTTTCAATAAATATTAAGGCCTTAAAAATATGGGTCTCTTTGCTTTGAAAAATAGTAAATAATCAATAGTAATTTGTGACGAAATCAGAACAATAAAACCCTTGGTGTGATAAATGAACAAAAAAAAAAAACGAAGGTGGATTACATTGCATGTTGAACCTTATCGCAGTTACATATAAGAGTCAGTTTTCGAGGAAGTGTATTGGAAAATTATTTGGAGAATGTTTCTGAAAAGAGTGATGGCAGATTCTAAAACAAAATTTGGCTGGCATATTTTTTTAGCGTCAAGTGATGAAAAATGTACAAAAGTATATCAATTAAATTTCGTAAAAAAAATTCTCCGACATTACTATTAATAGAATCCGTGTCTGCCAGCGTAATCTTGAGACAAGACTGTCTTAGACAGACTTGCCTGCGACAAGACTGTTTTGTCTACGACACGGCGCAAACCATCAAGACAAAATAGTCTAGCGGCGTACGGCCAGTGTTGCCAACTTAGTGGATTATCCACTAAAACTGGTGGTTTTAACCTATTTAGTTGCGAAATATTGGTTTTAGTGGCTAGTAGATTTTTCTAGTGCTTTAGTAAAATTCAATTTCTTACTAAAAATGCGATCACTCGGGTGTAAATCAACACCATAGAATTCATAATTATCAATCTGATACCGACGATGATGGTGCAAACAAAAATGATTCGTCTAGAGACGAATTAATACATAGCTGTTATTGAATAATTTGTATGTTGATTTACCTACTAATGATAATTTACCCACAAATGGTATTTTGATCAACTGTAAATTTTTATCACTTATTATTAAAGGAAAATAATAACCTACGAGGGTGGATTGAAAAGTTCGCGGCCTCAGCAAGAAAACAATATAAAATATAAGCAAAAGTAATTTTATTTTTCACATAATCTCCACTTAACTCTATGCACTTCTTCCATCTGGTTTCCAACGCCTGTATGCCGTCATAAAAAAAGTTTCTTCAAGGCCTTCAAAAAAGTCACCCACCGCAGCTTCGACCTCCTCAGTTAATGAAAATTTTTGACCTCCAAGGTGTTTTTTTAGGTTTGTGAATAAATGAAAGTCTGAAGGTGCTAAATCTGGGGAATAGGCGGGATGGGGCAGTAATTCAAAGCCACAGTCACGAATTTGAGCGATAGATTCAACAGACGTGTGAACGCGTGCATTATCCTGATGGAACAACACTTTCTTGCTGAGTAATCCTTGCCTTTTCTCTTTGATTGTTACACGCAAGCGACGTAAGAGGGTGCAGTAATAAGCCGAGTTTATAGTTTCACCTTTTGCAAGGTAGTTCACCATGATGACACTCTTAGCATCCCAAAAAACTGACGCATCACCTTGCCAGCTGGCAAAATTGTTTTGGCTTTTTTTGGAGTCGGTTCATCAGGTAACCCAGTAAGTCCGCAAGCTCACGCCTACTGTGGCAGGTGGCATTATGGTCGCGCGAGACGGATGAAGACGACGCGACTCCGTGCGAGAAATAGACAAGCTAGTAATGTGCCGCGTGTCATTTTGAATGCATTTAACATGTGTGACAATGATGCGAATGCGACTGATATATGTTACTTTATAGTATGTAATTATAATGGCTTTTAATAAATTAATTGATTTATTGGGACATTTAGCGTCCCGGTCAGGCGAAAATCTAGATGCGTCCCCAGACCCCTCCTCAAAATCGGGACATTCCGCGCAAATCGGGACACCTGGCAACATTAGTATTCTATCAACAATTTCCTCGCCGTTGTTCTTTTAAGCACACATTTGTAGAAAAAAACTTGAAGGAAATTCATCCTGATACTTGTAATGTTTAAAATTTTCTTTTACACGTTGAGAATTTTCACTGTGCAGCTTAATTTTCTATCGTAAATTCTTGTTGAGGACAACCGCGATCGTCGGCTACAGGCTCGCCGGCTGGCGGCTGCATCTTGCAGTCCTCACTCGGGAAAGAGCGCGGTGTGACGTGCACTTCGCGCTCTAAACGCTACGCTACTAACGCGTTTTCGCGCCAATCATTTTTATCCGAATGTACTTGTTTTAATTTTTTTCAAAGTTTTCTATTATCTGAATACAATTGCCAGCATTTTTTAAATTAGTATCTAGGGCGTGTTTGTTTTGTGTTTATTTATATTTATTATTGTGGATAGTGCATTATTTCTACTTTTTATTTTATTTGCTTTGGACGCTTACCGAAGAAGCTTTGCGATGAACCCATGACATGACCGATGGTTTATACTTTATTATGGCATAGTAAAAACTTTTATATCGCTTTGCGAATATTTTTCTTGGTTATTTTTTTATAGAATCCACGTTACGTCAAAACTCCTAAATTATTTAATGACTTCTAGTCAGCAGGAAATATTGTTTACGCTATACCACAATGTTTTGAAGTAAAATAATTTTATCGGAGTAACTACCGGGCCTGCTATCGATGGCCAGTGCTAACGGTCCCCTTTTAATTATACCGATAACACTGGTTCGTAGCTATGATTGAATTTCCGCAGAGGGGATTTAGTTAGTCTGGCGGTTGACGGGCTACTCATCTAATAACAGTTATTTGCAACTTGACTACTGGCTGTACAAATTAAATTCTAGATACGATATTAAAATTTAACAGGACTTTCGCCTGAGGTGTAAACTCTAATTGTGTAATATTTATTAATATCTACTTACATTTAGTTTTGGATTGCCTACGTTATCGTAATAAGTTTAAACATCATCATTACTGTCAATTGTTAAATGAGTAATTAATAAATTACTAAGACAAGACAAAATAAACTTCTATTTCATTGAAGTTAATAGTTTGTATCAATGAAATTAATATCTGATGAGATAGGCAATGAAGAAAATATTTTATTTATACTCGTAACAACCTACCCCAATGTTCATTAATTTACTAGCCGACTTTGCACGATTTGACAGATGATACGCGATGTTTTACAAACGTAAGTCTTATTCAAATCAGAGGCAGTGTAGATTTTAAACTATGGCTGAATTCATCAACAAAAAGCGATTCCATTGACGTCCACAAATATACCGGCTATCGGTAGGCTTGTTATAGGTTAGGCGTATGTTGTATGGGGTTTAATTTAACAACAGCACGCCTTCACAAACGCGTGCTCCCCTTAGATTTGAGGAGAATAAATCAAAAAGATTTTCATCAATGTCAGTGCTTTTAGAAAGGAAATCAAAAGACTTTACAGCTATTCTTCTTTTGTGTTTGGCATGCTTTGTTTAGAACCAATGTTGTTATTGCTGCTTTTAAGTAGGCTCTTATTTTTTTTATTTTTTTTTTAAATTAAATATGTAAATATGGTGGTTTTGACTATTTGGACTCGGCGTGATAGTGACAAGGTAAAATAGTTTAATAATATTGGTATTTTCTAGTTATGACCAACATTTATGTTTCCAACCTGTCAGACGGTTTAGATGGTTTTTTCCGTTTCGTTTCAGAAAGAAAACTGATCTCCTGACCAATGTTTGATTGAAACAAAGCGAGTTAAAATTTTTGAAATACAATATTTCATTAACCACGACTCTCTTTGTGTATTACCATTTTCCGAGCGTAGACGCTTTCAAAAATCCGAAATATAATTTAACCATACCGTGGCCCGTCTGTCATACGGCGCTCGGGATGATCTTCACCCGATTTTGCAATAGATAGGTACCATTGTTTTCATTACAGTCAGTCTTTCAGAGCCCGTTGTTTTACGAACGAAACAAAATAACGAACACTGAATACTTTCGGAATATTAGAGTGCTGTGACATTTTTTGACGGATGAGATGGGATGTAGGGTTGTTCCGGATACCAAAATCTCGACATTCGCGGATGCGGATTATTAGAGAGTCACATCTGCGGATGCGGATGCGAATTTCAGGATTATTACTAAAAATATTCCAATTTTAAGCATGGTAGACACTAGACAGCACATCAAGTTATTACAAAACGTCTTTGCGTTTGACATGTTATATAAAATTGTTTGAGGAAAGGAGAAGAGGTTGATAAGAGGCATTTTTCGACCAAAACACACTAAAAAAAGTTTCTGTTTCCGACTATTTTTAAATGCATTTGTATAGTAAAAGATATGTATTTTTTATTTAGTGACATTTACATGATAAATAAAATAGTAAGTCAAAGCAATTATCGCCCAAACATAGAGTGTTACGCTTTTTTTGTACATCTTTGTCGTGTTTTTAATATTTCTGAAACTAGCGCTCCATGAACGATATTAAAGGATTTACTCCTTTTGTGAGATAATTAAATTCTTTATTGTACACCAAAAATGAAATTAAAATAGGATCTTAAAATACGCGAGTAACTTTCATTACGAATTTTACACTCGGACTTCTCTGGATTTACTATTGCCCTTAATATGTATGTTCGAATATTGAAAATATCTAAACAGAGTAAACAAACACTAAATAATTCACAGTGGAAATCACGTCGAAAAGTAAAACAAAAACTGCAGAATCTTGTCACCAATGCTTCCTACAGGTCAGTGTTAGGGCGTGTTAGGGTGTTTTCTACGGTTCGGCACCGGCCACCGTGTAACGGCATAACGCCGCACCGGGACGCGGAACGGCGGCATGCCGCGGCACGGTGCACCGTGGGCATAAGGCAGCAACCATCGTTCAGTTTTTGTTTTGATATGGACCGTGAAACACGTATTATTCTGCTCCTGTTACTAAGACTGTATATATGGGATGAATCTATATCTTTCTATAATTACCAATGATGGAAATATGAAGCGCGGAAATAAGTGGTGATGAAAAATTTTCCGAATATTTTAGAATGTCCATATCAAATTTTGAAGAACTACTAACCAAGATTGATCATCGTATACAAAAGCAATACGTGTTCAGAAAACCTGTCCACCACGGTACACCATACACGGCTCCTGGTCGCGGCATATGCCGTGCCGTCTCCCGATAGAGGTATCGTGCCGTTACACGGTGGCCGGTGCCGTACCGTAGACATGTGTCCACACTCTTACTGTTAGTGAGCAAACGATAACAGCATAAAGCTAGAACTACACTGTGCACACATGTGCCACACACGCCAATCTGGGCGCGTCGGTCTCCATACATTTTATATGGAAACTAGACTTGTAGAGCTGCACTTGATCCACGATACGCGACGCCACGCGACGTCGTTCTACGTACAATTCTGGCGTGTTACTCGTGTGCGTCGGTCTAACGTAGTTCTAGCGTTAAGGTAAAAAAAAACACGCACCCCACGCTCGTGCCACTCTGCTGGCCCCGCCCACTTTCTTTACATGTCATTATCGGTCGCAGTTATAAATCTGCATCCGTTAAAGATCCGCATTAATTTGATGCGGATGCGGATACGGATGGAGATGTCAGAATTGATGCGAATATTCTGCAATTGCGGATGCGGATGCGAATATCCGTAACATCCCTATTGGGATGTTGGATGGTTGCATGGCAACTAAGCTCCGGTATCGGTTTTTTTTTTCTAGAAAATTTTTCATACATGGAATTCGCACGGGAACGGATGGATATTGTGGCGCAACTTGGGGAATGCCCGTGTCCAGCAGTGGACGACTTTCAGCTGAAATTATGGTTGTGACGATAATATGGAAATTGAAAAGTCATAAAGTCCCCAGGCCCGTGGACCTCTGTAAAAAAGCATTAATAAGGGAAGCGTATTTATATTTGACTAGCGGTCCCGGCAGACGTTGTTCTGCCCAAAAGCGGGATTTAGTAAAAAAAAAAAATTACCCTACTCTACCCTACTCTACCCTACTCTACCCTACTCTACCCTACTCGTTAAAAAGTACCCTATCCCGTCCGTCTCCTGGTTCTAAGCTACCTCCCCACCAATTTTCAGCCAAATCGGTTCAGCCGTTCTTGAGTTATAAACAGTGTAACTAACACGACTTTCTTTTATATATATAGATTACGATTCCTTGAAGAAGGTTTTGTTCCTATGATGCATTACCATCGCTCATAAGAATCATTAAAGTACCGCAAAACGTCTCTATCTCTCATAAACAGCTATCCTTTGTAACAAAACATTCCATCCGTTTCGAACGTTCCGTCTATTGCCTTGGGGTTTAAGTTTCTGTCTCTGTCCCAGGTGATTGAGATAATATTTTTCACATCTGGTACCGAACACTATCTATCTATCTATTGGAGTTTAGTTTCCGCACTCGTCGTCACTGAACGCTACTTGAAGCTACCAAATCTGGCAACAGTATCAAATAGTTACCTGTCTTCAGCTTCGTTGTCTCTCTAGATTAGTATGACACATGCGAAAGGTCGTCTGGCCCTCACAAACAAACATATGTCTAATCGCCATAATGCTACCTTGATTTTGTCTTTATGCAGGCTCCTTTGTATGATAAGCGCATTAGAATAAAATGGAGAAAGCATTTGACACAGGGCATAGATCGAAGACACCAAATATAGATTTGGTAAAAGGGATACTTAACTAATTGGTCGTTACTGGTTGGTAGGATAACTTTACTAGAGGTGCGAGGTACCTGTAATCCACACCCAATGAAATTTGACCTCTCACGACAGTAATAATGTCGAATGTGTTTTTCTATTAATAGGCAAGGCGGTAAACTTTACGGAGTTACGATTGCAGGTCGCGGTTTTGCAGTTTAGTTTTATTTTGAAACGGTACTGTCGGCAACAAAGAGTTAACAGTATTCCAACTTTAAAATGATATGAAATGATCAAGTCCTAATAGTACGAGATCCGGCTGCAGAATCAGTGCGCTCATCGAGTATTTGCTAAAAACCATTTTTTTTACGCATATATATGATTAGGAGAATATATATCTACCAGGCTGCCAATCAAAATGTGGCCGCTAGTATTTTTATTAAAATTATTGTTAATTGATTTTTGGGAAAAAAATTCATTCACTTGTTTTTTAAATAAAATATCGTCCACTTCACGGCAATATATATAAATGGCACCATAAACGGCAGTGGTTCAGATTTCGGAAATTCTTAACTTAGTTTCAGTGCCAACTGCCATTCGATCTAGATCCAAACGTCTACGAAGAAATGCCTACAGTTGATACTGCAGTTGAGCTATTTTTTGTTACTCTGCGCCATAAATGAGTAAGTCTGTGCTTCGACAACATTATTCCTTCGCCACCACTCACCCATTTACATATAATTTAACATCCTTAAAAGGTTAAATGCACCCTTTAAATGGTATTTGACGTGACAATTAGATTTATCACAAAAATAATATTATAATATGCGTAATACAATGCACGTCTACCTTGTCAAACACAATAACGAGTATAAACAAAATAGTCCTTGTTGTTGACTGAACTTTAGTATGCTAGACATATTTTTCCAAAAAGTACAAAGGTAATGACCACAGTTCTACTAGGTACAGAAAAAAGGTTAATTGCTAGTAATGCTAGAAGCCAGTTATAGTCACAAACCTACTCAAAAGCACTTTAGTGAATGGCACCCCATTACATTGAGTGAGTACCGTATGGAACCATTGTGAGATTTTAATAGACCTAACATTTAGTAGCGTGCTTGTCCTTAAAAGGTTTAAACTTTAATAAAAAATATCGCATTCAGAATGTACCATACATGAGGGTCCAGAATCATACCTACCATTAAACTAATAACTCGGAGATGTGAGTTCATCTGAAGATATTATTGCTACGGCTTAAATATCAGCAATTTTCTAGGCACGCTTGAAGTTCGGTGGAAGATATTTCTATATCATTTTAGAGTTCAATGATGTGAATATGAAACTGAACACGTCTTGCTATCAGATATTATTTTATTCAAGTTATTTACATTTCCTTTCTTATCGGTGTGCGAAGTATTAAAATATCTTAGCGCACACCGTGCACGCAATAGAGTATTGACGGGTCCGGATGTCCGTACACTGATTGCTGAGAATAATGAAGATTGCCATGCTGGCAACTGAGATAACGTTGAGCGTTGGGTGTAAGGCTAGCTTCCCATCAACTGTCAGTAAGAAACGATACCATCTTGAAGCAATCAATAGTTTCCTCGTCTATCATAGATGATAATAAACGAATTTCCCTTATTTATATCTCGCGGACATTTATTCTTCTTGAGGTGGGAAATCGTGAAATGACTTCTGAAGCGAGTTGGCTTGTCAGAATTTAACTGACTAAAACCCACCTATGCTCTTTCATTTGCCCTTTGCGTTCTAGTACCACGGTAATTTTTTCAAACGTTCTCGCAATATTTTGCGGACATGAACGAGAATTCAATGGATATATTTTTTATTAATCTCTTGAATTTCTTTGTAGGAGACCAGTACTTCAATCTTAAAATCCTAAAATTATACTCGCAAATTTTATTAAAATATGCACCTGATCATGAAATACTGAGGCGAATTTTCTGCGAAACTTGCTAAACGTTTCTAAAGGCTTTCAATCCAAGCTGCTCTGCTTTTGACATAATACTTGTTGAAAGGAAATACCTAAGGTTATTCTTTCAACGGTGTTCTACTGACGAGGAATTAATATTATGTTTTTGTCAATTTCTCTGTCTGGGTAAGGAAATGTTTCCAATCCTGCACCCAAGGGTTTATTTTTTAAAATTTTTCATTAATATGGTTCACCGCTACATTTTGCAATGCTCTCATCACAAAGACCTCAGCCTTCATAGACTGCGGAATATTGAACAGATGTGGTCTGTTTGCATTTGTCTCCAAAGTCTACGTTGTCCCCTTTATTAGATTGCATTGACCAGCTTCGATCAACAAGACTGCACGAGAAAACTCTTCGCTTGTTACTTCTTTCATAATGCATATAAAAGGAAGTCATAGTCGATGTTTAATATACATTGTTGCCAACGGTTTTTTTTCTCGCTAGCAGGCGTAGCCTTTCTGTAAGATGTAATCGATTAATGCTGCTTGACGAAAGTAACGAGAACCGAATTTTATGCTTTGTTATGCAATCGTTAAAATCATTGTTGGGCAATAACTAAATCATTTGTTTTGTGAACGTTAAAACTCGGCTTTAAATATGATGGAAACACAATTAACATTGTTGTAATTAAGAGTATGTAGAATCGGTCTTCCAACTCCGCAGCGCTAAGGCAACACTTAGGTGATGTAGGAGAAGTCTTGGGATAATTTGAGAGTTCGGGAGAGCAACTCCTCTCAAGCAGTGCAACAACATTTTGGAGACATTTATTGGCTCATAAAGACTTGAGAGGCTGCTTCTGTGACTAATCCCTGTAAACGCAAGAGTATGATTAGTTTTACTAGAAAGAAAGGAGAAAAACAGAGTATCAAAATTTGTGTTAAAACTAGTTAGATCTAGCCGAAACACGATCGTCCCATTTCGCGTGCTGGACATTCAGTCCGCTAATACAATAAACGGTGTATCCAGTCATTCATATTTTTGCTTCGTAATAGACGGTGTAGTGATTGTGGTCGGGAAGTCGGCAACAATGGGTGACGGGTCGCGGAGAGTGATTTAAATTGTCTCACAATCGCCTCTTCCGGTCGTTCCTACGGCTAAGGACGCGCAGACCCCCGCCGGCAAAGGGGCGGCACAGCGCGCGGAGCAACCAGACCCCACCTACGTGCACTACGATTGTACTGATACAAATACCCTCTCGACAAATAGTCTCGATTGTTCCCAGCTCGACACTACTGCTGTTTTTAAATTACGTTATGGAAATTCATTGTATTGCCCGCCGATATGGGAAAAATTCTCTTACTAATACAGTTCGAAAGTATAAATAACTATCTTTCTTTATAATCAATTGCATCGTTAATCTTGTCGTCTGATTTGTTTTATTAAAATGCAGTCAAAGCTCCTTCTCACGGTTTTGTTTTATTGCGATTGTAATGGTATGTAGGTTGCCATGTTTTCCTGCCTATGAAAGATCCCTAATTACCTGTTTTATTTGAAACGACATAAACTTTCATCACAGTTTCTGTTTAATGTTACCGGAGTTAATTAGTGATGGTATTATAGTCATGTATCGATTTATTAATTATTTTATTCTTGGAATTTGAACCCTATTTCTCTTGCGGTTGAATCGACGGTTGTGTACTGGAATGAGTAATTAATAAGTTTTCTTCAAGAGATCAAAGAGAATTAATTAATATGCAGTGTGTTTCTGGCTTCGTTGCGCTAAGAGCAGTACGCCGCCTCCGCCCTCGTTCAACCATGTGCATTTCACGAATGTTTGACTGCGATCCCACCTGATGGTAAGCAGTGAATAGCATCACTGCAATCCATGTACGCGGTATAAACGACGACACGAACGTTCGGACCGTAGAAGTTTCAACAACGTAAGGGGGGGGGGGGGGGGTACTCGCCGTACGTCGGGTTGTCCGATAGTAGAATGGAGATGGCGGAATTCCCACGCACACTCCAAGCCTTGCAAATTTAATCAAGTTTCTGAATAATAACATTTTTTTTTAAACTGGGTTTAAAAAAAACACGTACTTCCTGGAACAAGTTTTGTAAAATATTCGAGCAAATTACGGAATTACCGAATGCTAACAGAGTTTTCAGGCGTTATCTCTATTTTTTCGCGATGCCTTTTCGTCAAACATCGCGTTGGATTGCGATTGAGGCAGTCGATGCACTCCAGGGATATATTCTAAAAAGCAGGAGCCAAGGTGAACGAACTCCTTTTAGCAGTGAACAGACACACTTGTGTTTTGGCGGCGTTGAATCCCACCAGATTTTTCGCCCCACTTGGAGACTGCCTGAAGTGAGACATTCCTACGCTCTACCATAGCCTCTTACTTTTTACTTTTTTTAAAGTCGAGTAAGGAGGAAAGATGGATGATGATATTGCTATTGATATATGCTATTGAGCGAGGTGATGCGGTGATGATGGTGTCAAACCCGACAACACAACCAGAGTTGCTACGTCAATGGAGGGTTGACCTGGAGACTGCGGGAACGCTCGAACTCCCCAGGTATCGCCATCGGGTTCTCTCGGTCATCCTGGGATTTTTCACAGTTGGCGGGGCATCTTTCGTGTGTGACTGGCACACTACTTGGGCCCCTAACTATCTACGGTCGGCGCGTAGATTGCTGTGGTCGGTCCAGAATGAGGTGGTGACATGACTTGGGCGCGTACAATAAGGGCTAGCGCTGAACCGTAGCGGGAATCGAGTGTGAACGTTTGACTGATAGCTAGATTCAACTTCACCTAGTGCAGTTGCAATAGTTTTAGAATAGAAATGCATGTAGCATAAAAAAAAATTAAGCCTCATACCAAAACCATAAATCTCGAATCCGAGAACCCGAAACGATCACTGCTGTCTGACCATGTTTATAAATCTGACCATTTTCACCATTAATTAATTATCTCCCTTATATTCAAGCTGGAAATATTGTGGTCTGTTTGAATAGTCATCCTACTGGATATAATTGCCATACCATAGAATCATTTAATTATCGATGCGGAACCATTGTTTCGCACGTAATAATTATCGTATGTCGGGGTTCATATGTGTTGCGGTCGGGAAATGTGAAACAAAACCTTGTTTTTCTATCATTAAACAATTTTAATGAGCTAGTTTTGATTTAACTTCGCTATTGTTTTATGTTTCGTTTGATTTTACAAACCAAGAACCCTGTTAGTGAGCTTTTTCCTCTTTCCTCTTTATTTCTCAGTATTCTATGTTTTGCTAAATTTTTGTACATTTAAATGTTGGGGGCATTTAATACGGCAATAGTCTATAAAAATAGAATTATGTTCGTTGATAAACGCATCGTATAAAATTTAAAAAATATTTGTTTTCTTTTTTTAACTTTCGGATTACGAGTACAATTTTGACTTAAGAAAAAATTTAATACTTTCAGAAAAAATAAAGTTCTCTTTCCTATGGGATTTTTGAAAATTTTATGTGTAGTCCAGTGCTTGGGAGTTTTTACCTCGGACTTTTTTTTACTGTGGATGAAATTTAAAAAGAAAAAAATTATGTGTAGCTAATAATATGAAGAAAAAGTTAACCTATTAAAAAAATTTTGATCTTGATTTTGAATTAAAAAAATAATGATTTCAATACTTAGTTCAATTAGTATCCCAGGACCTACTACTTAGTATATTACTTTGAATTGAAAAATTCTTTCGATGTTGGATAGGCCATTTATCGAGAATGGCTATATAAATTTACGCTCTACAACTAATAGGAGTGGAGTAGTAAGGATGCGGGTAAAACCGCGGGGACAGCAAGTAATGTATATTAGGCTGTAGAATGTTTTTTGTATATCAAAACTAACTTAACGTATATACATAGGCAACAGTTTTGGTTATTTGAACATTTACCGTTTTGTCTACGTCAAATATTTTCTTCTACTTCAGATTTTATTTGTCATAGTAGAAATTGATCCCAAGGGAACATACTTCCAAAATAAAAAGTATCCTATGTGCTAGTCCAGGACATGGTCTACCCGTGCACCAAGTTTCATCGAAATCCGTTATAAAATAAAGAACATACACTTCACAATTTTGATCCGACTAAATATTATAAAGGCGAAAGTTTGTGACTGTGAATTTGTATGTTTGTTATTTGTTCACGCTCGAACGTCTGAACGGATTTCAATGAACCTTGGTCCCCGGGTAGACCATGTCCTGGACTAGAACATAGGATACTTTGTACTACTATCATTAATTACATTCAAATAACCTAAAATGATGCCTATGTATAAATATATACGGTAAGTTAGTTTTGATACACAAAACATTCTACAACCTAATATACATTATTTGCTGTTCCCGCGATTTTACCCACGTCCTTGTTTACTACTCCACTCCTATTAGTCGTAGCGTAATGTTATATAGGTTATTATACATAGCCTTCCTCGATAAATGGGCTACTCAACATTGCAAGATTTTTTCAATTGGAACTAGTAGGTCTTGAGATACTAATTTTACAATTATAATACTCATTGTTTTTTTTTTCAAAGTTAAGATTACAATTTTTTGATAAGTAAACTTTTTTCTACATGTTATTAGCTGCATATATAATTTTTTTATTTTATCTACAGTTAAATAGTTTTAGGTTTTGATGATTTTAACGCCGCAGGCACTGGACTAGTAGTTGCATTGTCAGTTTTAAATATACTGCACTTTTCAGGAAACAAATTATTTTATAAATGAAAATGGCAGTTTGGTGTACTAACAGAAATGAAAATGGTGTGCATATTTGTACCAGTATCACCTCGCTGTGCATCAGCATATCCCTGTTTATGTGGCATTAAGAATATTTGAAATTAGTTTTTAATCTATATATATATATATATATAAATGAACCCCTATTTCTCCTGGTCACGCTACAACATAAGAACGGCTGGACTAATTTTAATATTATTTTTTTTTGTTTTATTTACATGCATACAGGGAAGGTTGTAAAATTTAATTAGGGTAGAGTGGAATAGAATAATAATAGAGAAACTCGTTTGTTTCCAAAATTTTATTCCTTTTTAATTTTTTTCCTTCCTAGCACATAGTAAGAAACCTGCTATTGTCATGCTCGAAAGCAAGCTTTTCGACTGAAAAATGTGTTGTCAAACCATCCAGGGGCACACTTTAAACACAAAAATTTCACCCAAATCGGTGAAGCCCTTTGGAGTTAGGTGACAAACAAACGCGTGGAAGAATTGTATATATGTCGTGGCCATATCATTGATGTAGGATTTCTATAGGCAATAAAAGGTCTAAAAAAGGAGGTCAAACGAGGATTGACATAATCATGAAACTTTAACGTTTAAAATGATCGAGCCAGTTTTACTTGAACATATCATAAAGTGATCAATTTCTAAGGTCTGGCCGCGACATATATAAAGATGGATAGATAAATGAGGTTTGAGATAATTTTATACTCCTAACAATTACCACATTGTTCACTTACATGAGAATAAATAAATCCATATTCTATCAGTTAGATTTGACTTGTCCGATGGTGCGTTAATGAATAATCCTTTTCACGCGTTTATAAAAATTCAATTAGCGTGTCCCGTGTCCGCGCTTTGCTGAACGTTCACGTTTGAATCTGTGTAATAAATTATATATTCCGACGCTCCATCAGGGACTACCTCATGCTATTTGCGTATTCGTAACAGAAAGTGGCGTCTGATACTGCAATATGATGTTTGTATCATGTGTTATATGCGTTTTCTTCGTTTTCGTTTTGTGTACTGATGATAGTAAAAAGTGAGTTTAGCAGTACCTCTACCATGAGTTTAAAGCAATAGTATTCGCCACTACTTGATATCGACGCCGTCAATTTTTTGTATGGCAAATTTTGCAGCGCCTCTAGCGGTCACTTGCAGAACTAAAATAAAAAATTAAGAACTCGCTAGCGAATAAAGTTTTTAGTAGTTTCCTAAAAATCGGTACCAATAAATTTGACAGGTGCTATCGAAGCAAACCGTTACTACAGTAGTAAAGTAACTCACTAACTAGCATATTGAACGGTGAAAGTATTGTGAAGCGTGTCGTGTAAAACAATATTTTATTTATTTGTGCATAAATATGTTCGGTAAAACCTATTTAACGTAGAATATGTTAGGTACGTCTGCATATGAAGATGAACAACGCGTCAAAGGAAATTCTAAGCGACTATACGAAAGGCACTTATACATATTAGTGAAAATAATTTCATCAAAGAACATAGGCTCAATAAAGAGGCTTTCGAGTATTTGTGTGGTCTCCCAAGGGTTTATACAGATTTGAAATCTACACAAAGAGTAACACTTGAATCGAAGGTAAATTAGAAGTATGTTAGAATAAACTATCATTTCATAATAGAAATACCACTTTTCAGAATGCGCATATAACAACGCGTTTACGTATTACTGGCAAAGCTCTCCATTTTTCCCATTCAAGAATTCACAAACTTACAACAGCACTAGACCTTCAAAATATTTGTACAACTACAATTATTACATTTTTAATAGGCCGGGTTATAGAGAATCGGTGTTTGAAATTGGTAGAGTTTTTAGGTCTATCTGTCTTACTCTATGTTTTACTGTAGCTAAAAAGAGAGCAAACTTACGTGTGAAGTTAGACACGATGCAGTTTTTGTACCAACGTAAACACTCGACACCGTGTATACAATCGTGTTGTCGCTAGCGAGCCCGTTTGACTCATGGTACGAGTTCACAATTATGGCGGTAAGTCCACTCTTTGTGGCGTGGTTGGAAAGACCTCACGGCGTCCTCACCTTCCTCATGACGCAGGTTCTCACCGAACACGTTAAGTTCGGGAAGTTCCTGCACCGGATTCGTGCGGAAGCGACGCGCGTGTGTCGCCATTGTGAGGACTGCCCGGAGGACACGGTGGAGCACACGGTGCAGGTGTGCCCCGCTTGGGAAAAACAACGCCGTGTCGCGATCTCTCGCGCCGGGCCTTGGTCATGGTCCGGAGCGAGAAGGGGTGACAGGCGGTCGCCTCCTTCGAAGCAGTAATGTTAGCAAAGGAGAAAGCCGATCGCATGAGGCAACAGTCCTCACGCCCCAACCGCCGCCGGGATTACGATCCCGATTTCCGGCTACCGTAGGCGCGGACTTGCGGACGGCGAGCAATGGGTGGCTCGCCGTCCGACCGTCCGGTTATACTGTCCGGACCGAGCCCAAGTCGTCGACGGCGCGTACTGTTCTACGCGCGCCTCATGGAGATGTCCTTAAGGAACCTTAGACTTGGCACGACTTTGTCTAGATTTCATTACTTTTTAGAGATAAACAAGCAGTTCCATCGAGATCTGGCTAGTTTTCTACAGAATGTTTTTGGTGGGATTTCACTTCTTTTTGTAGAAACGTGCTCATATTGATTTTTGCAATGACATTCGAATTTTTTTATGTACCAATAGTAGAAGGAGGCATTATCTCTAATACAGCTGAGACCAGCTGAGGGTTCTTCATCAGATACTTCAGATCTTCGGTTTTTGACATCAAATGAAGCGGCCCACCAAGTTAAATATTTTTTGTAAAGGGGGTATGTCTCTTGGTTGGGCTTTTGTGTTTTCTAATCAGGGTCACCAGGTACTCCAGATCTTCGATTATCCTAGTTTTTATAGTTTTTCCTTTATGTGGCCATTAAGCCCTAACTCTGTACCAAATTTCAGCTCTCTGAGTTTATGGGAAGTACAAGTTCTATTCTGATGATCATGAGTGAGTGAGTGAGTGTCATAAATGCGAAAGTTTGCTTTCGCTTAACTTCGAAACTAAATGACCTACAGACTTGAAATTTTAGATTCTAAGTATGTGATTATAGTTTACTGGATGACGAAAATTTCTGCGTTCTGGTCTTATCCAGAGGTTCTCAAATAGGGACCTGAAAATGCGGCGAAATGGTTCCAGTAAAGGATGGTACGGCAGTGTTTGCTTCGCGCTCGGCTTGGCGGGGGGGCACTACCGTGCCCCCCGATATAAGTCTGTGTCTTCGACCATACAATCTCATCATCATTAATAAATATCTTTTTTTGAGTTACATATATATTCAATGTATGAATATTACAAGAAATATTTAATAAACCACATATTAAATGCAAAATTTTAAAATAAAGCAAAATTGTTCATTAGTTTCAAGTTAAAGTAAAAAACATAATTTATTTTAAACGAAATAATATTATGACAAACAAAAAACCACACAATTTTGTTGGTCCTATTCGATCATGAAAATTGTTTATGAAACCGAACTTCTTGATCTGTGCGTGTCCGAAAACAAAATAGAATGGACTACCCAGCGGAACTTTTTTGAATATCGGTCGTTTAGGAAAATTTCGTTTCGTAGAAAGAGAGCAGATGACTTTTTTATCAAAGACTTAGTAAAACATCTTCCAGAACCATAGGTGTCGTAGCCGTCCAGCATTGGGGTGTCAAATATGATGTAACTAAATGATATGCTTCTATTATGTGAAAATTCAAAATTAAGTGGAACTATTTATACCAAGATGGGTTCTTGACATAAACGAGAAAATAATTATAGAACATCCACAAACTTGTTCCGCTAGGACACGCTGTAAATAGCTGAGTCGGTTATAAAAAGCGGCTTAACTACCTGTTGGAGCTGTTCCATAGTTGAGTAGCCTCCGATTGTTATTAATTTGGTTGGTTGCTTTGTTACAATTGGTATCTGATGGCCTTGGATCGTTGACGTAACTGCCACTGCAAGAATGCAAGTGCGGAATGTGTTTATCAAAAAAGTCTCCACGTACGGGAGTGCGCCGACGACGACGGTCGTAGGTACGTCAACACAATGGTCGCTGCTGACCACGAAACAATTCCTTATGATAATATTTTAAAAATACACGTTCCATCTACATCACCATCTTTATAAACCTATATTTATCTTATACTCCTCTTAAGTTGTATGCATATCCAGGACCTTTATAAATTGCTTCCTGCATAATTTATACTCTTACCATTGATTCGTATATGTTACAGTTAAAACCAGTTTTTAGATAGAAAGCGTTTTTCCTAGTTAGGCAACGACCTCTCGCGCCGGGCCCTGGTACCTACAAGCTATGGTCCGGAGCGAGGAGGAACGGCAAGGGTCGCCTCCATCTGAGAAGCAGTAATGCTAGCGAAGGAGACGGCCACACGAGCTAGGGAACGACCCTCACGCCCCTGCCACCAGGATCCCGATCCCGATTTTCAGCCACCGTACGCGCGGGCTAGCGAACGGCAATAGGTAATTTTTTTTTCCGGGTGGGAAAATCATCTAATGACATCCCCCGATCTTGGGCGGAGCGGGAGATAGTGTCAGATTTTTACTGTCTAAAAACCCACTCCAGTTCCTTCTTTGCCATTTTTCCAGGGCCCTGGGGGTCACTTTCGCATCACCTATGGCCCCAGTAGGCCTCGACCCTGCTGGGCCCCTACGGTTGCTGACATCTCCTTGAGGCGCGCGTGGAAAACAACACGCTGTCGACGACTTAGGCTCGGTCCGGACAGTTACCGGACGATCGGACGGCGAGCCACCCATCGTTTGCCGTCCGCAAGCCCGCGCCTACGGTGGCCGGAAATCGGGATCGGAATCCCGGCGGCGGTTGGGGCGTGAGGACCGTTGCCTCACGCGATCGGCCGCCTGCCACTCCTCCTCGCTCCGGACCATTGCCTGTACCAAGGCCCGGCGCGAGAGATCGCTTACGCCGATCGCCCCCACGAGGACACGGCGGTGCTCTGCCCAAGCGGGGCACACCTCTACCGTATGCTCCACCGTGTCCTCCGGGCGGTCCACACAATGGTGGCACCCGGGCGTCTCTTCTGCACGGTTCCGGTGCAGGAACCTCCCGAACTTACCATGTCCGGTGAGGACCTGCGTCATGCGGTAGGTAAGGACGCCGTGAGGTCTTTCCAGCCACTCTTCAAAGAGAGGACTTATCGCCATAATTATGGCGTGCCCAGCAAATATAATTATAGCGTGGGTTGTAACAGTCGCTGCCGCCATTCCACCATGAGATTCCGCCGGAAGTCTTTCCGCCATGCCGTCCGGACCGAGCCCAAGTCGTCGACGGCGCGTGATGTTCCATGCGCGCCTCAAGGTTATGTCAGTAAAACCGTAGGGGCCCAGCAGGGTCGAAGACTGCTTCTGAAAGGAAAACCCGGGGCCCTGGATTGCGAGGAAACGGAACATTGGAGTGGGTTTAGTCAGTAAAAGTCCCATGTTACTATATGATTTCCCAGCTATATAATATTATATACATTTAAATCTAATAATAACGTAATTAAAACTAACTTACAAAATAATAATAAAAGCCCTAAAGTACTAAAAAAAAAAGCAAACTAAAGTACGGCGTTGAAAAACTCCTCCACATCGCTGTCGACTGGTAATGTACCCAAAAGACTGGCGGCATTGCCACGCTGAATGGCAATGCTTATCCTTTGTCCGAAGTACAAGCCAGCCCTTGGGTCACGCGAAGTGTCAACAAGGCGTTTTGAAAGTTCTTTAAATAATTTGTGAGCACTCGGACCCCACGATCCGAGAGTTTCAACCCCAAACGGCTCGAAAATATAACTACCAACAAGGTTATTATATTTCCGCCGCTTGAGGTTCTCTGCAGCCGCTGCGGCAGCACCGGCACAGCACGACGAGCTAGGAAGATGAGATGGCGCAAGAGTATCGACACAAGTAGCGTCCCACACTAAAGGCCTACCCATCTTCCATGGAAATAAAGACATACCGTCCGGTCTTTTGCCATCGTCGCGTGCCAGGCCATGAGGTTCCAATACGGCCGGAACGCCGACGGTGACAAGAGCACGTCGGATGATGTCGTTGATATTCGCGTGTCGCGCTATGCGGCCCGCACTTCGGCTGCATGACAGACCGTGATGTCCGAGGCTGTTGACAACTTCGCCACAGTGGCAGCGATGAGGAGAGCAACAAGGAGTGCCAAGACGAAGGGAAGCAGCGAGGCGGAAGGTAGTATCGTCGAACAAGGTGCCTATGTTCGACAACGGTAATGCATGAAACCAGAGACCCGACTCCCACTCCCTCACAGCTAGCAGGCGCGCACGCTCTGCAGTAGTCACAGATGTTGCCAACAGATTCTCTTGAACTTGGCATAGCGGCTCATCCCACCGTCTTTGGGAAGAAAGGTTGTCGGGCTGTTTGGAATTCGGGCAAGCGAGTCTCCAAGCGTCTATAGCCTCGGTAAAGCACGGCACATCAAAATCAATCAGTGAGGAAGATAGGATATTCCTGATTAATTTTTCAGTGCCGTGAACCGAGGATATAAAAGCTGGTAAACTGATACTGGTAATTTTACGGACGCCGAGGCCTCCCATACGGATCGGAAGGGTAGCTTGAGCCCAAGCTCGATCGTCCATGGCCACATTTAAAATTGATGAAAGAGTATGTCGGATAATTTGGTCCATTTTTTCCAAAAGATGAGTATGTTTCCACAAATGAGAAGCACGGAGGAAATATGTTAATTTAGGGCCGAAACAGCAAAAACGAATTAAGGTGATAGCCGAATGCATGTTAATTTTAAGCAATCTTTCCGAAACCTCATTAAAATTTTGAATTTTTTCCTCAACAAAATTGGGAAAAGAATCCTCGAAAATAGGAGACCCAAGCAGACGAAGAGAGCTTTTTCAATAATTTTGATTTCTGGGGCTATTGTGTTAAATTTGGAAAGAGTCAGTTGTCTGTCAGTATTGTCAGATAAGAATAACTCACATTTAGAAAAGTTGAGGTCAAGGCCTATTGAGTGGAGTTGATTTTTTAGGAAATGTAGGTCATTTAAAACTGTGTCTGTATCGCCTCCTAGGGTTCCGTCGTCGAGGTACCAAATGTTGAATTTGGAATTGAACTGTCGAATAATTGGGTCAATGGCTAAACTGAAGATCACTGGCCCGAGGGGATCACCTTGCTGACAGCCAACAGCGGATTCCAAAAGGTGGTCCCGATATAGTAATTTAGATGGATGTCTATAACATTGCCAAAGAAAACTAAAAATTTGGGGTAGAATTTCCCAGCTAAAAAAAAATCCTTATTCCTATTGGTCGCGAGACGTCACCTGATCATCGTACTTTATTCTGATTGGTTCCGAGACGTAACCTATTTCGACAAATGCCGGGAAGTTTTTTTTTTATAAATATTTTAAAACTATATCTCGTTTTCAATTCCAACTTAGTTTCTCTAGTGCTTGTTTTAACTACAGTTTGTTGTGACAATTAGTTTTATCTGAAAATCAAATATATCAATGGTAAAATCTAATTTTAACTAGGTATTTCTAGTTTTAACAAAGGCATTAAGTAAAAACTAGTTTCAACTAGGAAAAACGAGTTCTAACGAAAAACGTGTTTTAACTTTAACATATACATTCAAGCGATCTCCTACTTACACCGTTTCAATATTGCAGTTTTATGTACAAATGGGTTTCGCATTTCCATGTTCATTGTTGCTATTCCCCGTTGTATTTTATGACTGTTTCATGCTTGACTGGTATTGTAAATTACAGCAATGAGGTCCACAAAATGTACAATACCTATAGTGATAGACAGCGTTAGTAATATAAATTACAACGGTACCGCGCCACAATGAGTATGCAGTCGAGTAAATAGTGAGCGAGGCGAATGCGGCGTGCGTGGTCCTCGCAGGGCAGGAAGGCGCCCGATGCCCACTTCTTAATCCTGATGCGCTGTTGGTTTGCGCCATTAAAACCGGATATAAAATGTCCGTCGATGGATGCATTTTAACTGCCCATAAAACTACCACTGAACCCTAATTGTCGGGTAGCTAGGAGTTCCTTCTTGAGGGCTTCTGTTCGTATCATGAGCAGATTTTTTACGAGTTTCAGTAGTCATTAAAATAAATACACAACTGAGCCACATTTCTTCGTCGAAACCCTTGTGTACATAATTTTATTTTACAACTATTTAACAGTGACCACTCTTTGATTCCCACTCCATGAACGAGCTTTGTATTGTTGTCTTTCTTTATCGGGATATGATTGTTTATTTCGGTATATCTTTTGAGTTAAGTTACTGCTATTTTTCTCATGTAATCCGTGAACTTTGCACCGCTATGCAAATATATATTCCAAGGTCGAAGTGAAAAAATGGTATTTAGAAAGTGGATGCATAAATATTATATTTCGTCAGGGGGTTAGATATGTATGTAAATGATGTTCTCACTGCATTGTATTCATCATGTCTTAATAGATACCTCTACTTTGATGAAATAAAACAGTAATTGCATTTGCATTGAGAATTACTATTATTAAAGTTAGTAGTGTATCTTGTCCAAGTTAGATTCAATTAATTTTGTAGTTAAATAATGTTACTTGTAGCCATTTCAAGGTAATTGAAACTACAAATAAAATTGTGGCGAGGATAGGAAGCTCAATAGATGTGGCGATTTATAACTAAGTGATTAGTGTTCGTCACTCCTTTTAATCCGTACGCGGAACCACCTTTCTGCTTCTTGAAGCTTTATATCAAATCTGGCTCACTTCACGTAAGTTTTTTAATTAGAATAATTTTATTTAGGAATTGTATTGTCCTTATTGTTCAGCGACTAGCAACTAGGAAAGTTTAAGGTCCAGGAATAGGTCCCCAACATTACAGTGATGGAGCTCCATTATTTAAACTCTACTATCTCAAAAAAATCGATATAATTGAAAGAATTTGGAAAATATCAGAAACCGACTTCCAAAGTCGAGGTATTTCTGTAGCATCATCCTGTTAATATACACACATTTTCTCCCCAAACAGTGACAGTTTTGTGACACAACTAGTATATCGTATGAAGAGTGCATAAGAACAACGCTGGCACGAATATGGTGGAAATCTCTCGGTTCCGATTGGCCGCCGACGCGTGCGGAATGCGCCTCGCTTCGGCGACAGTAGAAACCGTCTTGTGCGCCGGAATGTTCGCATCTCCTTGTCTATACATGATTAATACTTCCATACTTAAGACATAAGTGGTTTCCCGGCTATAGTTTTTTGGTATCTGAATACTTTTCTTCAGGAAACTTTACTGCCTCACTCCACCAGTACTGCGATTACGCTTCTCGTTTATAATTTAGTTTAATAGTTTTATCAAGTACATTATACATGTCTGTTAGAACAGTGATCCCCAAACTAGACGTTAGTCTGTATCTTGGGGATCAGAGTTGTACATTTTCTTTATATCCATAAAGTTGTACATGGTAATTATTAACAAAATCAAACTAAGATTGAACTTAAAGAGTGAAGACAAAATAATAATAATCATTACTTAGCATTACTTCATATAATTTTTTATTCAATTTTTCTTGCAAACCATAACGCAGCGGTTTCGACTGTTCTATGCTCTTACATTTAGCAGATTTTTTCCTTTTCAAAAAAAAAGAAGTTGTTTATCAATTCGGTTGTATTTTTTTTCCTCTTAGAGGATATGCTTTCCGATTGGAGCCATTTTTTTCAGAATGTAGTTGCATGGATGGGTCCATGAGGAATCGAGGGAACTCCTCAAATATTATAGGCAACCAAATAATGATTTTGGTATTGTCATCGAGAACTTAAGCCCTAGCTTACAGTCAAAAAGTAACATTTGATGAAGTGGATAAGACCAGAAATGGCCAACGGAAGTTCATACTCACATAGATATCACAATAAAGATAGTTAAGCGACTATGACAATACAAATAAATAAATGGTTCTGAATAGTTATGTTGAAAATGGTATCATCGAAGTGACCTGATGATGATGATGATGATGATGGAGCCGGAAAATAGGCACCGGAACTCTGTAATTAATCAATGTGTCCTAGCCGTGTTTGGGTTTATTAAAATTGCCATGAAATGCAGTTTGGCTATAAGGTACTGTCGAATTGATCTGATGATGGAGCCGGAAGGTGGAAGGTAGACACAGGAACTTCATAATAAAACAATGTAACCTAACAGTGTTTGGGTTAATTGGAATTGTCATGAGAAATAGGCACTTTGGTTATTTATATGTGTATCGCAACTAAAAAGTGTGAAATAAATAAGTTTTTTTAAAAAAAAAAACAACCGACTTCTCACTAAAAAAAACACAAAGGATCAAAATAACTTTAATTTCGGCAATCGGTGTTAAACAAGAAACAAACAATGCCGAGAAACACCAACTTCCGAAATTAAAGTTATTTTGATCCTTTTAGTGTTTTTTTTAGTGAAGTCGGTTATTATTTTTTTTTTTGTAAAAAGCTTTTTATTTATGTTTGTCACTTCAGACCTCTCCATCATTTATGAACAGATTTAGAAAATTTCTTTTTTATTTAAATGAATATTTTTCCAGAGTGGTCACATTTTTATTAAAATCCAGATGCTCATACTGATGATGGGATCCATAATCTATAAGTGGTCGACGGCACGTAGTGTTCCACGTGCGCCTCAAGGAGATGTCAGCAAAACCGAAGGGGCCTAGCAGGGCCAGAGCTTACTGGGACCATGGGTTCACTTCTGAAAGGAAAACCCGAGGTCCTGGAATTCAAGGCAAAGAAGGAACGTAGGAGTGGAGGAAAATCCCTAAATATTACAGTGAAATTAGTATTCATTAAGAAATGATGGAACTACAGGTGGTGATACTTTTTTAATGCAAAATCAAAAAGTAACCGATGAAGTAGAATTGTTGAAGAAGACCACCGTTGGCCAACAGAACTTCCTTAATACAGATACTATCTTACTTATTTATACGTCTTATGTAAATAAAGATTATTATTATTATTATCTCCATTAGTGTAGTTAGGCGAATAAATTTAAACTACTGATGAAAATAGTTTCATCGAACTGATCTGATGATGAAGCCGGAAAGAGGGCACCGGAACGCTGTAATAAAACACTGTATATACTTATACTAGCCGTGTTTCGTATAATTACCATGATTATTTTCCAAACAAACTTATGAAGGCTCTTCTCAAGAAGAAAACTAAAGGTGAATGTACGTTTTAAAAGCCACTACTTAGGTAAACAAAATAATCACCAAGCTTTGGTAGTTAACCAAAGCTTAATGAATTGTAAAATAAGTCAGGTTTAGGAGGGTTGTGCATGTGGTACATGAGAATATATTGTAAGTACAAAGCTTTCATTGTCTGTGCGACATATAATGTTATAGAATTGCGCGCACATTTTTATAATCTGTCGTGATCATTGTCAGAGATCGTAGCACGATTGCACCGACTCAACTGGTTTTGTGTGACAAGTAGGTAGTGTTATGTTGGCAAAATATAGGAATTGCGGGAACTTTCTTCGAATTAGGCACGCAGCTCGCGTCTTACTGGTGTCTAACGTTATCAACATTTACAATCGCCGTGCGCACACATAATATCGTTGTTGTTAGTCGGTTACTCGTGTCAGAGCAATGGCGGTCCTCACGCGTACAGCAAGACCAGTTGAAACTATTGTTGGTTTTTAATGAAATTTTGTACAAAATGCTGATTTTGGTCGTCGCTCTCGAAGCGACTAAAGATCTGCTGTTATAAGATTGTGTAGAAAGGTGGAATGGAAATTGTTTTTTAAGACATGGTTATGAAATAAGAGAACTAACGCATACTTATTTCACTGTTAGATTGCATTAACTCCTAGATAAAATAGTAAAAACTCTAAACCAAAGTTGACTTTGGCTAAATTAACAAGTCGGGTACTTGGGTATCCTATACTCAAAACGCAAATTACTGTTGCAGTTCAATAGGCCGCAAATTTTAAAACGGGCCGGCTCGACCGCATACCGGGCAAACTGGGGGTTACATAGTACAGGATTAGATTGGATTACGGAGAGTTGGTCAGGGTCTCCGCAGACTTCAGAATATTTGTACGACTTCAATGTTTTTTTTTAAACTGTAGAGACACAAAATACACCGCATGATAGAAATAAAAATCGCAGCTTGTTTCTACTCCTATTTTTCTACTTAAGATAGCACAAAGCATAATCTATACATATTTATTATTATCTATATATATAAAAGGAGAAACTGACTGACAGACATATCAACGCACAGCCGAAACTACTGGGACTAGGAGCGTGAAATTTTGCACAAGGTTAGGTTAGGTTTGATGACGTAGCCTAGCACTAAGATAGGATTTTTCAAAATTCAGCCCCTAATGGGATGAAACGGGCGTCTAAAGTCTGTACGGGGAGACCTATATTCACGCGGGCGAAGCCGCTGGCCAAAGCTAGTTACATATAAAATGCTTTGTCCTGAATGACTGATGGATCAACGCACAGCCTAAACCGCTGATCGTAAAGACCTGAAACTTGGATGGTATATTCTTTGTATGACGTAGGCATCCGATAAGAAAGGATTTTTCGAAAATCTACCCCTAAGGTGTTGAAAAAGGGGGCAAAGTTTGTATGGGACAGCGTGATTCCTTGGTCCAATCTATTTCAAAAGTTTGCATGAACATTCTTTAACATAATTAGTGGAAGACGAGTTATGTATTTTATTGAAATTCATCCCCTAACGGGGTTAAAAAAGGGTAGAAAGTTATTTTGGAGGTGATTTGCTTCGAAGTTGAGATATCAATACTCCGTAGTGCTTTTGATTAAAATTACATTTTATTTTGACACGTATTTGAAAACTCAATCTGATTTTATTCAAAAAAGGTTGACCTTACCTATAAGCTTGGTGCGATGCAAATATTCTTAAAACGTAGAATCTTTTGAAAGTTCGAAATTTGAAAAATGGTAAGGACTAAAAACATTTTTATTTAATGAAGTTAATGGTAAAAAAATAAAAAAATCATTCCATATTAAAAAAAAAAAACCTCAAATATTTATTTATATCTATTAATATAACAGTCGGGTAAAAATGAACCCGGTCACGCTATAACTTAAGAATAGCCGGACCAATTTTAATTATTCTTTTTAGGTAGGGTAAGTAGGAGCGTACGGTAGGTAGGGTTATTTTTTAATTTTATATATATATACGTGAGTTGAAAGGTTCCATAATAAAATCATGTCCCGACGAAGTAAAGTTGTTTTAAAACTAAGTTGATACTCGTATTATGTTGTGTTCTCAGAAGCAAACGACAGCTTCTAAACTAGTGTTAAGACTGGTACCGCTACTTGATTGCGAAGTCTGTCACGAAGCCTTGCAAATACGCTAATCATTAAAATTAAGGTAATTTGTCGTAGCCTAGTTGGACGGCCCTCGAACACAATGACGGGATGTTGCCCGCGCGCCTTGCGAAACTTGACGTCCCTGTAGGTGCTATGTGAAAAACTATACTTACGAATTAATTACTGAGATATGAATAGTTGAAAATAAAGTGTTGAGTGGGTTGTACGTAACTTTGCCACGTTTTTGCCACTGCACTTTGCCACGTATTTGAAACGCACAGTATTTCCATCACCACATTACTATGAGTTTTGCCTAATTATTAACTTCCCTGACTGTGCATAAATGTTTACGCAATTGTGCAAATTGCTACAGTGCTTTTGAGCTTTTCTGGATGCTACAGTATTTTTAACACTCAATTTCAAATGTTAGTACTCAGTATTCTTTAGCTTTTTCAGAAATGTGCTTGAAGCATTCAATTACGGTACTAATTGACTCTTCAACGCAATTAATTCGTTTAATACCTACGCTTAATGTGGCAAGTTTTCAGCGCAACGCGCAACATATTTCTGTGAAAACTGAAAGTTCTATGCCTTTATGTGTTCTACAAAGTTTGTGTCTGATTCTGTGTAAAACTGACCACTAGTATTTTCAATGCCTTTTTTATCATTTAGATAATAGGATTCTAAAACTAGTATTTTTTCTCGATCTGTAAGTGTGCATTATGATTGATTTCGTAGGCAGAGGAATTTGTGACATGGCATGTTACATAATGTAAGTTTTATTATTCAGGAACAATAGTGAAATAGATAAACGACATGCCTTAGAAAATAGGTATTTGTTAGTAAACACACCTTGTCCTTCACGCTTTATAGAGTCATTCTGCTTGCGAATGTTGCCGTTCCGTCCACTTTACATGTCTTTTGTATCCGACCATGCGTCCACACGGTCAAGTTAACTTGTAATTATCTCGCCGCAGAAGTGTTTCTCTCGCATCCCATGCGTGTTTACACATGCTTCCGATGGGATAGTCCTTTTGTCTAATTTTCATAATACCATTATTATAATCGATTTAAGAATTTCTATCACTGTTATTACAAAATTTATAAACAAATTTTCATTGAATCGCACCTATTGAATTAATTGTGATATAACTTCCAAGAGAAGCAGATCGCTGTAAGAAATTCACTATCCAACCGTAACATAACAGTAGGCGCACACGCATTGTGGGTCACCGTCTAGTTTTAATAACTATGCTCAAGTAATTGCTACCCATAACAACCTTATTACGTGCTTAAAATATAACTGTTGATTTAAATGCTGGCAATTAGTATTCGCAGTGTCAGTGCAGTGATTTCTACGACGATTAGCGACGGTTAGTGTTATCGTATCTGATTGCGCCGGTGAAATGAACATTTTTGTACAAAATGCTCAAATATCATCGGCGCTCTCACAGGCATAAATCGCCCGTACAGTGTTTACGATGGAGGTATGACTTCTTTTTTATTCGTTTTTCTTTATAATGTTATTGTCACTTTCATATTTGTGTACTTATACTTTTATACACCATAATAAAGCACTGCATGTTGGAACTTGAATTCTCTAATCGCATTAACTATATTTATTTTTATAATGTCTTCAATGCATTGCGCCGAAACCTTGGGAGTGTTTTTTTTTTACTTCTGATACTGGTTCTAGTGGTTTCTATGAAATCTGGGCCTACCTTCCTTTAGCTACATGTGTTTTATAGTCAGATAGGTAATTTTGAGCTAAATAAAAGTTACTATAGCACCAAGTTCCAAATCTTAGTCCGTTCAGAGTTATTCAAATTCTTCTTTTTTACAAATAATTTATTTTGTAATTATATGGCTTGTTTTTCACTCTTTTTTTTATAAGGGCAAGAAAAAAGAGTGCAGTTCGAATGTTTCCAATTTTATGGTTAACCCAGGATCGCAAAAAAAGTTAGTCTCATGCACGTCACCTTCACCACGCATGCGCATTAACCGGCACAGACAGAGTGAACAAGAAGAAACTGCGCGGGCCGCTGAAAATGAAAATGCGATTTCGCTCAATGTTTTCACGCAGCAAACCTAACCAACGACACAGCTTATAAATTGTAAGTTAGTATCTACACACTACGTGTATAAAACCCAGAACTGCAATATATTACACATAAATAGAATTCCTTGGTTATTGGCTAAACTACCATGATAAACAAAGAATAACTTTGAAGGGACTTGGAACTTGGTGCCATAGTTACTTTTATTCAGCTCGAAAAGACCTATCTAACGACACACAGCTATTGGGAGGTGGACCTAGGATTTGTATAAGTACTCCTTTTATTATCCTTACTTATCCTACAGAATTGTGCCCTACCAGACCTCAACATCTGCATGACTTGAAAGCCATTCAAAAACGTTATTTTGGGAAGGTGGAAAGGTCGAGCGAGATTAACTATCCTTTCGAAGATTTCTTTCAACATACTGGATCATACTCTAGAATAGCTACGATATCTAAGGCTGCTGTTGTTTCTTGCGAAGAGGTGCTACTGGTAGCAACGAGAGAAATAAAATAAAATTACCTACTGTTCTCAATGCTCTCATAATAAACGCTGCAAGAAGTCCTTAAAGATGCCCACTAGCCTTTAGTGGGCAAGTACCTTTCGGGTATCAAGCGTAAATTTTGTGAAAGCTTAGGTAAGACAATGGTGTCCACTACGAATTTCCCCCTGGTAAAAACTAGTATAGTTAAAATTCCACTAAAACATTTGAAAATGGTATAAATTCCGGCATTAATGCAAATGTTCAATTCATGTTTAAATGAAAACGTGAAGCATTCCTAACGAGATTATGGAATTTAGCGGAAAGTCGAATTGAGCAAGCAACATCACCAGGAATTCCCAAAATCGTTTCACATTTACATGTTTGTGCAAAGTGACATGATATTCCGTTTGGCAATTATTACGTCTGCCTATGTCGTGAACGAGCTCTCAACAAATAGCAACTTTGTTTAGCACGATACGGAAATGATAATAATAATTCATCAAACGTCTCATAAATATTCTTCTTTATGTCTAAATTTCCACTATAGAATAACATTCCTCAAGTTTTTTTGTAAAATTGCGTTAATTGGTTAATTAATGCAAGTTTTATTGTTGCAATAATATAGCTGTAATTAAGATTTTTTATACGGACCACTTACTGATTTAAAGAAAGTTGATTTATTTGTGACACTAGTACTGTGTTGCTCACTAATATGCCTTGTCGAGCAACTGATGTGTGAGCAAGTATTCTTGAGCGTCTCATAGAGAAGAGGCCTGAGTTCCAGCTGTGGGAGTATTGTATTGCTGGTCATACTATTATGCGATATTAAATAGAAAACTTGGTGTAAATACATTGACCAGCAGGTCAAGTGGGAGAAGGCCACCATTAAATAAATTAAAATGTTTAGGACAACTATTCGTACGTGGATCGGTAATAGAATTTAAAAAAGTAAATTTTTCTTACAACTTTTGGTTATGTAATTGTGAATGTCTCTCCTTCTCGTGTTATTCACAGATGTAATACAGAGTAGAATCTCCAATATCCGCCACCAGTTCGGTAGGACAATATCAGAAACATGTCATTATCAGGGCAAGACGGTCATTAAAATGAGCAGTTATCCGTATTATGAACATATTCTCATATCCACAATCAAGATTTTCAATTGCAGTGGGCAATGAGCTTGTTATAACTTTGCCGGTTTGCAGGTAATTGTGTAATTAGTTAATTACTCTTGTTATGCGACAGTTCGTTAAACCTGGTATGTTACTTGAGACTTTATCATTTTGCTGGCACGTTCATAACATACTTTTACTTGGCACTTTTAGGGTTCGGTACTCTTATCACTTATAATTTTATTATGTCCGTCAGTCTGTGCGTCCATCGCTCCATCTGTTTGCTTAAAAGCTTAGTTCTAGAAAGCTGTAATTTTGCATATATTAATTATAATATGCCTATGAAATGGTAAAATAATATCTTGAAAATAAAAAATGTTTTTAAAGTGAGTTAAAGTGGGATAATGTTTTTTTTGTCTATCCCCTAAGTTGTGAGGTCGTTGGATGTCTTTCGAAAAATGCTGGAGTTTGAAGACTACTTTTTATTTCGATTCAGTGATCCATTCGCGGAATACTAAACTTTAACGTGCCAATTTTTGAGTTGTAGCCTTCCCCTTCTACAAGCTAAACTGATGGCTTGAAAAATCTAAAAAAAAATATTTTAATCGTTAGCTATTTTTAACAGAGTTCAAAAAAAGGACGAGGTTATCAATTCTGTTGTATTTATTTTTTATGTGTGTTATACCTCAGAACGTCGTCGTTTATGGGCCGATTTCCAAAATTTTTATTGCACTTAAGGGATATGCTTCCAAGTTGGTCCCATTTTTTTCTAAATCCAGTTCTGATGACAGGATCCATGACAAATCGAGGGAACTCCTCAAATATTAGCAACTATTTTCAACGAGAACTTAAACATTATATTTAGCCAAAAAGTAACATTTGATGAAGAAGACCAGAAATGGCCAACGGAACTTCATACTCACATAGTATATCACAATGAGGATAGTTGAAGAGAGCGACACGACGAAAAAAAGCGAAATGACGACGAAGAACGACAATACAACTAAATAAATGGTTCTGAATAGTTATGGTTGACAATAGTATCATCGAAGTGACCTGATGGTGATGATGGAGCCGAAAGATGGGCACCGGAACTCTGTAATTAATCGATGTATCCTAGCCGTGATTGGGTTTATTAGAATTGTCATGATGTCTGATCTGATGATGGAAGGTAGACACAGGAACTTCATAATAAAACAATATAACCTAGTAGTGTTTGGGTTAATTGGAATTGTCATGAGAAGTAGGCACTCTGGTTATAAGTATATCGCAACTAAAATGTGAAATAAAAAACCTTTTTACAAAAAAAACAAATAAGTGACTTCACTAAAAAAAACACTAAAAGGATCAAAATAACTTTAATATCGGAAGTCGGTGTTAAATAAGAAACAAACAATACGGAGAAACACCGACAAACTTTTTTTTGTAAAAGTTTTTTTAACAGGTTTAAAAAGAAAAGAATAAACGGCATGTGGTTAGGGTAGCTCTGTTAGTTTAATTCAACTCTTAAATTACTCGCGTTTGCTTAACTTATAAAATGTTTCCATATAAGTTGTCACATAATATCGTCATGAAT
This sequence comes from Mythimna pallens, assembly GCA_961205895.1. Classification (NCBI taxonomy): domain Eukaryota; kingdom Metazoa; phylum Arthropoda; class Insecta; order Lepidoptera; family Noctuidae; genus Mythimna; species Mythimna pallens. Next base: position 31,058,615 of record OY540824.1, read on the forward strand.
TGGGCCATATCTATATTAGAAAACTAATTATTCGTTAAACTTCGTCAAGAAGATTCGAGTATCTCCGTAACAAAAACCGCACCGTACTGCAGTATTTAAATTAATACGTGACCCTTGTTATCAACATAGTTTCAAGATTTTTTGGTAACACTAATACCGATATGGGCCTACGATGCTTAAAAATAAACGGTTTTTATCATTGTTTTTTTTACAATTAGTACCTACTTGCTTTCCACACTCTGGTACTCTAATTTTTAATAAATAATATTTTTAACATCCCTGAAGTCGGATTTTATAACTGCTTCAGTTACCTTATTGTTATGTGGGCCCATTTTTAAACGTTATTGGCCGTGAAACCGGTAAATCAATTAAAATCTTCATAGTAATAAACATAAAGACTACTAAATTCGCATGTTGTAACGCGCCACTATGATACCCTACACTGCGCGTGGCGCGACACTCACTTGGCCTTTTATTATAACGACTTGACATCAGGCGTGATGGTAAATGATTTTTTTCATTTTCACACATTCAGATGTGTTAATAAAAGTAAAAATCTTAAACTAGGCATAATGAAAGAAAATGTAGCTTCTGCTCCCCGACCCCGTCTCACTTTGTGGAAGTGCCTAGGAGAGCTTGGCCATAAATACATTTTGTAAATATCGGCGCAGCTACCTGTATTATACCCTAAACTGTATGTAAGAAGTTAGTTATAAAATATATATTACATAAAAATTATTTTTGTGGCTGGTATTCGTTTATAGCAATAAGCATCTAAATAGCATATTTGTGTATACCAAAAGAAAATATATATTAAAGCTTGTATTTAAATAGTCTTTCTTAATTATATGACCACCACTGTATATTTATTTATAAACTATCTTTCATTTTATAGTACATTTGTTCTAGATTATCTTGAGAGAAAAAAAAACAGCTGAATAAAATTATGGAAGTTATAGATTAATGACCCGAATCCTACTCAATTTCCACATAGTGCGGCTGTCTGATGATGGTTTTGGTGACTATTTTTAATTGTGTTATGGTTTAAAAACCTACTGAATACTTAACCACAAATATTTTAATCTCCATAATAATATAAAACAGCCTTTGTTCAAATATATAGATCATCGATCTTAACAAAAGAAAACCGTCGATAGATAAGGAGCTAAGTATTGAGCGTAACGCATGTTGAATATTGTTTTATCGTCTGCAGATCATCTGGAGATTCGGATGCGGCGAGTACTGCCGCCGTAGAAACGACCTTGGAACGACTTAGGGGCACTCGGGGCGCTCTTGAGGAGCTGTGGTCCGATCGGGAGAGAAGACTCGAACTTACTCTGCAGCTCAGGCACTTTGAAAGAGACGCTTTGGAGGTAAGCTTACTAACTTTCATATTATTAATGACCTTCATCATTTTTTCCTAGTAGTTAGCATTATGAACAAAAAAGCTCTTGTATACAAAGTTAAAAATGTTGGAACCCATCAGTAGCTATGACGGAACTTCCCGACTTCATTATGATGAAAACTCTTTAAAAGTTTTTGAGCACACCACCCCGTGGTGGATTACCGATAATAGCATTAGAAATATGCTCTTTAGCTTAATATGTAACTGCGTACATGGTACATCTATATAGATAGACTAGCTGGACCGGCGAACTTTGTACCGCATAATAGTAAAGATAACGCCATCTACTGGCATTACCAGAACAGTATAATTCATTTTATAACGACATATTAATTAGAGATGGCGTTGTATTCGATTTTTTTGTTTCTTTTTTTTTCATTTTTTCACACCTTCTAAACCATCCCTGGACTATCCGGAATATTTCAAGACCACAATTAGCCAAGCCGTTTTTGAGTTTTAGCGAGACTAACAAACATTATAGATAAAGTTATATGCAGAATGTACCAAGCCGATGAGTTGGACAAGTTTAAAAGTATTCGTGATATTGATTGGTTCTGCTCCATATGATACTCGTACGTTGTTTAATAAATGCAGTTGTTTTTGACGGATTATGAGGGTGGATCTGTGTAGGGTTGTTACCGGACCGCCCAGGGCGATAAACAGGGGTCGATCGCCGCGTAGTAAGAACCACAATTGGTTACAAAATGTAATGAATTGATTGCTCTGGACAGGTTTAGAATGAACAGCAAGCACTTATTTTGAGATAGTTTTTCGATATTGGATGGTGTTTTTCAAAATACAAAAAATTTTAAGTTTTAAAACATCTTAATGTTTTCAAACATAAACACGTTGGTGCTTTCAGGGCGTCCAAACGAATCTTTGTTTACCTCTGCCATCAGCAGTCTGCTAAATCTTATAAATAATATGACAAAATCTAATCACAAACTGAAGAATCGACTATCACAAATATCGACCTTTTGATCATATTATTTGAGGTTTATTAAAATAATTACTATATACGTACTACTAGTTACCACTGTTTAATTTAAATCAATTTATTGGCAATCATCCAATGACATCAGTCCACGCCACTGCACATTACGATAGGCGCAACACAAACAAAATACTGATTGCCATCCGCTTTTCATGCACCCGTGAAGATGATAAGAACTTGAGCATAGTCCGTCATTACAATGCCTCAACAATGAATACAGCCTTATGAAATTAGTTTCCCCTGTTATAGTGCTTATTATTCCACAACCAATCAAGCCATAAAACAATGGGCTCGTAAATGAACTATTTATGTATACAAATAACGCAGTTTATACGGTAATAAGTCCTTTTATAACTTTAATCTTTAAGTAGGTACGGAATTGTTTTATATCAATGGTGTTCGCTATCTGTATATTAAACATTGCTAACCATAAACAATGGAAGGACTATTGCTTACATCATACATACATATATGAGAAAACAATGAACACACGTATATAACATGCAAAAACATTATCAATCAAAAGGTTGTAAACCTTTCAAATGCGCTCCTTAGTTATAAGATGTCCGTGACCTTATACTAAAGGAATCGTTCTCGTTGTACCCTTACAAATAAAATGTTTTAAATTGTCATAAGTACCATTGCTACCCATCTTGAATTGATAGGCTCTATCAGACTTGTCTGACGTTGACATTCCTGTGTAATATTTGTGCTCCATTTTACTGGTAAGGCTAAGGATTTCTTTAAATTCGCATGATGTTGTAAATGAATTATCGTTTTATATTGCATAGTTACATTATGATTGAAATAAATACCGAGCGCTGCCCCATACACATGTTTTTTTTTTTGTTGTCAGTTTACATTGACTGCAAAGCTAAGATAATACTAGATCAAAACTCACGTCGAAAGTGAGATGTGGTAAAAATAAAGCATTTCCAATATTGGATTTAGAAATTTTCATTCCTGAGTTAATGTGTGTGAATGACACAAATCAAATGCATTGATCAATTTCTTTTCTCAGAACCGTTTGGTCCCACGTATTGACTGTTTCGTTTTTGTTTCCAGGTATCTTCGCGACTTGAACTGTGGGGCGACGAGCTCCAGCGTACTGAACCTCCTAGAGATCCTCAACAAGCTGAACAAGCCCTCGCTGCTCACAACGAAAGTGTGGCTAGAATGCAACATGCCACCTTTCAGGTCAGTATGCAGTGTTCCAATTCAAACCGTGTCTCTTGCAAGTGTCCATATACCTGCACTTCTGGGGTCTTAGGAACGTCAGATACGTAGTCTTAAACATGGTTTACTGGGTTCAATTAACTTAATTTAATAATTATGATGTGTGCTTTTCCCTACGACTCGAAAAGAAGACGGTCAGTATGCCTCGTCAATCGCTGACGTATGGATTTCCAGCTTATGAATACCTTGACTAAACTTGGTATCTTGTCACTTATGCGATGCAAATGACCACGTCAAAGATGACGGTTTAAGAAAGCAATACGTAAGTGGCTGACAGTTACATCTTTCCGGAGTAATGAGTGTAACGTGGTTAGGTCGAACTGCAATAAAATGATAAAGTAGTTTTGGAGGTATATTCGGAACAGAGAGTAATGTCACGCAAACCTCCGTTGAAAAGGGAGGATCCTTCGACCAGACGGGTGTTATGTCTGATGGGCAACTGCCCGATAGATGATTTCGGGCTGTTCTTTATGTTCTAATCGCGCGGAGAACTTTAATTGCGAGCTGCAGGATTAGTTCTTATGTGACGCCAAAGGTGTCGTCTACATAGTCAATGTCAGGTTGTGATAATTTTGGATTGTGGCAATGATTTCAGAGGCGCTCGTAACTAAAATAATAACAGCTGCATAGGTCGACCCCTAAGGTTAAGTTACGTTTGTCGAGGTCGGTCTGTGGATGGGTGACCATCTTAACATACCGAGACTCCTTCGTGCCTCAGAAAGCACCACATTTGTAGATCTTCGACAGTCGTTACAGATAATAGCCGAGAAATCTGATATTAGTCTTGCCATTGTGTTATCAATTACTGGGTGGTGGAGCTCGGATAGGCAGTGGCTTCATATATGTATAGTAAACTACTGGTATTCAGATGCATTCAATTAGACTGGAAGCCGTCCCCAAAATACTTGGGAAAACGCAAGACAGACTGATGATGATGGTCATGATTTCAGAATTCTGAAAAATACTTACTTGTATAATTTTCAGAAAAATTCTACTCGCTGTAGGTATATTTTTCCGGAATTTGAAAAATGTTTTAAATGAAAATATTTTTTTCATAGCAAGCTTTTATAGCGCAGTATATAGGTATATACCGCGTATAATATTACTCATCAAGACCGTTCCAAAAACCTCAACACCGTTGAGTTATCTGAGTTCGTATGGCCACCTTCCGGTTCTATTTTTAACCAATTTAAAAAAGGAGGTTAAATAAATATAAAAACTATTTTCGGCTGAAGGTTTTTTTTTAATGTATGATATCGATTTCTCGGTCAATAGTGGACCGATTTTGAAAATTTGTTTTTTTTTTATTGAAAGGTCGCTTGCTTTGTCTTGGTCGAAATTCTTCCAAGTTGGTCCCATAGAAATATTGTTATGATCTGATCATGAACTTCAAAGATATGGAACAGAACTCCTCATAGGATCACAGCAGAATTGTCGTAACAAGTAAAATGGCTTTGTTTCTACGTGTAGTCGATGACTGACTGAAAAAAGAGGGAGAATATATCGAACTGATTTGATGATGAAGCCTGAAATTAATGTAGTCTAACCGTGTTTGGGATTATTAGAATTGTCATGAGATGCACTCTGGCTATAAGGTATTTAAGTTTGGCTGAGGGGTACTTTTAACTCAATCAGTAACCGGAAAGTGGATCAACTTTAATTTGCAAGATTTGATTACAGACAAACATCAGGATAAGTGAAACTAAATAAAAGCTTGTAAAACAGTTGATGAGAATAATTTTGATGGTTTAAATTAGAAGATTCACTCGAGCAGGCCAGGCAAAATCTCGCAATCAAACATCGCAAACGCGCATGTATCTACGATTTTTTTATATGTAGTTAGGTTCCTTGAGAGTAGTTTACACCCAACCCCTCTGACCACCAACCCCTGAAATCCCTGTGCTACCCCTATGGTGCTCGAAAAACCGCGAAATTTTGTTTTTTCAAAAAACCTACCCGTTTTTTCAAGTATTTTTGCAATATAATTTAATAAAGCTAACTAAATTTACTACATTTTGAGTTTAACCCAAGCACTCTAGGTCCATTAGTTGCTGATATACAGCTTGTCAAAGAAAGGCATTTTTTTTTTAAGTGAAAATATATTGTTTGTGTTATATTCAAAGACATGTACTCGCTAAAATAATGGTCCTAGAGAAAAATATGAGGCATGAATTTCTAGAAAGTTTAATTCGTTTTTGACGACTATGTAGTGTGTCTGGCTTGATAGTTTCCATAAAAATAACAACAATAGTAAAATATCGGGTTTTCAAGACAAATAAACGTAAACACTGAGTAGGTAAATCATTGCGTATTAACATAAACATAAAAAACTTGCCCGGTGCAAGTCCTAGCCGGACTCGCGCACTGGGGGTTCCGAAAAAACTTACCTATGAAAACAGTTCAGTTCCCGAATTAAGTTACGAAGATTTTTCCGAATCGCAAAAAGAGTTTTTTTTGTGACGTAACTACAAAGGATCATGGCAAAATCCCGAACAAAAATTTTACCGGCATGTTTGTAGTGTATGTTTAAAAACAAAGCAATTTTACTTGTTACGACAGTTCTGCTGTGATCCTATGAGGAGTTCCGTTCCATATCTTCGAAATTCATTATCAGATCATAACAGTATTTCTATTGGACCACTTTCTCAGAAGCTTAACTTTTCAGTCAAAAAAATATTTTTCAAAATCTGTCCACAATCGAGAAATCGGTGAACGTATATAAAAAAAACAGCCAAACATAGAACCTCCTTCTTTTTTAAGTCGGTTAAAAATGTATTTACTATGTCAAATTATAAAGTTTCCTGTTATTATTATTGACTATTCAAAGGTGCCTGTAAATGGTCTATTTGAAATAAATGCTAGAGCCAATACAACCAAAACCATCAATGATTGCATCACTGCTTACCATCAGGTGGGATCGCGGTCAAGCACTGGTTTATATCAAATAAAAAAAAATGCTTTTGACGATTTTTTTTTACTTTATTCTACTTATCGTCAAAACAAGATTTAACCGTTTCACATCCACAACAAACATCACACCATACTAGATTCTCATACAGCTAAGATGCCTAAAATGCCACAAAACTAAAGAAATAACTTATCTTCTTAGCATGTCGATGGCAATCTAGATCAGTGCGCTGACCTGCATTATGTTTAGTTTTAAATTGCGGTCGAACGTCGTCCGGTCAATCTTCAAGGCAAAACTAGTCAGGACTCGCATCCTTAATCGTTTGCGGAGCAGTGTAAGTGCAGGACAAGTCAAGGTGACAGTTTACTAATAATTGCACGCTCATGGATCGAAGTCGCTTGGTACTTACTTGCCATTTTGCTGATCTGCTCTAAGTGTGTGGTAATTTTAAAGACATTTTCTGATTACAATCATCTTTGACCTCATTCATCGTTACCTGGCAAGCAAAATTGCAACCAAGAGCAGCATCTTACTGCCCTATTCTCGTGATACATGAGCTTGGTGCAACACGTTTAATATTTCCATTTTATATATTTCCTTCTTTGTATAACCCATCCATCTTTCATTGTTGAGAGTTGAATGTTGACTGTAAACAGAGGTAAACTCTGCCGCCTCTCATCAACATTATAAATAAAATATCTTATTTTCGCAGTATCATCCCTTATCTCTATATCACAAGGACTTTCCATTTTTCTGGAATAAAATAGAACTAACTTTATGTGAAGTATGAATAGACAAATAGTTTTTCCTACTTTGTAATAATAGTTTATCTGTGTCCAGGTGGTTCAGCAAGGTCAGGAGCTCGCGGCAGCTATCGCAGAGGCGTCCGATGTAATGGCGTCGAGTGGTTCCGACGGCTCCGAAGCGGCACCACTAGACGCGCAGGCGCGCGTGCAGTTGCTGTTGGAGTTCCTACATGACAGGCAACTGGACCTGGAGGAGCTGGCCGAGGAACGGCGCGCGCGGTTCGAGCAGTGTGTACAATTAGGTAAGGGTCTCAGGACGTGCTGTAGGATGCTTAAAAATACTGGTAACTTAAGCTAGCACAAAACCAAAGTCGTTGTTAAAGCCCAGTTCGTATCAAAGACAGATACTGGTCTGAGCTTTCCCTATCCATCCAGGTGTGAGGGCAGAAAGTTTTGAAAGTACTTACTCTTTTATAAAATTCTGGGCTATGCCACAGGCTTACAGGACTTCGTCACAGTCGCTTCGCCTCTTTCTAAAGAGTAGTTTTGAATGTAATGCTCAGTTTATTCTGGATGTCTATGGTTGGTATAAAACGTACAAAAACAGCCTCCTTTGTGGATCCCATTGTCAAAATCGCGACTGCTGAGCGTGGGGTCTTCAGTTTAATATGTGGTATCGGGATTTTTCATCAGGAATTACTGGTTGTTGATATTGAATTTATACAATGAGAAAACGTTCAAGTCAACTCTATCACTCATATCTGTGAGAAAGTTTCATTCTGTAGCTGGATGTGTCATATAATCAAGCCGGTTAGATTTAGCAAATATTGGGTTTTACAGTAAACGATTTGACTCATGAAACGAGATCTTATAGGTAAGATTGTTTGTTGGGATTTCATTCCCTCGTTTGTCCGATATTTCCAGCACTCAGTCCCTAACTCATCATGGAGTTTGCAAGTCGATAAACTTCATTGTAATATGATAATAAGAATATTTTAATCACTTATTATAAGGATAGATCAGTATAAACCACATCTATATTTACCCACAGGAAGCTGAAATAAATGAATAAAGTAAAGCAATGCTTGTGATATCTAAGTATATTTACACTATTTTATGATACTTGACAATTAATAACAAGGAAATCAACTATTATTGTTAACATAATCATAGTTTAGTATGTGTTTGACAGGGTTGTGAGTATGTGTAATGTACAGAACTATGGAACATTTTTTTTGGATTCTACGCCACAGTGGTATCCATATTATGTATACACCTCTGGGAGAAGAAGGTAACATTTTAAAATAAATTTATCAGCTTATTTAGTTTTAATAAATATTTATTTCGTGACCGTATTAAATAAAATCACATTTAATTTGAAATCAGAGGTGAAGATTAGCTGTGTCCACGATATCGTTCGCGCAACCAAAACCTAGATTTTATTCATAGAAAAAGTATACAGAATTCAAGTTAAATAAAATCACTTCATCCCGATAAGTGATTCGACTAAATGGTTTGTAACTAATATCATCTTGGAAGCATCGAATATAGAAAGCGAAAGAGAGGGGGGCGTCTGTGTCCTAGCAGCAGAGTCTATAAAGGTTGATTACATGTTTGTGTGTGTGTGTGTAAAGTAAACGTATCTGGCTTTGGCACTCTACTTTCCAACAAAAGAGGTTCAGGCGGAAAGCTCTAGGTCCCAATATTACAATTGTAGCAACTGCCTCATCACAAGTTCTTGAGTACGGTTCCCTGAGTCGGGCAGTATTACTGGTTTTTATTTCAAATTTCTCATTTTCTGTGTGGATTCTATACTTGTGCTTGGTTAACCGAGAAGCGTTCGCCCCCTAATACAAGAGACGTAAACATAACTGGAGAAATGCGGGTTCTGTAGGTCCATTTCCTCTTTAAAAAATACAAGAGTGACGTTATATGATTTGTTACAGGTCAATTCCAAAAGGACGCAGCTCAAGTCGTCAGTTGGATACGTAACGGCGAAGCGATGTTGGCCGCTTCATTCTCGATTCCCGGTACGCTGTCGGAAGCTGAGCAACTGAAGCGAGAACACGACCAGTTCCAAGTGGCTGTGGAGAAGACCCACGCCAGCGCTGTGCAAGTCAAGTACAGGGCTGATGCACTGAGGGCCGCTAATCATTATGATCCTCATACGATTCGGTGAGTACTATACTATGGAACTCATGCAATGATAGACTTAGAAACTCCTATTGCATATGCTTTTAAAATGTGGTTGCGCTTTTGACATAAATTTTTGTATGGATGAAACCTTAGGTTCTCATGTGCTTTGAATACCTGTGTGCTTGTGGAGCTCCTCCTTGGGGCACCTGGGCAGGTACCAGGTGAGAAAGGGAACTAAACATAAGATTAACTTAACTTACATTTTTATAGCTGATTTTCATATATGTTTAGTAGAATATTATTCTAAAGTAGTATCCATAAGTGTCAGACACTTTCCATGGGCCAAAACTTTTGTCAGACGCTTTAAAGCCCCACAAAAAATGATTGAAATTTAAAAATCAGCCATGTAAAAATAAGTAAAGTTCAATTATTTTTTGTGGGGCATTAAATTGCGGATTATCATTTTAATTAATTGCGGGTTTATAACTGCGACAGGTAAAGAAAGTGGTACATGTAAAGAAAGTGCATAGTGCCTGCAGAGTGGCGTGTGTTTTGTTACCTATATGCTATTGTCGTTAGCTTACTGACATTGACCCGTAGGCAGCATTGGTAACAAGATTCTACAGGTTTTGTTTTACTTATCGCGGTAAGAAGGAAGTAGATCCCTTATTGTGGTTGATGGAGCGCTTGTTTCAGAAATAGTGACTTAAATATTGAAAAAACTACAAAAAGGCGAAACACACTGTTTGGGAAATAATTGCTTTGACTTACTATATTATTTATCACGTAAATGTCACTGAAAAAAAGATACATATCTTATACTATAAAAAATAGTCATTAAATATTCATTTAAAAATAGTCGGAAACAGAAACTATTTTTTTGAGTGTGTGATGGGCGAAAAATGCCTCTTATCAACCTTCCTCCTTTACTCAAACAATTTTCAATTACATGTGGAACGCAGAGTTCAATTTCGATTGACCAAAGTCGTTTTGTAATAACTTGATGCGACAGCGACCTACTATACTTAAAATTAGAATATTTTTGATAATAATCCTGAAATCCGCATCCGCCGATGTCGAAATTTTGGTATCCGCAAGAAGCCTAGTATGAAATGTATCAAAAATTGGGTTAAGGTGTTTGTGACCCATTAGTCTAGTTACAACAGTTAAAAGCCTTGATGAATTATTAGGAAGACATCAAGGTGGTAAAGGAGGGTGGGGGTTACCAACCCAGTATACACCGCCTGTACAATTATCAACCCCTCGTGGTGACATTTTAAATGCATGCATAATAAAAGATGGAGCTCTGATCAGGTTGCGTGTTTTAATTCGAAGTTTCGATTACATTCGGCTATTTTTGTAATATTGATTTATCATGTCCTACAAATTCAGTAAAAGATGTGTAAAATACTTAGTGTGTTCGTTTTCCTTATAAAGAATAAATAGTTTTGCAATTGAAATTGCCAGTGCAATAATACTTCATATCTTTATTTCATTCAAACAAATCAAACATTTTTATTTCTTTAGAGAAATCTCAGAAGAAGTAACTGAACGGTGGCAGCGGCTAGTGACGTGTGCTGAAGAGCGCCACAAGTTGGTGACAGCGTCTTTGAACTTCTACAAGACTGCTGAGCAAGTGTGCTCGGTGCTGGACTCGCTGGAGCGCGAGTACCGGCGTGACGAGGACTGGTGCGGCTCTGCGGCCGCGCCGCCCGCCGACGAGCAAACCCTACAGCTCAACATTGACAAAGCCGCGCAGGTAATACTTCCAACTTTTTATTACAGTTCGGTAACTATCAATGTCAAGATCAGATCCAATAACTAATAATAATTTTTAAAAATGACCTCAGCTACGACTTTGGCTTTACCTTTCTGCCCTGCTAATTGTACTTGCAATAATCGCCATTTTTGGGATTTTCATTTTTTTGCAAAAATGACATCTCAATAAATAAAAAAAATATTTTCATGTTTTTTTTATTATAAACATGTTTTTTACTTTACAAGAAACGCAGTACTTGCACAAAAATATTACTTTTGCTAACAAGATCTACAGCATTCAGCATGTGCTAGAAGGCTATGCAGTACTTGCTATGGTTACTGTAACTTCATTTAGCATTTAAGTATTTCGCAACGAATATTTAAAAAACTAAACACAGTATTCTACAGTGCTGCGTTTGAGAGTAGTGAGGGTAACAAAAAGCTACACGCATCGAAGCAGCAAGGTAAAGTGCTGCGTTTTGCTCTAGTACATCAGTGCGTCGACGTCATTCGCGGACTGATGTACTAAAGCAACTGAGAAAAAAAAAAATGCTGGTCAAAAACATTAAAAATTAAAAGAAAATGCCTAAAGCATTAAGTCCGCCTCTATACCTTTATGTGCACGAAGTAAGTAATAAATAAATAAATAAAACCTCTTTACTCACCATCTTCGCTGAATTTAGATATGGTAAAAACTTCATACACACTCTCTCTCACTTCTTCTATTTCACTTCTTGATCATCTTATTTCTTTTTCTTCTTCTTCCCCCTTCTTCTTTCTCTTTTTTCTTCTTCTTTTGTTACACCCAGGCGGTATACCTACCAGTAAGAACGACTCAAACAATTATATTGATTTTGATATTATATATTATGTAGAAATATAAAAAAAGAAACACTTTCCTACCTACCTACCTAAACTCTATTTTATTTTGTCTCATAGCCACTTATATATATATCTGATTTTGAAAGCTAAAGTAAAAGGTGAACAAATGTTTTAACAAGTATCAGGCACGAAACTAAGACATGATTACTGACTAGAAACGCAGTATTAAACACTTACTAGGTGATTTTGCAGTATTAAACACAAATACTGCATTTCAAATCGTAGGGGCCTAGGAGGATCGAAGCCTACTGGGGCCACGGGTAGTGTGAAAATGAAACCCGGGGCCTTGGGACGAAGGCAAAGAAGGCACAGGAGTGGGTTTTTTATTCGTTCAGTTCATCCTAAGGTTGCCTGTAAGAGATTGCCCTGTGCGATGAGACCGCCCTTTGTAAACTTTGTTTTTCTATGTTTATCTTGTCCACATTATGGTGTGTACGAGTACAATAAAGTGTATAATAAATACGGTATGTATGGCGGTGATATTACCTGTCACGTGAGTTCACCGCATGTAAATTTTTAGGGTTCCGTACCTCAAAAGGAAAAAAACCCCTTATAGGATCATTTTGTTGTCCGTTTGTCTGTCTGACTGTCAAGACCCTTTATCTCGGGAATTAAAACCATATACTCAGGTCTGCGGTCCATTGAAGCATTAAAAAAAAATTAAATTAACGAAAAAAATACGGCCGTTTATGTCGCAAAAAACATATATTTCGACACTCTCAAGATAATCAAAATTTATAGGGTACTTCCCGTTGACCTAGAATCCTGAAATTTAGCATGAGGCAAGGTCTCACAGCACAAGTAGGTATTGAAAAAAAAACTGAAAACTAAATTTGTAGTTACGTCACTTTTTTTGCGATTCGGAAAAATCTTCGTAACTCAATTCGGGAATTGAACTGTTTTCATAAGTTTTTTTTTTTGAAAGTTTGTACGGAACCGGGCAGTGCGCGGGTCTGAATAGCACTTGCCCGGATTTTTTTTGTTAGCGTTCCCGCCAGACTATTGGTGGGAACGCTAACAAAAAAGTCATTTGTCTAAACCTGCAGTTGGTAAATTTTCTACAAGAAGGAACATATCGATTACGTAACTTAATACAATATGCAACTTTACCTCCTACCAACGCAATTTGAAGAAGTTAATATTTAATAGGTTTCGGTATCGATTGCTTTTATAAGTGCTACCTTTCCTGTAAGGTGCACTCGTCTCGCGAGCCCTGAACTTTTAATGTGGAGTTTATATTTTTAATACAAATTAAATTTAAACTTTTTAAACTTTTGAAAAAGTGTTATGTAAACTTCTTCAGCATACATTTAATTCAATTCCCTTTGAATATTACAGAAGTTAAAATCGGTTTAAATTTTTCAAGATGTGGGTAGAACTCCTCTTATATGTTCTTCTTAATCTCTACCGACTGGCAGCCGTAGCCATCTTATATTTAAACATGCGGTACCCACCTCATGCACATCGTCACCATCGTCAAGACGAAAATCGAGGTTAAAATGCGATATTTCCATTTAAAGTTTTTAGTTTGGGTGAGTACTGTGATATCATAGGACATCGCATGAGCTAGCTCTTATTAACTTGCTTACTGATAAATGTACTTTTTAAGGTTTATGCAAATATTGAATAAGTTTATAATTAGAAGGACAAAACAATTAGATTGTTATTTTTTTTAACTCTTAACTATCATTATAAATATATATGTTACCGGCAATCTGTTTAATCTGGTTTCTATATAATACCTAGGCAATATAGAATACCTAAAACGTGTAAATAATGTATGAAATTATACTTTGCCTAGGTATTCTATACAATACCGAATGCCCAGCCGGCAATGTGTGTAAAAGACGCGGGAGCTGGGGCGGGGAGCAAGAGCAGGGAAGGAGGTGACATAATTTTAGGACACCCAGACACGGACAGAAGATAGAAAACAAAAAAACCTAATTTTCTAACAAATTAAAAAAAAACCCTTCAGAACTAAAAGTTATCTAAAGTATTGCGTAAAAAACTCTTCTGAAAAAATTGAAAAAATTTAAAATGTTTTTTTACAAGAACTTATTTTTATTTATCTCAAAGGTTATTTATATTTAAAAATACTAACTATAATTACAATAAAATAAAATAAATAATAATAAAAACCCTAATCTAATTACAACTAACTAAAACTAAAATATGGCGTCAAAAACCTCTTCCACATCGCTGTCGACTGGTAATGTGCCCAAAAGACTGGCGGCATTTCCACTCTGTATGGCAATGCTTATCCTCTGTCCGAGGTAAAAGCCAGCCCTTGGGTCACGCGAAGTGTCAACTAGACGTTTTGACTGATCTTTAAAATGTTATGAATAACCCTGACTAACGGGTGTAGGATTTTATTTTTGTTACAGTAAATACCTACCTACCTGTACCTACTGTACTGTAAAACTAAGACTACTCGAGGGTCAGCTAGTGCCAAAGAAAGACTGGTTTCAATAATATCACAGATAGGAATTAATTTCATACGTTCATACGATCTTTATTTGAAGAAAACGTTCCGTTTCCTTAAATATTATTGTAGTAAATGATAAAATAATAATTTATACATACTAAAATGTGTTGTAAATTGTTCTTTGTTTATATAACAGTATTCTGAATAAGCGCAACTCGTACTTTTGACGCGCTTTTTATAATCTAGTTTTCATATTTGTAACATCTCCAGTGTGAAGTGGAGCGATTTACAAACGTCGGCGACGTGCGTCAATTTGATGGTGCGTTTACACGCTTGCCAAGCGTAAGCAAGTGCAAGTGACATTAATTTGCAAGTGTTTGGTATGAATTGGCAAGTTGGTGTTTTATAATTGTTTTGTCTCTCCGATATTTGAGTTATATTAATATTAAAGTTATACTACAATTTTTTTTTAATTTTTTTTTGACAGATTTTCCGTGACTACTATATTATCATAGCAACTAATAATAGAGATCAGCTGCTATGATGAATTTCGTTCTATATCTTCGAAGTTTATTATCAAATCATGATAATATTTCTTTGAAACTAATTCGGAAGTATATAATTAGTATGTAAGATCGCCGAGACGTTTCCAACATATTTAAATCTTTCCGATCAATGAAGTCAATCGTATTAATATCCATTTTTAACATGTTTTATATGGAATAACAAACAATAATAAAGCTAACTTCAAATATATTAGTATCGAAGTTGGTTCCATAGTTAAACTAGGGGTATCGGCGGTCTAACTTTACTACGATAGATAGTTAAGAAACTAGTGAGAAACTTTATTTTATAATAACGTTTTATTTAGTCATGATTTAAACTTAGTAATAATCCTGGAACTACATTTAGATCACGTTTTGGAATAAGACGGTTTAGGTCGTATAGAGAAACGTGACAGTTGCTAGGTGAGTCTAATCCATACGCAATGAGCACCTAAAATCTGTAATTCGCCTGCCTGTGTACTTCTAAGATATTTGGAATGAAAAACTTTTGAACATTTTTGCCAAGTTTTGCTCACAAGACTTATATTTAATTCCAGGTGGCTGCATTGATAGTGAAACATGGCGAGCAGAAGGAGGCGTTCCTGAAGGCCTGCACGTTGGCGCGTCGGACTGCGGAGACATTCCTCAAGTATGCAGCGCGTTCGGCTCAAGTGCACGGTCAGACCGCGGCGGCCAGCAAGGCTCATCATGAACAGACAAGGGCTATATTGGACACGTTGCTGGCGCAGGAGAACAAAGTAAGAAACCTCTTAATGCTCTCCGTTAGACTATTTAACAGACTTGTTATCTTGGAAGATTTTGATGATAATGCGACGGTGAGTGCCTGCAAAGAAAAGATGATTGCGTCACATGAAAGTAAAAATGTTTGCTTGACTATAAATTGGGCAGAATAGAAGATGAAAATATGTTGTGCCAACCCCAATCAACATGGAATGTGGACAGACAGTTGTACAATATGTGTTTAATATATAGTATGACGTATTGGTAAATGTTCAATCCACTACGTTTCCAGGGTGATGATGATACTGAGTCTACTCTTAACGCATAAATTACATGTGCTGTTTCTTATGAGCACGACGACGAATGACCGACCATACAAATGTAATACCAAAATCATTTGTAGATTTAGTATATTTCCAACCTATTATGATGATATTCGGATTTAGACAATATTTATCTAGGTTCTTATGTGTTTCTTTTTAAAAAATACTTACGTAAAACGTAATTTAAGCGAATTGCATTTCGCACATTTTTATATCAGAAATCAGAAACGTTTATTTCAAATAGACCAATTACAGGCACTTTTGAATTGTCATGGAGAAGAACGTGCAAGAAACTCCATGGATACACTTTTAAATCATATTATGAGTTACATAAATCTTGGTTACATATTTCTTGTCGCTTCTAATATGTGAGCACAAAGTAGACAAGTAATAATAATTAAAATAAAAAATAAAATAAAAAGTAATTGAAAAATATAGAAATTGAAATTAAGTCACTGGCAGCAAAGAGATGACCAGTCTCAACTGACGGCACCCGTTCACGAGCATGACGCGTGCAATAACACGTGGACGTGCAATAACATATTGTAAATGGCATGTTTTCATGTTGTTTTTTCTGTATTATATACAGCAGTATTTCTAATATTGTTTCCGTAGGAACATAGCTTATATCGGGGGGCACGGTAGTGCCCCCGCCAAGCTGATCGCGAAGCAAACACTGACGTACCATCCTTTACTGGAACCATTTCGCCGCATTTTCAGGCTCCTATTTGAGAACCTCTGGAAAAGACCAGAACGCAGAAATTTTCGTCATCCAGTAAGCTATAATCATATACTTAAAATCCAAAACTTCAAGTATGTAGGTCATTTAGTTCCGAAGTTAAGCGAAAGCAAAGTTTCGCATTTATGACACTCACTCACTCACTCATGATCATCAGAATAGAACTAGTAATTCCCATAAACGAGCTGAAATTTGGTACAGTGTTAGGGTTTAATGGCCACATAAAGGGAAAACTATAAAAAAGTAGGATAATCGAAGATCTGGAGTACCTGGTGACCCTGATTAGAAAACACATGAGCTCAACCAGACTATTATCAACATACCGCCTTTACAAATATTCAGCTTGGTTGGCCGCTTCATTTGATGTCAAAAATCGAAGGTCTGAAGTATCTGATGAAGAACCCTCAGCTGGTCTCAGCTGTATTAGAGATATGGTAATGCCCCATTCTACTATTGGTACATAAAAAATTCGACTGCCATTGCAAAAATCAATATGCCCACGTTTCTACAAAAAGAAGTGAAATCCCACCAAAAACATTCTGTAAAAAACTAGCCAAGTCTCGATGGAGCTACTTGTTTATCTCTAAAAAGTAATGAAATCTAGACAAAGTCGTGCCAAGTCTAAGGTTCCTTACTGCGATTTCTTTATTATTATAGTTAATGTTGTGTTTACTTGGCCGTTGAAGGGTACACAAGGGTACAAAACCAGGTGCTAAAAAAAGCGGCCCATAATATTTTCTGATTTGTTAGTGTGTGCTAGTTGTCCTAATATGTTGAGATATTGGCACGGTAATGATATTTCCAAAAAACGCATTACTAGTCTGTACATTCACTAACGATTCCCCAAAGTTATAATGTAATGTGTAATTTTACTAACAATATTGTAATACGCTCACATACACACACATACAGCTGCGCACTGCGTCACTCCCTCACTTGTTTTTGTCAAACAGAGATAGGTTTATTCCACGATACGCATCAACTTGCAGTTGCTTGCGTCGTTCGCCGGGCTCTTAAGATGCTTGTACACTAAATTCGATTGCCCTCTTTCGGTATCGATTGGCCTGAGTAATCATAATTTACATTAACGATCAGCCAAGGCGATTGAGTTGTTTGGGAAGCTTTTTTAAGTTTTCTATTGCGTAAATTTTCACTGTTGAGGCAATAACAAAATATTTACGACTATCGACCTATCTTTAATTTAATTATTACGTTATAATTATTTATTTGCTTGTTTCGATTTGCCGACGACGTAGTAATCATAGCTTAGACTATGAAGGACCTCAGTTCGAAGCTCGAAGACTTCAGCTTCTGAAAGATTGGGTTTTAAAATGAACAATGTTATGGTAAATACCGATGTACCACTCAGTCCTCTGTAATCACTTACAATTTTCAGTGGAGCAGTTTGACTCCACTGAAATATCTGTTTGGAACGAACGGTCCAGTAGGTCGTAAGAAGTTGATCGTCGAATCGACTCGGCCGGGCAGTGTTTTCGAAGCTGCGTGGTATCTTCTCGCCCAACATACCACAGTATCTCAAGACGAAAGTTTATGTTTAGTTTATACCAATGTGTTTTGCCTGTGATGGCATATCGGAATTTCCTTGCGTGATCGAATCAGAAATGAAGATATCTACAAGGTTAACACCACAGCCCAAAGAATCGCCAAACTTAAGTGGCACTGGGCAGGGCGGTTCTGGCGACCGCATACCGGAAGACTCAGCTATAAAAGGTGTACCACAAGGTGGACCAACAGTTGACATGTTTCGGCTGAAATGATGATGATGAATTATTTATTTAATTAATGTTGAGGATTTTTTCTTCTTTTCGATTTCACCGCACCGCATTCGTATCGTCGAATGCGGTTTGAAAATCGAAAAGAAATCGTGATTTCAACTTCATCGTCATCATTTCATCGGTAACATAAATTATGTCAGGCGAGCCTTTTGCGGTATTTTTTTTTTATACCTAAAGAAGTAATACAAACCAAGAACTAAGAAGATACCAAGATGTCAGGCTACATTAAACTACTTTGCTAATAACTAACTTTTACATAAATATAAATCTTCAGACATCAGGATTCCTTCTAGTGTTATTTACCATTATTGAGTTTGTTTAGATTTTTTTTTTTTAATATAGAAACTAACTCATTATGTATTAATCGGTTACGATGGAGGTAAGGCTGACCGAGTACACGACTTGACAGGCTAAATGCAGGCTTCCAATTTATACTGTAATGAAAAGCTTCAGAATAATCAGCCTATTTTAAATAATTTAGAAGGTACACGGTGAATCGCGCTGTGGAGAAAGTCGTTACACGACTCGAGAACTTGACGTATTGAAACCTTTGGAATCCGTTGCCAACTCATGCTCGCGTCAAAAGATGTGCAACACAAAAATACAAGTGCCATATTAACTGTTTGAGCATAACGCAGGATTGATTAATCATTTTTACAAAGTTGACACGTAATCGTATTAGGCGTTCCTAGTTGATTCATATTTTCAACAATTCCATGATTGAATGTGAATTAGCATTCAATTTAATAGGCTAGATAAAAATAAAACATTTACTGTGCTTTAACTTGACAAGGCCGATAGGAGAACTGGTTTATAGGATTACATTGTCCGCAGGAAATGTAAAAATAATACTGAATAGAAACCCTTCAGAGATATGAATCGGATGTTTTCATAGCAAAACTATTTTTGCGCGTGGTTGTTATTAAACATATAATTCTTTCCTTCGCTACGAACCGAAATTGTTTGTTTGTTTACACCAGAATTGGCCATTCCAATTATGTCACCTGAAAACACTTGTGCGAAAAGAATTTATTGGACAGTTATTATTAGTTGTGGCATTGGCAGTGTCAGTGTCGTCGCGTTAGAATGGTGTCGGAAACAATACGGCTTTGTTGAATGGTGCGCGATGGTATCTCGAGGGCAGACTAACACAGTCCGCGGACGTTACCTACATGCACCATGTGTCTAGTTCAAGCGCGCGCTCTGTGTGAACATGATAAAGAGTTTTGTTATGGTGATATTACAACCGGTACATTTTCATGTCATCAAAAAGTTTCAAGTGTGTAGTAACGCTAGGGAATGTGTGAAAAATGCGGGGTCACAGGAATATGATTCATTATAATAGAGCTTTTGAATCCAATTACTGCTTCCCTACGATTCTGCCCATTGTTAAAATCCGTGTGATATTTCTCTTGACGCGATAAATAAGTAATTCCACAAATACCGTTTGAGATGTATTTTAAACCACTTTTATTTCGATAGGTTTTGGAACACTGGACAGTTCGCAAGAAGCGTTTAGAACAGTGCCAACAATTCGCTTTGTTTGAGCGTTCGGCCCGCGCTGCCGTCGAATGGATCAAGGAGACTCAGGAGCGGTGTGGCGCAGCGGCCGCGGCGGCTGCCGGCGGGGTCGCGCGGGAGTCCCGCGAGCGAGTGCGCTTGCTCGCGCAGCTGGCTGACGGTCTCGTCGAGAAGGGACACCCGCATGCCGTGCAGATCAAGGAGTGGGTCGCCGCTGTTGATGCCAGGTAATAACAAGCCAAACTATTTTATTCAATGCTATACTTCAATATGTCTATTACACGTATTTTTTGGCCGAGTGTCAACTAACACACGAGTCTACTTTCATTACTTTTATTGATAGCACGTTTTAAGCGATGGCTAACAAAGCTTGCCAAGTCAGTAAATTAAATGAGTTGATTAAGTGTAATAATTTATACTTGGTGTGTATTGTACCCAGATATGCAGAGTTTAGCGGTTCGATGGAGGGCGGAGAGAGCGAGCCTGAGAGCGACTCAGGCGTGGCACCGTCGCTAGCGTCGTCGCAGTCGGCGGAAAACGACACTCGCGTGGAACCGCAGCCCGCCGCCATCGGAGACGACAAGCGACGCAGCGCCAGGCGCAAAGAGTACACATTATTCCTTTGTTATAACAAATCCAATAAATCTATTATTTTAAGAGAATCACCTACATTTCTTGTCTTTTTCCACACATCTGACAGTTGTTCCTTTGTCATCTAGGTTCATAATGGCAGAGCTATTGCAGACGGAGCGTGCATACGTCAAAGATTTAGAGACTTGCATCACGTGCTACCTGCGAGAAATGCGCACAGACCCCGGTGCTGTGCCACAGGCGCTACAGGGAAAGGTATGTTAACTTGATTATCGTTTACACTTTTTAGGCAGGTAGTATAGGTTCTACGCAAAGAAGAAATAATGATGAAACGAATGAATGAATTTAAAAAATTAAAGTTTTCTGACCACACTACCAAAAAATAAAAATATAACGGTTACTTTGAAAGATATGTAAGTATGTGTTGTGTATTAAGTATGTGATGATGTCTGTGTGTGTGTATTTTATATTTTAAATTTAAAATTACGATAGTACCAAACAAGTCCACAGCCGCACTGTGCAATATTTTAAAGAAATATATTATAAAGACAATACCATTTCCTATCCCCCTTCACCTACCGTTACTGCCTTAGAAGGCAGGTGTTATTTTCTCAGAAATAAACCCCAAGGCCGATTCTTTTTTTTTTCTGTAAATGAATGATAGCGTGATAGAGAAGAGTGAAGGATGAAATTTGGTTACGGCGGCGTAACCAATTTCAAGTAACATAAATCAAGGACAGGAAGACAATGGATACAAGACTGATCCAATTTTGTTTCTTTTAGGAGGAAATTATATTTGGCAATATAGAGGAGATCCACCGCTTCCACGAGCGCGTGTTTCTGCGCGAGTTGGACAAGTACGAGACCATGCCCGAGGACGTCGGCCATTGCTTCGTGACGTGGGCGCGCGAGTTTGACATGTACGTGTCGTACTGTCGCAACAAGCCCGACAGCAATGCAGCCGTCGTGCAGCATGCAGGCGATTACTTTGAGAGGTAAGACTTCACCATAACCACGATCCCCGTTTCAGCGGGAAGGCGTCCTCTGCTGGATATAGTCCTCCCCCAAGCGTCACCACATCCACTGGTCCTGTGCCTCTCATCTAGCGGACTCGCAGCGCAATATAATTATGTAATATATATTTAAACTATTATTTACAAGGAAGGATGATCGCCATGGAGTGTGGTGTAACGAACTGACGCTAGTCATGTTACGTATCGTACGAAGAGGTGTTTGTTCAGCAGTATGAGACAATGTAAGATATTTTAGCATAATCTACCTTATAATGTTCTTACTACCCAATTATGATGGCAAAATATGCTATGGTTGCTGTTCCATTTCCAAACAAGTAATAAGTACGAATTTTTGAAACCCGTTAAAAAGTTAGATTTACACAACTTCGAACATTTTATGACATTTTCAAGCATGCATCATGTGAAAATTAATGTACCTAATTTACAATTGAATAAAGGTCACTTTGTTGACTGTACTCACCAATTGTGGTTCCCTTTACTAGATAAACGACTCAGCCACTTTTGATGATATGTTACCTGACCAACAGTGCGTTCGTCGCAATGATACTTCAAATGTTGCCCTACATTACAATAATATAATTTTACGTCACATATTTGGACTTTGAAAGAGACCTTGAAATCTATGAGTTTCATCGTTTGTTCTTAGAAATATATGCCACGGTAATAGGTCGACCCGTCAATCGTCAACTTGAGCACTGATTAAAAGCTTGTTGGTTCATCCAATGCTTGCAAACGCAATGTTTATAAAGAGGCATCGCGAAAAAAGACATAACATTTGAACGCTCAGTTGGCATTAGGTAATTCCGTCCCTTACTCTAATATATCCCAAAAATTTAAAATAAAATACGTGTTTTTTTTAAACTTTAATTTCATCACTCAGAATCTCGATCAAATGTCTTTCCATAGATATACTTTCTTCCTTTTTTTTTTGAATTTAGTTTTTGCCTGCGTCTTCGCTCCCGTTAACTGACTACTCTATCCAACTCTACCCCACTCTACCCTACTCCACCCTACTCTACCCTACCTATTTACCTACCCTACTCTACCCTTCCTACCCTGCGCTA
The DNA here is from genome assembly GCA_961205895.1 of Mythimna pallens. NCBI lineage: Eukaryota > Metazoa > Arthropoda > Insecta > Lepidoptera > Noctuidae > Mythimna > Mythimna pallens. Next base: position 31,081,459 of record OY540824.1, read on the forward strand.
CTTACCTACCTGCCCTACCTACTTACCTACCCTACCTACTTACCTACCCTACCCTACCCTTCCCATCCTACCCTACGCTACTTACATACCTGCCCTTCATACTTACCTACCAACCCTACCTACTAAAGCCTTGATTACACCTACCGAGTAGAGTGGCGAGATAGTGCTCTCGGCCGAGCGCTCGGTATTTGTAAACACATAGCCGAATACTGCCTCGCCTCGCTTCACTGTCTCGGCCGAAAAGGATTTTACTGTCTCGCCACTCTACTCGGTAGGTGTAATCAAGGTTTTACCCTACCTACCCTACCCTAATTACAACCTTCTCTAAATGCTGGTGAGACAAACAAAAAAAGGATTATTAAAATTGGTCCAGCCGTTCTTAAGTTATAGCGTGACCAGGAGAAATAGGGATTCATTTATATATACATAGATTACGATGGGCCAAATTTCAAGTAAAATAGCAGATTTTTAGAAGTCTTTTTACAAAATATCTAGAGAATGATGTGTAATAAAGGCCTCTGCACACCAAAGCCGCCGGCGGTTTCACCCGGCAGGCTAGTCACGGTACGATTGCAGCAAAATATGACCGGCGACTTTGGTGTGTAGAGACTTTAATGACATAATCACGTAAGCGGTTGTATGAAAAATAATGGCAATGTATCTCGGATTGGACCACATGGACGCTCATAATTATTGTATTTATAACCGAATATCATTTTTTGTTTGTGTAATTCCATTTTTATTTGGTGTTTGTAAATGTGTATTGAGCGGCTTTTGGATAACTTGATCAGGTTCAATAAATTTATTTATTTAGGTACTTTAATATACATAACACGACCAAAGGACATTTGTTAAAGATATGTTTCTGTATACAAAATAATAATGAAATATACTAAACGGCAGTCATACACTCATCTCACAGTACTCCAAACAGAGAAGCCATCACTTTGACACTTAGTAAGCTCATTGATCAAGATTGTTGATTATGTATTTATTTAGTAAAGATGATACGATGCTACAGCTTGAGTCGTAAATATTTGACAACATATAGGAGTATCTGCATTAAACTTGTTCTTTATTTATAAATTTTTTACCGTAAAAACTTAATAACAGCTGTAATAAGTAACCTTACATGGTAACTTGATTTGACTTGCATAATTCTTAAATTCTGTAAGTGTGATGGCTATGACCTAATATTTAATTCAGGCAATCACAGTCATCTAACTTTTGTTTTTAAACCGACTTCTAAAAGGAGGAGGTTCTATGTTCGACAGAATGTATTTTTTTTATGTATGTTCACCGATTTCTCGGTCTAATCGGAATAACTTTAATTTCAGAAGTCGGTGTTAAATAACGAATAGACAAAACTATTATAAAAATAACGATTTCCGAAATTAAAGTTATTTTGCATTTTTCAGTGTTTTTTTTTATATTGAAGTCGGTCAATCAATCACATTCATCTCTAATTGTTATTCCCAAAACTACTTCCGGCGAATTGTTTATAAATACAAATACTCATTCATTTCGAATTACGAATGCTATTAAGAAAACCCGCGGCTTTTTGTTACATTTCCCAAATCCCTTATACTGAAGCCCGCCAAATCTAAGAAGTACCGTTTGACAGTTCTTCCAAAAGGGATGGATATATAATTTCCGATTCTTAAGAGATATTGATTTCATTTCTTTGTATTTACTAATCGATTACAGTTTTACATATTTATATGTTAATGTAAAAGCCCGTTATTGGAATATCTTAGATTTGACTAATAAATCTTAGGATATAGCAACGTGTATAGGTAAATGTCAGAATTATAAGAGACATTTTTTTCGAGTTTTTCAGTTCCATCCTAACCTAACCGACATTGTAAATTCTTGATCTCGAGTATCATAGTTTAAACAGAGGTGACTCACGAGTCACTTTATCTACAAATATTTATTTAAAATAACAATAACTTACTTCATTTTAATTGTAATTATGCGTTTTTGTTGTCAGTTGGATGTCAACTGAAAATTCAATACTAAAAGACGTTTGGAATGAATACGGCTTGTTATTACTAAGTTTTATTATTTGGATGGACTTTGTTTAAGACAGTTTTATTTAAATTTGTTGATTGAAAATTGTATATCTTTTGATAACATAAAATATCTTCATAATTCCATGGTTTTACGGAAAAGGTAATTGAAATTGTATGAGTTACGCATATAAAAAGTTATTTCGGTTTGTAAAGTGAGGAATGTCAAACGGTACTTCTTAGATTTGAAGGACGAGTGAATCGACGTGTAAATGATGAATGCTTCTCAATATGCGACAATAGTGATATTGCTAATTTTCAAGGTATAGGTACCATTTCATTCACAATTTTTACTGCGATTATCGAATAAATAATTAACCCACTTCACAAAAAGGAAGAGGTTCTCAATTCGGTTGTATTTTTTTAAACTATAATATTGTTCCCAAGTTATGTTATTACACAGATCTGAACTTATAGTTGAGATTATATTTAAATATAGAAATACTGCAGTTACTCATAGTTACGCTTATTTGTGAATACCGATAAACTAGTTCACATTTAGTTCTCTTATCGATTCAAATGAGTCTTGTTTTGTGATGCACTACAATATCATTCGGTTGTCCATAAGGCATGATATAGACAGATTTATCTACTTCCCGCCAAACAGCTACATTTCAAGTGACACTCTCATTAACTCTTATTTGGTACTGACCATTGATTTGAGGACTAGGTGATTATATGGTCTGTTATCATCTTATCATCCTTAAGAATAGCTCCATAGAAACTGTTGCACGTCCCGAACAATAGACACTTATCGTTATACGGGCGTCATCACTACTCGTTCTTTGAACTGACAAATGTTAGTTTTCATCCTGTACGTACAGATGCAGGAATATCGCATTGTGTACACAACAACAATAGTTATTCCACTAAAAGATTCTCTTATCGAAATCATTAACTAAGCAGTATAGATAATGGTCGTCATATCGTTCGGACTGTGCACTGTGATTTAGTTTGTACATGTTTGTCTTCTGTGATGCAGGGTGCAACGTAAGAAAAAGTTGGAGCATCCGCTTGCTGCCTACTTGATCAAGCCTGTGCAACGTATCACCAAGTATCAGTTGCTGCTCAAGGACTTGCAGGCGTGCTGCGCCGAGGGGCAAGGCGAAATCAAGGTAATTGTTGAATATTCTTGTAGTCTTAGAATCGAGTAAATCAGGGTAATATGAAAATTATATTTTTATAAAATGGATCATGACTTTATATTCCATCGTATAAATCACAGTCGTACATTGACACATCATAAACATGTCAAATATTGACGTGAAACCATAAAATAAATTTAACAAACACGGCACTCAGTCAGTTTAACTATGATTTCAGATACCGTTAAATTAGACCAAAAATTGGTAGGATTGTTTAAAACACCATCATAAATGAAATAGAAAAAGTCCCCATCGATCCGACACATGGAAAAAAACAACTTGAGGTCACCACCGTTTTTTAGATATAACTAGCTTCTGCCAGCGGCTTCGCCCGCGCGAAAATAGGTTTCTTTTACAAACTTTGGACCCCCGTTTCATCCCCTCAGGGTGTGAATTTTGGAATAACCTCTCTTAGTGCTCGCCTACGTCATAAAAGGAAACCTTATGTAAAATTTCACGCTCCTAGTCCCAGTAGTTTCGGCTGTGCGTTGATATGTCAGTCAGTCAGTTTCTCCTTTTATATATATAGATGATTCAAAAAGTTGAAAGAGGTAATCGTTATACATAATAGGCACACTTTTCACGCAACCTTTGAGGTAGTGTACTTAGAGCGTTTTTAGGGTTCCGTACCCTAAAAGGAAAAAACGGAATCCTTATAGGATCACTTTGTGGTCCGTCTGTCAGTCAGTCTGTCAAGACCCTTTATCTCGGGAACGCGTGGAAGTATCGAGTTGAAATTAAAACCAGTCTAGTCCACTACCTCGAATACCTTTTTCAACTTTTCTGATATTAAAAAAACGGGCTCTTAAGAAAAAAGTATTTAGACATTTTTGTAGGTAATTAACTGATCTACAATTTTTTTCTGAGCTAATATTTTGATAAAGCTTACCGTTTTGCTGAAAGTCGCGAAAAACTCGTTTTTGTGCCCCGAGCTTTTTATTTCCAGATCGATGAGGACTTTTTAGATTTCATTTATGATGGTGTTTTGAACAAACCTACCAATTTTCAGCAAGGTGCGAATTTTTGTAACCTCCGATGTCTAAATTGACCTGATTATTGTACAATTTGAGAACAAATATTTGACGGACTCGAAACATTTTATTTTTTGTAATTTTTATACGAAATGTAGTATCAAGAAATAATTATAACACTGCATGGTTTCTCTTGTCTGTACGGATTACGACTGTATTCAAAACACATGACTGATGCCAAATTCTATTGTATAATTTTAATAATATGCTCTGATAAAATAAGACTGAATTGCGCCGGCGATTTTATTGCTTGTGTGGCCTGCAAGACTTTAGTGTACAAACATTCGTTAAATAATTCACCTGTGGCAATGCAGTAAACAATATTCAATTATCTTTATTTTGAGAATTATGTTATTAATCAGTATGTACTAGGAAAATACGCCATCATTTTATTGTGAAGAAACATAATTGTCCTGTTAGGCAATAAGATGGAAGACTTAATTGGATTTGCTATTAAATATAAGTTCTAAAAACTGTAGTTAGAATTAGTTCATTACAAAAATAGCATTATTTTAGGTGTCTTCAAGGCTAGAGTGAATAGGCTTAAACTAGTGCGCCTCACCATCGATGATTGCATCACTGCTTACCATCAGGTGGGATCGCAGTCAAGCATGTACTGATTTAAACCAGTTAAAAAAATAATGATTTGATAATTTTGTTAGTAAATAAATATTTATTATAACTAGGTATAATACTGGGCGTCTCAAAAGAAACTCACTTTTGTAGATACACAAAAATTAACACATATATTTCTATATACTCGATAATATATAATTTACGAAATCAGAAACTAAAGATGTGGTAAAATTAGTTTTTGAAAATAACATTATTCAAATGTCGTCCTTCGTGGCACTGGTACTCTTCAGCGATCTGTAACGTTCATATAAGAAGGCGAGTAGGAATGTTGTTGATTTCTTGTATATTGTTTTATAATCATTTTGGACTTCACGATAGCCATTCTCTCATATTTTCTTTACCACTGGGTTAACCTTTTCTATGAACAGGTCCCCTAATCTTCCCCTAATATAAATTTAGATTGTTATTACGCCCCTTTTCATTCAATTTGTGCATAAGTGGTGTTTTGGGCCCCATAATAGAAGGCTAATTCATGTTTCTCATAAATACAGATTATTCGTAATAAACAGCGCCGTTAATTTCATTGATGCGTAAAGTGCTTCAATATAAACCCCCAGTATCTCATTCAGGATCATCATAATGTTTAATACCCGAATACCATAAACAATTATTTCTAAATTTTGAACACGTGATGTGTATTTAACGTACGTAACAATTATCGGAAAACGTACGCTTAAGATTACCGCTAGTGATAAGATAAAGTCGACAGGAAAACTCTAAAGTCTGACGCTAGACCTTACCGCGACAGTATGTTACGAAGTATATGCGTGAAAAAATGTAATTAAAACCGAGGTTACCGTAACTGCGAAGAAGTTTATGTATCTTTTCTAATATCTTAATTAGTGCGTACGATAGACAGATAACGTCTTTCAATTGTTGTGTTTACTCATCAAAATATATTAGACAGGTAAGAAACAATCGAGGAGTAATTAGAGTAGATGTATATTGTTTCCACAGGTCTAAAGTTTTCCAAGATTGTGTGTTAAGCCAGAATTTTCGTTCGAGTCTACTAATTGGGCATCCTTTACATTAATCGTCATTATGGTAAACAAGTTGCGTTAATAACAAATAACTAATTTCCAAACAAGTTATAGTTTAATAATAAGAGATAGATGTGCTCCGAGTTGTTTAATGAAAATCGTGGCCACGATAGTTAATATCGGAAATAATTAGTCATATTCTGACTAGAATTGTGACGTGCAGTAGTGTCATGCTGTGTGTATTTATAGTCTATTTGTGTTGTATTCAGGGTTTTTTATGCATGAATAAATGTTTGGGATTACGCACTCCGCTGCATATTACGTTCACATCGTTTGTTTTTACATGTGACTTCGTTCAGTAAACAGGGACTTTTCTACTAATGTGCCTGTATTGCAATTATGTTCTCAACCGCATCGGAACAACAACATACAAAACTGTTACTTACGGACTGCCGCACTTCAACTGCTGGAGCAGTTAGTGTGCCAAAGCCCGTAATTCATAACTTTTAATAATTGCATATATTTTGACAATTCTTAGGGATCTCTTGTGTCCTGAACTAGGTTTGAAATGACAAGCTACCTTAAGCTACTAATTGAACTATCTGTGAGTTGACTTATAGTTCGAGCTCAAGTAACTACCTATCCCAAAAAGTTCGTCAATATATATTCAAAAGAACAGAGTAGTCTTTCACGTGTCGATAATTTCGAAAGTCAGTTTAACCTGAAATCAATCTTTTAAGTATTCATTAAATTTTTGCCTATTGGAATAACAAGTCGTAAAAGAATTTTATCTGAAAAATAAACGCGCGCACTGAAGCGTGCATACAAACTGTATCATTTGTTAAGGTATCTCTCGATTTAGCATCAGATTTCCTACATTTTGTTCTGTTTGTATTTCCACTTTATAATTGTTTGAGGAATATTCCTCTGAACTGTTTAGTAATCTGGTTCACATTGTCCTTGATGATTCAGGACAATGCAATATTAAATATTCCGAATAAACCGACAGACGGTTTTATCACTCACCAACGAGGTAATGGTAATGGCGTCAACTCATTACGTTGTATCAGACATTTTTAGTATTGTTTAAACTCCGTGGACGTTGGATTTGTTTGAGATTTAACAACTAGTTCACTTAGTGGTCATTAACAACAGATTTAGTTCAATATTTTCCTCGTGACTCATCCACCTTACGTCCATGTGGCACAGTTGGTTCCCTTCGGACGGATTCGCACGTCTCGTTAATGTTTTGTGATTATTCATTTAAAAATCAGTAAAATGTAATGGTTTTCTTCGGAGTGGAAGTGCTAACATCGATCATGTTGAAGTATATAACAAATTCGAGAGCAAACAGAATTGGCCCGCTTGCTCTTAAAAATGTACGTATTACTTTTGGTTGGTTGTCAATAATGTGTGATTTGTAATGATACTCATAGGTAATGGAGACAATGCTAAGATGGTGTTTCTATGAATGTATGTGTATACTTATAGATTTATGTAAATTAGGAATGAAGTTGTAAAGAAATACTTAACTTTTTTCTGGGTCTGATTCAATAAATAGACATTGGAAATATTTAATTTGGCATCAAGTAGGTAGGATGACTGGACTTACGACACTTTACATAAGTCATCAATAGACAAAATGGCGGCAATATGCGAATGCACGTAATTTATAAGTTTAATTAATTTGTGTAATATTCACATTAATGCCCATTCGATTGTCCTAAACCTTCATCGACCATATTTTCCTAATATTGTTTCTGTTTATGTACGTTGATAAACTGTTGAATCATGTGGCATTGTAATAATAAGGATGATGTGAACTTTAACTCACCTACGTTAAACAAACTTGTTTTGTTACAATTAACTACATATCTTCAGTGGCGAATAAATGGTCATTTCTCCTATTTATTTTAAGTGTATGAACCTATAATAAATAAATGTACAACCGCTGACTAAAACTGATTACTGGCAAAATGTTTAATATTGCTAGTACATTTTTCTGTATCTAGTTTTTTGTTTTAGATACTCAGCTCTGTGAGCTTACCGTGCAAGCTTAATGCTATTCTTTAAATACAATACCTAAAATAAAATGATTAAATGCGAAACGTCGTGTCAGCGACCATATCCTTATTGTATCAAAAGTGATAATGTACTTTCATTTTTATTATTAAAACTCGTTGAGTTGCTTGTGTAAACAGTCTTGATACTGTAATTATGTAAAAAATCTCTTCCAATTAACGATATTGCGAATTAGAAAAAAATATGATGGGCTTGAATCGGCTGGAATCTCGTGTATTTTTCGTGCACTAATGCCATGAATCGGCCTCAATTTGTGACAAATGAGAAACAAAGCTTATTCCAGAAGCTTGCTTCATAGAATAATATTCAGTGTTCTGACATGCCTAGCCTAACCCATATAAGAATCAAAATGTTAATGTCTATTGATGATACAACTGGTTCTCGTATAATTTATTTATCATCAAAATAATATCATCGCCATCGTAAAATGTGAGTAATTTACTATTATAAGACCAAGAGTGGACTTTGGAAGCTCATGCTGCTCAGGCTGCATTTGCGAATGTCATAAACATTGAGTACGAAATAAGATCCTCCTTTAATTTTGATACGCCCATACTAACGGTTCTTTATTTCTACTAGGACGGTCTCGAGGTCATGCTATCGGTGCCGAAGAAGGCCAACGACGCCATGCACCTATCTCTCCTCGAGGGTTGCGATGTGCCCACCGACAGCCTCGGCGAGGTGGTCCTCCAAGATTCGTTCCACGTGTGGGACCTGCGCCAGATTATCAAGAAGGGACGAGAGAGACGCGTCTTTCTCTTCGATCTGCATCTCTTACTCGCCAAGGAGGTTAAAGACTCGCATGGAAAAGCGAAGTATATTTACAAGACTAAGTTTATGGTGAGTTAGACTTGTTTTACAGCCTAAAGCTCCACTTATTTCTTTTCAATACACTTACTCGAAAACCCGATCTTATACCACCGCTTTTAGGCACGCAATAGACTGTTTTTCGCACTAGTGCAGAAAAGTATGCGTGCTCTCCCCCGCCATAATTTTATTACATGTATCGTATCAGGCTGGGCGCGCGTCGACCGCCACGAGTCGCCGGTCAACCCCCGTTTATTCATTTCTTCGTAAGTGTATTGAAAAAAGTCGTTTGATACACGTGCAAATCCGTCACTGCAGCCCTCGGCTCCATAACACACTGGCCTACGGCTCGTGCGAATTCCACCTCGGTCGCAATGACAAACTTTCTGAACTTGTATCAAAATGTATTATTTGTTTTCCGATTCGAGGCAATAGACAAACATTGAATTGCATTTCGAGCTGGTGTCCGCTACTCAACGATCACGCACTGGGTTACACGACGCGTTACTGATTATAACTGACTTTTCATTTTCATTTAGACGTCCGAGCTTGGCGTGACGGAACACATCGAAGGCGACGAGTGTAAGTTCTCAGTGTGGACCGGCCGCGAACCTATGGCAAGCGACTGCCGCATCGTGCTTAAAGCACCCTCGCTCGAAGTCAAGCAGACATGGGTGCGGAGACTCAGAGAAGTTATACAGGTACTTACAACTATGTAACAAACTTTACGGGAGGCTGCAGGTTCTGAGTCCCGTATTTGTACTGGAAAGTGATAGAAACCGGGGATGGTAATAAAACCGCCCGTGTTAAATGTAGAAAGATCACTGATTTATTTTACGTATACTAAAAGGTAGCGCGTGTGCAAACGCTGCAGTTGCATAACCTACTTATTTATATGAATGTGAGGGTTCTCCGTACACAAAGTTTTAATCCCATTATGCTCAGATAGTTTCGATTTTCTTGGACTGTAACAAAACAGGAGCCTCTGCCTATTTAACATACCTATGTAAACTGCACAATATTTTATTATATTTTATGTAATCATGAAGTCACGAATTAGGAGATTCGTTTTGGCTTTAAATAGTCTGATATGTGTTGGTCACTCCACAGGAAACCTACTTTAGCGGTGCATTGCAGCAACCACCTCGCAGTCCTGCTCGCGTGCGGCCCACTAGCTCACAGCGATCTAGCAGGTAAATAATAAGTCTTTGATGTTCTTTAGGAAAATCCTTATAAAATTAGTGATTTTGGCTTGTATAAGTGTGTTTGAGTTCCATAGAGTTCATGGACTTTCTTGCACATTCTTCTCCATAGAGATCTACATTATCATTTTTCTGACTGACTGACTTCTTGAAATTTCAAAAGTGCCTGTAAATGGTTTATTTGACATAAAATGCTTCGAATCTTTAAGAAAGATTCGATTTTTTTCTACATTTTTAGGGTTCCGTACCTCAAAAAGAAAAACGGAACCCTTATAGGATCACTTTGTGGTCCGTCCGTCTGTAAAGACCCTTTATTTAGGGAACGCGTGGAGGTATCGAGTTGATATTAAAACCATATACTTACTTAAGTCTGCGGTCCCTTGTAGCCGTGAAAACAATGTAGTGTAAAAAATCAAACTTATAAATTAACGAAAAAAAAGATACGGCCGTTTATGTCGCAAAAAACGTAAATTTCGACACTCAAGGGAATCAAAATTCATAGAGTACTTCCCGTTGACCTAGAATCCAGAAATTTGGCATAAAGCAAGGTCTCCTAGCACAAGTATGTAAATCTGAAAACTGAAAATGTGTAGTTACGTCACAAAAAAAAACTTTTCTGTTCAATAATCTTCGTAACTCAATTCGGGAATTTACTGTTTTCATAGGTAAGTTTGTACGAAACCCTCAGTGCGCGAGTCCGACTCGCACTTGCTCGGTTTTTTTATATCGTTAGTTGGGGGGGGGGGGGGGGGGGGCACTAAATGCAGTTGTAATATGTGTAAAAACTTTAGTAATAGTTTTATTAATGACTGCGGAAAATAGTTCCAGTTCCTTTAGCATTTTATTCTCCATTATACACAATTCTTAGAAGAAATCAACGCCCCCCTTGTTCGCCGTGAGTTAAATCATCACTAATCGCTTCCTGAACTTATTTTTAGCAGCACTTAACTCAGCGTGTGTTTACAGAGATCTGGAAGACACAATACTAGACGATACGACGGAGAACCTCGACCGAAACTCGTTGGCGTCTTTTGGCAGTGGCAACACGACCGATTCCGATAAGGTAAGTGCATTGCAATTTTGACAGAGAAGATTATTTACATTCGTTGTATTATTTTCAGTACAACATTTATATAAAACCTTATGTATTACAACGAATAAGACACCCAAGATTGTCTTCGTTTAGTTTCATGCGACTGAATTATATAAGAGATCTTTACCCTGTATTTTCAAGCTTCGTATCGTTATTGTTATGTTTGTGCCTACATATTTACGCGATCTACAAGAATAATGTGGTTTTTTTTTTTAATTACTGCCATATTCGGCTTATCGGATTTTGGTTTGCGTGGTTACTCATGGCTGCTGGTGACGTAACTATCCTTATAAAGACTTCTCTCTTCTTAATACGCCATTAGCTTTGGCCATGACGCTGACGCATCGCTTCCAGTTTTGCCTTGTGATTTTTCCATCAGGTTTACAAATTATTTAAAAAAATAATATTTGGTAGTTTGTCGGTAGTCGTTGTCGACACGAGAGGAAGGATCATTAGAAGGGCTCTTCCCGATCCGTCTATCGTCAACGTGAGCATGGGTGAGTGTGGCTTCATCCAACGCAATGTTTGATAAAGAGACAACACGAAAAAAGAGATTTCATCACTCACTCGAGTATTTCACAATACTTGTTCCAGGAAGTACGTGTTTTTTAAAACCTTAAATGTTTTGGAAAAGCTAGCTTCTTTCAGAATCTCGATTAATATGCAAGGTTTCTATAAATATATATTTTTAACTTGTGAGTAGACACATTATGAAATGTTAACCTTTACGCAAAATAGAAGGTTTTCAGAGGTTCTTTACTAGATTAGTTTTACTCAAATTTATATTTTGATCTCAAGAGAAACCAAGATAATAACCACAAGATACTTTATCTGTGTTTCCTAAATATGTAGAGGAAGATGTGTAATGACGTCAAAATCACGTAAGAGCGGTTGTATTGTATGGGATAGTATCACGGGTTGGGTGCTCTTAATATGCTTCCTGACGCTTTCAGAGTTTCGTAGGGGTCCAGCTGGGTCGAAGCCTATTGGGGCCATGGGTTTTGCGTAAGAAAACAACGGCGCCCTGGAACGATGGCCAAGAAGAAACTTAGAAATTGGTTTTAGTCAGTAAAAGTCTGACACGCCTTCTCGCTCCGCCCTAGTGAGCGAGAAGTCATTGGATGATTTCCTGCGTGCGAATTTTTTTTCAAATCCGTCGAACTCCTCAAACGTTAAAATCATATGTCTTTCGGATATCAAAAACGTTTTCACATTACATAAATTATCTCTCGTCTACTTAATGAATACAGATACAGTCCACTATTACACGTAGTACATACGTTATTTATATCGTCCATTTTAACGGGACAGGGCTATAGAATTGTTAACATTTCACAGCAAAGCAAATACAGTAATGAAGAAATATCTATTGGGCATCATCATCCCTTGACTAATATGTGCGAGTCACAGACAATCGCTGTGTGAGTATTACCTATCACGAAAAAGTCTTGTATTGTGAATTCCAGAACAATCCAGTCCTTTAAATAATAATAAATGTGAGTACTCCTCTAGCCCATATATTAAATAGAATGTTAGAGGCTGGAAGATAGCAATGCGAGTAATTTAATTTCCACTATGTGTTCTCAATGAGAATTTTTAATTAAATTTCCACTAACCCGATTCTGTAATAAACCTGTTTTAATAAAACCAGATTCCAGCTAATTCCATATAATGAATTAAAAGATGTTCCGTCGCTCTTAAATTTTACTTTTATGAACGAATAGTTGACGTTTAATATTAATAACATGCCATTGTCAGAATGCAAACGATTTCTGAACAAAGACGGCGATGCCCCGACTCCACTGGTGGTATGTTTTAATTACGTACCTGAACGTCTCGGAGATGAGTTTGCATAAGGGTTCCTTCCATCACACCGGATCATAACATGACCTTATTATACCGCATCTGTAAAGTTCGGTAAGGTAAAGGGCAAAACATTTTGTTTCGTCAAAGAACAACACAAATACCTAAATGATCATTTAAAGAAAGAAGTAATTTATGACGTTCAAATAAAACGCACATTCGTCCCTTTAATTGGCAGACAAGTTATTTCTAGTACGGTCATAGCCACGGCTAGCCTACAGCAGTCCCCTACTGAACCATTGTACGCCATTCATCTCAATTCTCATACAAGGTACTCTACATAGATCGTCGCTCTACCGAGCCTGTCATGGAAAGCTACGGTGTAATAGGCGAACAACTTTATAATAGAGTTACGACCCGGATCGTTGTTTGATAAGTAAGGTGTCATAAAAAAATCTTGTCGGATTTTATAGTATAGGTAATCGTGAGTTAAATTTTTGCTGACTTGAAACATTTTCTGTCGATTGCGAAAGTGGTGTTTAAAATTATACCAGGTGATAACGCTGAGTTTTGGAATGACGTAGCAGTTTTAGAAATAAGCTTCATCCAGACTAATATTATTAATATGAAAGCTACTCGGTCTGTCGGTTACGCTTTCACGGTTAAACTGCTGAAACGATTTTGATGAAATTTGGTAATTTTTAGGGTTCCGTACCTAAAATGGGAAAAACGAAACCCTTATAAATGACCAAATTTTACATTTTGTTGTCCGTCTGTCTGTCTGTCAAGACCCTTTATCTTAGAAACGCGTGGAGGTCTCGATTTAATAATAATAAATCTTTATTACCAGGTTTACAATTTTACAGTAGAGATAGTCATACGTGGTTGCATCATACATGTTTTTGAAGCGCCACCCCAGACTGTTATGCCAAAAGTCAGTATTGATTGGCAAAAAGAAAAATAAACCATACGTAAGGTTCCATCAGCACTATAACGCAGGCTCTTAAACACGGTGATCAGTTTTCTAACTCTGCCAGACAAAACCCCAACTTGGGCATTCCATGTGATTAAGTTGTCTATCAGTTCGCCCAAGTATTTCACATTTGTTGCTCTTGTTAAAGAGAGGCACGAGCATTGGTTCGGGTACATGTTACAAATATGCGCTTTATTCACAAATGAGTTATCCAGTTGTGAAGAAGATTTTCATACCTAACATGGTGTAAGCTGTGCATAACTGTAATGGGCATGCATACCAGTGGCAGTGACTAAATTTTAATATCATTTTTTACAAAAAGTACTGTATGTAATGCTGTTGGTGTGCCAATAAATAAATAAATAAGAAGATTTTAATGAGAAAGTGATATATCTTGTTTTTTCCACATTTAGGGTTAGACTATTTGCTGTTAGCCAAGACATGACAATGTCAAAAACGGATTCTGATCTTGATTTGAAATTAAAACCATACACTAAGATCTGCGGTCCCTAGAAGCTCTGAAAATATCAAACTTCTAAATTAACGAAAAAAAGATACGGCCGTTTATGTCGCAAAAAACGTGCATTTCGACACTCTCAAAGGAATCAATATTCATATGGCACTTCTCGTTGACCCAGAATCCTGAAATTTGGCAAAAAAGCAAGGTCATATAGTATAGATATAGGAATAAATCTGAAAACAGAAAATTAGTTGTTACGTTACAAAAAAAAAATCTTAGAAATTAGTCTCGAAGATTCGAAAGATCTGCGAGACTCCATTCGCGAATTGAACTATTAACATACTCGTATGTAGGTAAGTTTGTACGGAACCCTCAGTGCGCGAGTTCGACTCGCACTTGCCCAATTTTATGGCTTTTATTTGGCTTGGAATTCGCATCCATAATAACCGATATTACCTCGGGCAAAGCCGCTGGCAGAAGTTAGTTTGAAATGAATACATACTTTTGCAATTACTTGTAATAGGTCAAGGAATCAATCGATCAGAAAGAAGAAGCTGCTGATGTCTGTGTTTCCTAATAGCCACAACCTGGGGGTCTTTAAGTCAAGAGTGAATAGGTCTAGTCTAGTCTAAGCAAGCCTGCTCTATCGTCGACCACATCGTCAGTTTCCACCAGCAGAGTTAGTGGTCAAGCGCGAGCCTATCAGTAATGATAATAAAAAAAAAAAACTATTAAATACCACCGTTCCAAGCAACATTTAGAGGTAAAACTTGTAACGTTTTCACCTGAATAAACCATTTTAATTGCAAACTCACCTCAGACTCAGACCTCTCTAACTCTTATACAACACAAATTAATTTAGACGTGAGTTCGGTGAGCCCGATCAGCCCCGAACGCTGTCTAACAGTGCAAACTATCGAGTTCTAATAAAAAATGAAGCACTGAAGACAAGCTCGTCGGAAAACGATTGAAGCTTCGTTTGGTAATAAAAGCTATGCATAAAGTACAGTGCGTTGCAGTATAGTGATTTGATGTGGAAAAGCCCGATTTTATACCGTTCATAATCTAGCCTGTAACTATCTTCTGCAGCACAATGGCACCTTATCGAACGGAGAAGCCACGAGCATAAGTCAACACTCTTGCTCAAGACTTTAAAAAATATTAACCTATAAATCCATGTTTCCTCGCGATACTTTCCGACACCGACGTCGGTGATATAGATGTGCTTTCTTAGTTTATCTTGCATATTTTCCATTAGCACATTATATCCACTCAAAAGTGTCCCCTTTTAACCGATTGCAAAAAGAAGGAAATTTTATGTTCGGCTGTATTTTTTTTTTATGCATTTTCACCGATTTCTCGGTTAATTGTGGACCGATTTTGTTTTTTTATTTTTATTATTTAATTTTAGAATATGTACTTCGAATTGACATAGAACCTTCATGGTTTGAGATTTTTGAGTGAAACTTTTTTCACATGGGTGTACCATGTGAAAAAAGTTACCGACTTTCAGTTGTTTCTTTTATTCAATGTAGACAAGAAAGATGGATACTTCGAAAATTAGAATGATTTTTGAATACGAGTTCCAACGCGGAACTAACGCGGCAGAAACAGCTCGCTATAGCAATGTTGTGTTTGGAGAGGGGACTGATAATGAACACATCATGCGCTTTCGTGATGGAAACTTTGATTTAAAGAACGAACCACGTAGAACCGCCCAAAGGTGAATAATAATGAATTGAAAAAGATGGTGGAAGCCGATCTGAGCCAAACTACCTAATTTAAGTCAAATCAATAAAATAAAAATATGAAAATGGGTGCCTCATGATTTGACCGATCTGCAGAAAGAAGCATGTGTTGAAACTTGTGTTGCCTTGTTGAATCGATACAAAAATGAAGGAATATAGAATCGAATGTGACATGTGATGAAAAGTGGATTCTTTACGATAACCGTAAGGGAAAAATTCGCTGACTGACCACGAGGTCAAACACCACAAAAGTCTCCTAAAGCAAAGCTTACCAATAAAAAAGTAATGGTAACGTTTTGGTGGTCTTAGCATCAGTGGCGGATTTACACATTTTCAAGGCACAGGCTGTACAGTTTTTGTCGCCCTTGCCTCTACAATTGTCATCTGCATTATTTTTACAATCTAAACATTCCAGTTTCGTGCTTAATTTTCTTTTGTTTCGATGTTGTTTTCGTTTTTTCCCTTGATTTGTTCGGGTACCCCGGGTAACCAGGGTACCTAAACGCTTATTGAATATTGAAATATGGAGAATGGGCCTCGCTTTTTGCACGTGCAATATTGACGTCATAGACAACATTGTAGTGTTAAATACCGCATTCAGGGAAAAATTATTTTTTTGACTTATGACTATTCTGGCTACCTCGCTATCACTGTTCAAGGTTTTTTAAGTTTTTGTAGAATTCTAATTGAATTTTTCTACTCTCGGAATGTGCAATGACAAGTGAGAAAGGAAAGTCATTAGCAAAATTTGTTGCAGACTTCTATCTGTGAGACATCAAAAAACAGTCATGCAAAAAACTTTTTGATTTCATTAAGGTAGCAACAAAAAATTCGCTCCCCAAAGGAGATTGGGCACTTATAGATTCACTTTTTGACGCGTATGGCCATTTGAGTTATTGTATAATTCATAACTATTATTTTTATTGTTTTTTTACGTAAATTCATTGAAATCATTTGTGGGGTTTCTATTTTCATTTTAATTAGTATTTAATACAATAAATACGTCATTAGCTCCATTATAGTGAAGCGACTCCTTTCTCAGTTATAATCGATCGATTAAATATTAACGTAAATTGTGGGTAAACAAAAATATCTACATTCGCAACTAAAAAATATTAAGAGTTGTGATTGTTATTTTTCTTTAATTATGTTAATGTTTCTTTCGTTAAAAACAATTTCTGGGCAAAAATAAAACAATTAAGATATAATCGATAATGTTATAACGCCATAGTCAATTTATGTGTCACAACACTATTCGATGAAATGTCAAACAAAATATCGTTTACCGTGTTAACTGCCGGCAAGCCGAGAATATTCTTTTTAGTTTTACTCCGCCAATAAATGTAAATTCGTGTCGAGTTGAGTTTTAGGATTCTTCCTCGTTCATTTACTACATCGAGCGATTTGACTCATTTTGTGTGTCGCTGTGAATTGAATTGTTAGAACGTTTTTACCTCCATGGTGATTTAATCTAGACTTAAAACAATATGTGGCGTTGTGTAATTGTTCTTTTTTATTAGCACACCCACTGCCTAGCCGCGAAATCAGAGAAGAAACTGATTCCATGGCCTGAATGCAGGGTTTCAAATTGAATTGTTTTGAGATGTAACATAACCTCAATACTCAACTTATTTTTTTTTTTCAAAGACCCCTAAATATATCATTTTGAATTTAACCTTGTTTTAAAGCATGACACTAACCCTTTTTGTGCCTAATTTTCACTACTATACTGTGTCAAAAGTTGCGCAACCAAGTGCCATAGTAACTTGCCCAATGTCCTTTGCTGCCCCAAAAATCTGGCGCCCTAGGCTCTAGCCTGTTCAGCCTGCTGGTAACATGATGTTATTCACTATAGCTTTCTCCGATCTGGTCAAGTAATCGCAGATATCTATTGTGCCGAACTCCGAACAATGATAGCAAAACTTAACAGTGAAATAGCCCCGACGGTTACCTAAGTTTGAAAAATATTTCACCTAAAACTTTTCAACTATTTTCGTTTCGTTTTTTTTATTTCATCGAAGTCACGTCTGCCACTGTATCAGTTGACATATTATCAATTCGATTTTTTTCGTTACTCCGACGTTTCATTTGGTCGAAAAACTTTTCCCCGATGTTACACTTAGCAGAAATAACATTTGTTCGAAGTATTATGCTTCCGAACATTAATTATACCACTGTTTTAATTACCATATTTTCGTTTCACCAAACACCTAGAAATGTAATTATGACACTAGCATGATTAAGGCAACAGAAGCTAATTTCAGATTAGTTTAATCTAATATCATGTTTAATTAATTATTTAAATGTAATGGCACTTAATCTATATAAAGGGAGAAACTGACTGACTGACATATCAACGCACAGCTAAAACTACTTGGACTAGGAGCTTGAAATATGGCACAAAGCTTCATTTTATGACGTAGGCGAGCACTAAGAGAGGATTTTCCAAAATTCAGCCCCTAAGGGGGTGAAATGGGGGTAAAGTTTGTATGGAAAAACCTACTTTCACGCGGGCGAAGCCGCTGGCAGAAGCTAGTAGTATTATATAACACACATAATCAACTGATTATGAACAAAATTGGTTTTAATTGGACCCAGTAAGAAGCATGCTAACAAGGATGCTTGCTTTAAGCATGCAGCATGCAAGCAGGCATGTAGCATGCAAGCAGACATGCAGCATGCAAGCAGGCATGCAACATGCAGCAAGCATTGTTTCTGTCACGGCCCAGGCCCCACGCGAGCTTGTCGTCGCAGACGGTTTTAACGCTCACCACCTGGTTCCTCCTGGGTGGTTCTTCAAACCACCTGCTCGTCAACTCACGGGCAGCTCTACCCCTCCGCGCCTACGCGGGCTTGAATTACACTCTTAGGGGTAGGGCAGATGTAAGACTGTGTAAAGTCGTTGTTGCAGCGATTCGTTTCTGACACTAAATTTTGTAGCACAACATATTGACTTTTTATGACACTATTTTAATTTAATGTTAAAAAAGCTACCAAGCAACCGTTTATATATTAGTGACCAAAATTCCGTAAAATGTTGTTTCGGTGTGGTGAAAATATGTCAAACCCCACGCCCCGATCCAGGCCGACATAGCGGGATGCCTGTTTGCCCACGCATTCCCTGTAAGACCTCCTTTGCTAGAAAACAATAGTATGAGCATCAAATTATACAACGACATACACAAGAAACTCAATATCGCAGGACTAAACAGCCACAAAATTAAAACCAGTCTTTCTAAAATAAGGACTATAAAAAAAAACTGAAGAATTACTGACATACATCGCGTAACCTATACACACAAACACACGATATATACGATATTCCTACCTAGATAGCACAATATTCACATACTCATAGCACAAATTAAAATATTTAAAAAAAACATCCAAATTCACACACATTTATACACAAACACTCTTACATACACTATTTCAACTTAAAACATACCCACCCAACAATACATGGTCTACCTACGTAATAACTACGTGTATAAAAATTGTAACCATTTTTCATCAAGTACCCAGCGATTACGTTCACTTATTTACACCAATATCTATAATATAAAAATGAATCGCAAAATGTGTTGGTAAGCGCATAACTCAACAACGCCTGGACCAATTTGGCCAATTCTTTTTTTTAAATGTTCGTTGAAGTTCAAGGATGGTTTTTACGGCGAGAAAAATTAGAATAGAGTAGGGTAGGGTAGAGTAGGGTAGAGCGAAGCCGCGGGCAAAAGCTAGTTGTATATAATAACCAACACACCAACACAAGCATTCGCTTAGTTTGGGAGACAGTACCAGTACTATAGCACATTACATTTGCTTGTTTCTAATTATAAGTCACCTTGTGAACTACCTTGCGACAATAAAGATTATAATATACTCCGCTGTCCGTCCGTCTGTCTGTCTGTCCGTTTGTTGTTTGAACTAATTGACAATATCACACTACGTGACATTGTAATATCTATTTATAATGTAATATAAAAAAGTCTCGATGGAGCTGCTTGTTTATCTCTAAAAAGTAATGAAATCTAGACAAAGCGTGCCAAGTCTAAGGTTCCTTATTGCGATTTCTTTATTATTATAGTTAATGTTGTGTGACTTGGCTGTTGAACAATAAGTTTTCCAAGTAGCAATTTTCCATTGTCAATGGGTAGCGGTTCTGGTATTGGTGCAAAGGTGTCATGGAGCACCTGGTTTTGTACCCTTGTGTATCCTTCAACGGCCAAGTCACACCACATTAACTACGTTTTTGGTGGGATTTCACTTCTTTTTGTAGAAACGTGGGCATATTGATTTTTGCAATGACAGTCGATTTTTTATGTATTAATAGTAAAAGGGGGCATTACCATATCTCTAATACAGCTGAGACCAGCTGAGGGTTCTTCATCAGATACTTAATACCTTCGATTTTTGACATTAAATGAAGCGGCACACCAAGTTGAATATTTTTTGTAAAGGCGGTATATCGACCTCTAATAGTTTGGTTGGGCTCTTGTGTTTTCTAATCAGGGTCACCAGGTACTCCAGATCTTCGATTATTCTAGTTTTTATAGTTTTCTCTTTATGTGGCCATTAAACCCTAAATCTGTACCAAATTTCAGCTCTCTGAGTTTATGGGAAGTACTAGTTCTATTCTGATGATCATGAGTGAGTGAGTGAATGTCATAAATGCGAAACTTTGCTTTTGCTTAACTTCGGAACTAAATGACCTACAGACTTGAAATTTTAGATTTTAAGTATGTGATTATATCTGACTGTATGACGAAAATTTCTGCATTCTGGTCTTATCCAGAGGTTCTCAAATAGGGGCCTGAAAATGCAGCGAAATGGTTCCAGTAAAGGATGGTACGGCAGTGTTTGCTTCGCGCTCGGCTTGGCGGGGGTACTGCCGTGCCCCCCGATTTCATGCAATTGTACTTCGTGGACTTCAATACATGAGATTTTGGAATTGGCCAAATTACTAAAAACCTACGATACTTGGTAATTTGAAAAATAAAAATGGTACACAAAAGTTTGTAATAATGGTAAAACATAAATAAATAGTAAGTCAGATTAAGTTGTAAATAAATAGAAAATTAAATAGCACTTCGATTAATTTTTTAAATGCCCATTTGTGTCCGTAAGGCACCATACCTAATTATGCGGTTAGACGAGCTAACAGAACGAAGCGTGCGAATGAAAAGGTTTGTTAGCATCGTAGCTGGGAAGGGGAGGAATCGTAATAATATCAAAGGGGTACTTTTACTTATTGTTCCGGCCAACGGCAAGCGCCTGTCATTGAAATGTGCGTGTGTGTGCCAAGTAAATGAACCTAGACACTTTGTAAAAAAGTTGTTAGGTACTGAACTATTAATTATTTTATCTTAATTATGTTGCATACAGCAATCCATACTATATTAATTTTATAGATGTGAAAGTAACTCTCTTTGTCTGTTATGCTTTCATGATTAAACTATTGAAGCGATTCAGATGATATTTGGCACGGAAAAAGCTTAAGCCAGGATGGACATGCTACTTTTTATCTGGTTTCGATTTTAACTTTGCGTCTGCAACAACCGACATTCACGCGGACGAAGTAGCACGCAAAAGCTAATAGTAAATAAAGCTTGCGAGATTCGACCGTAAAAAGTAACAGGAGAAGATAAATGTCCTTGTACTTAAGGATGTACAAGGACAAACAGTCCTCTACCGCGTATGTTTTTCTTTTCGCGATAAACTCAAAAACTACTGAATCGATTTTTATGTGATTTTCACTAAGTCAGAGTGATTCATGAGGAAGGTTTAGGTGTATAATACAAGCATAATTATAGTTGAGAAAAGCTAAGAATTTCCAAGATTTGTAACGCCCGTGCGAAGCTGGGGCGGATCGATGGTCTCAAATAATATTGTTACCAGTGTGCAGCTCGCCATAATCTATACAAACCCTTCTAAATAAATGACGCTTGAACCCGAAACAGCAAGGTTGCATTTTCGAAATCACTATATAACTTTAAATTTTGAAAAGGACGTGGTTGTCATATTCAGCTCGCATTTTTTATGTGACTTATTATGCGTGTTCTAGATTCGTGCGTGTCGTAAATGGTAGTTGTTTATAGTTGTGTACTTCTAGACTTTGATCACTTTACACCCTTTGTACTCTTGAGCAGTCCAAATTTTTCAGCACAACTTCACTTTCTCTAATCATTCTGTTAATAGTTGAGATCTAGCTATAGCCAAGAGAAAATAAACTTTTCTAAAATTATTGTTGGATCTAGCAGTTTAGGTTAGCCAACCCTTACTTCGTATATATTTCTCATTAGGTTTTGAAGGTTTTGAACACGACTTCGTTCTCGTGAACGTCTGTTATAGCGGACTCGAAGTCGGATCCAGATAAAAAGTTACCTATGAAGGACTTAAGGCCTTGAGATTCTTGGGCACGCCACAATTATGGCAGTAAGTCCTGAGGAACCTTATTGAGGAGTGGCTGGAAAGACGTCACGGCGTCCTTTCCTTCCGCATGACGCAGGTCCTCATCGGACATGGCAAGTTCGGGAGGTTCCTGCATCGGATTCGTGCGGACGAAAAGTCCAGGTGTCACCATTTCACACTTAAAAAAAAAGTCCTTGAGATTCAAGTTTACTAAATTTCATCAACTGAACTTGTTAGCTACCTATATTCTTGCTAATAAATATTTAATTCATTCAAAATTGGTTCAATAGTTTAACCGTGAAAGCTTAACAGACAGTTATTTTAACAACATTTTTAATATATGTATGGACCTGTTTTAACAGGTCGTGTTTTAACACAACGCTATCAACGATTGATATAGGAGTGAAACTCAAAACAAAATCTCAGTTTGTACTTGATAAAATATTCACCGAATCGGTACTACCAGGAATACACACGCAATAGGGGTGATTCGGAAGCTCTCGTTGGTCGGGTTTAATTATCAAGGAGATCGTATATGTGTAACTAAACTTGAATATCACAGTAATCTTTCTGTGGATTAAAGTAAAAGTGCATCTGTGCAATTTCATTACTCAGTAGTGACCATTGTAGGTGTATCATATTCGGCGACGGTACTTTAAATTATAACGCGTGTGAGCCGAAAGCCCATTTCTAGCTTTTATTTTAACTTCAGTCAATCTATCAGTCCCCGTCCCCCGTCAAAACAGCGCGGTAACGCCTCACCGCGCACTTACGTACTTTTTTCCTCCGTGTCCTTAAATTCTTGAATTCCAAAACTAACTAGAAAGTGCATGTAACAGATAAAAAGTATACAGTTGCAAATGAGTAACAATTTTGTGCAAAAATACAGTGAAATAACAACTCTAATACAGTGTGTGAACTGTTTTTAATATTACGAGTATAACTACCAGAACACTTCAAAAATGTGTTCGTTTTTCCGACTTTGAACTCATTAGTTAGACAAGGAATCGCCGAGGCCGATCCTGGTCGATAACGCTACACACAGTAAATCATTCACGTATTTTGTTCAGTCCTGTACTGATCGTGTAGCACTGTGGTGTAAAGTACTCCGTCGAAATGTCGTGAAGCTGGCTTCGAATCCCACGAGCTGCTTTTATAAATTTTACTTTTCAATTTTTTTTTGTAAATTCTGCAACATAATGCAAAGGACACCGCCAAAAACTGGTCAGTCGCCTTCTGAAGCCGACATTCCGACTTCCATTGCCGAAAAGGCAGACCCTATCAATATCACCAAACGGAACAAATTTAAACGTCAAAAACGTCCAAATAAAGAAGTCGATGCTGAATGCTTCCGAACATTGTCAGATTTCAAAGCTGAGCTATTGGACATGTTATCAAATTGGAAATGCGAGCAAAAAAGGTACTAAAACTATGGAAAGACGAACAATCCACTATTTTATCAAAGTCGGTCAGCGATGTAGCTGAGCTGAAACTAAAATCAGCCTGTCTTTCATAAACCAAAATTATGAAGATCTTACCTTAAATCTCAATCTTAATTAAATCTCAAATCGATATCGAAACTGAAGAAAAAGAAAATTGAAAATGCCGAAATTATTGGCCATTTGCAGAAGCAGATACAAGATATGAACTTCTTGTCACGGCAAGTTACTATTGAGTTGCGTAATATACCGACTAAAGAGCACGAAAAGCCCGAAAATCCCTTTGCTGTTGTATTTAGCGTAGGAAAGACGGTTGATATGA
This sequence comes from Mythimna pallens, assembly GCA_961205895.1. Taxonomy (NCBI): domain Eukaryota; kingdom Metazoa; phylum Arthropoda; class Insecta; order Lepidoptera; family Noctuidae; genus Mythimna; species Mythimna pallens. The sequence continues at coordinate 31,105,663 of OY540824.1, forward strand.
ATATTCATACGTGTGCTTTTCGTGATGTATATCGTATACCTGGAAAATCGGGTTTATGTAGACCGATTGTTGATGAATTCGGCAGTGTCAATCTGAGAAATGAGTTTCTTGTTAAGGTCAGGAAATTCAATAAATATCGTTCTATCTACGACAAGCCGAACACATAACTGATTGGTATTGCCGGAGAAAAAAAAACCAATATACTTCGACGAACATTTGCCACCTACAATCACAAAGTTATTGTATGACACCCGCCAGTTGGCTGCTGGTACTCTAACGGAAGAGTTCTCTTGCAGTAGAACGCAGCTGATAAATAAACCTGTTGAAATTAAATCTGAGAAATGCCTTTATCAAAACTAGTTTCAGGCCAACTATGACTATTGTTACTTTCTGTTAATTATATTGTTTCCGATTGTACATGCATTCAATATCATTCTGTATCTCTTTTCCACTTTTGTTATGATTTTTACAACTTTTTAATTTATATTTACGTAACATTTATACTGCAACCACTAACACATAACAATACACACATATACACGATTACACTTTTGCTAATAATTATAATTATGAAAACACGGAATTTCTGGGCTCGATGGCTCTCTATCTTTCCATGTTTTACCATTTTCCTTCAAAAATACAGTTGTTGTATTGCAAAAAGCTCCCTTTTTGTTATTCCCTCATCAGACACCAAACTCGTCTCTCTGTATTGTGTACTCTAAATTATCAGTAAACTAGGGCATTTTTAAATCAAATTTCCAATGGGTTGGATATTATGTCCGCTGCTCAATCTTTCTCTCATTTATAATTCCTATGCTCTCCTGAAAAATGCCTAGATTTAGTCCCGATGCTCAATAATAACTTAAAAATAATTAATGCTAACATAAGAAGTACTAATAAAAAATTTGATTAGTTTCTTACGATGATTTCAACTACGAAAATAGAATTCGATGTTCTAGTCTTGACAAGATTTTTGGTTGCAGGTTTCTGGACCCACTTCCATCTTACATGGTTATTTATCTTCGTTACAACCAATAAAATAAAACAAAACGACGAAGTTGTAGTCTATAATCAGAGAAAGTTTAAAATGAGTGACGACGCAAACTGTATTATATCCTGTATAGGCTCTACAGCAATAGTTTCAATTTATCGCTCACCGTTCTATCAAAATCTAGATAACTTTTACAATAGTCTGCAAACCGTAATATCCTCTCTCCAATCCCATGCTAACATTATTATGATGAGTGATATAAATGTCGACATCAAGTTGGGATACGCTAATGACTATCTAACCCTCACTGCCTCTCTTGGATTACTCCTTGCGCATTAATTACTGACCAGACTTAACAACTGTCTAGATCATATAATGTTTAAATCTAAAAAGACTTCTACTGTACTGGTCCTGGACTCCCACGTATCGGGGTTTAATGGGTAAAGGAAAAGGACTACTACACAGTACGATTACGAGACTATTCGTGAGGAACTGAACAGCACTGACCTCTGCCTCATCTTAACTTGTTCACGTCAATCAAGCAACTAATCTCTTAATTAACACTATACAATGTGTGATTACTAATCATACTCGAATTACCAGAACAAATAAAAAATGCATGCAAGAACCGCGATAGCATAGCGAAGTCAAGAAAAAGCCTGAGGACACTATCTTTAAAATATCATACACCCAGTATAGAAATTTTTGCAATACTCTAATAAAGAAGTTAAAGAGACTATAGACTCTGAGAACTTCCTTGAAGCATTCAAAAGAGCTGTCGTGCATCCTATATATAAGAGTGGGGTTAGAGATAGAGTCAAACTATAGATCTATTTCTGTTCTGAGTTCACTTTAAAAAATTCTAACCTAACCTAACTCTCTACTTGGGCGTGATTATAGACGAAAATCTGACCTGGCACGCGCATATTGAGGCACTTTGTATTAGAATCAGACGATTAGTATACCTGTTTAAAGAACTCAGACACTCCGCCAACACTAAAACTTTGACTCTTGTGTACCTCATCTTATGTCACTCTATTATTACGTGCTGCATCCCAGTGTGGGGCGGAACTTATAAAACCACAACGATCCCTGTTGAACACGCTCAACGACAAGTTCTTAAAGTGATGCTTTTTAAACCAAGAGACTACCCACTGACCAATTATATTCTGAGGCTAAAGTTCTTACAGTAAGGAAACTATATTTATATCCTTCGTTCTGTCCTGCGAAGACACTCCAACCTTTCTTTAGACAGGAAACTTCTGCATAGACGCTATGGTTTTCGTATATGTGACACAATCCCCTGTCGATACGCATTTGCTAGCCGACAATTTTTGGCCCAAAGTTCACGTATGTATAATAAAATATATAAGATTATCCCTTTGTACAGATACAATTCTCACGAAATTAAAAACAATTGATTGGCTTTTATCCTTAACATAATATATGACAAAACAGAAAAAATATATTGAAAATTGACTCGTAAATTGATAAAAACCATATGAATTAATGCTCTCACTCCTACACTCCACACTAACACAACCCTCTCAGACAAACACATTCAATCCCTTCACATAGTCATTCTCTACATTTGCTGTGATAACTAGATACCAAAAATATTACAGTTTTATCATATAAAAAGCAGCCGCAAAATCTCTGACTCCTAAGATACAGGTCTGCGTACCTAGTTTAGGAGCTCGGGAATTCGACAACAATTTTGAATGAACTGCACAACCTACTGTTTCTCTATGCTATGTTCTGTGCTGTTTTTATGTACAAATAAACTATTTATATTATTAATGGGTTACTATTTCTCAGAACCCGGGGGATCCTGTACCTTTGGAAGGCATACGAGGGGCCGAAACCAACTCGCAGAGGCCCCTATGGTAATTTTAGTGGAACGTGGTACCAACCGATGATTAATCCTTTACACGCTATGCTAGTAGACCAGAGGACAACCCCCGGTTGGTGGGAAACTATTGCGACATATGGAAAACAAAGATATAGGGCTGTGGTTTTGGGAGGCTTAAGTGGACTGGTTACCAAGAACTATGTTAAGACTATGACCCCTGCCTGAACAATGCTATTAATATACATCGATAAAAAAGGCAGGGGGCGACTTGCACACTCAATGAATGGGCCCACAAAAACAGTCGCTAGCTCAAAGTGATGTAACAACAAGACGGTAACATATCCTGAGGTGCTTGAGGAGTGGAGAGATATTATTATTATCTATTTTATTGATTTGTAAGAACCATATCAAATCTTATGCAGTGTTGAAAAGAACAGCTTAATCATTCTTGGGCATAAAATCAAACTTTACTATTGATTGGCGAGTTGTCACTTACCGAGTAACCTCTAAACTCGGAGGGAAATAGGGTGATACGTTGATCTGCTTGTGGATCGGCTAAGTGGTGCGTATCGAATCAATGTCACGAACGAAAAAGTTCATTATTTCCTGTCTTACCGAGAGTTCGAGACCTTTCCCAATGGCAAACCGATATCTATTTGTAAGCACGTTTCTACAAACAGAGCCATGCCACGAATTCATTTGTTTACTATCTAGTTACAATACCAATCCATTATATCCGATGTTTATTGTTAGCATTAGAGTAGTTCAGACTATAATACCTAACATTGGCAGAATAAGGTGCTTCTATTTCTGTTCGTGCGTAATATTGATTGATTATCGTGCATTTCCAATCGTTTCAGTGTCTCATTTTTTGACGAAGCTACTATATTCTTTATTGTACACAAGTTTTACAGATAATAAAAAATAAAACAGCTGATGTACACAAGCGAGCTTAATCCACAATTCGCACTATCTATTTTTAACCGACTTCAAATAAAAGGAGGTTCTGTGGACCGATTTTGAAAATTATTTTTTTGAACTGTTGTAACAAGTAAAATTGCTTTGTTTATACGTTAAGTCGATGACTGACTGAAGAAAAAAAGAGAGGGGGGGGGATATATCGAACTAATCTGATGATGAAGCGGGTAGGTAAATTAATGTAATCTAACCGTGTTTGGGATTATTAGAACTGTTATGAGATGCACTCTGGCTACAAGGTATTTAAGTTTGGCTGTAGGGTACTTTTTAACGGTGGTACCATAGCTAAAAAGTATAAAATAAAATACTTTTTACAAAAAAAATATATACATTATTATTTTGCATTATATATATTTTTTTATTTTGCAAAGCACTTAATCAAATTAACTGAATTTCAAGTAGGCTTTTTAATGGTTGAATCAGTAATCTAAAGGTACCTACGTTACTAAAATAAGTTATGTCATTCAGTTAGTTCAGAAAATGTCAAGCTTCAACTACGGTTTTCTTTCTACGAATTCCTTCACGAACAATTATATTATTTATGATAGGTACATAGGAAAAATATTTAAAAAAGATCCAGTACGTGAATTGCTTTGCAAAACTGGCCAATGTAGGACGCCAGGGAAGGCGAGGGAGAAGCAAGCTAGCTACCCAGAAACCGAAACGTTTCGTTAAGTATACAAAAGGCGGCTCGTTAGAATACGGCGCGGGTAAGACGATTGCCGGCTTATACGTAAGATTATCTACACAGCCGTGCATTTATTGTGTAAGCCATCAATTTTATCCAACCCGCTCGCTTTGCGCGGCGAAGTGTAGAACTTACGGATCCTTTATTTTTTAATATACTGAAGTCAACTTTTCAATAACCACTTTTCAATTAACCATTCAAAAACAAAATATAGCTGTAACGTTACGTCTAGGTTCTTAAAAACCGTAGTAAACGGACCGTCAAAAATATTGAGATTCACTACGTCTAAAGTTAGTGTGAAATTAATTAAAGTAAATATGTACGAACTAACAGAATATAGTGGGTAATCCAATGAAACTTAAATTTAATGGTGTTCATTTGTTTACCTCTTTATTATATAGAAATGTAGTATGAATACAAACTAACGATAAGCGTACTATGATTGCACTTTGCCGACGCTTATTGAGGCAAATCAAATCATATTATTTCGTAAAGACTGAGATTCTTTGCCATGAGATAGAGAGGATAAGAAATAATTTTCTTTTGGTCCATAGATATACTTACAGAATGTGTTGAAAGAAAAAAAGAGGAAATTTAAGGAATGGCAGCGTATAGGTCCGGAAAAGGTAGAAGTTGCTGCGAGTGGATGGATGGATGTGGTTAGCTTTGTTCTTTAATAAGTTATTGCGGGAAGAAGCAATACCTGATGAGTGGTGCAACAGTTCCCTGGTGCCCATCTTTAAAAACAAGAGTGATATGCTTGAATGCAATAATTATAGAGGAATAAAGCTAATGTCACATACTATGAAAGCCTGGGAGAAAGTTATTGAAAGGAGGATAAGAGAAGAGAGTGATTTTTGCTATACGCCAGCTGTGCGAGAAATACAGAGGTGCGCATAAAAACTTGCACATGATATTCGTTGACCTCGAAAAGGCATATGACCGGGTACCTCGTGAGGTTCTGTGGTGGGCCCTTAAGGAGAAAGGTGTGCCTGGGAAGTATGTGCAGTTGATCCGAGCGATGTACAGTCGATGCAGTACCCAAGTCCGGCCACTTTGGGCACCACTAGCAGCTTCAATGTGGCTGTCGGCTTACATCACGGGTCGGCTCTCAGCCTTTACCTCTTCCTGATGATAATGGACGCTCTGACGTCGGACATTCAGGAAGAGGCTGCCTGGTGTATGCTGTTTGCCGATGACATTGTGTTGGTTGGCGAGAGTGGCCTAGAGGTCCAGAACAGATTGGAGGTGTGGTGGCACAGACTGGAGAGTGTTGGCCTGAAATTGAGTAGAACCAAAACGGAATACTTGTTCTGCGATTTCGGCGGTCTCTCCAATCCAGTGCCTTTAGCTCTCGCTGGAACGCCCATACCGATCTGCTCCGACTTTCGTCCAAGGGGATGGTGCGGTAGACCGGGAGGTAACACATCGGATCAACGCAGGATGGATGAAATGGTGACAGGTCACGGGAACAACTTGTGACCCACGGGGCATCCGTTGAAGGGTAAAATCTACAAGTCTGTGATAAGACCTGTCATACTGTATGGATCAGAATGTTGGGCTGTGAAAAAGACGGATGAAAAAAGATTGCACGTAGCGGAGATGAGAATGTTAAGATGGATGTGTGGTGTGACGAGAATGGATAAAGTGAGAAATGAGTATATTAGGGGAAGTTTGAAAGTGGCGCCAGTGACTGAAAAATTGAAAGGGAATCGTTTGTCTTGGTATGGTCATGTGAAGAGGAGGGATGGAGCGCATGTTACTAAAAGAGTTATGAGTTTACATGTGGATGGATGGAGAGAGAGAGAGGGAGACCAAAGAAAAGATGGATGGATTGATTGTGTGAAGAGTGATATGAAAGAAAGGGAAGTTAGTGATAGCATGACGAATGACAGGGCAGAATGGAAGAAAAAAACATGTTGCGCCGACCCCAAATAACACGGGACAAGGGCAGGAAGATACTAATATTATAAAGGTTAAAGTAACTCTATCTGTTACGCTTTCACGGTTAAACTACTGAACTGATTTTGGTGAAAGTACAGAGTAATCTTGAATCCCAAGGAAGGATAAAGGCTCCTTCGCATCCATAATACTCGACATTCACGCGGCCGAAGCCGCTGGTAGCAGCTTGTCACTACATATTATAAAACAAAGTAGCTTCTCGCTGCCTGTCCCTATGTATGCTTAGATCTTTAAAACTATGCAACGCATTTTGATGGGGTTTTGTTTTGTTTTTTAATGGATAGAGTGATTCAAGAGGAAGGTTTATATGTATAATACATGCATAATATATGTAGAGAAACACTGATAATTTCAGCAAACGCTGGCTGAACCCTACGAGATAGATCATAATAATGTAGTACAGTACTGTACACCTTAAAAAGGTCTACAAAAAACTCCGCAATGGTATATGTCTATCTTTTATGAAAAACCCACAATAACCATTTTCTATCCTTTACTTTTTACGATAAATAATGGCTTATTTACGAAGCGATTTTAAGCAATACAGCTTTAATCCTTATCCAATTAAGTACCTTAAATACATTGTGCATTTAATATAAATCAATATGGCTCTTTACAGCATGTAATTTAAGTGAATATTTTCGAAGATATTACGGATTTAAAATGCAGGGACATGGCAGTTGCGGCAGTATTAGCATTGCAAACGTGCGAAGCCGGGTCGCTAGTATAATATAAATGCGTTGTCTTTGTCTTAATTGTACTACCTGTATATTTCAGTAATAATAGTTCAAACTTTCCGCCTTTATAATAATAATATTCACAACTAATACAACGCCGTCTAGTCCCAAGCTAAGCAGAGCTTGTGTTATGGGTACTAGACAACTGATAAACATACTTATATATTTCTAAATACATACATATATAGATAAAGTTCAGTTCACCTTTACATTTCTAAATAAATCATATCTTCCTTCCGCTTCGTGGAAATCAATTATATCTTCAGAACTTTCTATTCCTATTTTGATCTTTATCCTTCGCTTTGGCTGACACGTTATTAGTTTCCAGGATATCAAGACTACGTGACCGTGGCTCATCTCGGCTCATCTCATACTAACATTCACTCTGCAATAAGTTACAATCAAAAGTGTTCTGACATTGCGAAGGTGTTTGATCAACCGTACTTCGTCTAAACTTTAGCATTTTATCCTCGGCATATGAGATAAAATTTGCGATTGTGATGACACTTCAGAAGATATTGTTTGTTTACTGTGGTCTTTGCTAGAGGCTTATGAAAGCGAGCGCTTTTAACCATAACAAAAGGATACGTATGAGAGGATGTACTAAAGCCCTGAAGAAGTATCTTTTATAACATAACAGCCCGCGTTGGATATGCTCATAAATACGAATATTTGGTAGCCTACAAAGGCACTTAAACTTTTCCTTCGCCACTTAAATTCCAATAAAATAACCACGCCCCAGGGAAATAACTGTAACAAGGGTTAGGATGGCTGATTGGCTAGTTTCAAATAAATCAAAGGTGGCTTTTTACCCTTTTTCCTGTAACTACGTAAAAGTAATAAATTAGTTTATTACTTTTACGTAACCATGTATGTAGATATTGTTTATAAAGTTAGCTTTATAAACAATATCTACATACATGGTTATATGAACGCCGGTTCAAAGTGTTTGTAATAAAAATAAAAAATCAAGCTCTCTCGACGCCTTTCTATGTACAAGAGCAATATACCAAATTCTCGGAAAGTCTATCACAGTTTGGAAAACGAACAGCCGAAATTACAATATGAACAAAATTTCACAATGTCGAAGTGTTTGCCAGAAGTGATACAATGAGCTATGAAATGTTACCATACTGAAATTTAATCTGAATCATAGCCAACGCTATTGCGTTCAACATAAATAATAAATGTTAGATTCCCTTAGGTGCGTCGTACCGGTATCAAAATTCACTGATGTTGAAAATCTGAAACAATAGTTATTGATCTTTTGATTTGGTTGTGTCCTCTGCTTACCTGCGATGTATATAATGTTTCGTTCAATCACAACTTGTTTTTTCGTCGTTATTAATTCGAACTGGTTTCAGCCTAAGAATTATTCTGAGTTTGAAGGCGATTAAAAGTTAATAGAGTTTTATTGTAAAATACAGAAGCTTGTTGTGACCTTCTTTTAATTTAATAGATACAAAAAGCTACTACCTTCTCAACTGGATTCCCAGAATCTTTCAGTCATCTTTATAAATCAGGCCAAGTCCTCTTCTGATCTCCAAAGACAACCCATTCGCCTTATTGTTTTTTTTAGTCCGGCACACATTGCCTGATTCAAAACTTACTAAGCTACAAAATCTTACCAGGTGCTGATTTATTTATGTATGATAAGTTCTTCACACAAAACGATTCACCTTTTCTACACAATTTCTGAGAGCCTTTAATAACGGATATACTTTTATGGCTTTTGGGCTAACGCCAAAACATGCAAGTAAGAAATATGTATCGTATTACAAAATAGAAAGGCTATTTAATGGTCACTTGCCGTTGTAACCACGAAGCAAGTGAGGTTTTTCGATGTGCAAGGACCAATAAAGGTCAAATCTAAAAATGACCGCGAAATTTTCGACGATAACCTTGTATAAAATGCTTCAGTACTGGCATCTACGTATAAGAAGCGTTGAGTGTTGCAAATCTTCAGTACTATTGAACTAGATCATGTGATAGCTACTCACCAGTTATTCATACATGCTTTGGGTTCCAAAGGTTGCGTTGATCGCTGATAGAAAAGGTACATGATTTTTGTGGCGTAGGCGTTTCCCAAACGCTGATATTGAACTTTAAGGATCGAGTTCATTAAGGGTCATTCAGTTGAAACTACCGGCGGTTCATTATTTCTTGCGGTCTGGAATATTTGATCACACCTCAACGAAATGAGCTTCTCTTCGTTATGTTTAAAGTGTCTTTTGATTAAAGTCTATGTCGTAATTTGCGTCGTGTACCCAATACCTCTGCGGTGACAACCGGTACACATCGCCTTGAAGGATTTGCTCGCGTAAGGGGACTTAAGTGCTGAGACGTCAATCTCGTCTTAACGGCGACAATAACGATAACACCGCGCTCCTATAGCTTCCGCTCCTCTATGACACATTTGTTAGTAGACCCCTTTTTTATAAAGAAAAATATTTCAATAAATTCGCACGGTTTATTAACATTTAGACTTATGACCTTACCTACCTTTCCCTCCTGGGAAAAACAAGCGAAATTTTGTCTCTCAATTTATATCATCATTAAGCCGGCATCGGCACTACAGACGGGTCAAGTAATGTTTGATGTCCGTTGGCTGCTATCCGCTAGCCGCCGGCGGGCGGCACCGGGCCTTGCTTACGCCGACAACCGCTTCTCCATCCGCTACGAACGGATTAGGCGCGTCCTTCGTACGGCGCTGCGGCTTGTGCCTTTGTGGAATAAATTCGGGAAATGTAGCTCGATACGGAGGCTGCGTAGTGAGTGGACGAGCCAGGCGTGCGAGAAGAAGCGGGCGGCGCGGTGAGACGCGCGGCGGCGTCAGTGGCGACAGCGCCGCGCGCCGTGACGGACGGAGGCGTCGCGACGCATACCCGCGCCGGCACGTGTCGGCGGCGCGATGGGGACTACCCCGCCGCCAGCCGCCGCCAAACAACATAAAAGCCGGCGGAAGATCTCGCTGCCATGGTTCCGCCAGAGCTCGGTGAGCGCGCCGCACGCGATGCTCTCCCGCCAGCACACCATCGACACGCCGAGCTCGTTCCACGCGCGCCTGTTGAAGAGCAACCGGCAACGCCAGGTGATCCACCGCCTCCCTGCCGCTGAACGCCGAACCAGTGATGCACCCGCCCCCGCCGTACCCCGCGCCCCCGCCGCCCCCGCGCACTGCAGCGTCCCCGCACCGCAGGCCACTCCCGCGCTTGCACTCACCTGCACATGCATCGTAGATCATAACATCACTAACCGACATCCAAGGCGTCGCTTACGCGTTCCGATTTGAGACTGCTTGCCGAATTTCACTTATCAAACAACGAACAAACCGCTAAAGGCAATAGTAAAAGTCCAGTTTATCTAACAATACTAAGTCTTGAGCTAGTATGTGAATTAATGTTGTAACGTAAAATTATATGTGTGGATTATATGAATGGATAATACAATAGTATTGTTTGGAACATTTTCATCTACCACATCATCATAAAAATAGTGATTAAAATTTTAAATTGGTATACACTAACGAAAAATTGTGTCTCTACTTATACTGTTTACAATATTTTCAAACATATTCAAGAACTGAAATGAAAATAATGTTGTACTTTAAAATGAATGTTACAAGGTTTATATTCTTTTATTGATTTTATAATTATATTATATTGATTATAAATACTTCTGAAAGTTTAAAAAAAAAAAAATTGAAAACAACAATAAAATAATTGTCTAGTGTACATTTATTATTACTTTTTCAAATGTTTTTGTTGTAAGCAAAATTACATCCTTTCCAATTGGCACAATTATTCGTATTTTAGTTGTTATATTCCACTCGCATGCTTTCCTATAATGAAACCAGTCACCAACAACCTGAAATTAACGCATTTCATTATTTATATTGAGAATTAAAAACAGATGGCAAAGAATACACGTTCATAAGCGATGTGACATAGGTGCCACTAGACAATCTTGGCCAATTGACCGAGAACGAATCAGTTATCTGTCACTTGAGCTAATAGATAAAGTGATAAACAATCTCACAGCTCTGCCCCAATTATATCACTTGTAACAATTTCCACTAACAGGAATAGGTACCTAATCGGAATAATATGCGTTCATAAGGATGTGTTCCCGTATTTAAGACAACAAGGAAAACGGAAAAATCTAAATATAAACGAGTAGTAACTACAGCTGCGGTGGAAGCGCTAACTAGCTACTACTAATGAACAAGTGATAATTTATAGATCCAAACATTTATGTTGTATGGCTCCGCTATCAATTGGTGTTTTCACTACCCTGCCTGAACAGGTTTATGTTTAAAGAATGAAAACACCACCCTGACATTAAATACCTATGCATTATAAATTGCTTTAGTTGAAACTTCAAGCTGTTGTCTCTGTGGATCAAACATTAATGGAAATAATTGTTTAGTATACTTCACACTCAAGTTTCTACAATAAGTCGAAACTTTCAGTTGTAGAAATAGTTTCGAATCCCCGTAAGAGCACGAGAGTTATCTGTTAGATTAGTTAAGTTTATTGATTCCGGGGTAAGGTGCCGGACGAGAACGTTTGACTCTCTGTGTAATAAATATATCTCCACAGTATCAGGAGAGAGTTTGAAGATATCGTAGCGTGAAAATAAAGTATGGGTTCAGATCGGAATGCAGCCAAAGAATCGTGCGGGAAAATTATGATGCGCACATGTCGTCTGAAGAATGACATAACAACCAATCAAAAAATCAAAGCAACGTTATTTAACAGTTTGGTTTTTTAAGTGTAGTTTTTTTTTTTTATTTCTTATAAAACAGTTACTACTACTATTCAAATAAGTAATGCGAACAAAGGGTAAAACACAAAATAAAATAAAATTGCTAAACCAAGATTTGCTTGGTTAAGCAATTTTATATTCAGCTGAGCACATTTTTTAAGTAAGGCTGAATGAAGCTCTTAAACCTTGTAATGAGGGTTTCCGGAACTGCATACAAGAAAAAAGCTGCTTTATAATGACTATTTGCAAGAAGACTTCTGTTCACTAAAATTATTTACTCCATTTCATGAGCTTGATGAAGTGCTTCACTTCCACACACTTGACCGTTTAACCTTTTGATGGTACGGGTATATGGAAGACGTCTTCTTCAAACGAAGTTTGAAGTTTGATTACTGTCACCGGTGCTTTCTAATTGCTATTGCCTGAAGGTCCTTAATAACAAAACCCTTCAGTTCGAATGCTAATAAGCCACTTGAACGTAAGTGCCATTCTCAAGTTCTGTTGTTTTGGTCTCGGAGTACCAATTGCCTTTGATGACAAAGAAAATGATTATCGCAAATCAAACGATGAATCTCATAATGAAACCAAAAGATCTTGGGAATTATGTGAGAAAAATACTTATCGACGGAATACAATTTAGCGTAAGGGCCGAGTCACACCGGAATGGCAGCGGCCGGCAACGGCTGGCTAGGCTAGAGCTATTGACAAGAGGCGCGCGGCGCGCTGCCGCTCGCGGCACGGCGTGCGGTCTCGCGACCTTTTCATGCTTTTCAAGCGATACTAGTCTGGTATGTAGATAAAGTTTAAAATTATTTCACGCTAAAAGTGCTCGCCGCGTCGCTGCCGGCCGCTGCCATTCCGGTGTGACTCGGCTCTTAGTGTCAATTAAGCGGTTATGCACGATGCCTGTGTAAACCAAAACATTTTACGCTTGTTATCAAACAACTGGGCAACGCTGCCAACTTTAAAGCAGGTGTATTCAGTTATAAAAAGATATACAAAACGTTGGCTGAAACGCAAATAATACAGTAATTAGGTAAGAGCCCAAGAAATGGTTTGATATAGATGATAAGCCTACTATTTGATTAGCAAAAGGAGTTTTTAATTATAATATCAGCAAGAGCTTTGTATATGTATGAAAATGAAAAGGTTGACGAAGGCTGCACAAACGTGTCCGTAACAGTTGACTACATAGTCGGCCAGACAATCGGCGATATTATAGTCTATAAGGCAATAATCTTAATTTAGCTGTTGGGAACTAGCTGCGTATAAATATAGTTAGATGGAATATCGAAAGCTACATTTGCATTAGATTAGTGCTTCTAGAAACTTACATAACCGTGATTGATGGACTAAGTACCTAACATTTGAGCGGAACTTGTCAGACGAAACAAAGTCTCCATTAAATCGCAATTGATATTAAATCGCAATTCTCGTATCTCAACCCAAGTTCTAAAGTAATTCCTCCTCATGCTTGCCTCGAATTGCCAAAATACAATTTCAAATTAGTATTGATTTCGATTGAGTCGCGTCGGTATGTCGCTCCGAAATTGTGCGTCTTTTACGAGGTGACACAGATTTATGTGATTACTCGTGAGTACGTCGGGGCAGTAAAACAGGGACAGTGGACCCCTAGAGAGAAGACTATAGTCGCTAGAAAATCCCAAGAGGTTAACGTTGATCGCAACTAACTTATGATCGATAAATCGTTTTTCCGTTTTGTTCCATATTACTCGACTCTCCAGGATTGGAATTGAAAATCTAAGTAGGAGCGAAACTGAGGAAACGATTATAAATTTTGTTTAGGGTTATGACTACTGATTATGGATGTTGATGTTTAGCTCATCGTTGTAAATATCTGTACACTCGTGACGCTGGGTTGTCTTTCAGAAAATAAGACATCGAATGATGTGCATTCTCAATACTTATCAGAAGATTTATAGTTACAAATGAGAAAGCACCTGAAAGATTATATTATAAAATAGGTGAGCTAGGACTCAAAGTTAAATAGTTTTTTAAATGCCTTGCAGTGTCTAGAGGAACACAGCGCTAGGCATACCACAGTCGCGGTGGTAAATCCCTTCGAGAAGTGGTTAGAGAAGTACCATGGCGTCCTCATTTTCTGCCTGACGCAGGACATGGTTCTGGAGAGACCTTTTGCTTCTGGCCATGGTACGAAGCGAGAAGGAATGGGAAGCAGTCACCTCCGTTTGCGAAGCAATAATGTAAGTGAAGGAGGAGGTGGAAAGCGTGATGCGGAGGCAGGCCTGACGACGGACCCGCCCCAGGCGTCGGTATTCACAGGGCGACATCCGGTCACCCTACAAGCGGTTTTGCGGACCGCGAGCAATGGGTAACTCGCCGTCAGATAAGCACCAAGCCCGGGTCGACAGCGCATTGTGTTCCACGGGCGCCTCAAAGAGATGTCAGCAAATTGACGAGGTTATCTATACTGATGAACAGTAATGAATTATAGAAGGCTAAAAAATATTATTTTAAACTAGCGACCCGCCCCGGCTTCGTACGGGTGCAATGTTGATCACTTCATACTCGTAGTATAAAACAAAGTCGCTTCCCGCTGTCTGTCCCTATGTATGCTTAGATCTTTAAAACTACGCAACGAATTTCAAGTCAGTATTTTTTAATAGATAGAGTGATTAAAGAGAAAGGTTTGTATGTATAATACGTGCACAATATAGTAGAGAAACACTGATAATTTTCGAGATTACTAATGTGTTGTCGTAAATAAACACATTTTTTGCGCTTATATTGCAAACCCTGGCTGAACCTTACAAGATAGATCAAAATAATGTACTACAGTACTGTACACCTTAAAAAGGTCTACAAAAAAGTCTGCGATGGTATATGTCTATCTCTTAGGGATAACCCACATTAATAATTTTTATCCTTTACTTTTTACGAGAAATAATGGCTTATTTAGGAAACGATTTTAAGCAATACAGCATTAATCTTTATCCAATTAAGTACCTTAAATACATTGCGCATTTAATATATTTATTACCTATTTTATATATTTAGACCGAGAGCCCTCAGTTATGGGCCGAACTTGCATAAAATAGTCTGCCGGATACATTAACCGAAACCCGGAGGAATTTGTACAGGTCGAGAATGTTTTGGCTAATCACATTACTACACTAAATTATTATCGATCTTAATGCGACCTGCGACGGAGAGATGCATTTTGCTAATGACTGTAACGTTAGTAGAAAACCGGTACAAAATTGGGTCGAGAATAATATCACCAGTAACCTAATATATTAGTAAATCCATATACCACATGACCCGACGTGGAAATTGACTCAAGGCAGAATAAAATGACTAATAATTGTTAGAACGACCTGACTTACAAGGTTATTTTATAAAATCAATACGATAACACGATGTTTGCTTTGTTTCATTGCTTATAGACCGCTTAACTTTTGTTCACCATTCGATGATATGATATGAGTTTTCAATCGTAGTCAAGGGTAAAGCCCGATTCCTCAGAAGCGGAGATAGATTTACCTAAACAGTAAATAGGTTGATACCCAAAATAATGCATGAAAATAAAATTACTTTTTATCTTCGCCCCGTTTTACTGAAAAGCAGACTGTTATATAAAACCCTGTGAAGCACCTAGGTCAAGTAGGTACGAATTGCTCTCGCTTGCCGAGGGCTTTGTAACCTCAAGGTAACGTATGTACAGTAAATACAAAATAATAAAATAAAATACTACTACTTGCTGATCCCGTAAACGTTGTTCTGCCATATATATTATCTAAGAAAAAAAAATGGGGAATGAAAAGGGTAAAAGTTCGATATTTCGTTTGGAGGAGTTCGAGAATCTTTCGAAAGAGTTCGATAACAAACAGTGTACATGAGATTTTTATATATTAGATTTTGTCAGTTGACAATCTATCAAACGACAAATGAGTTAATAGTAGGGCCCAAGTGCGCGTTACTCGAGTGCGTCAGAAAATCATATGGAGAGAAACCTTGCACCCTGTAATGTACCCCTACCTCATAAATGAACCCTTAATATAGTGGGGGGGATGCATTGAAGGCAGCCAGTCAGATTAGTAAAAAAATCGATCCTCGGAAAAATTTGACCATTTGAGCGTGGCATAAGGAAATGGGCGTGTCACAAAGGGGTAAAAAAAACGTAGCCTCGACATACTCGAGCGCGATTGATTTTTTTTTTATTTTGAAGGATATCCTATCAGGAGTACGAAAAACATGACGGTTTTCATGGGGCGATGTAGCTAAAACCGTCGATAAAGGATGAAACGTACATATTCCGAGAACTGTGTATTCACCACTCCGCGCCTAGAGAGAGAGATAAAGAAAGAGTGAGAGCGTGTAAGAATTTTCTTAAATGGAAACTTGTCATAGACTTTTTTCGTTTTAGAACCTTATCCAATAGGTCCCCGTGACGCTTTAGTAACTGCAAATTTAGCATCCCGGTCTCTCTTACTATAAAGTGTGTTTTAAATCGGAAGTGAATTGAACTGGCATGAATTTGGCACGTTACAATATCTAGTTTTATGTTCCTGTTCCATATTTTGACTGGGTTCTGGCCACACTCTATAATTATGGTAATTAATTGTTTGCTCGTAGATAGAATAGTATTGAAATCATAATAGCATCGAATATTCGAGTACACCTAAATTATAAATTCACAAAATATATTCGATTTGGTTATCGTATACTAATTACGAATTTATAATTTTAACCTTTTCTGATGGTACCGATTATAATTTCGTGAAAAACTTTGCACGAAATTGTAATAAGTGCCATCAGGAAAGGTTAAATTTATTATTAATTTTAATAAGCGGAAAGTTTAACAAAGAGTGAGCGATATTGAACGTGGGTAGCTGAGATGCGATTTATAAATTTTTGATTTTAATTAAATTTTACATTGATAATGAGTGTGTTGTTATTTTATTGAAAGTTCAGTGAAACATATACCATTACTGAATATCAAATTCGCCTATGACGATGCCATTTTGAGACAGACCAGTAAACGGCTTTACGGTTAGCGTTTGATTAATAACTCAACTAAATAAATGTGCCCTTTCAATATACACAATTCGATTCTATACTTCAGTTATTGAGATAAGGTTGTTGTGTTGCGCGGGCTTGCAAACGTCGAGCAATGAGCAGCTCGCCATCCGGCTGTCCTGTAAGGGCCGAACCCGAGTCGTCGACGGCGCATTTTGCTTCACGCGCACTTCAATCAAAGAGATTTCTGCAAAACTATAGGAGCCCAGAGGGATCGATGTCCGCTAGGGCTGTGGGAATTTTTGAGAGAGTTATCGTAATCCTGGGATGCAAAAGGCAACTGGAGGACACAGGTGGATTTTAGTATGTAAAAGTCTGACACGCCCTCGCGCTCCATTCTAGTGCGGGAGAAGTCATATGATGACATCTATCACAAAAAACGTATTCGTGTTAAACGCACTTTGTACAAAATAATGAGTTACCATTTTAGGAAAATTTAACGCCGTTAAGTGTATCTTAACGTCGCACATATTTGTATGTCTAATTAAAAGATTCAGGCGACCAAAATTATTTTACAGTATATTTTGAATTAAGGGGATGCAACTCGACATTATCACTGTTTTTCATACAACCGCTCTTCTCTTTTGCGATTATGACTTTATTACACATGGAAACAGTATCTTGTGGATATTATCTAGGCTTCTATTGAAATCAATTTATAAATTTGTGCGAAACTATTCCAGTAAAAACCATTGAAAATCTGCTATTTTGCATGAATTTTAACACTTCATAATTTTCATAGGGTACTTCCCGTTAACTTAAATAAAGAAATTTGGCATGAAGCCTGAAATCTTGTGATAAGAGACCTTCTCTTATCACAAGATTTTCGATTTTATGTTTTGTTATTATTCAATGAAATGAAAAAGTTTGGTCACATACATAAGTGGAACCAAATAAGCTGGCGCATTTCAGGGCCTTTGTGCGCAACTCTTTGTACATAGTTTTATCAATGCAGCGGTAAAAGTAATTTGTTGCGAAAATCTTGATTGTTTTGAATATCGATTACATTCTAACTGCATTGACTCTGGTGCAGTTTCAGCTGAAATGTGAAACTATTGCTTATTTTTAATTTTTGAAACTCAGAAAATCATTCACGAAAATATTGTATTAAAATATCTAACTTTTCGACAAAGCTAAGATTAACCGCAGTTTTATTGAATTTTTAAGCCATTTTCATTTAATTTGGAAATTGATTGTAATTGTACGAATTTATTTGTGATCTGAAAAGAGACTGGCATCTTGCCGGGGGACCGCATGAGGCGCGCGGGCCTCGGTCTGTGCATCTCTGCTATGAGAGTTCCGTTTTTTCCCTTGATGTACGGAACCCTAAAAACTTTAAATAAAATATTAAAAAACAAACAGGGAATAAAACACCATGCAAAGTCTGTGTTGATTAAACCAGTTGTAGCTAAAAACCTTAAAAAAAAAACCTATAAAATAATATATTTTCTACTAACATACTATTACGATATATGAAGCTATTACATTGCTTGAACAACCAGTAATTTTACTCACATGACTACAGAAATATTATTTACGTCCATTTTGATTTGGATTTATAAGCGCCGCTCTTACACTGCATGAACGTCAAAACTGCACTAATGTCATCAATATCAAGGTGTATGGACTACAATCCACCTGAGTCGATTGCACTCACTTCAATTGGCTCAGGTGGATACATACGGCACGCGTAGTCTAGTGCGCAGTAAATGTATGTATATCGATGCTTTCATCACATACACAAATCTTTTAGGTGCCTGAATAATTAACCTGTACGTTTCTGTTGACGTCGCGTGTCTATTATAAAGAGAAAAGCTAGTCATAGTCAACTTCCAAAGTTATAACAAGGAATATCAATTTACGGCTGTATAAATATCACAAGCAATGACTGACGCTCTGACACCCACCCTAGGCACTAACAATTAAGTAGTTGAAATTTTTATGTTGGAAGACAAATTACATCACCAATGTAATTGGTGTTTCCATGGGAAATGTTTAGTTATAATTTTTATAAATCGTGTGCAGTTACACTGTTTGCAGCTATTTATATACGCAACTAACTACATTCACTTTGAAGCTATATTGACCAGATAGAGAGCTTTCATAGATTTCTGTATGATTTTATATTCGTTTACTCATTTTATATTTATTGTTAAACAACCAGGAATTATCGTGTCTTTAATTAAATTCGCGGATCAGTTATAACGAACCCTGTAAACCCGAAACATAGCCTAAGCCCGGTACCCTCGATTGTAATCCATGGTATTATTGCAGGCAAGGGATTGCATTTACAGTACCCGGTAATAGATTTCAACAATAATAAAAATAAATTTGAACAAAATAAATAAAAGCAAATATTACCACCTTACCTTTTGATTAAACTTAAAGAAACGAGATAGTTTTGGAGGAAGATTTTTAGAACGTCAGACGTAGGCATAGTAAAACTCCATACTGCTTACCTTTTAGGCGTCCGTACTGACTCCGTACTAGATCTTGCAAATACCAGATAATTTCAATAACGGTGTCAATACCGGTACTGGTGTATACGGAAACGTAATGAAATGAAGAAAATGTGAAAGATGGCGACCTTAAAGGTGGTAACGGGCTTATTCTATTGTCAGCTGTGTTTTCTCGTCTTGAACGATTTCCAGTTCAAAATAAGTATTATATAAATAATATTTCTTTAATTGCATCCCTTAATACGTAACCCAAACGATTCTTCAAAGGAAGTGTGTTTCCTGCTCCAAGGATCGCATCATTACATTAATAACTTCTCAAATATAATTTATCATATATAACACTTCATCGACACCCCGTGTGTGTAATAACACCCTTTACTCGATTGCACTACTACGCACCTTGAATTGTTAGTAAGTAGAGAATAAAATTGGCTAAATGCAGAAAATTAAAATAGACTAATTAAAGATCTATTTCGATTAGGCACTCATCATCATCTTCCTGCACTTGTCCCGGGTCGGTACACGTTTTTTTCTTCCATTCTGCCCTGTCACTCGTCATCATTTCGATTAGGCACTAGTAGGAAAAATTAAAATAAGGTACTATTTAAAACTGATTAACTACAGACTTATTCCTTTTATCTTATTACTACCCCCGTGGTATCAACCGCGTGTTTGATCACTGCTTTACTTCTGTTAGTCGTAGTGGGTAAATGGGTTATCTAACAGTAAAATATGTTTTCAAGTCGAACCAGTAGTTCCAGAGATTAAAGTGTTTAAACAAACAATCTCTTCCGCTTTATAATATTGGTATAGTAAGCAATTACGACTTGCAAAATTTTTCAAATACCTACAAATTACACAACCTAACACGTGATAATAACAAGAGCTTTTCTAATAAACCCTTTAAGTATTTGTGTACTAGTATTATATATTAATTTTAGTATATTGAAACAAATAAAAATTATACTTACGTATAGTGAAGAAACGTTTAGTTTTTTATTTCGCAACAAAATTAAAAAATGCCTACACCTACCGGCTAGGCGGCGGTGAATCGTGACTATGAAGCGGCACGTTGTTTGGACTGACGTTTTTTTCTTTAAAACCTCAGTTTCCCAACTTTCCTTATGACGCAAATCACCCTCCGCTCCCGTGGTTCGAAGCGTGATGTTATATATAATACTAGCTGTTCCCCGCGGTTTCACTCGCGCCTTTGGTTACTACTCCGCTCTCGTGGTTCGGAGCGTGATATTATATATATGTATATAATTGATTTTTTAAATAATTATTTGTTTTAACCCCTCGAGCTAGGGGTATTATAATTGCGCGTTTTTACGTAAAATCCACAAATAAAAATTAGACCTTTTTGTGGTCTAATTTTGGGAATAAAAATTAAAAAAAAAAATACAATCGACTTCAAAGTAAAAAAAAACACAAAAGTGCAAAATAACTTCGGAAGTCGGTGTTAAATAACGAAGAGACAAAACTATTATTTTTATTGATATAGATTTTTTAAATTATTAGTGCAATTATCATCAGTATTGACAATATTTATGTCGCCGGCCACAAACGCCACGAGAAGACGCTAGAAGCGGCCACAAAAGCAGCTGAAGCGCACGACAGCTACTTGGGTCTGGTAGCTGCTGCTTTTTTAACCCATACGCGCAGTATCATAATGGACTCTGACGAAAAAGGTTTAAATGCGCGAGTGGCGTGTGACGGCGTTTTGTATCGACTTTTAGTAGCCAGTGCGGGCCACAAGAAGCGAGCAGCGGCGATTTGTAGCGTGTGGCGGCCACCGGCGTCAACCGTGTGCGGCGAATCCATATAAATTGTATGAAAACTATAGAAAATATGCCGTGGCGGCGTTTTGTAGTTGTGGCCGGTGGCTCGTGTGCGGCGATTGTCAAGTTCATGGCAGGATACCCTTTGTTACCGTTACTGCATACACTTTATCGTTTATTTGCTCGTCAAACGCAGTCTTGCGTCTCTTTCTATCATTTTTATTCTTTTTGACTATCAATGTAACGAATTCTTCCCCTCGTTGCCGTCGCTTGGCCGACTGGAAAATTTATTTCCTCTTTTTACATGCCGCCGTGTCGGACATACTCAGAGGGAAAGCTAGAGTGCCTTAGTATTTGTTATAATTTATAGGAGCACTCTTTAGTGTGAGTTTTGTGTATGTCAAGTTCACTTTAAGTTTCCTTAATTGTATTCTCGTTCTACTCAGCGTTTTGTCTGAAAATCATTTTTGATATTTTTATATTTTTCCAATCCTATAATAAATTGGAAAGCTTTTATGATTTATGAGTACACTAGCGATCCGCCCGGCTTCGCACGGATGCAATGCTGATACTAAAAATACTAAAGAATTTCTTTATATACAACGTTCACAGCTTTATTAAACGAACAATGTATTTAAGGTGCTTAATTGGATAAGGATTAATGCTTTATTGCTTAAAATTGCTTCGTAAATAAGTGCCATCTCGTCAAAGTAAAAGATGAAAAATGGTTATTGTGGGTTATCCCTAAGAGATAGACTAATACCAATGGGGACTTTTTTGTAGACCTTTTTAAGGTGCACAGTACTGTAGTACATTATTTTGATCTGTCTCGTAGGGTTCAGCCAGCATTTGCAATGCAAGAGAAATAAAAATTAATCACTATCTATTAAAAAAACCGAATCAAAATCCGTTGCAAAGTTTTAAAGGTCTAAGCATACATAGCGACAGACAGCGGGAAGCGACTTTGTTTTATGCTATGTAGTGATACACAGTTCATGAGACGGTTACGAAGCAAAACAAACATTTCTAAGTTATATAATTTTTCTGTATCGAAAAACGCTCAAGTAGATTACACTCTTCAGGATTGCCCGTTTCCATATACATAAGTTAGTTTTTGCGTTACCTTAATCAAGTAATGGACATAATTTTGTAAGATATTTTTCAAGTGTCGGATGTCAATAATATTTTTTATAAAAGTGTACATTTTCATCAATATCGAGTAGCATTGGCCCACTAGTAACGAGTTGTGCGTCGTGGGTTCAAACCCAGGTAGGCGCTTTACTTTGCGTAATTTATTTCAATATGATAAAAAAAAACTGATATCTCTTAGAACCAAACAATTTGAAGACATGTGACATCCACCATCCCGCTGGGTCCGCGTGGTGGATTACGATCCATTTCTTCTCCTGGAGAAGAGACCTGAGTTCTAGCAGGCTAGCAGTGGGAACATTGTAAGGCTGACTATGATATCAACATCGACACCTGAATTCACCAAATATTAGAGATAGTAGATACTCGGAATTCGGTAACTTAATTTTTAGTGTTCCGTACCTCAAAAGGAAAGAACGGAACCCTTATAGGATCACTTTGTTGTCCGTTCGTCTGTCTATCTGTCTATCTGTCTGTCTCTTAGGAACGCGTAGAGGTATCATGTTGAAATTAAAACCATATAGTCAAGTCTGCGGTCTCTTGAAGCTGTGAAAAAATCAAACTTCTAAGTTAACGAAAAAAAAAGATGCTGCCGTTTACGTAGCAAAAAATGTGTATTTCGGCACTCTCAGGGGAATAAAAATTCACAGGGTACTTCCCGTTGACCTAAAATTCTGAAATTTGGCATGAAGCAAGGTCTTATAGCACAAGTATAGGAAAAAATCTGAAAACTGTAAATTTGTAGTTACGTCTGTAGTTCGGAAAAATCTTCGTAACTTAATTCGGAAATTGAACTGTTTTCATAGTTAAATTTGTACGGAACCCTCAGTGCGCGAGTCCGACTCGCATTTGCCCGGTTTTTTTTTGTATCCGTTTCATATATCAATAAAAAGATAAGTAAACTCGACCCTTTTATAATCAAAAGAAACTTGAAACTCCCAATCTGATATTTTGGCCTATTGAAGTTGGATAAAGGAAAGAGTAACCATGACGTAATCGTAGGTAAATGGACGGCGGGCCTCCACAAATCGATCTACTTTTTATTTAAATGTTTCTCTATAACGATCATCATGTGGATAGGATTCATCGCATTCATTCGCTTAAATAATTATTTTTCGCTTTAAATGCTTTGTTTGAATCATTTCCGTGTATTAAATTCAATTAATAAAACTTTCAAACATTTATCTGAACATAAACACCTGCTGTCTCTTGTCAAATGTACGAGTATATTTGTAGCTATGCTTGGATATTGAAACCTGACTTACTCGACGTGGTGAGTGTTATTGTCGTTCGATAGACAAAGCTGAGGTCAATATCAAAGCTAGTTATATGGAAGGCAATTTGGTTATGAAGTGCAGATTTTACACGACCTTCAGCTCATCCATCTGGTAAGCTAGAGACGGTAGCGGAAGCGACACATCAATATGTGTGTGTCTATCTGACGAGCACTTTCGTAATACGTTTTGGAATGTATGACTCATTTAATAATGGACTGCCTCTCCCAATTTTTTTTTCCGCAGTATTTCGTATTATAACAACAATAATTTTCTTCTATTATGTTTTGTAATTCGAGTGACCGCTAACGTTACTTTCCAACATAATATAGGAAGTTCTGAAAACCACTAGAAACTTTATCTAAATATATTGCCTTATCAGTGTCCGTATTATTGTCGACAGTGGACGTTATCTCCTATCTGGCGAATTCTGTTATCTGCAAATTCGTATCGAGCCGCAATCGATCCTACCCTAGTACTTAACAGCTCTCAAGGAACTGTCCACAATTTTAGAATTAAGTTTGGCGCATGTCAAAGTGCACGACATTTTGGGATCATGACTTAATATATTTTAAGTGTGACTCCGTTATTAAAACTCAATTTCCAGAGTACAGTCCCAGTTTTTCAATTGTGTAATGCACCTAGAATTTCTTTTTCAATATAATTTTAGTTTTATTTTTTATTAGTGATAGGCTAGCGTTTGACCACGCTACATTAGAAACGTACTTCATTAGAAAATACCATCAGGTGAGATGTCACCTGATGGTATTTTCTAATGGGGAACACCCAAATACTCCGAAATATTTTATTCCGAATTTCGATGTTCCGATTTTCAAAAGTCAGATTTTCATAATACCTAAGAATTCTAATGTCTATTATTAAAAATCACGATAATTATTTTACCGAAAGTCGTAAATGCGATTTGTTAGTTTTCCGATTTTCATACGTTCGAAGAATCAATGCTCGAAGGGTTCTCAGTCCGAAAAACGATATTCCGCTTTTCAATACTTCGAATAAACTAAAAGTCAACATGTTGTGATACAAAATTGAGTGACAGAAACGAATCGCTGCAAAACCCGCTGCAAAACCGACTTCACACAGTCTTGTCTGCCCTACCCCTAGAGTGTTATTTAAACCCGCGTAGGCGCGGAGGGGTAAGCTAGTGTTATTTAAACCCGCGTAGGCGCGGAGGGGTAAGCTCGAATGCAGATGCAGCTTGCATGCTGCATGCTTGCTTGCATGTTGCATGCCTGCTTGCATGTCGCATGCTTGCTTGCACGCTGCAAGCTGCAAATCCCCTGTATTATTGATGAATCACTTAGGTTAGAACTTAGGTTAGAAATTTATAGGATATATATACACAGGGATAATAACTGTAAACAATCTATGCAATTATAAGGAGGAAAACGCATCTGTCATTAGTTTTTTAATTCTACCCCCTCATATTATAAATAATATTTATTACATTTTTCTCTTTGACGAGCAATTATGTGTTTATTTGTGCAATTATGTGTTTTTACAAGGCGTTTTTATTTCGGAAGTATATTAATCGGTATTTTAATAATCGAAATTTGATGTTTCGAATTATCATTAAGTCGGAATTTTTGTTATTCGATCTATTGAAACTCGGTATTTTGAAAATAGTAATTATAAACGTTAGGAATATTGAAATTTAGGAATTATAAAAATAGGAGTACTGATAAGTCGGAGTTATTATATTCGGTTTTGAACCATTCGGAATTATGAAAATCGGTATTTTGAAATTCGTATTTGTGACTGTCGGAATAAAGTTTTTCGTATTTATGTAGTTTCTAATGTAGTACGACAGAAAGGAACTCGTTGAAGTGAAGATGAAGAACAAACAATTCAAATAAAAGGATTTTATATCTTATTTACAATACAAATAACATTAGAGGTAATTAAATTAAATTTCTTCGTTTAAGATATTAAAGGAAATACAGTGTAGAAATGTGTCCCACTCCGGTACCGGAGAGACACTCGTGTTGTGAACTCGCGACCTTTACGGAAGTTCATGATGTAGGCACAACTTTCTTACATGACAGCCGGCTGTCGTATTTTACCAAAACTTTAACATCAATTTTCACTCACTGAACACGGTTACTTAGATGTATATATAAAAATAAACCCCTATTTCTCCTGGTCACGCTATAACTTAAGAACGGCTGGACCAATTTCAATCATTCTTTTTTTTTGTATCGTTTACCAGCATACAGGAAAGGTTGTAATCAGGGTAGGGTAGGTAGGTAAGTAGCGTAGGGTAGGTAGGATAGATAACTAGGCAGGGTAAAGTAGGTATTTTTTTCTCTACCTCCGACAGTTGCCTCTCGGGAGACCTTGCATAGCTAATTCTAATTCATTCCAGTTCTCACATTTATGCTTCGGGTAGAGTAAAGTAGAATAGAGTGGTCAGTTGACGTGAGCGAAGCCACGGGCAAAAGCTAGTAAAATATAAAATTATTGCGTTAACATGGTGTAGTTCTCTTCTCACTTCATTCTCTTCTCCGTTTAAATGATAAGACGCAGAACAATAACTAATTTGCTCTTTCTCTTTGTTCAGGCCGGTCCAGAAATGACGTGGGTGTTAGCAGAACACAACGCATCAGGCACAGGCGAACTATCCGTAACAAAAGGACAGCAAGTTGAGGTGCTGGAACCATGGCAAGCGCGCGCCGATTGGTGGTTGGTACGCTTGCCTGGGGAGCCGCCGGTGGAAGGTGCTGTACCAGGCCATGTCCTTAAGCTGCAGCCTCACCACCACCCGCAGCAGAAGACGTCGCCGTCACGGCGGCCGTTAAGCCAACCCTGCGATGAAACTATAGGTCAGTGTTTTATTAATTTTACAAAAACTCGACCCTATTTTTTGATTTTTTGTCTCCTTCTTTTCGAGTAGATATTTTTTAGGTATTTTGTGCAAAGCGGGGCCTAGTGCGAGCTTTCTACCGTTATCGATCGCGTTACCATAAATCTTTGTTTCTAAGAAATGGTATAAAAAAAATGTTTTCCGTTATTGTCACCAGACGATCACAAATATAGTACAAATTTACTTAAAAAAAATTCCTTAGGGCTAAAGCAGGTGGCTGGTTACTTTAATTGCAGAGTCAGTGGTGCTGATCAGGTCCTCTAAAGTGAATCATGTTCTGGACGGGGCATCATTAATAAAATTGACTCGCACATGTTTTTACCAATATCGTCTAAACCAAAACTACGAGTACATAAAAGTCTTGCGCATGTTGTTGACATGAGGTTCATAAAATAAAAGCACATTTACCAGGGATGCTCGACACAAAATTGTGCCTTTATTTTACTAACGTTTAAGGGCGTAACTCTAAATGTAACAGGGGCACTATTGCCTGTTACGTTCATTGACATGAGCCTCTCTAAAACGACTGTATTGTATAGGTATCTTACAATGAATTACGTTTGGCTTAGTATGAAAGTTAGCTGTGTATCTAATGGCTTTTGCGCTGCAGCACATTTTAACTTTTAATTGGATAGAAAGCGTTATACAAAATTTTGCAACATGCATGGTATAATTTTACATCCACTTAAATTCTGCGTTTCCATTTCATCATTATAAAGCCGAGCAATACTACTAATACTACTCTTTAGTAACTGGTTATTTATATAAATGTTCACAAAAAGTATAATATCTTTAATATACGCAAAATAGACTCAGTAACGTTGAGTTTTCAACGATCTCTGTCAAAATGTATGTATATAGTGTCAATCGATTTTCCGTTAGAGAAATATCTTGTTTAAGCTTTAGTGCTTTTATGTTTAATGAAAGCAAACTGCAACCCATAATGTTACCCTTTTGATATAACATGTGCTGTACCTAAAAACGAAATTTAGGGGCACTGCACGGATGTGCTAGACCTAATAAATTAGTTGATTTCGTCCATTTCTAGCCAGACATTTCGAAAAATTCACTAGTTGGTCCAAACTTCAAACACAAGACACATCAAAGGCATCGAGATTTTACCAGGAAATTTCATTAACTTAGTCAAAGGAAACTTTGTTTTACCTTGTCTAGGTAGACACGTCCCGTTCACATAGATATGATCTTTTTTCTATTTGTATGGCTGGAGAGGGAGGTTCAAAGAAAATATGGATGGATTGTGTGAAAAGTGATATGAAAGAAAAGGAAGTTAGTGATAGCATGACGAGTGACAGGGCAGAATGGAAGAAAAAAACGTATTGCGCCGACCTCAAATAACACGGGACAAGGGCAGGAAGATTCCAAGTAGAGTATTATCAATTGATCTTACCAGATGAGAAACCGCGAAGAAAGAGTTACCGTGGCCCTGGAGCAACTGAAGAAACACGGGTTAGGGTTTAGTCATTAGAAGTCGTGAGTCACCTTCTCGCTTAACCTAAAGCGGCAGAGGTAATTTGATGATCCAACCGAAAAAAAAAGTAGGTAGAGTATCGATTCGAATATTGTCGCAAAGTTGTATATGTTTATAGATGATATAAGTATATCAGATTGAAACTAGTAATGTGCTTTGGTATAAGTATACCAAAGCACATTGCTAGTTTCAATCTAAATCGTAATTGAAATTCAGCATAAAGCAAATGTAGGTACCAGACGTGCCCAATATGCCCATTCATGGCGTTCGGACGTATCAATTAGTTAGCAAGCCTTTTGACATTATATTCCTGTTACAACGCTGTCCCAGGCCTTTCAAATATGTACCTACGATATTTACGCAACAGAAGGTCGTGTTCAGCTACGCTGTGAACGTGCATCTGCAATGTTACTGTTTGAGCATCGGCAAATGAGATAACTTGTTCTAGAAGAGAACGGAGTCGACATCAAATAGGAGTATGGGCTGGTTTTCAGGAATGATTCGTATCACAATGTTGTAAGTGATATTAGTGACAGTTCTGTTCGGGTATTATTTATTAATGAGATAGTTACGCAACATTGTTTCACACACGAGATTTATCAATTAAATTGCCAATCAAAAACAAATGGGTGCAAAGGGATAGCGATGCTACCGACAGGGCACGCATCATACTCCTACGTACAAACATACTCGTACGTACACACATGTACCTATAGTTTTGTAGTGTCCGGCCGAAGCTGGAACTTCTACGAAACCGAAGTTTGGTACCTATCTCAGTTTCAACCGAAACCGATACTTTTTTAAACAGGTTAAAAATATGGTCGCTTTGATTGGTCATGTTTGGCGCGTCAAATTCCATCCAAGCGAGAAAGCGATGAAGACATTCTCCGCGGCCACGTGCCTAATTATGTCGTAACTGGCTTGTATTTGCAGTTCGTTTTGTTTGTTATGAGTTTTTGTGTGATTTATTTTGAATTCGGTACGTTTTATTACGTGATATAGCATAAGAGTAAGTAGTAAACTTCAAAAAATAATTCATTATAACAAACTAATACATAGATTATAATAGAATCAAGTTTAACCTATCTAAATTTTTTTTATTGATTTATTGTTCTCTCTAATTTTATACCTAAACAAACATTAGTTAGGTAGTTGGTACTTACTATAGTTCATTAGTGATAATATTATGGATTTAGAGTTTCAAAATCCAGCTTCCCCCACACATAAAATATAGCCTATGTCACTCAAGAATAGAGCAGCTTTCTATCGGTGTAAAAATTTTTGCAATTGGACCAGTACTTTCAGAGATACTATTACTACGTTACCTCTTTATATTAGTAGAGTTTTAAGGAAGTTTCGGTTTCGGCAACAATGAATATTGCCGAAATTCAGTTTCGGTTTCGGTCGTAAACACTAGTTTCGGTCCCCGGGCAGCTCAAACTTTATCAAATGCAAGTTCGATCGTGTATGGAGTGCTGCTCTCATCTTTGGGACGAATCTGCCTGATACCAGCTTGATGCACTTGAGGCAATTGAGAGGCGAGCCAGGAGGATCATTGGCAATGATGCACTCGTTGAGTCGAGACTTCAAAGTCTTGAGCATCGACGCCGAGTTGCTAGCCTGTCGGTTTTCTACCGGTTGCATTTCGGGGAGTGTGCGTCGGAATTGCATAACCTAATTTCGCCTAGTCCATTCCATCATCGGACCACCAGTCCTACGACAATGCGCTACCGGTATATGGTGGACATCCCACCTATACGCACAAAACGTTTTTAGAACAGATTCATTATGCGTACAGCTGAGAAGTGGAATAACTTGCCGGAATCTGTGTTTCTTGTTGGCTACAACCCGGAAATCTTTAAGTCAAGAGTGAATAGGTTACTACTAGGTAAGCGCGCTCCATCGTCGACCGCATCGTCGCTTTCCATCAGATGAGATAGAAGTCAAGCGCGAACCTATCAAGAATAAAAAAAAAATGAAATGATGAAAATAAAAATGGCGAAACGGAACACGACAAACAAATTATATTTTCCGATACTTAATAAAGTTATTTGAGTTTATTCTTGCGGAGTAATCAAGAGTTTTGTTATATTTGTGAGATATCATTAGTAACTTGCAGGATTTATATTTTATATGTATTTTACTTTTACAAGATTTTCATAGCAGTGCTACAAAACATCTTTGAAGATCTGAGATGGGATAACGAAGGAATCAAAATCGGCAACCGATATCTAAGCCATCTCAGGTTCGCAGATGATATAGTCCTCTTCGCTGAAAATGGTAGAAATTTAGAAATAATGATAAACCAATTAAATGAACACAGTGCTAGAGTAGGTCTTCTGATGAATAAAGATAAAACAAAAATTATGACAAACAGTCATAGGTGTTCAATAAAGCTTGAAGGAAAAAATTTAGAATACAAAAACGAAGAAGAAGAGGTAGAACGCCGGATCAATATGAGTTGGAAAAAATACTGGTCCCTTAAAGAAATAACGAAAGGTCCACTCCACCTAAAAAGAACAGTTATGGATACATGCATTCTGCCAACTCTCTCATATGGCTGCCAGACGAGGACCTACAACACTAAAATAAAAACAAAACTAGTGAACTGCCAAAAAGTGATGGAAAGAAGTCTTTTAAAAATACGTAAGAAGACCAAACTAATTGACGTTCTACACTACTGTCTAAGTTTGAAATGGCGATGGGCTGGCCATGTAGCAAGTTACAATGATAAACGATGGACAGCAGAAGTAACGAGATGGAAAGTATCTAGCGGAAAAAGGCGGAAAGGACGACATACGACGCGGTGGAGTGATGATATAGTGGCTACAGCCGGCAAGGATCGGAATAAGCAAGTTGAAGACAGAGACAAGTGGAGAAAACTGGAGGAGGCCTATACCCAAAGTGTGGTTCCTGTCCAATAAAACGACAAAAAGTGGAATTTAAATTTATGTGTATACGTAACTCTTAGGTGATGGAAAATAAAGAGGTTTTATTATTATTATGTATTAGTACATTAACAAAAAAAAAACTGGACCAATTAATACTTATCATTGTAAAGAGTAACGTTTCATTGCGTCCTCATAAGCTTTTGTAAGATATTAATACTGAAGTTAATTTTCGTGATAGTTAATGAACAACCCACTCAGGGTTGTTCATTAACTATCACGAAAACGTGACTTTTCACCTAACTGCAAGCTGCTTACATCCTCCAAAATTGTGAGCCAATAATGTGAGATTTAAAAAAATATAAAATTCACCGTTTCACTTCGAGAAGCGTTTCTACTAATTTTAACAGACTATGTTGATGGGAGAGCAGTGGTGGCCGAGTGGTAACGGCCCCGACTTACAAGTTGTAGGTCGCGGGTTCAAACCCAGCCAGGCGCATTACTTTGTGTAATTTATTTCATCACCACTGCTCTCAAAACGGTGAAGGAAAACATCGTGAGGAAACCGGCATGTCCTAAAACCAAAAATTCGAAGACATGTGACATCCACCAACCCGCACTGGGCCGGCGTGGTGGATTACGGCCCATTCCCTCTCCTAGATAGGAGGCCTGAGTCCCAACAGTGGGAACATTATAAGGCCGACTATGCTATGCTATGCTATATGTTGATGTACCTACTTTCTGCAAGGTCGCTAGGTAACTATCACGATTACTGCTTCTGATTATGGCAGGTTTGTACACGATGACACTCCAATGTGCAGAGCTGAGATTTGAATACAATTTGATCACGTTTTAATGAACTGCTTCTTACGCAAACATAAAGTGCCGCGTGCAATACTTACACAATTTTGGGCGACTCTAAATTCTCATTCTGGAAAAATTATAATCGCTCCAAAATTAATCCACATTTCTCAACAACAGCTTGCAAAATGATACATTCTCGATAATGTTTAATTATCATTTCTACCAAGAGTTATAAAACACACATAATTGAATGACTGCTTGCGAAGTTATCTGTCTAACTTGGGATTGGTTCAAGAATAGACGAACATCTTGCAATGAAGTCCGTAAGCTCGACTAAGTTTGTAAGATTAAAGTTCATGTACTACTTTTAATACCTACTACTATAATATTTTAAAATTTCAGTAGTAGTATGAATGATAAATCATAATATTCTTTGAAAGATATGTATACATCAAAAAAAAAAAGATATAGTAATCGATGCTTCTTCATTAGGGAAGAGAAAACCCATTTCTGTCAATAACACAAATGAAGCGATGAAGCGACGAATAAGGTTCTCCCCAAAAAAAGGTCGATATATGTATACACCTCTCGATATATACTATCCGATTAAGAATGTCTATTCGATCTCGAGACGTTTCTATCCCGATTAAGACCTCTAATCGGGACTTAGCTAACTGTTAGATATATACTAATAACTATGTCTGGTTCCTAGTAAGCTTAATAAACTATAATATGAAATGGTTCGATTAATGATAAGTCTATCAGATTATATTATTCCCTTCAGTCACAGCTAGGTGACTGAACGGAATAATGATCGACCTAAATGTATGCAATTAGCGTCAAGGTGTCGACATAATTATTTATGATTTGGTCGCTGATCGACTAGTAAACACGTTACTGTACTGCATGCATAAAGCGTAGAAAAAAATAGCTTTCACGGGCTAGATTCGTAAGCTCGTTCATGATCACCGTTTCCTCGTATTTTTGTTGAATTACTTTTACTTCCAAGGTTTTTCAGAGCTTTTCTTGCAAAGCTGTATTTCATCTGAACGGTCAAAGCTGCAAACTTCAAGGCACAAAGTTAGGCAGATTGCAGATTAAGGAGTCGGAAAAAAATGCAATAAGGTCACCAAATCGTTATAAATCGAAAAGTTTAGGAAGACTTCATGAAAATTATGTTGTTTGATACTCAGTCATCGTCAAACCGAGAGCTGAGCAGTTACTCGCATGAATCGCACGTGAAGTCTCTCTGGTGATATTTGCTCGTTTCTCTTTTGAGATGAAGCCGAATCGAGCCTATTCGGCAACATACTCAATTGTATTGTCTGACGTGACTACAGATATCTTTGTTTTCATCACACTTTGTGTATTAGAGCTTCAGTGAAAATAAATTTTGTTAAATTGAGATAATGAGCATAAAAATTGCATGTCTGCCACTCATTGTTAAATAAAGGTGCGTTGCACATAGTTGAAAAGCTTCAAAACATGCAGCCATTCTTCACTAATTATTCTGGAGATTGTGTTTCTAATTAAATATGAACATTCACGTACATAAATAAACTTGGGAATCGACGTTGCACCGACTGCTAGCTTTTTTATCAGATGATAAAACTGCTGGTTTCTGGCTAGTCCCAATTATAGATTAGTTAGTAACTTGGTGGTATTGAACATACAATAATTTATTTTACTCTCGCATAAGCTTGAACTATTACAATAGTTCATGTTTTTTTTTTTGCCATGCAAGAATTAAACAAAGAGTAGCTCAAGATTCACTGAATTTTCTGCAAGAATGCGCGGTTGTTTTAAGAGGGCCCTTTCCCGATCCATCTATCGTCAATGTGAGCATGGTTTAAAATCTTTTTGTTTCCGCCAACGTAGTGTTTGAAAAAGAGTAACGCCAAAAAATACCCATAACGCCTGTATACTCTGTTGGCATTCGATAATTCCGACACATACTTTTTTTATAGGTGGGAAAATCATCTAATGACCAATCACGCTCTTGGGCGGAGCGAGAAATAGTGTCAGACTTTTACTGACTAAAAACTCACTCCTATTCCTTCTTTGCCTTCGTCCCCGGGCCCCGGGTTTCACTTTCACACAAGAAAATTTCACAAAACTTATACCAGAAAATGTCGTTTTTTTTAAAACTTTAAATGTTTTTCGAAAAATATTTCGTCATTCAGAATTTAGATTAAATGTGCAAGGTTTCTATAATTATATTTTATTTACTTTTTAATTTATGAGTTCACTAGCACTTTGTTTGCGACTGGGTATTCGTACGCAAGAAGAATTTTTTGATAAAAACTTGACACACCTCTTAAACCGTATTTTGAGAGTAGTTTTGAAAAACTAATAATAACAGTCTTTATAATCATTTTGGTTAGATTTGTGCCAAGTTTTTAAGTTTATTAACTCAATGATACTACCACCTTTGATATCCTCTAAATCATTTTACAGGTGTAGTTTTAAATAACGGATAATGAAAACTTTTATTTACTTAGGTTATTAATTATGCTAAGTTTCAACTATCTATATCTGTGGTTTCAAGTAAATTGGTTCAAAAAATTAAAGTTTGCATACAAACGAAATCCTCCCTTAAATAGATAGATAGATTATGAAGGATCAAAATTTACTCAAAAAGCAGATTTTTAGAGGTCTACTGGAATAGTTTTATACAAATTTAGGTTTTAGAATTCAATATAAATCTAGATAATGATAATGTTCACAAAATATCCGTTTTTTCATAAATATCTAGAAACGTCATAATCACGTAAGAGCGGTTGTATGGAAATATATCACGAGTTGGGTGCTCTTAATGCGGGATGTATTAAAACAGCCTCGCACTCTTCACATTCAGCTTAATATATTTTTTACGAGAGTATAGTATATGCCTTCGAGACTGTAATACCTAACTATGATCTATAAATATTTGTACCGTTAAATGCATTGTATGATTTATGCCGCAATTTAGACTACGTGCATGCATTATTTGTAGCAAAATCTTTCCTGTCCTCAAACTAAAATCTCTTCATATTGCGAACAGTTGTTTACCGCTCTCGACCTAATGTTATTTCTACGTGACCCGTGGACGGCGCATTGGTTGGTTGATAGGGAACACGGCTAAGAGGGAATTTCCGGTCAGTTACGGTGTAACATCACCGATTTAATTGAATCAAGACGCAAATTTGTTTACTGTTTCAAAGAGAACTCTTAAGAGGGCCCTTTGCGAGCCGTCTATCGTCAACGTGAACATGGTTTAAAAACTTGTTGTTTCATCCAACGCAATCCAACGCTTTATTTGATAAAGGGACAACGCGATAAAAAAAACATAACGTCTGAACGCTTTGTTATTATTGGGTAAAAGTTTATAGAAAAATAAAAATCGTTTTCTTTCAACTGAAACCTAGATAATATCCATAAGATATGTTTCCAAACTATCTAGAGAAAGTTTTGTAGGTAATAACGTCATTATCAAGTAAAAGAGCGGATGTATGGAAATGTCTCTCGGGTTGGACGCTCTTAATCATTGATTCTCTAGAATTTAAATGCAGCGTACTTCTTTCCTCGCTTATGACTTGCTCCTTAAAAGATATTAGTATTCAATTAGAAATGTAATTCCGGCCAAATGTCCAAATGTGGGCAAATATGTTTCCGGGGGTCGGCTTCCGATCTAACCATTTGGTTTGGTTCGAAGCCGACCTCAGCATAATTTAAAAAAGGCCAGAAAGATTCATCAAGACATGTGTTCACATTCTACTTATTGGCTCCAAGCCAAGCCAAGGACTTCATCAGACACAGGATCGTACCTTCCCCGCGGGTTAATATCGTCGTGGTAGTGTTTCTATTTTTCCATTATTTAAGTGCTGGCCTTTGAGTTGCGACAGAATAAAATCTTTTACAGGGTTACTTAATTCAGTGCTATTTTTCAAGGGGTAATATTATTTATATGTTACTAAGATTATGACGTTGACTGGGGGATCAACACGAGGTATGTCGTATAAATGGCTTTACAAAAGTAGGGAGCACCTCATTATATTTCGTGATTTAAAGTTGTACATTTGTTTTACTCATGACTTGTTTTACTCCCTGACAGATTGCTAATGAATTAAAATCAACCTGTATACGAGGGCGGTCTGATACGTACCTACTTAGCCTATAAAAGAAAAATGAAAATTTTGGAAAAATTTGCAATTTATTTCTCAACGTAGTCTTCTTTTAGCTCGATGCACTTAACCCAGCGATGCTCCTTTAACCCGTCTGAAAAATAATTTTCTAGAGGTCTGAAAAGTAGGCTTCCATGGCGACCATAACCTCCTCATTTCCAAATTTCTGCCCGGCGAGTGACTTTTTCAAGATTAGAAACAAAAAGAAGTCGCACGGGACCAAATCTGGAGAATATGAAGGGTGGGAGTTCATAGCTTAATTCGACCAATTTGGCCGTTGCAATGGCGGAAGTATGAGCCGTTGCGTTTCATTGTAGAGCACTTTTTCGTCGCCAAATGGGTCCGTTTTTCTGCAATTCGGCGTCAATTCAACCCAATAATTCGGCATAATAGAGCCCTGTGATCGTATTGTATCACACCTTGCGATTCCCAGAAAACGGTGGCCATCGTCTTTCCGGCCAATGGCACAGTGTTAGCCTTCTTCAGAGCACATTCACCGGGTGGAATTCACTGTTTTAACTGTTCCTTGGTCTCTAGCGTGTCTAATGGATCCGTGTTTCGTCGACGGTCACGAAATGATGCAGCAACTCCTTCGGATTGCGCTTGAACAGCGTCAAACACTCCTCTGAAGTAGTCTTCCCATCACGCAGACAGCTTTCTCATGCCCAATAATTCATGCAGGATATAACTTACGCGGTCTCACTCTCTCAGCTATCTCGCGCACCTTCCATCGGCGGCCTCCCAATAGGAAATCGTGGATTTTGGTCACATTATCTTCCGTGATTGTCGTTTTTTCGGCACCTGAGCTTGGCTCATCAAAAACCGTTGAAACTCGTTAAATCAATTTTTGACAGTCTTCATCGAAGGAAAAAAGTCACCGTACACAGCATCTAAGCGCTCTTTGATTTCGCTGCGCGATTTCCCTTTCAAAAACCGACCGATGTTGCTATTTTTCCAATTTTCTAAAATCTGCGAACATGTTCCTTTCCAGACAGCGGTGAGGCTAAGTGCTTATCGGACCGTCCTCGTATTTCCCTGATACTGTTGTAAAGTGTGATTTCACAATACAAGCGAGCGTTTACCGTGGTACATGATATTTGAGCAGGACAGATGCTATTGTCCGGCGTCCGTGCCCCTGATTTAATCCCTACTGTTATCCTACGCTCACAAACGTGTACTGGTTTACCCATCCATTTCGCATAACAGATTTTCTAGAGTATTTGTAATATTTTCTCTATTCTATAATACCTGTAAAATCTCTTTTGACCAAAACGAAACAGATCCGATTTTTCTCTCTTCGATATAATCGCTGTGTTATTCACCTTTGAGGAAACTCTTCGGTACACTAAATTCCCAGTACCGTACAAACACAATACGATTTTTCAGTACTTAGGTTTATCTACTACTATTATTTTTTACTATCTATTAGTACTTAGGTGTATCTAAATCTGACGAACCGTACTGGAAATATTAGAATTTAACGGAGATACTTAATTAATTTTCGTGGAATCCGAAATAAAAAATATGCGTAGCGGAAAATGTATTTTGAATACAAATCAAAGTTGGAATTTTCTATTTGAACGTACAGAGGCATAAAAGATATTTTACATACTCTTCTGTGCTTGTATTTTGTTTTTTGTTTAATTGAGCTGTATCCACGGTTTGTATTACTCGAAAAATGTTTCCATCATCCATATTTTCTTCATACTTGCAAAGTTTATCATTACATTACATTTAAGCTCTAAAATCTATCCTTCCAATTTCAATAACTTAAATTAATAAGTAATTTTATTATTAATAATTAAATACTTACTTAATTCAATGTGTACAATGAATAAGAAAGGATTTTTAAAAATTCACTCCCTAAGTGGATAAAATGGGGGTCCAAAGTTTCTATGGAAACAGCTACTTTCACGCAGACGAAGCTGCTGGCAGATGCTTGTACGCTTATAAATCTTACAGAATGTACTAGGTATAATGAAAAAATTCTAGAACAGAAACGGGTCGCTGTAATTGAAATAAGTATTACAGAATATACTTTTTAAAACAGTGCATCATACGAGTATAAACGTAAAACAATTGCCTGAGGCGCAGTGCTGTCGGCGTCGTTCAGTGAACACGACCATTTTTAAAGCTACTTATAACGATAGACTCATATTATTTAATAAGTTACATTCGTTTACAGTTCGACTTACATTTTCCTGCGTTTTATTTTTTAATATTGTAAAATTTGCATGCGCATTGTGATGAGTAAATTAGTTTTCAAAAGTCAATCTTAATTAAAAAATAAACTAATAATTGCTTAAGCAAAAAGCTTATAAAATTTGTATTTAACCGCATAACTGCTTAAATTCTGATATTAAGGTACAGTGTACGTAATGTTTATTCCTTGACTAGCGGTCCCGGCAGACGTTGTTCTGCCCAAAAGCGGGATTTAGTAAAAAAAAAAAATTACCCTACTCTACCCTACTCTTTTCTTTGCTATAAACCACACGGAGCCCGAGACCTTTCCAACGAATGCAAAACCGTGGAAATCGGTTCGTGCGTTATGGAGTTATAGCGTCAGGAAGGAAAACCCGACTTATTTTTATATAGTAGATTACCGAAAATAAAATACATATGCAGTCCAATTCATCATTCCATTTATGACTTTCATTTTACGTTTGTATTTACTTCGCGTACACATGTAAAATGGAAACTGCAATTCATTTCGACAAACACCATATTTTTAGGGTTCCGTACTTCAACATCAAAAAAATAGCGTTTTGCCCTTATAGGATCACTTTATTGTCCGTCTGTCTGTGTGTCTGTCTGTCAAGACCCTTTATCTCGTGAACGCGTAGGGGTAGCGAGTTGAAATTAAAACCATGGTCTGCGGTCCCTTGAAGCTGTGAAAACATCAAACTTGTAGGTTAACGAAAAAAAAAGATACGGCCGTTTATGTCGCAAAAACGTGTATTTCGACACTCTCAAGGGAATTAAAATTCATAGGGTACTTCCCGTTGTCCTGAAATTTGGCATGAAGCAAGGTCTCATAGCATAAGTATAGGAAACAATCTGAAAACTGTAAATTTATAGTTACATCACAAAAAAAAAAAATTGTGATTCGTAAATTTTTTTGGGACTTGATTCGGAAATGGATATATTTTTATAGGTAAGTTTGTACGGAACCCTCTGTGCGCGCGTCCGACTTGCACAGTGCACTTGCCCGGTGTGTTTTAATTATAAAATGTATAAAGCGGGCTGATGTGTTGACTGCAAGTGTAAATATTATGGTCCAAACTACACTAAAAAAACACTGAAAATGTATAAAAAACTTTAATTTCGGAAGTGGGTGTTTTACGAGTATAACAGTTTTATCTCATCGGTATTTAACACTGACTTCCGAAATTAAAGTTATTTTGTACTTTTTTTTTACATGAAGTAGGTTGTATTTTTTTTTTTTGTAATAAGTTTTTTTTTACACTTTTTAGTTGTGGTAGCACCACTAAAAAGTACCCCACAGCTAATCATCATCAGATTAGCTCGATGACACCGTATAGTCAGAGTGCATCTCATGACTATTGTAATAATCTCAAACACGGTTAGGTTACATTGATTTATTACAAAGTTCCGGTGTCTACCTTCCAGTTTCATCATCTTCGTCTTTCAGTCAGTCATCGACTACATTTATAAACAAAGCTATTTTACTTGTTACGATAGTTCTGCTATGATCCTATTAGGAGTTCCGTTCCATCTCTTCGTAGATCCTCATCAAATTATAACAATATTTCTATGGGACCAACTCGGAAACAACCATATAATGAGTAATACTCAACCGATCTTGATAGAAGTGGGTGCTACATGGATGTTTACCATGAGTGGTTTTGTCCACGTTCATTTTAAGTCCCACACTTTTGGAAGCTTTACTAAGGTCACCGAGCATTGTACTGAGCTCCTTCGTAGTCTCAGCCATAACTTCTATGTCGTCGACAAACCAAACGTGAGTGATGTGCTCGCCATTGACATTAATGCCTAGTCCTCCATTGCGGCCGTGAACATTTTCGGAGATATGACGTCTGCCTGCCTCACACCCTGCTGCAGAAAAATAGGTTTCGAGATCTGGTCCTAAAGTCGGACTGACATGATGGCGTTTTTGTACAAACAGTTCAGCACTTCGCTTTTCGCTGTGGTAGTTCGCTGTCCGGTAACCGACCGGACCGAGCCCGAGTCGTCGACGGCGCGTAGTGTTCCCCGCGCGCCTCAATATGAGGTTAGCAAAATCGTAGAAGCCCAGCAGGGCCGAAGCCTACTGGGGCCATGAGTGAACTTCCGAAAGGGAAACCCGGAGTCCTCGAACGCTAGGCAAAGAAGGAACATAGGTGTGGTTTTAGTCAGTAAAAGTCTGACACGCCCTCTCGCTCCGCCCTAGGATGGGAAAACTCATTAGATGATTTCCCACTTTAAAAAAATCATATATATACTTACAATACCGGATTATTAAAAACTCACCCTCTGAAAGGGAATGACGCTTTGTGCGGAGCTTCGTCATTTTTGCCAATGGCCACACACTCAGCTCGTAAATAATATTTTTAAACAAATAAGTAGCTACATACAAATATGAAATAGTACGAGTATTTAAATCTTTTTCTAGCCGTAATGATACCTTTTCAATTTTTTCTATTTGAAATGTGAGCAATACGTGTACTGTACAATATTGTTATAACATTCATCCCGCCCGGCACCAAGCCTGGCTTAATTAAAATATATTTCTGTCAAAAGTATTTTTAGAAAGGCTTCGCGCCTTCCATGTCACGTGAACGAAACCGTGTCGTTCAACATCTAGTTAAGAATTCGCTATCTGTTTTCTTACCAATCACGTACAGAAAAATAGGAAAGTTGATGCGGTTTCCAAGTACCTAAGAGATCGCCCTGAATATACTTAATTTATCTCGTATCTTAGCTAAGAAAAAAGTCCATCCAATTTGAAATATTGTAACAACATTCATCGCGATGTTTTCTTGAAATCTTTACCTGCCCCGTCTTCTGGATAAGTCGTAGAAAATTAGTTTTCTACAATTTCTGCGACTTGAACTCTGTTGGCGACGGTTTCATCCGAGTTTGACATAATTAAGTACTCTAGAAACTGACGGGTGACTGGTGATGTGACAAATATTTCGAATCATTAATTAGTACCTATATTGACTACAAATTTAATGGTATATGAGTTACTTTTATTCATCGACAATTGTACGGAATGATTGATGAATTACGAAGCAAATTAAATTAATTAATAATTAATTCTAATACTATGTGTATAAAACACATGCTTCGCTTTCTATATTTGTTTATAATTTGCATCATAATTTAGTACTTTACAAATGAAGATTATTGATTTAAAAACCGCGCCTGGGATCGGTGGAGCATGGTGACTGGCATGATATCTTGTTCGCCAAACCCGACACTCAGCCTAATTGAAATAACGTGAGAGTGTGTTATCATAAAAATTGAAATTATGTAATAATATATTTATTAATGACAATAATAAAATTATTACAAAATAGTTGTGTTGTATTGATTGCCATAAAGTATTTTTTTAAATATTTTTTTTGTAATTTAATTGAATGATATTGTAATTTGTACTTTCGTCTTCATCTATAGCATTGG
Organism: Mythimna pallens; assembly: GCA_961205895.1. NCBI lineage: Eukaryota > Metazoa > Arthropoda > Insecta > Lepidoptera > Noctuidae > Mythimna > Mythimna pallens. Next base: position 31,147,233 of record OY540824.1, read on the forward strand.
ATTTCCATAATGGTAGGTGTAGGTAACAAATAAGATTTTTTTTTAAATCGGGTTCATCATATACTTTGTAGAAATCTCCTTATTTGTAAAAAAAAAAATCACATTCACTCAAACTAGACCTGCTGAATACCGACGCGTTTTGTTTTTTTATTTAAACTAGGTAGATATTTATCTGGTTTATTAATTAATTATTGAATTAATTAATAAACCAGATAAATATCTACCTTAGAGAAGCGACTTATACGATAACAATCTAATTTAAAAAATCAGATCACTACGGTACAACCCCTAAATTTTCTCTCGACCGTATTGTACCTTACTGATCTATTAAACTTTCTTTTAGTTTCGAGGAAAAATAAAAACATTAGAACCATTTCTTCTTTGTTGTTTTAAATATTTAGGTAAGTCACGTTATATCGTTCGTACGTTTGGTAAATATTTGGCGGGCAACGTGACTCACATCCCGTTCATACGAAGACAGTTAATCAACACGCGATAATTAATTGAAACGAATTGACCACTAAACGTGACACGTCCAAAATGTTCGGACGTGAAATCACGCTTTGCAAAAAAGGAGGTTATCAATTCGGTTGTATTTCTTTTTAAACATTATTTTTTGTTTGTTACCTCAGAACTCCGTCGTTTATGTACCGATTTGCAAATTTTTTTTTCGCCTTAAAGGATATGCTTCCAGATTGGTCCCATTTTTTCATAATCCAGTTCTGATGATGGGATCCATAAGGAATTGAGGGAACTCCGCAAATATTGTAGGCAATCATATAGTGATTTAAACTGATCTGATGATGACACCGGAAGGTGGAAGGTAGACACGGGAACTTCATAATAAAACAATGTATCCTAGCAGTGTTTGGGTTAAATGGAATTGTCATGAGAAATAGGCACTCTGGTTATAAGTATCGCAACTAAAAATTGTGAAATTAAAAACTTCGGAAATTGGTGTTTTTCGCATTTGTTTATTTCTTATTTAACACCGACGTTAAAGCTATTTTGATCGTGTGCTTTTTTTTAATGAAGTCTGTTAATTTTTGTAAGTTTTTTTTGCATCTTATTATAGTAGAAAGATCACATGGACAGAAAACTCAAACACCATTATGTTATTTGGGAAAGCTACAAACACTAAACGAATTAGGTCAATTGAATTACTGACGTATTTACTTGTTGCTTTTTTTATATACGGAGTTCTCAAAACCGTCCGGCAAAATCACTTCTCCATAAAAGTTAAATTAATTAATTAAACTTTTTAAACCAAATGTCCTTTGTGTCTCGCCTAACCGCCGGGCCAGCCGAAGCGAAGGTGAAAAAAAAACAACTGCCGTGACTACAAAGAAACATTCAGCTTTGTGAAATAATTAATTATTTAATCTTTTATTTTACTCTTCGACTCTCACGGATGCTGTTTGCTAGATCTTAATGTTAAAAACTTTTTCTTTTACAGGTAAGTCACATAGAAATGTAAATGGCCTGTCATGTCATACTTCTACAACACGTGAGTAATTAGGTTACAATTTAATTTAAGTCGTCTATTATGCCAGGAGAATGAACAAAATAGGTCATGTTCATTGTTAAAACTCAAAAGGAAAAGTGTTTATTGTGTAGAATTTACTCCATGGCGGCCAACGAAGGAGTCGGTGAAGCATCTAAAAGTATGACAAAGTAAAAAAAATATGTATTTCTCGCTCGACTGAAACCTTAAAAATTAGGCTGCTCCAATTAAACTCAGCCTTTCCGTGAGTTATTTTCTCGGAATCGCTGATGTTTAGTTCCATTTACATTAAAGTTATATGAAAAAAATAGATTAATTTTTGCTTACTAAATAAATGCATAAAAAATTACATAATTACAAGCTTTCTTTAGAAATACTGATAGATACTGCTATTATTTACTATAATTACGCTAATATTTGCACAAGTAGTATTTACACAACTTTGGCATTAAATTTAGCGCAAAATATACTACTCTAGGACCTACACAGCAAACAGATATGACACTCATCGTTCAGCAAGCTTTCACCCTTATTAAAAATACCTTCCGTCAAATATTGCATACTACATTTTGGGGTGAGTTCAAGGTTGCCGAGGAAAGGGGGATCGATATTTGGGTCAGTTTCAAGTGTGCATAATCAATAAAATTCTATAGCTAGCAGTAGGTAACCAAATGTTAAGTGCAAATATTCGTCGGTCGTTTATAGAATTGCTATCAGTTAAATGTTGAAGTTAATTAGATTTATTTATTTAGGTATTATCTCCAACGAATGAACCAAAGGTGTGCTGTAAGAAAACCCAATTGTGGGTTAAGCTCGCCTAACTTGTAAAATTAGTGTACAATAAAGAATATAATAAAATAATGTAATAATAAAAACTATGTACACATTATAATTTTTTAAGTAACTAGCTTCTACCAGCGGCTTTGCCCGCGTGAAAGTAAGTTTCTCTAGCACAAAAGATCCAGAAGGGTCCAGAAATAAGTTTCTCCAAACATATTTTTGACCCCCGCTTCATTCCCTTAAGGCTAAACTAGTCGCGGGCTCGAACTCGCTGATGGGTGAGGCCAAAAGGTGTTTGACAGTGATAATATCAAGTATGAGCAATAAGAGGCAACTCTATAAGCACAACTTATTGTTCGCACTTGTTCCGTGGTTCGCACGCACACAAACACCGTTCCGAACTGAAACAACATTAGACGGTGCGTAAAATCTGATAGTAGCGATTTGGAAAAATAAGTTTTTATAAAAAACCACTGCATATGTTTATACTCGTAGTAATAAATAAATTGTAAAGAACTCTTCGGTAATAAAGCTTTGTCGGTACCGACTACGTTTTGAAGATTTTGTACGATTTTAGTTACTTAATTTTTAGGGTTCCGTAGCCAAATTGCAAAAAACGGAATATGGATCCGTCATGTCTGTCTGTCTGTCCGTCCGTATGTCACAGCCACTTTTTTCCGAAACTATAAGAACTATACTGTTGAAACTTAGAAGTAGATGTATTCTGTGAACCGCAATAAGATTTTCACACAAAAATAGAAAAAAAAAACCAATAGATTTTGGGGGTTCGGGACATACTTAGGACTGAAACTCAACAATTTTTTTTTATCAAACCCGGATAGGTCTTCAAAAATGATATTGAGGTTTTTAATATCATTTTTTTCTATACTAAATAGTTTGCGCGAGAGACACTTCCAAAGTGGTAAAATTTGTGTCCCCCTGTTACTTTTAAAATAAGATAATAATAAAACTAAAAAAAAATATATATGATATACATTACCATGCAAACTGCCGCCGATAATTGGTTTGAACGAGATCTAGCAAGTAGTTTTGTTTTAATACATCATAAATCGTAAATAGCAATTTACCTTTTAAGTCTGTACGGAACCCTCAGTGCGCGAGTCTGACTTGCACTCACCCAGTTTTTTACACCTAAAATTGCGTTAAAATCATCAAAAAACAGAAACTTTGTTGGCTCATTACTTTTTAATGGAATTTTTGTGCGGTTTTCAACTGCATTGAAAACCAGTTTTATTAGCCGATTATAAATAGGATACACCTAAGTTTAACCACCGGTGTGAGGCTGTAACTAGTTCTAGCCGCTATGATGAAGGCTCACGTAGTTCTAACCGAAGATAAGTAGAATACATCTAAGTTTAACCGCATGTGGCCGGTTACTGTTAACTTCTTGTAGAGGTTTTCTAGATACAATCAAAGGCAGAAGAAATTGTACACAGTATAATATATTACACATGCGCTCTTGACGAACTCAACAAAGCATGGGCACCTGGGGCTCTCCAGCGATTTGGACATTTACCCTCGGTTTCTGATTTAAGCATTCAAAGTTGAGAATTACTCAAACTCTACTTTGCCCTGAAAACCTGTAAAAATTTGGCAGTTAAGTACGGTTTGAGACGTTCTTAACTCAAAATACTCAATTCAAAAATCCGCCCAATGGAAGCGGGATTTCGTACGTAGAAACGTCATTATTAATCCTTTCCGTCAAAGCCCTCTCTGACTTCATTAGCTGCCGGTTCCCTGTGCATTGGCTAGACAAATTTGTTGCAAGGAAACAAATACGGGACATGGACTTTTAGAAAAAGTTCTTTGTAGACCATTTAAATATCTCTGTTATTTACCCTGCAGCAAAAGTACTATTAACTTGATTTTTGTTGTTTGTTATCTGCATTGCAAGCAACATGCAATTATTTTCTTTAAAAAAAGCAAAACAGGTACATTAGAACTGGACAAGAGTTAAATCATACAAAACAATAGCACTGTGTTCTTTTTTCTTTTAACTTATTTCTGCACTGCTTCCTTTTACTCGTGTCCATTGTGTTGCATTTTCGAAAAATAGTGGTAATAGAGATTAGCTTATGAACAACATAAGCAATAAGTCACTCGCATTCCTGGAACGTATTTTACTTTTGTCTTCATAGCTACTGCTTTTTAATTGAAGACTACGTTTATCTATCTATTCTATTATTTATTATATACATGAGAGGCGAGTCAAGAGTATTATTGGCAAAAATTATGCAATCGTCGAGTCGAGGCTTCAAAGTCGAAGAAGAGTTGCTGGCCTTTCAGTTTTCTACCGGTTGCAATTCGAGGAGTGTGCGTCGGAATTGCATAGCCTAATTCCGCCAAGCCCTTTCCATCATCGAACCACCAGGCGAACGGCGATGCTCCACCGGTACATGGTAAACATCCCACCTGTAAGCAAAAAACGTTTTCGGAATATATTCATTGTGCGTACAGCTAAGGAGTGGTATTCCCTGCAGGAGTCTGTGTTTCCTGATGACTACAACCTGGGAATCTTTAAGTCAAGATTGAATATGTTACTTTTAGGTAAGCGCGCTCCATCGTCGACCGCATCATCACTTTCCATCAGGTGAGATAGCAGTCAAGCGGTAACCTATCAACAATAATAAAAAAAACATGTAACATGTATATGTTTTGGCAAGATCTTAGAATTTATAACTAATATCTTTAATTTAAACACATAAAATAATGTGTTTAAATTAAAGATATTATTTGTTTTATTACGCTACTGGACTGAACTTATTTTTTCTTTTCAGTTTTTATTTAAAGTAATTTTTTTCGCAATCGTTTTTTTTTATTTAACACTTTTCAACAACAACACAACACTTTCAAGACGAATCTAACGATATCTTAATTATACATATAAATCCGTTCAGCGGTTTGGAAGATAGATAATAAGGAATATTACATACATACATACATACATACAAGATACGCGCGACGAACATAACCCTTTTTGCAGACGGGTAAAAAATACTCGGGGTCAAAGGTCAAAAAAGTTTTTCGCGCTTTTCAGCAAAACGGCAAGTTTTAGTGCCGTAAAATTAGCTTAGACAAAAATTGTAGATCAGATAATTACATAATCTACAAAAATGTCTAAATACTTTTTTCCTAAGAGCCACCGTTTTTGAGATAAAATCATTTTAAAAGTTGAAAGAGGTAATCGTCATAATATGCACACGTTTTCACGCCACCTTTGAGGTAGTGTACTTAGCACGTTTTTAGTGTTCCGTACCTCAAAAGGAATTTGTGATTTGTAAAATCAGGTATTGATTTCGTGTTGGTAAATTGCTTAGGTAAAAAAGTAGAATGACTAACGTCAATAGACTTTTTTTATTGTTTGTAGAACAATAAATGAAAAAAAAAATATTTGTACAAAATTGAAGACCATGAATTAATAGTAAACAATAAATAATAACAAAAACAAATTAATAGTAACTAAAGTATTGCATATATTTTTTTAGAATTTTGTGATGGGCTTTTAAGGTACTTCATACAAGTTGAAAAACGTATATTTTCAAAGGAAGCCCTTTAAGCAAAAATAAGTCGCGACCAGCCTTTAACGTAATTACCTAGTCTGCACGCGCTAAGTCTTTAGGGGTTTTTTTTTCGGTGGGAAAATGATCTTATGACATCCCCCGCCCTTGTCAGACTTTTACTGACTAAAAACCCACTCCTGTTCCTTCGTTGCCTTCGTCCCAGGGCCCCGGGTTTCGTTTTCATACTACCCATGGTCCCAGTAGGCTTCGACCCTGCTGGGCCCATACGATTTGCTTACAACTCCCTGAGGCGCACGTGGAACAATACGCGTCGTCGACGACTTGGGCTCGGTCCGGGCGGTTACCGGACGGTTGGACGGCGGGCTACCCATTGCTCGCCATCCGCAAGCCCGCGCCTACGGTGGCCGGAAATCGGGATCGGTCCCGGCGGCGGTTGGGGCGTGAGGACCGTTGCCTCACGCGTTCCGCCGCCTCCTTTGATAGCATTACTGCTTCGCAGAAGGAAGCGACCGCCTGCCACTCCTCCTCGCTCCGGACCATGGCCTATACCAAGGCTCGACACGAGAGATCGCCCCCACGAGGACACGGCGTTGCTCTGCCCAAGCAGGGCACACCTCCACCGTATGCTCCACCTTGTCTTCCGGGCGGTCCACACAGTGGCGACACCCGGGCGTCGCTTCCGCACGAATCCGGTGCAGGAACTTCCCGAACTTACCGTGTTCGGTGAGAACCTGCGTCATGCGAAAGGTGAGGGCGTCGTGAGGTCTTTCCAACCACGCCTCAAAGAGGGGACTTACCGCCATAATTGTGGCGTGCCCAAAGTCTTTAGGGGTGCCCTATTTGCAGCTCCAGATAATAGATACGTCGCATTGATTTAGTGGCTGTAACAATATTAAACTAAGCCAGGCTGCCTAACTGGTGCGTGCAGCAGTGCTGTATACAATCGCAAATTAAACGCAACGTGTGGCATGAACGCAGGTGCTGTTATTAATGCCAAAATATTTTGTACTGAGTATATATACATATAACAGCATCCACAATTTCTATTGCCTTATTTTCGTAAATTAACCAATGGGTTTTTAATGAGAGAGATTGTCCGTTTGAGTCGTTAGTGAGTTCTTGCCTAATGATAAGCGATGATGATAGTCGACGATTGTGCAACATTTGAAGACTCCACGTTGCTCCACAATCAGTACTTCCTGAATTGCAATAATATTAAAAACGCTTTCTCCTCACTGTTTCCAAATGTGAGAAGGACAAGTGCCGCAGCAAACAGCCCAACAACACAACTCTTACCTTTTCTGTGTTCCGGCTGGGAATTCCAATCCTTAGTTGTACCTGTAAGGTAGATGCGCACAATGAAAAACTTCAGATAAGTTACCTACTACGTGTTACGGAAAGTTGAAGTCATATTTTACGAAGTGTTATTGCCCATCAAAATGAACAACTTGCATTAAAAAAGTAGACAATTCCCAAAACAAATATTTCGCTTGTACAATTTTGATCAGCTTCATGATATGACTGTCGCAGTCCTTGTTTTTGGGAACTGACTTGACTGCCTTGAAGAAAGTTGTACATTTCGATGGACAGAAGCAAAAAAAAAGGCAAGGTATTTTAAAATACCTTTGCGTTACACCTTGTACTTATGTGTAATGAGCACAGGCTCATAAGCATTATTTGGTTGTGCCAAGCGGTATTGCGCTCAGAATGTAAAACATCGCGCTTTGGTTCTCACTCTACTCCTTGCTCCATTGTTCTGTTTGAACTCGGTATGCTGCTTACTTTTTAGGATTTCGTTGCCTTCAAACAGGTTATTTATTTGTTTATTCAAATTTTATGCACTAATTAAAACACTACAAAGGCGGACTTAATGCCTTAGGCATTTTCTATTAGTCGAACAGAAAGGGAAATCCGGATATCTCAGTTTAAGTCGTTGCAACATGTTTCTTTGTCCACACTTCTCTATAAGACGTATCGTCTTCTACATAGTTCATCCATCGATTCTTTGGTTTTCCTCTACTCTTATAAGTCTAATTACATTCTTATACTTTTAACATTTTGTCATGTTGACACTTGCCCAATATTCAATTTCCATGACTGTACATTACATTTACACCTAATTGGCCTTTCATCTGTAAAACACCTTGTTAGTCTTACCGTCTTCATACGTTTGAACACGTATAATTGTATTTGTTACGGCTAATACCCTAAGTGCGGCAACACGTAGTTTTAGCTGGCTACATCTAGGTGCTGCCGGCCACATGCGGTTAAACCTAGATGTATCTTACTTATCTTTGGTTAGAACTAGGTATAGCCTTCATCATAGCGGCTAGAACTTGGGAATGTCATTTCAGTACATAATATAATTAAACACAATTATAAATATTGTTTTGACTGACTTGTCTGTTGACTGAAATGTCTAGTCTACGAGGGTAATACGAAATCGAATCAATTGGGAAACGCAAGATGGGAATCTCAAAATAAAACTAAAATATAAATAAAAAACCTAGTTCTAGTCGATGGCAAATAGGATAATCCTAAGTTTAACCACCGGTGTGCGGCTGAAACTAGGTTTAATCCAGTTACAACTAGTTTTAACCGAAGAAAAGTAGGATACATCTAAGTTTCACCGCACGTGGCCGGCTGCACCTAGTTGTAACCGGTTAAAACTAGGTGTAGCCGCACTTCGGTTATTAGCCGTAACATATCCACTAACATCAATGGAAACAATCGCGCTAGATCTACGGACTTGCCACGAAACGTCTTGCCGAGTGATGCGAACATCGGTATACTTAAAACCAATATTACGATGCTATTATTAACAGTCGTAACTCTTCGTAATAAAACCGTCTACACCGTGTTTAAAATAAAACGATTTTTCAAAACATTCGCCTAGCACTGACCGTTTTACTATGACACGGTCACGGTCAGTACTGATGGTTATATAATTATTTTAGTACAAGAAATTTTACGATGACCGATCCTTTGTCTACCTGGTAAGTTTCTCAATTCTCACTATCCGGCAAGACGAGAGACAGTAAAAATCACACGAGAATCGGATACAAATTGCCACAATACAACCACTTGTCTACAAAATAAACAATATTTTCTCTAGTAAAACACTGTATGTAAATCGTAACCAGTGCGTACGGCTGTCAATATTGACTTGTCTACTTGTCTAAAAATAGGAAGCGGTCTATTGATAAACACAATGTTGATGTAGCTAAAGAATACTATAGAGCGACTGCCTCGACTTTCATTACGCTACGCTTAAGTGAGTGGCAATAAAAAAAAACTGCTTCGTTAAGACCGTCTTCTTGAAAGGAGTTGTAGAGATTGGATACATTACATTTTCAACCTAAATGATTGTTGTACGCTAAATAACGCTCCTTATCGTTCTATCTATCTATCTATCTATCTATAATTTGGTTAGGCTGGCTGGTGTCTCGAGGTTCTCAAGTGTAACTCAATAACTTAAATCTCAGATGAGTCTCGGAGTCTCTTAGGAAATCATCTGTAACCCACATGTGTAAAAGGTTTTCTGTAAATATGAGGCATTGGCTGCCGCGTGCTTACTCGCTTCATTTATTGAATCGTTTATACTACGTGGTTGTCTAGAGTAGGGCACGCCATTTTCTATAAAATTGAATTGTCTGTTCCCATATTATCTTATTAAATAATATCAAAATAATAGGGGTTAAAGTTACGATTATTGGCATCTCCCTAAGGTGCGCGTGGAACAGTACGCACCGTCGACGATTTGGGCTCGGCCCGGACGGTCGGACGGCGAGCCACCCATTGCTCGCCGTCCGCAAGCCCGCATCTACGGTGACCGGAAATCGGGATCGGAATCCCGGTGGCGGTTGGGGCGTGAGGATGGAAACTTTGATTTGAGGAACGAACCACATGGAAGACCGCTCACACAGGTGAATAACAATGAATTGAAAGAGATGGTGGAAGCCGATCCGTGCCAAACTACCCAGGAATTAGCGGCTTGGTTTAACGTTACCTTACCATCAATATTGACTTATTTGCGTCAAATAAATAAAATAAAAAAATATGAAAAATGGTTGCCTCATGATTTGACTAATCTGCAGAAAGAAACGCGTGTTGAAACTTGAGTTGCCTTGTTGAATCGATACAGAAATGAAGGAATATTGGATCGAATTGTGACATGTGATGAAAAGTGGATTCTTTACGATAACTGTAAGCGAAAAATGTAATGGCTGACCCCAGGTCAAACGCCACAACAGTGTCCCAAAGCAAAGCTTACCAATAAAAAGGTAATGGTAACTGTTTGGTGGTCTAAGCATGGTGTTATTCACTATAGCTTTTTCTGATCTGGTCAAGCAATAACGGCAGATGTCTATTGTGCCAAACTCCGAACAATGAACGCAAAACTAGCAGTGAAACAGCCCCGACTCATGAATCGATCTTCAGCATTATTGCTCCATGATAACGCGAGACCTCATACAGCACGAGAAACAGTTTTAACAGGAACTGCAATTATAAACCATTCGTCACACCGTATTCGCCAGACCTTGCTCCAACGGACTACCATTTTTTTCGTGATTTGGACAATTTTCTACGTGATAAAAAGCTTTCTTCTCAGGAGGCAGCACAAAATGCTTTCATACAGTTTGTCGAATCCAGATCACCAGAGTTCAATTGAAAAGGCATAAATAACCTTCCTATTAGATGGCAGCAATGTATAGATAATAATGGTAATTATTTTGATTAAATAAATATGTTAAATATAAAAAAATCGGATTGCAATTATTCAGTACAATTCGGCATACAGACGGTGATTTTCACTAGGATATGGAAATATATTGTGTATTTGTATGTATTATGTGTTATCTAATAAGTAACTTAAGCTACTTTTTATTGTCGGGAAAGAAGCTTTGTTACCCCCAGTAACTTCAAAATGAATAAACTGATTTGGACGGGACTTGCACTTATAAACTTAATGCGAACGAAGTTACGGGTAACAGCGGTATAACATACGAAAGATATGTAGTACACACAAATCTTAACATAGCAAACTAGATTGTTTTAAATTGTGAGTGGGTACCTTTAACATTGATGACTGGTTCTATTTTCGTAACTGTAGGTACTGCTTGTAAAAACTTGCCACCCTTATCGTTTGCTGTATTTTCCAAAAGTTGTGACTCGCCGATTTTATCAAGTGGATGTGGGTGTAGTAACCACTTACTCTTATAAGATAACACACACTTGTGGAAATACTTCTCGAATGGATTGAATTTTCTAGTTATTGTCATCATGAGGTATCAAAGAAACTTAATTATGGATGATGATGAAGCTTATGAGTGTAGCTCCATAATAGTTACAATTTCCAACCCTGTTCTTACTACTAAACATGTTCATAATGAGGGTTTCCGTACCTTTATCACCCAAGCCATTGTGTGTTCTGTTATACAATGAATAACACCTCCAGAACTCAACAAGCAGCAATTTTAACTTTACAATCGTTTCATCTTAAATAATAATTAATGATTGCACCTTAGGCACTGCCAACAGGTGTAAAATCGCTAAAATCATTACCACAGTCAACACAATCACGTATGACTATGGATTCCCACTTTCTGGAGGGTATTCATTCCGCATGAGGCTGCGGAGTGATGGACACTTGGGGGTGGACCCTCCTTACCTTGTATTGTTTACCGGATAGATAGTGCTATAGTTTGAACCACAAATATAACTTACTCGCTTCTGCCGTTCTTAGCGGATACATAGCATAGCATAGTCGGCCTTTTTAATATTCCCACTGTTGGGACTCAGGCCTCCTCTCTAGGAGAGGGAATGGGCCGTAATCCACCACGCGGGCCCAGTGCGGGTTGGTGGATGTCACATGTCTTTGAATTTTTGGTTCTAGGACATGCCGGTTTCCTCACGATGTTTTCCTTCACCGTTTTGAGAGCAGTGGTGATGAAATAAATTACACAAATTAATGCGCCTGGCTGGGTTTGAACCCGCGACCTACAACTCGTAAGTCGGGGCCGTTACCACTCGGCCACCACTGCTCTCAGCGGATGTCTACACCCTATAAGGAACCTACCTGCCAAATTTTAAGTTTGTAGGTGTTATAGTTCCTGAGATTTTGTGATTAATCAGTGAGTGTTATGCTTATATATATATAGATTATTATAGATATACCTTCAATCCGTTCATGAGACATCACGCTGTTGGGCACGCCATAACTAGTGCGGTAAGTCCCTCTTTGAGGAGTGGCTGGAAAGACCTCACGTTGTCGTTACCTTCCGCATGACGCAGGTTCTCATCGAACATTGTCAGTTCGGGAAGTTCCTACACCGGATTCGTGCGGAAGTAACGCCCGGGTGTCACCACTGTGTGAACCACCCGCAAGACACGTTGGAGCACACTGTAGAGGTGTGCCCCGCTTGGGCAGAGCACCGCTGTGTCCTCGTGGGGGAGATCGGCGGCAGCGATCTCTCGCGCCGAGCCTTGGTACAGGCCATGGGCCGAAGGGAGGAGTGGCAGGTGGCCGCCTCCTTCTGCGAAGCAGTAATGTTAGCAAAAGAGGCCGCACGTGTACGCGCGAGGGAGCGGCCCTCACGCCCTAGCCGCCGGGATCTAGATCCCAATTTCCGGCCACTGCAGGCGCGGTCTTGCGGCCGGCGAGCAATGGGTAGCTCGTCGTCCGGTAACCGTCCGGACCGAGCCCAAGTCGTCAACGGCGCGTACTGTTCCACGCGCGCCTCAAGAAGATGTCAGCAAACCGTAGGTTCACGCTCCAACCAAAAGCGGGGGATGTCATTGGATGATTTTACAAACGAAAAAAAAAAAAAACTTCACGCTGTCCCTACATTTTGAGGCAGAAGAAATGATAGTATTCATTATGAGCTTTGCGTGTTTGAAAAAGTCGACTGCCATAGCATATACACTTTGTGGAGTAAGCTATTTTTGCTGTTCTTTACAAGCAAACCCTAATAGTTTGAATATTTTTATGAACAACCTTTTGATGAATAAATTATTAATATGCTAAAATATTTTAAATATAATTTATTTATTAAATATTATATGCACACAAAAGTACAGAGGCGGACTTAATTAATGCCTTCGGTATTTTCATTAGTAGTAGATAATAGAATTAATCAGTACTGATCATACTGGCATCTGCGGTAGAAACGCATAAATACAATATTATCTAGTTCCCGGTGAAACGATCGTTAATATTCCACTTATGGATCACGGTGATTCACTTTGCTCTCAAAATACCGACCAAGGTCTCGAAGATTGGGCGAGGCTTGCTATGAATGAAAACAAAACGACTCGGTCGTATTGTTTATAATTTGTAATAGCCAGATTAACTCCTAAAAATGTTTTTGTTGGATAGTTTGTAGTTTGTCAGCTTTCTCACGTGATAGCTGCTTTTATAGAGTGGCACCCGGTTTCTAAATTGAGAAATTGCGGTTGAAAGCTGGCCAAACTTGAATTTATCATAAAAACTTACATTAAAGTTGAGTTTGATAAATTCTAATCCTCATGATATGATAGTGATAGTTCTATTTCTTGTAAAAGTTTGTACCTTAGCTCTTGTGTCTCCAACGTATAGCATAAGTAATTTAATGCACGTGCATTGAATTGCTTGGGCTAGCTAGTTCTGACTTCAATTGGCAGTCTTCTTAATTCTCTTTAAAACCTTCGTAACTTCATTACTTCTTATTATTTTTGGCTTAGGTATGGTCTTGTTAAGTTTATTACCTTCATCTAACGATTCATTTAACTTTGTTGCCATACTTTGATGGTTTCAATTCTCTACCGTAAAATTTAGGTTGCCTAAGGTTTTTCTTTCCAAATTACTGTTACGCCTGGATAAATGAAGTTAGAGCAAGCACCTACTTATAGTTAGTATTGATTTCGTGGTAATCGTTCCTAGTATTAGTAGGTAGTAGTACTACCTACTAATACTAGGAACTCAACTAGTGTCTCAACTGCGTAATGAATGAATACATAAAAGCGCATCGCTTCGAGTTTCACATGCTTTTGTTAAAGTGCTAACAGTGACTTGACCTTTCGTTTATAACTTATAGTTAACTAGCTGACCCGGCGAACTTCGTACCGCCTAATAGTAAAGATAACGCCATCTACTGGCATTACCAGAACATCATAATTCATTTTATAAAGACATTTTAATTATAGATGGCGTTGTATTCGGATTTTTTTGGTGACCTTTTTTCCATTTTTTCCTCACCGTTTAAACTTTCCCTAGAAGATTAATAATGTTGGTATCCAACTACCTATTCAAATGCGCTAGCCGTGCTTATCTATATATATCGAGCAATATTTATATTATTATGGGTCTATCTGTCATCTGTGTCCTAAATACATATCCTATCAGGCGGGTTTAAGTAGTACTGTTGTGGGGACTGGGAGGTCAGACGGTCGGAGCAAATCAAATGTTTCCTGTGAAAAGGAGACTATGCATTTTAAGCGCTATGTTCTATTTTGTGGCTGGAGTCAACTTCGTAAAGATTGCAACGTAGTATTTTTGTTTTTAGTCCGATCAAGATCAAGTTGGACATCCGAGGTTACAAAAATTCGCACCCAGGTGAAAATTGGTAGGATTGTTCAAAACACCATCATTAATGAAATCTCAAAAGCCCGACACCTGGAAAAAAATACTCGGGGTCAAAGGTCACAAAAATTATTATTTCACGACTTTCAGCAAAACAGTAAGTTTTATCATAAAATTAGCCCAGACAAAACTAAATTGTAGATCAGTTACAAAAATGTCTAAATACTTTTTTTTCCTAAAAGCGTTTCAAGCGATGTACAGTCGCTGTACCCAAGTCCGGTCCACAGTGGGTATCACTGGAAGCTTCAATGTGGCTGTCGGCTTACATCAAGGGTCGGCTCTCAGCCTTTACCTCTTCCTAATGATAATGGACGCTTTGACATCGGACATTCAGGAAGAGGTTCCCTGGTGTATGCTGTTTGCCGATGACATTGTGCTGGTTGCCGAGAGTGGCCTAGAGGTACAGAACAGATTGGAGGTGTGGTGGCACAGATTGAAAAGTGTTGGCCTGAAATTGAGTAGAATCAAAATGGAGTACTTGTTCTGCGATTTCGGCGGTTTCTCCAATCCTGTGCCTTTAGCTCTCGCTGGAACGCCCATACCGATCTGTTCCGAAATTCGGTACCTCGGGTCACTCATCCAAGGGGATGGTGAGGTACACCGAGACGTAACACATCGGATCAACGCAGGATGGATGAAATGGCGACAGGTCACGGAAACAACTGGCAACCCATGGATGCCCCTCAAGTTGAAGGGTAGAATTTACAAGTCCGTGATAAGTTCATTCAAGTCATACTGTTTGGATCAGAAAGATTGCATGTAGCGGAGATGAGAATGTTGAGATGGATGTGTGGTGTGACGAGAATAGATAATGAGAAATGAGTATATTAAAGGAAGTTTGAAAGTGGCGCCGGTGACTAAAAAGTTGAAAGGAAATCGGTTGTCTTGGTATGGTCATTTGAAGAGGAGGAATGAACCGCTTGTTACTAAAAGAGTTCTGAATATACATGAAGATGGATGGAAAGGGAGGCCAAAGAAAAGATGGATGGATTGTGTGAGGATTGATATAAAAGAAAAGGGAGCTAGTGATAATTTGACGAGTGACAGGACAGAATGGAAGAAAAAAACGTGTTGCGCCGACCCCAAGTAATATGGGAGATGGGCTTGGATGGGCTAAAAGAAGAAGAAGATATTCGAGCTTTTACAAAGCCCAAGCCACCTGGGACAGTGCGACATTTCCACGTCACTTCATGCTTTTGTCCGGATTTGGTTTTGAAACTTACCGAATGAGGATTTTCTTATAATTCTAATAATTCAGGTAATTGAGAGATCACACAGGAAGTCCTCAGAAATTATTCTCAATACTCTTAAGTAAAGTCACTTCTAGTAACTTTAGGCGCCAGTGTATATCAGATACAACTAGAAATATTTAATTTGATTGTCCTATGTTAAATTAATGTATCCGCTACGTAAAGCCCTGCACAACACGCGTTCGACTTTAAAGACTATTTGTTATTGTCAACAATACGCTGAACACGTAACGATTGCAAAATCAGGCGGCCGCGATCTTACGTTGTTAGTACGCTCCTCGCTGCCCCACACTATTATTATTAGTGTCGTGACGCTTATAATCGCGGTTAAATAAGACACAGTGCAAAGAAAACCAGCCCGTAGACTTGTTGTGTCTTCGGCGCTCCTCAATCAAACGCGATATTCTTACTTCATTTAAATCTTTTTTTCGTAAGCTTTTCGTAATGACGTCGTTAGTGTCATATTATATACACGTAAATATTATACAACCCTTGTCACGAGCTGTTAATTAAATTGCTGAAATAATTTCTGGGTATTTCCAAAATGGAAGTATAAAAATTGATTTATTAGTGTGTTGACGAAGCCTACAAGCACAACGTTGCTACGACCGACGGACCAATAGTGTTGTTAATGTGTGTGTCGGCGACACGTAAGTGTAGAACTTTCGCGTGTGTTGTGCTGCGGTCGTTGGTGTGCTACGGGCGTCGGCACGGTGGCGTGGTGGTAGAGGTGTTAGCAACAATGGATGGGCGTGCTTTCACCGGGCAAATAAGTCGGGCGGGAGGTAGCCTTCGCTATCCCGCCCGCTCTACTGCTCTGACCCGTTGCTCCGCGCGTGTGCCCTCCTATTGCATGCTTGCATCCCCGTGCACTAAGGCACGCCTCCCGGTCCCCGGGATACATCTGATATTACGCGCCTGCGTTCATAACTTGCTCCACTTCCGGTGCGATTGCACGCATTGCATCTAACCGCTCGCTCGCTCCGCAACCGCCGCGTTCAACTCCCAAGTCTAAAACTTCACTTCAACACTTTTAAAGTGTTGAAGTATTTTCTATTTAAGCAGTAAATTTCCCGGCCTCAAAATTTTTTTGAGAACGTGTTGCGTTTCTTGTTTTAGTTTATTTATTGTTGAGACGGACTCGAGTTCGTCCACCTTTAGTGATACCGAATACGGAGACTATGACACCACGCCGCCGTCGTCGTCTAGTATCGAGCCTCCGCCACCCAGAAACAATACATTCATGAAATCCGCATATAACAAATTACAAAAATTTATGCCGAATTATCACAATACGAATTATTCTAATTCGAATCATACAAATTCGGATTGTAAAAATTCCAATGACAACCAACCTTCAACTTCCACCACTACGAATGGTGGCAGCACGGGTAAGTTTAAACTAAAAGTATGTTTCTTTTTTATTTATCATTTGAATAAAAACTGAAAACTTAATTCAGTTTTTATTAAAATGCTAGAATAAAATTCACATTGACAAAATTATAATAATATTCCACCAGCCCCAGTTCTAAAGTATTATAAAACTATTCAAATTTTAAAACACCTGTATTTTCGTCATTATGTACCTAGTATTCGTTTGGTCATAACCGGTGTTCTTGTAGTTGTGTGAAACATCCCGCGTTACACAAAGTAGAGGTGAGTGAGTCACTACGAGCGAATAGTAAACGATACGCACTTTTATGCTAATATGTTTGTTACTAGCATGTTTGGACGTAATTCCTAAAAAAACGTTCCGACCCACAAATGTAACATTTTGAGATATTTTTGATTAAAGTTTAATCTTGTAATGCTCAATCTCTCAATTATGTCATCTGCAGTATACAAAAGTATGCTGTAGATGACTTAGTTGAGTTTTGATTAGGCCCTATTTTAGAATTCCAATGTTATTACTTTTTTTAATATTCAGAAAAATATTGCTGTGGATCGTTTTTGTTTTTTTTGCAATATTCATGTTACATTTAAAAAAAATATTTATATATAACGTTTCAAACGACATGTATTATAAAGAAAATAATAATAAAACAAGATTTAATAAAAAAGAACTTATATTTTTTGTGAAATATATTTATGATGTTCTTCAAATTTGTTCGTTAAATCAAAATCTTTTTTACCAGCAAATCCTTCAATATTTGCGGCTCCTAACATATCCTGCAGATTTTCATAAAAGGGCAGGCAATCTTCAGGAATAAGATTGAACATTGACTTTATGTCATTAAATAGTCTGGTTAAAGGTTTTTCCACCGAATTTTGAAAGCGCACTTCTTATTTAAACAAAAACGTTTCACCTAGAACGTTTTTGTTTTAGCTTGGAACGTTTTAGAGAAATATCTATTAGACTAAAGTCAAACAGATTTAAAAAAATCAAAAACGTTTCAGATAGCTTGGGCTCTTTTAGATTAATGCATATTTTTGTTTTCCATACATGTGGGTTGGGCTACTAGATCATGATTTCATTATTAAAATGACAGTAGAACCACAAAATTTTTACAGTTAGTAAATAGCAATCACGTCCCCGGGTTTTAGGTAGTAATAACTCGATTTTGATCTAATTGTAGGTTGGAACGTTTTTCAGAAAGTACGTCCGTTTATCCCAGCACTATTACTAGTAAAACATACGTGTATGTGATACGAGTCCCGTAGATACATAGTCGCTACTACACGCTGCTGAGATGACGGTGCCCGCTATCCGAATTTTCGAACATAGCGTTTATGTTTAGGATCGTAAGCGAACTCGCGGACTGTAGTTATCTGGAGGCCGAAGAGTTTTCAAACCACCCGAATACTTTAATCACTCTTTTCAGTTTAATTTAATTATGTATATAATATTGGAATAAAATTCTCCCTTACAACCTTTATCACCGAAATCGTTTTGTAGGGGTAGTTTAGAATGACGAATAATGAAAACCATTTTTTATTTACTTAGGATATTAGCTAACTACCAACTGTATTGGTCCTAAGAATAAAATTTTACGTACAAAAAGAGTTTCTTCCTTTTCGCCCCTTAAAAGTTGAAATTCAAAAACCCCTTAGTGCTCATCTAAGTCATAAAATGAAACCTTTTGCAAAATTTTGCGTACTTAGGCCTAGTATATTCACCTGTCCATTTTTATGTCAGTTAGTCAGGTTTTTCCTTTTATATATAGGTAGACAAAAAATCTCATCGGCAAATTTCGAAATGGCACTTAAATTCTCTGTAAATTTCTCATAAATTTACTTAAATTATCATGAAAATATTTTGTTTCCATCATTCTATTTTTTGATCTTAAAGAAATCATCAGAAATCGACACAATAAATTATTGTGAAAATTGATGAGTTATTTAATTGTGATATTTTTTTCTGGTAAATTTGAGATTTTTTGTATAATTTTATTTTAATACAGAAAAAGTTATCGATGAAAAGAAACATCTCAAATTTACCTCGAGAGCTTATGGTTACATGGTGATATTATTTGGAAAACAAAACGTAATTAGTAATTT
The DNA here is from genome assembly GCA_961205895.1 of Mythimna pallens. Taxonomy (NCBI): domain Eukaryota; kingdom Metazoa; phylum Arthropoda; class Insecta; order Lepidoptera; family Noctuidae; genus Mythimna; species Mythimna pallens. The sequence continues at coordinate 31,166,427 of OY540824.1, forward strand.
TGTAATACATTACCTTAAAAACTTAGGATTCTAAGTCAATCCAAAGTTATAATAGTTTTAATGTGCAGTTTAATTAAATGACAATTTCATAGGTGTAGAGCCAATATGTATTGGAATATTTTTGTCATTAGTTTAATTGCCAACTGTACCTGGATACGAAATTAGTCTTGTAAATTATTAAGTACCTACCTGTTCTTTTACGAAATTATTTTTTTTAAATCCTTTTCTATTTGCACTGATTTCAACGTTATCCGAGAAACCAAAAGAGCTACGTTCACAAATTGTATACAGACATCACAGTTATTTGCCACTTCCCGTACGCTCTGTACCGGAATTAGACTGTTTAAAATCCAAACAGACTTGACATACAACAATTAGTTGTTGCCTGCCTCTAAGCAGTGATCCAATGATTTATTTTCGATTCGATTTGTGATCATTTCGTTCCTATGCTGTAACTGCCCAATGGGACGTGCGCGAGCACTTGCTACCATATTTGAAATTGAATAGAACTGGGCACGAGGCTTGCACAATAATGTGCGAGTAGTGGCGAGCGCAGGGGCAGCGCAGGTTCACCGCCGCGGTTAGTGTTGTGCATTAATTAACCGTCCCCGTATCTAACACTGATTGATGGTTGCAACGGTGCCGGTGCGTGTAAATGGATAAGACAACGCTGAGAAACGCTGCGTAGCGCGCCCGTGTCGGCTGCCCACTTCCTCACGACGACGATGCTACTCGCGACTTGGCGCCATCCGTCGAATAAATTACCTCCAATGCGATATAAACACTACTCGGTTCCCAGTGAACGAGACGCGGTTTACGGTGTCATCGCAATTCGCAAAACATAACCGGAACATTAATACGTAATAACCGCAGTCGTAGCGCTCGTGCAACAAGTAACAGCCGTGGAGTCGTAAAGTTTTGCACCTCATTGAACGCTCTCCGCTATACTTCCACGTTTACGCTGAGCAGCTTATGAATGGGTACGTTATTTGTATTTTATTAGTGTTCTGTTTTGCATTGATACTAACTTCCTGAAGATTTTATAAATAATAAATTTGGTGTCACGACTAATCGTACGTAACTACGCGTCTCGATATTTTGCTCGTTCCGTTGCGTGGCTCGCACACTGCTAAACAAAATCTTGTTTATCTGTTAATCAACATCTTCATGTTTGTGTAATAAGTAATGACGGGAGAGTAGCGTGCCTTTAAAGCGCTCGATACTGCCGGGGGACAATTACTCAATACATCGTTACCGAAGCTTCTATCATTTTATTAACGTTATTAATTAAAAGGTTAAACCAATCTACTATAAAACTCCGTCGTTATACCGGCAGAAAATAGAAACCTTAGACGAGTTAATGCATTTTTACAACCATTGTTCGTGAAACTAAAAATTATCTTTCACCCTGCGATCGCCGAAGGCAGGGAAATGCTTTTACAGGCATACAAAGCGAGTTACGGGTTACAGAGTTGAGTTCGTTAGGTTAGGTTAGTTTATTTAGTTTGAAAAGGAAATCATGCAACTATACAAACCTATATGTAGCGAATTTTATAAAATTGTTTTTATATATCTTTCGATATCAATATATATTATTCTCCTAATCAATGAAACGTCTGTTCTCTCCACTAGCATTTGATACACCTATTATATCAGAATCTCTAAGTAGTATATGTATAATAGGGAGTCCGTTGTCCGCACTTTAGACTCCGATTGGACCCTTTGTGCGTGAAGAACCAGAATCTCCTAATGCCCGTCTTATCTCCTGGTGATCTTCGATCTGGAATAAAATCAATTGTGATTTGTTCGGTTTAAAATATTTACCGCGATACAGTTTATAAAAATAATAATATAGTGCCAAGGATTGCACCATATATTTATACCCGATTGCAGTACAAAGGGCTTTTCACTCCCGTTTCAGCTAGATAGTGTTTATTATTCCTGACCTGAGACTGAGTCTGTCTGCAGATACTTTAGGATAATGCTAGAATACGAGCAGCCTGTTTCGCGGAAATGCAGCTTACATACAGTACGTCTTACTCCAAATAGTGTTAAAAAATAATCTTCATGTAATGAAATTTATGAAGATATAGGATCCACATCATACTAGTTTAGATGCGCTTTATTCTGAACATAACTTTTGCGAACAGTTTCATTCATTTCAACATTCAGTTCAGTTCAATGCCAATGTTTAAAAATTGCAACACATTTTTAAGAAAAAACATTCTACGTGTTATTTTGTCATCATGTCTGTTTGCCGAATAAAACTTCCCTTTAAGGGAATTCATTTCAGCAACGACAGCAACTCTACGTGATATTTTTCTACCGGTAATAAAGATCGGGTTTGATATGAGGCCAAACCAACCTGTTTCTATTTACCGGAAAAGCTGTTTGAGTTTTTATAAATTGTGTTCTAAAACAATTTGATATTTTTTTAAAGCACGCATAGTTAGACACCGTTGCTCTTTACATAATGTATCGTTTTGATAAATATTGCCCTGTTATTCTATATTCTCTAATATATTCAATCGCTCTCTCTTATGATACCCAGCTCCCTGAATCCAGACTACAGTGAAATGCAAAGTCATAATTTTGCTTTTATTTTCTTTACAAGTTATGTCAGATTAGCGTCGAAGAAAATAAATATATCAACTGACGTCCATATTAAAACTATTCACAGCCAATGTCAGCCTACTTAAAACGTCATGAATTACATGGAGTACAAGGTTAATTTTCGTTTATTTGATAAGTGTGTCAGTCCTACGAGCTACGGTCCCCTGAGCGGCGCATAGCGCGGCCACGCCGCCGCCGCACACGCTCAAAATAAGCTTTTATATTATTTTAATCCACGAACTGTGTCATAATTTTGTATATCACTTTTATACTATTTCCGTTAGCTGTTTTGAAACTAGTAATTATACCTGCACTAAAATATAACTGACACTGAAATGACATCCACTTTTACAGAATAGCTGTGTAATAGATCCGTCGAACAATTTCGAAAAATAACGTTTACATTCTTCCATAATAAAGCGAAAAGTCTCCAACTTTAGTACCCTTCCCATACTCGCATGTCATACGGTGTTCGAAACGAAAGTCTGATAAACTATGAAAAGCCCACGCTGACGATTTTCCAGTTCAGATATAGAGCAAGCAAATTGGAAGTGAATTACAGACCACGTACTAACACCCGGTGACAATGGCCGAAATGAGAGAATGTTCTGTGGAATAGGCGAACGAACCGAAATGGACAGAACATGTATGATGTAGGGTATACAACTGTAAATTATATAATAATTACAGATAGACGCTCAACTAAATAAACATAACTCTAGGTGCCTTCAGGGAATAATCGATGACATGGTAGGCCTAACCAAAGCGAGGTGACTACATCTCGAATTTACAATACCTACCGGTGTAACCGGGCAACAATGACGAAATGGGGGAAATAGGGATCAGGTCACCAAACTGAAATGCGCAGGACATTTATGTAGATTATATTAAATTGCAGAGAGACGCTCAACAAAATTTACCTTCACTCGGAATACCTATGGAATTCGATGTTATGGTAGGCTTGCGCCAAACTAGCGTGGTGAGTTCCTCCCGTAATTTCTGTACTTAATTATGGATTGCTTCATGAAAGAGTGGACTATTATAACTCTCATTTAGATAAATGTATCTAAATGAGAGTTGAGAGAGAAATTTTAGTTTTATGATAAGTCAACCTAATGAGGTTGACTTATTATTTATAATTTAATATTTTTTATTTATAATTTAATGGTTTTAACCATTAATATACCTACTGATAAAATAATAACCGGAAAATTGCTTCGTATGGTATTATATCGGATGGGGTACCTACTCGTAAATATTTCCTATGGCGACCCTATTTTTATGAGGTGTAAAGTTGTACAACACCATACACGGGTTTACTCGAGTGACGCAAACGTTCCGGAATTCAACCTTAACATTGCAGATGAGCGCCTTGATTTAAATATAACTTCGCATCTGTACTTGTACGAACTTTTTGTTGCCGGTATAACAATGCAATTTAAACTCTATTCGTTACTAGGTTGAGTTCTAATGTGCCTGGTGATGTTGAACGTGGTGTGGTGTAGGCACCGACCACACTCGGACACTGGGTTACCCGCTCCATATACAGCGTGTAGCAATCATACGTTATTAAAAATATTTATTTTGCAATCCTTGAAGGTAACTTTCCAATAGCCATTTATGTTTTTGTCTTAAAAACAAGCCGTTTATGTCAATCAATAACAAGGTTTTCATATGTTTTGGTAATTAATTAAATAAATTGATATGTACGATAAAAAGCCCTAGTTAGATTAAAACGATTTTTTACTACTTGAAAAACTGACTGTTTTTGTACGGAATAGAATTATGTACTACTTATTAAAGTGAATTTGACTTTAAACTAGTTTGTATTTGTTGATGAACAATGTTAGCTACTTAGATCGCAATGTAAACTAAAAAAGACCTTAGTTTGAGGTCCGAAAAATCTGAATTCATAGTGATAAAAATTCTAGATAATATTTTTCAATATTAGTCATTTAATAGACTACTTACAATATTTAATACTAGCTTCCCGCCCTGAGTCAACAGGGCGGGAAGCTAATACGGTCTGGTATTATTGCAAAGTAACCTTTCGTTTGAAACGTGCTAAAATATCCTTGAATGCGATATGCAGGGAAAAGATTTTTTGGTATAAGCTGTAAAAGCAGTGCTAAATGACAGATCATTTCTATCAGAAACGAACGAAGGCAAAATCTGGTACGCTTATATGCCTCGGTGTTTTATTTACATTCCTACGCTAAAATTACAAACAGAACACAAACGTTAAATGAAAATTGTTTGGAAGGTTATTTTTGCATGTCTCTGTAATGTCGGCTCTTCCTGCGATGATGTTTAGATAAGGATGTAGTCATCATCACAAAGAGTGGCTTCTGTTCCAATTTTAACCCGAAATTATAAAAATGTCAGCGCATTCGCGTACAGCAACAAGCGCGCACAGTGCGCACTCGCAGACGTACCTCTAAACGTCTTCCGCGTACGTCAGAAGATGCTTAATGTTTATGTTTTGTACCTACATCATTTTATTCCTAGGGAAAATTCACACATCTTCATTCATTCATCATTGGATTTTTTTAAATACCTATCACACAACAATTCAGAAAAAACAACAGCCTGTATGCCATGCCGGTGTTATATTTTCACCATAGAGCTTTGCATAAGTAGGTATAGAATCCAGAAAATTGATGGATAACATGATTTTATAGAGAACAATGGCGAGGAAATTGTTGATGAAATTATTATTTGTGTACATAATGTCACCATGATATAATATATCGGCGAAAAGTTTTATAATATAATGGCCAGTCTAAGTTTACCCTATTCTAAATTTTGAGTACTCAAATAAGTACTGAAAAAAAGTTTTCAATAACGGGACAATCCCCACTAAAGTTTTGTTTCTATTCAACCCGTTTTACGGTATTGCATTAAAATACTTAGAGGATTTAAATTTACCGCATTAGATAATAAACATAAAAATAATTGTTTGTTCTTAGAATATAGTGGTTATAATGACACATATGACATCGTAGTACAATTCGAGTATAGCAACATCACCAGAATAAAAGCATGGCATTAAGACATTTGAACTGTCATCCAGCCTAATGACTTCTTGTCGTTCATTCAAATATGCGTGTATTGATTTTTAAAATTCTTAAGGATATACGTAGGTATTATTGACATACGTAATCTCACCAACTTTAAACTGGAATACCTTTAATACGAGAATTCTATTACTAGTAATGTCTAAGATAAGATTGTTTAGAAAAGCCAATGTAAATTACTATTGACGTGAATTATTTTTTCTTTTCGCCAATAATGAAATCCAGGTTATTTGTTAAAGGGATACGAGGAATCATTAGCAAAAAGAACCAGGTCTTCAAACCGTAACCGAACGAATATACATATAGTAGCATTGCTAGTATATTTTTGTCAGGAGTTATCTATTTTCCTTGTATTGTAAAGGAATGGAAATATAATACGTAATATTTTGAGGATTCTACTGATAAAACACACTTACAGTTTTCCATCACTAAAACTACTAAAAAAAAATAAGTGATAAAAGAAGCTAAAACATACGCGTTAGTGTTGCGATAGTGATTGACTGACACTATTTAATGCGTGCCCACCATCAACACCGAAACCAAAACTATATTTAACAAAGGGAAACTTAAAATATAAGACACTAAATAGTTTGTAACTTCGTTTGATTACGTATTTGTAGACATAATTCTTTTTGTTATAGATTTCTTTTAGTCTTTTAAGATATGGCATAGTTTTAACTTATAGCGAAAAGAAAAAAAAATATGCCAGCAATGTATGGTAAAGGTAACAGTTTCATTCCCCTTTAACCTATACGAGATAGTTCATCACTCGTCGCTAAAAAAATATGTCAGCTAAATTTTGTTCGAGTCTGCTTCACTCTTTATTAACTAAATCTAACATCTACGATACCTACATAATAATATTACTTAGTAGTAATATGTTAAAATAATTATAATTTTAGAGACCACCAGAGGCCTTTTTTACGTGGGAAATTATCAAATGATTTCTCACGCTCTGGGACAAGCGGGAGGGAGTGTCAGACTTTTAATGACTAAAACCCACAGTGTTCCTTCAGTTGTTCTTTTGAGAGAGCCACGGTAACTCCTTCGAACGATCCGCAGCCCTGGCAGGCTTCGACCCTTACTGGATCCGTCAATCTTGCTGATATCTGTTTGAGACTCGCGTGGAACTCAACGCGCTGTAGACCTGGGCTTGGTCCTTCCCGGACTTCTGGATGGTGAGTTAGCTATTGCTCGTCCTCCGCAAGCCCTCAGTGACCAGTCTGGCTTGATGATCTCGGTGTTCTTAAACAGCTATATAAGTAACATACCTCGTTTATGCTGAAGAATCTTTACCTCCCATTATTCCTAGTTGACGAAAGATAAATTAAACGAGTAAACCTATTCTAACTACATTTTTTGCGAAAACTGTAAAATGTATTGCGAACTCGATACCAACTCAGCACACTTTAAAATCTGGTGTTGTTCAAATACTTGTACAAAACAAAGAAGACAACGCAGCACCACAATGCAATTTGAAACACCTTAGGAGTGAGAGTATAAACAATCGACGTCTTGAGAAGCGCCGGCGTCTCACAGAAGCGCCACAATGAAACCATAATGTTATTCTTTGACAGTCACAGCCGCATTAACGCCGGTGCTGTGAAAAATAATATCAATTGGGCTGGACGCCAACCGCTTTTGCACGTCCTTCTAATCGGTAACAAATAGATTATAGATATCGTTACGCTTTTACTGCCTTCCAACCCGTACACTTGTTATGGCTTACTCGCGGTATTTAGTGAAAGCGTGTCTATACTTAGCTACGCTAATTTCGGAGCTGTCGCATTTACGCTAGCTTTCCCGAATATTCCATGCACCTCTTCATAAGCCGTTTTCCCTCACCTATCGATTATTTAAGGCAAAGACGGTATAATTGGCACATGCCAATCATTTGCTGGAATTAATAATTTACCAGAACGTTATGATCACTTAGCGTTACATTACTGCTGAAGGAGAACTTACCCACAAACTTGAATATCAAATCTATCATTGAAATGTGGAACTGTACGTATTTAAACTCTATGTATTACGAAGTAATTCATATTACTAAATAACGATTGATGCGTATTTCCTGTGACGACTAATACCTTCGTTAAATAGTATCTGTCCTGTTGTAATATAAACTAAGATAATAATCATAAAAGAATACGTTGTCTTTCCATCACATCGCTGTCAAAATATGGCTTTTGGATAAATGTAAAAAAAATACTGAGATAAATACACTGTCTTTAACAGCTGACATTTTTTTTTTTTTCAAAATTCTGAAAATAAACTATCTCACGTCCGTCGTTTGATGTGAGTAAAAATAAAAGCACTGCCGAGGTAATCCCTTATTCTATTTAAAAGAAGTGTCAAGATCGGTGATCTGAAGGGCCTCGCCGGACAGAAACCCGCGCGACAGAATCGATAGATGAGGCTCGTCTGAACACGCCGCCCGATTCCAGAGCCGATCTCACGGAACACTGCTTTCGGCTACACTCAGCCTTTACCAATAGGCACGAGGCACTTCTATTTTTATTTTTCGAAAATATTTTTTAGCTTATCCTTGAATGATATCGTTTCATGAAGTTTTTTCAGCATTTTTTTTAACTAATATAGTGCTCTACAAGCGCTATGATCATTACCATTAAACTCTACAAAAAAGTTAGCTACGCAGTTTTAAAACAATTATAAAATTCGTGTCGCTAATTTACGGTCAATAAATAATCAGCAGAAAATAAAGTTAGCTTAATTAGACGTGTTGAATAATGAATGGACAACACTAAGGCAAGGCGGGCGAGCGCTAGCGCTATAGCGTGTCGCTTCAGGCGGTCGCAGTCGAGGCGAGGCAGCGGGCTGCCCACATGTTCCTCTGTTCGTGGTGTTACAGAGCGTTGCTGTTTCTGGCAGGTATTTTACTATCATTCACATTAACCTTTCCCCGTAAAAATAATATTTTGGAATCTTTCAAATATGTTATCTTGTTAACTTATAAGTGAAAGCTGGGAATCCTCTTTGCATACAATATAAACATGTGGTCGGAGTTGGGAGTGGACGCCGTCACGTGCCAACGCTACGTCATATTTTACGCTTATAAAGTGTTTCACAACAGAAGTAAATCGGCGATGAAATCCCATTTAATTAGCGTAACATGTTTTAGTTTCCATTCGTCAAATCAACAAAGGCCTTGTCAGTGACTAAAGCAACTAGTTTTAATTTAGGATGCGTTCACACTTCCATTTGAATAACGTAATTCAAACTAAATCCGTTGCTTTCCTATTTCACCTAAATGCTCACTCGTAAGGAAAGTTCGCATATCTACTCCAGTTGAGGCCACTCTAACAATTCGTTGTACATAGCTCTCGCATGTGCCACCACTTCATTTTGTTCAGTATTAGGCACGTCCAGTTCAAGCCTACACTCTTTTCAATTTCTCTAGACCATGTGTACAAACGCTTCTTTGACGTAAGGAGTGCTCGTAGTTGTGCGGCCCATTTACACCACTACAGTGAAAAAAATATAGAACTGTGTTGTATTTGGTGATAACCAGAGCTTACCCACAACTCTCCTGACCTTCGGAGATCACGATATGAGGTCCACGCGGACATCATTGGGTGCAAATAGAATTGCGGCACGCATACCTTACGTCCCCCAATTAGTTGAGGACTACGCACTCTGATCGTATCTGTAATCGTTTACTATATCCCAGTTTTACTTGTAAACAGAACCTATAGTGTACTGACCAATAACTATTGTTGCATTACTCTAGAACAGTGGTTCCTAACCTTTTCGATCTTGTCACCCCTATAACTTAGGAAACTGATTCACTTCCTTTCCCCTTATACAGACATACTTACCTAAAAATTGCACAAAAACTTTGAACATTTAATTTACCCCCGCTGTATACGAGTTTGACCCTCGCAGGGGTAATTACCCCCAGGTTAGTAACCGTGGCTCTAGAAGACCACATTTTCCTTATCTTTTGACTTACTGTGCAGACCCTTTTTACAGCAGTTACAACTAATAACAAATTACCATACTCGAGGGCTGAAAGTCCAAAGATATTTATTTATTTAAATTATAATAGAACAATGTAAAAACATTAAAGTGTGAAAGGGGAATTACCCCGGCTCACCAAAACGGGCTCGAATGCACGACGAGCAGCCGCTGCTTTCCGCAGACTGACATCATATTATATCGGTAGTTAGGTACCAATACGAAGTCGGCTGAGAGGTCCAATTTGGAACAGCCGACGATGCAGTTGAGTGCGCAAGCCGCCGAATTTCGAAACTAAAAATTAATAGACAGGTAATTCAAACTCGTGATGATGAATTGAAAACATTTGATGAATTTTGGAACCCAAGTTCCAAAATCTATCAAATTCCATCGAAACCCAGTAATCAGAATTAGATTAGCAAATTCTGCATCTGCTCCATTTCAATTATTTGCATAGCGCTGAATATCTGGAATATCTAGAGTGAGACGTTGTGGAAGTATGCAAATTAAACAAGACCCATGGCTTTCTAGCTAAACAACGTACCGGCGTTAGCAGACATTCTGGTAATCCTATTATTTTCAGTTCCGTTGTTATGGTGACATTTTATAGAAATAATTATGTATATTATAAAAACATATTTTTTTCTCGTTCTTTGTTTTCTTTATTAAACATTCTATTAGATGGGTGGGATGTGACCAAGTATTTAATAAATAAGAATTTGCAGCAGTCCTTTATTGGATCTTGAAGTTAATTCGCATTGTGCCAGTCATGTGGTGGCGGCTGAGTATACCTAGCGCATTGCTCGACAAAGCTATTGATGAAAATGTGAAAAAAAAAAAAACGATTTTTGTGACCTTTGACCTTAGTTTTTAATATCCGCGTACACTCTACCTACCATAAGTAGGTTTGGAGACAAGTTTTATAATGTCAAAATAAGTTTATACGAATTTATTGCTGATTATTTCGAATTCTGGGGTGAACCTACTAAGAAGACTGGACTAATATCTAGGATATGTTAGGTATATCGAATTGCTCCATGTGTGCAGTTAGATTAGTCTTCGATTTTCATGTATCCGAATTGAAAGTTCTAAACTATGTTCATATGTTCTATGTTCTCGGAGTAGGTTTCATACAAAGCATTCCATTTACGGCGGAAATCTCATTAGTGGAGAGTTGAGAGGCTATACATGCAAAACAGAAAGTGGTTAGTCCGGTGTAACCCGGTCGTCAGTGAGCTAACTAGGACCGCCCTAAACAGAGACTGAACTGTACCTGAGTGAGAACAGCCAGTCGCAGCTAGTTTGTAGTTACATATTCAGCTGAAAAATAACACTGTACGTACGAACACTTACACTGTAAGTTAAAATGTTGTAGAATAGCACGTATCTGAAAGCTTCCAATTAGCAATACACTACTGATCACTAGTCTACAAATTTTTATTTGTAACAGATAATTATGACCATAGATGTTTATATTTGAAGGCTCCTGAGTTCGAATTTGAGAGTAGAAAGATTTCATCACGTCTACATTTTCAGTTGCATCTTAGTAAAGGTTCTCGAAAATTGTATGAAAAAAATACCCTTAGGCTGACCGCACACTTGAGTCAAGACAGTCTTAAGACATATTGCTTTACAAAACTTAATTATGAGGACGCGCACACTTGAGACAAGACGTCTCATAAATTGTTACTGTAACAACTCCAAAACTGCACAGCGACAAGTCTGTCTCACGACAGTTGGTTTCCCTTTTAACACATCGAAAACAAAACAGTCTCGCCACGTACCGCCTCTCTAGCAGTGTGTCGGCAGTGATGAAAAATGACGATTTATCAATTTATCGTTATTTATAAAAATATTAGTATCGGCTTCGCTATATCTGGGAAAAGATATCGATATATCGGTTAAACTTTCCGAGGTTTTCGGTTTGTAAATAATAATTTATTTAGTTCAGTTTAGCTCTATAATAGGTAATATTGATTTTTTTTTGGGAAATGTACATTATTTAAATATATGAGAATCTTAATTAAACTAAATTACAATAGTCTAATATTTTGAAGACTACAGTTATGTTTTTCTATGAATTCCGTTACATATTCTGCTAATAAATTATTTTTGTAAAAAATATCGTTTTTGATGCAATTTTCGATATTGAATATTTTGTATTGATAAATCGATGTATCGGATCAAAATATATCGGGTTAAAATATCGATATATTGAAGTACTTATACTTAGTGATGTGCCGAGTTACTGTTTTGGTGGATCGAGTTCACTCGATTCGGTTTGTGTATTCGAATTATGACTCGATTCTGCGGTTCGAGTCCAATACTCGAATTCTATGTTTAGTACTCGAATGTTCTGTATATCGATACTTTTCTATTGACACTGTACTCAGTAGCGATAAGTGATGACCATAACGTATCAAGTAAAAGTATCGATACCTGAATGGTATCTTTTCATCCCTAGACAAAACAGTTTCGTTTTACTTTTGAGATAGACTTGTTTATGTGAGACAAGTCTGTCTAAAGACTGTCTTGTCTCAAATGTGCGCTCAGCCTTACATGGCACTGATGATATTGACTGGCCTGTTGGTCTAGTGGTTAGTAGCCCTGACTGCTATGCCGGAGGTCGTGGGTTCGATTCCCACCCAGGACAAATGTTTGTGTGATGAGCACGATCATTTGTTCTGTGTCTGGGTGTAATTTATCTATATATGTATGTATTTAGAAATATATATGTAGGTTTATCAGTTGTCTAGTACCCATAACACAAGCTCTGCTTAGCTTGGGACTAGACGGCGTTGTGTGATAGTTGTGGAATATTATTATTATTCCATTTATTTATTTTTTATCCATATCGTTTACATTTTTAAATATATCTTTAAAAACATATTAAAAAAAAAAACATTTAAAAATATAAAAAATAGTTGTCCGCCGGTGTCGGGAACAGGGTCCAAGCTACCGGTGGTTAGGGCTCCAGAGACAGGAACCTCCTCACAATGCGAGCCGTATCGAGGAGTACTGCCTTTTGTATCAGGCCCTTGATCCAACCGCGCAACGACAGCTTCGACAGATGGTCGTCGAAGCTTTTGGCTATAAGGCCATTGGCGGTCACAACAATCGGCACGATAGCCGAGTCCACATTCCACATATCGACAACCTCGTGTGCTAAGTCGAGATATTTGATTTGTTTCTCTTTCTCAGCTTTCACGAGATTCCCGTCATGTGGAATGGTGACGTCGACTATCATTGCGCGGCGCGCTAATCGGTCTATCACCACTATATCCGGCTTATTGGCTACAATAGTCCGGTCAGTAATGATAGACCGATCCCAGTACAATGTGACATGGTCATTTTCGAGAACTGGGTCGGGCACATACCTGTAGTATGGTACCTCCGAATCCGAATTTATTATTATTATTATTATAATATTTAAATTTTAAATTGATCGTGTTTATCTTATTATTTTTACGTTTATTTTCAAAGTTATGATGTGTACATGTAACTATTTTAATTGTATTGTAAACTTTTTTTAAAACAGTAGCCCAGCTAGAGTTCTGATGTTGATTCACTCAGAATATCTAATAAAATAGTTAAGATATACTAATTTAGTTTGTTTTAGGATTCTTGTAACATGTAATTCAGGTAAACACGAGCCAAAAACGTAAAAAAATTAGTCCGCTGATGAATTTTAACAACGAATCTGTGTATTTTTGCTTTTTTTTTGTTTTTAAGGCCAAAAAATAAAAAAATGAACATCTCAAAAATGGTACCTGATATGGACTTTTGAATAACGGAATCACATAAGCCTTGTGGCCACACTGTTGCATTTTAGCTGTAGACTAGTGGAGCTGTGCACGTAGCAACAGTTGCATTTTATTGAATAAAGTAGGTAAGCGTAGATACACATGAATACGCAATTGTGCATATATTTATTTCTCTATTTCACCTCTGTCGTTTGAACTGTATTTACTGAACACGTTTTGAATAAAAAGCAATCCTTTGTCATGCTTGAAGCGGAGTCTCTGAATCGTATTCCTTCAAAGAACCTTTAAAAGCACGTTCAGGTTTTTGTTATAGACATTTCGTTTTCTTTTTCACTGCATTTTATATGCTTAGCGTAAATTTTCCAATATGTTCATAATTCGATTGGATTTAAACAATACACATAATATATGTCAACTGGACTATAAGCAAAATACCACGGTTTTCGCTTTTTGTCCGCTTTTCCGGATCCCCCGAATTGATCAAAAGAGTGTTATGTCACATCGGGAACAAAGGAAATATTCCCTTTGTTTTAGCATCCGATTGTTTAAACTGATCATGAAATTTGATGTGATATATCGAATATTTCAATTATGATTTCTGCCGTCTTATCATTGATACAACTTATGAACTTTTTTTCTTACTTTTACCGAACAAACACAAAATTAATCATTTAAGTTCGTAAACACAATCTGTTTAAAATACAGATAAAGATTTTTTCGTCTTATTCAAGTATATTGTCTTTTGCAGAAGCCTCTAATTCGGACCCTGGGGGGAGCGTCAGCGCTGCCAGTCCCGTGAAACAACGAAAGGCGTTTAGCGGGTGAGTGATTTAGCTTTTGTTCCTAGTAAAAATAGTTTATTAGTATGAAAAATCATAATTATGAAGTGGTACAACCAACGGAGCTGCAGTCTCTTTGTTTCAGTCTGGCTCACTTATATGCCATAAGTAATTTAAAGTCATGATAACATTTTCAAAATAAAAAAATGTATTTACATCATGTATGTAGATCCTCTATCTGAAACAATAGCCTTATCTATGCGTTACTCAAAATGAATGATTCTTCGTTTCTTATTTGTTATTCATCTTTTATCTTGGTATGGTTTTATCAAAGATACGGCGGCGCGCGCGATTCTACCGCGGTTCAGTCGCTCAGTGGTGCGAAGGCGTCGCACGCGCAGCACGATGCACGCCGACGCGAACGGCTCGCGCCTCTGTTGTGCCAACTGTTTCCATCATATCAGGTTGTTTGTTTCACCGACCGTTATCTTCACTCCTACAGCTGAATTCATTTATTCATACTTCGATTCCGCAATGGTCCACGTTATGCCCATAATGTGTCAGTGACCGCGATCAAACTTGTTTGCTGTGCTGTTGTTTGCAAATACCCGAGGTATTTATCCAAATGACTTAGGGCGCAAAAGCATTATATAACGGTTTGACGTAAGCGAATACATTTTGATGTTGTTTCTTTGGCCGGAAAAGCTAAATGAAAGATGCATCTAGGTACTCGTTATTTACGATATTGACATGTCGCATCACCAATACTGATTCAGAAAGCCGTTTTAAAATTGTAATACTCAGTTTGTTATTCATCAAAACAGTCTGAAAGCTTTCAATGAAGAGAATGGGTGCTTCAATTTTGTATCAAGTATTAGTACCTCGATGTTGTTAGTGTAATAACTCTATTGTCCGTGGCTGATATACAGAATAATAAAAATAGCTGAGCGAATCTGTTAGTTGTCAGGATTTTTTCTTCTTTTCTGAGAAAGTGTTTCTGGACATGTTCCGAGAAAATTTGGGAAAATCTCTCTTTCAGTTAGGTGGAATATAATGTTATATTTGTTCTTTACTACGTCGAATAGGTATCATTCAGCTCCCTTATGTCACTCTTATCAATTCTTTACAATTTGTGTTATCTAATCTTGTCTATTCACATTGTACATACCTCACTAGAGATAATTAAATATTTCATAATGTGTTCACTTCGACTTAGCACTGTGCGAGCTTCGTCCCAACTGTAACTGAACGATTTTCATCGATTTACCTAACACGACGGCTCTAGGTGGGTGAATGTTTGCAGTAACGTACGACGACAGGTCGGATGAGTTCATTACCTAATTGATATGTAATTAGGGTGTCGGTGATGGTCGCGGCGCGTCGGTGTGACGGGCGGCCGCACGGCCTGCGGCGACGTCCCACACATACGAACGCTCATTACAATTACAACATTATTGCGACTGTATCTCGTCTGATACCGCTCCTTGCCGACCGTCCCCCGATCAGATTATTTACTCCTTCGAAATAGAACTTAGATAACAGTGTTTGTGCACATTTTGCATGTGAGTCAGTATACACGTGACCGCAGCAGTGAACGTGTGTGGCAGTGATGTTAGCGCGACACCACAGCGATGTGGAATCAAGTTGTTTGTGTGAAGTAAGTCTACCGAGTGTGATGTGATCTGGTGCGGGTTACGCAACGCGGAGATCCGAACTCCGATTGTTGCAGTTGGGATGTTTTTTTGTCGGCGGTTGCCTGACTGCGACCGCAATGCGGTGACGAGTCCTTGGTTCAGGGTAGACCTGACCACGCGTGCTCGCTAAGATAACACACAATAATAATTCACACATTTCATTTATGTGTTAAATTCACGTTACTGGTCCACTTTATATTTATCGGTACGTACCTTGTATCAGTATCATTAATCACAACCATGAAACCTTTTCATGTGGGTGATAACTGTCTTGAATTGTAACATCAAGCTGCAATTTTGAAACGTTAAAAACGTTTCAAAATTGCAGCTTGATGTTTTGCGACGTGACAAAACAGGACCACAATTTTGCGTTTTTATAAAAATAAAGACTCACTAGTGGTTTGATGGAGGGCGAGAGTTTCGAAACTTCAAGTGAGGAATTATTTGCAAAAAAGTAATCGGAAAATATACTTGAGGATCTACGAATAAATGATAGTGACACAAAAAAGCGTAGCAACATACTTACAGTTAGCTTCATAATCCATACGAATACTATAAATGTGAAAGTAATTCCATCTATCTGTTACGCTTTCACGATTAAACTACTGAACCTATTTTGATGAAATTTGGTACCCGAAGGATGAACAGGCTAATTATCTGACTTTGACTTGTCGTCCGCTGTGTTTCTGTCTGTTACTCCTACATGCTTTGCTCATGCTCACCGTGTCCTGGAATGGGACAAGGATACTCTAATCCCGGAAGTATTTTTCCTTGGGATACTTTACAACATTCAAGCGAACGAAGTCGTTAATAAAAGCAAGTAATATAAATATGATATTGCTATAATAAAGTAAAACTAGTACAAAACCGACCGCTTTCCGGAGCAAACTTGGCTGATATCCGTTTCAGTGTATGAAACCAACGTATTCGTTTCTTATTCTTTTTTTTTTCTTTTTTATTGTTATGAACCAGTGCTTGACTGCGATCCCACGTGATGGTAAGCAGTGATGCAATCATTGATAGTGAGGCGCACTAGTTTATTAAAAACCTATTCACTCTTGCCTTGAAGACACCTAAATTATAATTGGACGGGAAGACTGCAGCAGACAAATTGTTCCAGTCCATCGATGTACGCGGTATAATCGACGAAGCGAAACGCTTTGTCCGGACCGTTGAAGTTTCAAGAACGTAAGGGTGAAGTACTGCGAGTATCCATGCTCGCCGTACGTCGGGTTGTCCGATGGTAGAGAGGAGATGGCGGAATCAAGTGATGCAGTTCCCGCGCACACTCTCTAAAATGCAACCTGTAGAATACCGATAGGCTGGCTACCCTGCGCCTGTGTTCGAGGCTTTGTAGATTGGACTTAACCAAATCTGGATCCCCAATCAGCCTCTTCGCACGCCTTTCCACTGAGTCCAAAGCTGCTAGATAGCATTTTGCAGCACCAGCCCATATTAAGTGACTACAGTATTCCGACTAGCTTCTAAAAATTAAACTTCTACTGCGGCTGCTTCATAAAATATTAATTATGTATTAATTTAAATGATCTTGCACTTTTTACTAACATAGGTTTTTTTAAGTAATTTGTATTACTAACCAAATATGGACATATTCCGAAATAAATAAGATTACTCTTATTATTGTACCTATAAAATGTACCTGTTGTTTCCATTTTTCTCGTGGAAATTTTACCTAGCAGGCACCTATTATAATCTGATTTATTTACAAGAACCGCTCTTATCTCACAGTGAAGTTCGTCTTGCACACTATTTATATACTATAAGAGTATAAGTATTGTAAATATAATTCCGGTTGAGATAATGCTGCATCATTTACCGTAAAACGTCTTATTGTTTTCAATAGCAAGTACGTTTTCATATGAACGGTAGCAATATTATGACTTGACAAGCTGTTTGTCTATATATATAAAAGGAGAAACTGACTGACATATCAACGCACAGCCAAAACTACTGGGACTAGGAGCGTGAAATTTTGCACAAGTCTGCCTTGTATGACGTAGGCGAGCACTAAGGAAGAATTTCCCAAAATTCTGCCCCTAACGGGATGAAACGGGGGTCTAAAGTATATATTACAGTTGTAGAGACATACCTGCCAGTTGCTGGGATTAGTAAGGAGCTAATCCAGTCCGAAAGAGAGACTATGGTTGAGTGTACGAATGTGTGAGACATTCGTACGCTCAACCATAGTCTCCAAGTGGGGTGAAGCGAATCTTGTGGGATTCAACGCCGCCAAAACACAAGCGTGTCTGTTCACCGCCAAAAGGAGCCCGTCGCCTTGGCTCCTGCTTTTCGGAATATTTCCCTGGAGTGCACCGACCGCCTTCAGCTCTTGGGAGTTGAAGTTTCCTCAGACCTTAATTTTGGACGGTTCATTGAGTCCAAAGCCAAGGTAGCTGCTAGAAAACTAGGCGTTCTTGCGAAGGTCCGACGGTACTTCACACCGGGACAGCTGCCAATGTTATACAAAGCACAGGTCCGATCGTGTGTGGAGTACTGCAGCAATATAGGGGCTGGTGCTGCAAAATGCCACCTAGCGGCTTTGGACTCGGTGGAAAAGCGTGCGAAGAGGCTAATTGGAAATCCAGATTTGGTTAAATCCAATCTTCAAAGCCTTGAGCACAGGCGTAGAGTAGCCAGCCTTTCGGTGTTTTATAGTTTGCATTTTGCAGAGTCTGCGCAGGAATTGCATGACTTGATTCCACCGTCTCATTTCTACCATCGGACAACCCGACGTACGGCGAGTATCCACCCTTATGTTGTTGAAACCTCTACGTTCCGGACTAAGCGTTTCGCCTCGTCGTTTATACCGCGTACATTGAAGGACTGGAACAATTTGCCTGCTGAGGTCTTCCCGTCCGATTATAATTTGGGTGTCTTCAAGGCTAGACTGAATAGGCTCTTAAAACTAGTGCGCCTCACCATTAACGATTGCATCACTGCTTACCATCAGGTGGGATCGCAGTCAAGCACTAGTCTATAACAAACTAAAAAAAAAAAGTATGGAGAAACCAAAATTCACGCGGGCGAAGCCGCTGGCAGAAGCTAATATACATAATCAGCCTTTACAATGTTCCCACTACTGGGACTCAGGCCTCTCTTGCAGATAGAATGCCCAGAAATCCACCACGCGGGCCCGGTGCTATTTTGCAAGCTGCTTATTTTTATGAAATTCCCCGTTTACCCAATGCTAATGGTATTGCCGATAAACCTCTATTAGTCACAGGCTTCTTATGACCTACATAGTACATATTGCGCCACATACTAGATTATAAATACTCTAAACTTTTAAGATAAATATACGTTTCTACGTTGTTTTAAACAATAGCAAGGTATAGTGTCACAGCAGTCACTTTCAGCTTGAAAACCGTCACTGACCTGGCGACTCGATGGCAGAATTAAATTAAGACATAAATTTTTTCGGTTTTCTTAATAAAACTGAGACAAACTCAAAAACATACATTAAAACTGTACCTACACAAACGCTCAAAAGTATTTGGTCACCTGCATGCACCCTTTTCTATATAAACAATATATTTTTAAATCTATTTTGTTTGGACTTATTCTTTGTTACCGCACAAGTAAGAAATTAAAAAGGTAAACATATTTGGTTTTAAAACCTAAATAGTTTCATTTGACCAGAAATTGGTAAAACTCAGAAATATTCACAATAGAAATCCAAAACACAAACCGAGAGATTTCAAAACTGCCGAAGCTACCAAGGTAAATATAGTCAACAGATTATATTGTTAAGAAATTTGATAGTCGTCATCCTGGCAGACCAAGACCAATCACTTGTAGCAAAGATTTGAGCTTAGTGGTACAACCAAACGTCATAGATGTTACACTGCACTAAAAATAGGAGCACAGTTCAACATGAACCGGGAAACCTTTTCAATATCCACAACGCAAGGGTAAAGGCATGTCTAGCGGCTTCAGTTGAACATGATGGGGATATAATAAAGTTTGGGGCTGTTTTAGTCGGGATATTTTTACGAATAGACAAGTTATACTTACATATAATAAATCCGCAGGCGCGGGCTTGCGGACGGCGAGCAATGGGTGACTCGCCGTCCGATCGTCCGGTAACCGTCCGGACCGAGCCCAAGTCGTCGACGGCGCGTATTGTTGCACGTGCGCCTCAGAGATGTCAGCAAATCGTAG
The DNA here is from genome assembly GCA_961205895.1 of Mythimna pallens. Classification (NCBI taxonomy): domain Eukaryota; kingdom Metazoa; phylum Arthropoda; class Insecta; order Lepidoptera; family Noctuidae; genus Mythimna; species Mythimna pallens. The sequence continues at coordinate 31,186,514 of OY540824.1, forward strand.
GGGCCCAACAGGGTCGAAGCCCACTGGGGCCACGGGTAGTGTGAAAGTGAAACCCGGGGCCCTGGGACGAACGCAAAGAAGGAACAGGAGTGGGTTTTTAGTCAGTAAAAGTCTGGCACTATATTTATACCACGGTATTTGAAATTAATATGAACTACTTTAATTAATACAAACTTTAAAAAAACGAGTTTCTCTGGTTGGCCAAATACTTTTAAGATGTAGTGTAATTATCCTAGTACCCAAGCTTTATTTTATTATTTAGCAAAGCGCGATAAGTTGAACAGTCCGTACTCGGCTGAGGATACACTACCTTGATTAGATTAAACGCAACTAATTGACTTGAACGCTGTATTGGTGGTAGTATTTTTTTTTTTAACTAAACTTGTATCACCTTGAAACTGTGTTAAGTCTTTTCGGAAACTATAGGGTTTTTGTTGTACACCATAAAATACAGTATATTATGTCAGAAACTTAAGTCAAGCCGTCATCATTATCTTGGTATCTCGGGTACAAGTCCTCTTAATCCTGGCAGACGTCATTGTGCGGATGAGCAACGATGTCTAACAACGTAATCTTGTGAACTGACTGCTTACTGCATCTGCCAAGATAGTGCTACCTAATAATTTGTGTCGTAGTAAACCTACGTGTTCAATCAGCAATTACACACAGGTGATAATTGATGCAAATGAAAACTAATTCAAATTGGCAGGCATAATAACATCAATAACGTCATTTATAGCCAATAAAAAATTCATATGTCATGACATATTTTGATTTCCGACGTAAAACATACACTTTGTTCTGTAAGTAGGCTTCATCAAACATGTAAATTTAAATGTTATGGACACCATAAGGTACTTTTTTGTGTTTGAAAACGTCTAGTTAAACTGGCTGTGTCAATCAAACACAAGGAAAACTATGTATAATGAATGACGCATGATATATCTAGTCCAAGCATTGCGGTTTGCATATTGGATTACATGTGTATTGTGGTCCATAGCTGACTAGCTGGCCATGGCCAACGCAAGACGCTGTACCTAAATCGATGCAGCTGTGAACCCTTCGTACAACACGGGCAGTGTCCAACAGCCGGCTTGTTACTGACCTACCCACAGCTCACAGCCATATATCTATAGATATCTGAGCATATCCGCTTCTGTGGGCAAAATCAATGATTGAAACTTCATCTGCGGGAAACCCATGTGATTAATAGCATCTTTATTTTATTCACAGAATAAAAAATCACTCTTTTATAGCTAGCTACAACAATGATAAAAATGTTATGATAGTCGTAAGCTAATGCTTTCCTTGTTGACTTTAAATCTAACAAGATCGCTTTTGTTCGAATTCGAATTTATTATTGCTTAATATTTCGAACAAAAGAGCTCTTATCTAACTACCGCAGCACCGAACCGGGATTTATAAATTAATTATTCAGAACTAGACGAATCCAGTGGAGGGTAGCCTTTGCCCAGGAGTGGGACAGAACCGGCTAACTAAAAAATAAAAGACGTGTCCAAATAATTGAGTTGAATGCAACTTTTAAGCGAGTTGTAATAATTTAAATGATTTTCTGTAAGTAGTACAGAAAATCATTTAAATTATGGGCTGACTGAACATAACTTGCCATATTTGCTGTATCCGTGCTCTGACAGAACCCGTGTCGATAGTAACTGTGAATTTATCTGTAAACGCTCGACTATTCCATTAAACTTCACCTGATTAGTTTTGTTTAGCGCGTAAACGAATTGTCACGGTTCGGGAAACAATAAATTGGTTATCTAGTGCCATTTAAAAGTTTCATCACAAAATGTAGCCGTGAAGTCAGATTAAGATCCTATCATCCTATTTTATTTTATTTTTGTCTTGAATTATATCAGAGATTACTTTAATAATAAACATTGAGATATTGTGGGTTACAGTATCGACTGGTCCAGTTTTGTTTTGTTTTTTGCAAACGGTTGATTAAATAACGTTGTCCTTTTTTCGCTACATAGGAAAAGATGGTTGGGGATTCGCAAGCAGTCCCAGGGGAAGACCGAGAAGGGTCCGACCGGACCACAATCACCCGCAACTACAGACAAACCCGTACCATTGAAGAAAATACCATCAGACAAGAAGCTCAAGGTATATTTTTGAAGGCTTTTATTTACCTACGAAAGTTTGTGTTGTGATTCCAAAGTTTTCTGAAGATATTCGTTAAGAATTCGTCATTCTTTGTTGCTATTTGGCAAAATTGCCTAGACATTGATTCCATTGTATTTAAAAGAATGAGGAAATATATCATATGAAACCCCTTCTGGGCTTTAGTTCTGCATAAAGCAGTAAAACTTGAAAAACTTGGTTGACTGGTAGAGAATGCCTAAGGCATTAAGTCCGCCTTTGTACCTTTATGTTGCATGAAGTTTTAATAAATAAATAAATAAATAAATAAAAGTAAGCAATCTGACATTTACACGTCCAATATTTTGACACGGTCCCATTATGTCGCGTTACTGAAAGCGATAATAATCTAAGCTTATGGCATAAGATGTCTTACAAATCAATTATCTTCATCCAAGTTCAAAGACTGTAATTGTAAACTCTATTATCGCTTACCGCTTCGGTTTTCGTCGTCTCCAGAATTTTAAGTCTTTGCAGCTGTATAGGTACCTAATAGCAGTTATATAATTAATCGACTTATTGTTGTTTGACTGTTGTTTTCTTTAAAACTGTGTTAAATTAAAGGTACGGATATGTGACAATGATATTTTTATTGGTGTAGCTTCCTTACGGCGATAATGGGCGCGCCGATGACCACGAACCATGCAAAGCGAACCCGGGCGTGATCGACGAGGCCGAAGATGAGGCCGCACACGTGGAGCTACCACCACCCATGAAACCCATACAAGTAAGTTTCAGTCTCACCATATCTTATTTATAATTTTCCCATTAAGCTCTTTGACCGGCTTTCGAACCGGCAAGGGGCGGTCAATACCTATTAGAACCCATCCAGGCAAACTATTATTCAAGGAAAGGCTTTTTTGGTCGTAAAACTGATCTTTTATGTGTTCAAAGTCAAAGGCGGTTTCTGTGATCGGGAACATAATAATAATCTTACGATCGACATAGAGAGGTCTTACTCGTACTAAATTACAATTAAAAATCCGAAGCAAGGTTTGATCTATAGATAAATGTGTTCATAAACTTGAGTGCTCTACAGAAATTTTGAAAGATTGAACTTCCTCGATTGAACTAGCAAGTGGTTTTTGATAGGCCGCTAACAACAAAGAACCGAGTTTGTTGCAATCTCGCGGGCGAACACTACACTTCTGTGCAGGGCGTCTACATCAAATTGTTGGCGTGCAAAAACCAACATTGTTATACCACGTAACATTTCGATCTTAATAACAATTCATTGATAAACACGGCATTTATACCATTAAAACGCTTTCAACCTGTTAGAACAAGTTGTCACAACAGCACACGAAGAAGTTGAAAATTCGCACATAACAGTGACTAAGTTGAATATTTACTGCAACGTTGACACTGTAGGGGTGGGGGCACATAGGCGCGCGGGGAAAATGCGGTTGGACAAGTCCCTCATTAGTCATTATCATTACACACCGGGCAAGTGAAATCACCGCGTTTACTAATTGTGGCCGTACATGGAGACTCCAAACCCCTTAGTGGCACAATAAGACACAGTTTGTTAACTACATTGTCAGGGCATACATGAGAGTATTGTTATGTCGTAACTTGAGTATCTTTCAGGCTAATGATTAAATTATATGCTAAGTACCTATTATATTATTTTAAATCTAAATTGATTGCAATTTAGTAGTGATACTGAGAATGTTACAGTCACGTCAGTGATGATCAGTAAATTTTATCTGACTCTGACTGTAACCAATTAAAATGATTTAATAAATCTGGTATTGCTCATTACTCATTTTGGTTTATACGAATGTCTCTTTGTTCCATCAGTACCTAAGTAAGGTTGTCAGAGAGTGTTCGTAATTTTACCGAAAAATTGCCTTTTTCCATCATCTTAAACCGAATGTACCGAATTGCCTACCGCTTATTTATCGATATTAGGTACGGGTGACGTAACGCCCACCAAAATTAGATCGTGTTTAGTCTATAAAAATGGTTTGTTTTCCTTCTTCATTCACGTTATACTGCAACAAAGTACTATGGTAGGTTAACCGTACAAGTAAATACAACATGAAAAAATTTACGACGGATAACGGATATTAACATGGAATGTATTCCATCAGAACCCACAAGCCGTGCTACAGCAAGCACCGCAGCCCGCCGTGGTCACCAACGCCCCGGCGGCGCGCGTAAGTATCGCCTCACTACCTACAACTTTAACTAACCCACCTTCATGTTTGATGAAAAAAAAAACGACGCTTCACTAATTAAACGTGATATTCTATAGCCTTCGGGTGTCATAATCGTGCACCGGAAGATACGCAAACTTTATTATCGTCAACATTTTCAGAACTCTTTAGCCATGGACGCAATCGACAGCAACGGATCAGCAGATATTGACGAGATAATGCAAATCGTCAGAGAACGAATGGTTCGACTCTATCTCAGTGCATGATGTTTGCATGTTTGGTTTTCTATCCCTTGTTTTGTCAATACCCGTACTGTTCAAATTGCCGATGGCGACCAATAAGCGCTACCTGTGCTAAGCTATGTTTCCGACTTGTTTGTCAATGACTACAAATACAAAACAACTAAAACATCATTTCTGCTACGTCCTGTTGACGCTATCCCTGGCGCAACAGCCCACTCCAACCAATAGGCGTGTTATTTATATAAGTTTCCAACGTCGGATAAAAGTCACATCATCTGGTTAAAAGAGACGAATCGCACTATAATTTACTTACAAAGTTACGTTTTCCTGTTTATTCCATTTCTGCTTTGAACAGTATGTGGTGCAATATTACCGTAGTTTATTTTCTCTTACGTTGTACATTGATGTTGTCAATAAATATTTTTATTATTATTATGTTCAAAACAAATGTACTTGTGTATCTTGTAAAAGAGCTTCAGAGTGTGTGACTATTTGAGTTGGGTTTGCAGCACATTTTTATTTTGTTACATTAGTGTAAGATCGCTTCGTGTCACATGCATGTCGAGGCTTCTAAATTGGTTTTATTTTGCATGTATTATTGGATTTTGTCGTACAACAGCCTCGATATAATATTTAGTCAGTTTGATATAGCAAATTGGTAACTTAAATGCCGTAGTTAGCAGATATAATTCGCATTGGTAATACATTACCATATACCAGTTCGATCGATCATCGATCAGTTTTCAGAGAGCAAATTTTTTTAGACCAAAGGTTTTCACAACATAGTGTGACTATTATGAACTGATTGGATCAAAAGCTTTTAGATAGACATATTTTGGAATCTTAGTTTGAAACCCATAAATAAACCGAAAAAATAAATCCGTTTAAAAACCGTAACTGTATACTGTAGGAACAACATGGCGTTGCATCTTCGTCTGGACGATCTGCTGAAGTGGAAGAGGAGGAGGTGCCCGTGACTCCCGGGCCTGACTCTTACGAGGCCACGCTTAAGAAGAGGGAGTACGTTTTGCGTGAACTCGTCGATACTGAGGAAATATACGTGTCCGATCTGCGTCTCATCTGCGAAGGCTACATGCGGCACGTGCAGGCAAGTCAGATGGTACATTTCACTTTTACAAGTTTTATACTATCGCTTTGAAATTCCTTTTCTAAAATACTGTTGAAGTTGCTAATGTATGTGTGGTCATGTTGCTGTTACTAGGATATTGGAAACAGTTTGTCAACCTTGTAAGAAGAATATTTTCAAAAGCTCTTATAGTGCAACTTGACAGCACAATCTGTTTCGGACGTCACAATCTGTTTCTGACCATATGTGCATATATGCATATATAAATAAAATCTCATCTCATCGTTGCTGTTTTAAAAGGAGATTACGAATGTGGAAAATTATATTTATACAAGTTTGGTGTGCAGGATCCGAATGCCGAGCCGATTCTGCCTGAAGGCTTGCGCGACCGTCGACACCGCATGATATTCGGGAACATCGCGGCTATTTATGAATGGCATCGCGAGTGAGTACTACACCTTAATTATTATAACTATCATTATTTGTACAATTACTTTTGAACGGGCCTTGGTATATTAAAATAACAGATAACAAAACAATAGGCGATTAGGCCTGTTGATTTTAAAAGACGCTGACCATTTGGGGTACACAGGTTTACTAATCAGAAGATGGTATGGAGGACTATTAAAGCGTTTGGAACAGATTTTTGACCTATTTACAGTCTTCATGTGATATTTTTGACCTATCTACAGTCTTCATGTGATATTTTTGACCTATCTACAGTCTTCATGTGGTATTTTTTGCGAATGTGCTACAGCTCTGTGCGATTGTGTTTTGTTTACAGAATAAGGATTCATGTTTTTATAGAACGTCGGTTTTTGCAAGAAGGACCTTGTGTCAAGGCAGTGGAATTAAAATAAATAATAGCTATATGTATATATACGCTACTTAATAACGAATTTGAAAAATTAAAAAAAAAAACAAGTTGATTAATTAACAAAAAAAAAAAACTAGTATTATTAGTAGTGTTTAACAGTTCATTCAAATAGTTTGAATATCAGAAACTATAGTAATATAAAAAATAAAGTTTTATTATACAAAAGCTCGTGTAAGCAAATAAACAGAATGTCTTTTTTGTTTAGCTGTGCATTTCAGCATTCTTCGTGCTGGCGACCCTAAACTTGATTCTATTGATATTTCGCGAAAAACACGACTACAAAACTGTTGTGGAAACATACGAACTATGATTTTATTTTGTGTTGTGCAGTAGATTTGTCACGGAATTGCACCTATGCGTCGAGGAGCCCGAGCTACTGGGCCCGCTGTTCCGCCGCTTCCTGGAGAAGCGCATGTTCCTGTACGAGGCCTACTGCCGCAACAAGCCCGTGTCCGAGTACATCGTGTCGGAGCACGACAGCTACTTCCAGGAGCTGCGCGTCAAGCTCGGCCAGAAGCTGCAGGTGCGTTGCGACACATCACAACAATACATTATCAATACTTGATGATAGACACCAATACATTGACGCGTTATAGTATCTTTGAAAAAAAAAATAGCCAATTGAGAAAATCCTCCTTTTTTTAAGTAGGTTAAAAAAATACTGCACTTAATGCCATTAGCACATTTTACTCGCTTTCTAGTGTCCTCATGGCTATGAAATATTGACGCCTAGGAATAAGGTCCAGCGTTGGCGTTGACGTCACTTTGAGTGACCATACGTTACGCGATCACCTCGCCTATATTGAAAAATAAATTATTTGTTGGAACTACACTACATATATGAGCAGCCATTCTGAAAACTTATTGAGTCAATTTATCTAAATTTCTGTCAAAGATTCCAAAAGTTTCATGTATCGGTGTCGACCTAAACAATATGTATAAAATAATCTTAAAAAAAAAAAAAAAATTGCCCCTATCAGTAATAAAAATCTACTTGCATTTGATATCACCGCATGATCATTAAAAAACAACATAATCAAATCAAAATGCACTATGCAGGGAATGCAGCACCTAAAGGACTAACAGCTTTAAAAACTCCATCTTGATTAAACCTGCATTGGATCGAACTACTGCTTCACAATATGGAACTTTTATTGCTGTTATCCTCAGAGAAATCACGGCTTACAATATAAACTTCCTTCAGAAAACTAACAGTAGCAGATTTTCATAAACTGTCAACTAATTTTTACTGCATAATTAAACATTTTTCTTTAAGCGCATTTTTTTTATTTTTCCACAACATTCCTCAATACTTGAGTGACACGTGCTTGATTGTAGGTCCGCCTTAGGGAACGGGCTTCCCTCCCCGGGGCTCGCATTACCCTGTCTCAGGTACTAGTGGAGTTCAATATTAGACTATCAAGCAATGCTGGTACCTATGTGTACACTGAACTAATTGGCAGCTCAATTCTTTCACTCGGCAGTCACCAAAACAGTAGAAAAAAAAAAACAAAATTTTTTTACCAATCAAATGTGACCAGCTCTGCTCACTTTTGTTTTTAACAATTTTCATCTAATCTGGGACGTGCTGCCCTTCCCGCTATATGTAGTACCATGTTTATTTCTTTCACGCATCACATTGAACTGAAAGGTTCAGTTGCGTGCATGTTTGTAAAAGTGTAATTAACCGCTCTCTATGACGACGTATTGAAGCGATGATGGCAGGTATCCGCATGCATGCAGGCGCTTGTGCTACTCACATTATCACTCATTTTCTCTTTGTTTTGGGGGTCGTTACGTTTTTTTTTCCACCTTACACGCACACATTTTAACACGTTCGCTATTGGATGATTGTTGTTGTCGCTTCCTGTGTTTGCATGTTTGCAATGTCTCCGCAAAGCGCGCGGTTGTTGTAATATGCGCCCATCGGTCTTTCAGCTGGCAGATCTGTTAATCAAGCCTATTCAGCGCATCCAGAAGTACCACTTGCTGGTTAAGAAGATCCTGTCGTACTCTGAGCACGCCAACTGCCCTCCGCATGTGATCGCCGCTCTGCGCGAGGCCGTCGAGTGCACCGACATCATACCAAAGAATGCCAACAACATGATGGACGTCGGCCGTCTTCAGGGATTCGCGGTAAGGACCTAATTTATCATACTTCTGATAATTTTTTGTGCCAATGCGATTTTTTTATGTTTAGAATGTAAAGCGAATCTAGAATCTCATTGCAGTTATTTGATTGCTATAGCAGCTTATAATGCAGCGCGTAAACATTGCGTAAGCCATAAACCGCGTATTACAAATGCGAGCGCATAAATGTTATAGTTGGCTTTAGTCAAGTTGTAACAGCAGACACTTTGGCACACACTCGGTTACGGAGATTCTAGAGTTCGAGTCCCAGCTTGAGTAAACCGAGATGACTGAGCTAGCTAAGCTCATATCATTGATAGTTAAGCGTTAAATGCGAGCTGTGGCGTTAAAGCACAATATTCATTGGGAAGAAAAGTTCGCAACATTTGATTGAGTTGCGTTCAAAATAGAATGGTACAATATGGTAGCTGGTAACTTAGCATGTTGCGAATTTTCACGCAACTTATTTTTTTTTTTTTCAAGTGACTGGAAATATGGAATGAGACTCGGTATGGAAAGTTGTAATTTTAGCAACATGGAACATTGCAATATAGCTGGCAACATGTAATTTTATATATTTATTTTGCAATAATGCTGCCAGAACCTTATTTATCATTACCAGGGGTCTAAAAAGGTCACTTTAGCAGAATCGTATACGAAAATAATATGAATCATGTTAAAAATCGCAAAATGGTCACGAATTGTCAGTTCATATTACTATACGTAAACAATATTCATATTATGATTCATATTCTGCAATTCATCTATTTGACAGTTTTATGACAGACGGGTCTATTTGACAGCACATTAGTAAAATGGTTCACTTATTATGAATCGCTTTAGAGTTTAGCAGAATCATAAGAAGTTGCTGAAGAGCAACATCTTACAATTCATTTCTCAGATATTATATATTAAACTTAAAAAATGGCAGATTTAGGACTTTACGCGTATTTCCTAGGAGACATGCGCATTACTGAGAGCATATGTCGCCAACGAAGTGTAATTCTTCGGAAAATGGAATTGGCTTGAAATTTATAAAATGCAAAACCCGCGAGTTTATAATAATAATCACACAACTATCACACAACGCCGTCTAGTCCCAAACTAAGCAGAGCTTTTGTTATGAGTACTAGACAACTGATAAACATACTTAAATATTTCTAAATACATACATATTATAGATAAATTACACCCAGACACAGAACAAATGATTGTGCTAATCACACAAACGTTTGTCCTGGGTGGGAATCGAACCCACGACCTCCGGCATAGCAGTCAGGGCCACTAACCACTAGACCAACAGGCAGGTCTCTCCATTTATCGGGCTATACAGATTTAAAAAAAAGTATGATTGTATATAATTATTGAGCACTTAAGCATTTATGCATCTGGGTTATGTCATCAAAAATGGCAAGTACTTACCTCAGTCACTTCCCAGTGGCATAAATTATGAATGTTCTTCAGAATTACAAAATTTTATTGGGTTTACAATTTATACCTACATATATTTATTGTAGCTAACATAAATTGCTTAATGTTTAGATATCACTCTTCAAATGGTTAAATAGTACTAAGTATCCACCCTGAACACTAAGGTACACTGTTCTTAAAAGTTTGAAGTAGAGAGTTTAGAGTAGTGTTAACATTATCATCTATAGAATATTATAAACAAGCTTAGCTAAATTATCACCAAAATAAAACCATATAAATGGATTAATGAAAAGTATGTAATGACTCAATTTACTGACTCTAATTTACATGTAATCCAAGATAGCAAAGATATCTTTGAGCTGCATCTGTAAGGCATCTGAAATTTTGTATTAGGTGTATTTGAGCAGTACTGGCATCAGCTGCAGTATCACCTGACCTGTGTGTCACCTGAGACAGACTCCTTCAAGCCTCATCATTAGAGGAGCTAGCTTGCGGTCTGAAACAATTAAATTGTCATTTAATACCTAGTTGCGTAGGTATAAAACTTATTAATATTAGAATAATATTGGGTAAGCGTGTGCATACTTTGTTGTAAACATTCGAACTTGCAAGAAATACACAAGTAGATGCTGGATTGGTATCGCTTTCTTGAAACGCAGTCCTAAAGTTTCATCCACTTGTGATGGAAAAACAAGCATTTTTGGGATTCTGCACTTGAAAAATCCACTTGAAATTACGATATTGTTTTCAACCGTTTTCGCTTACGCCATGTTGACACAAGATTGACACAAGCAAAGGGTAAACAACAATGTACGTTACCAGCCTAACAAGTTGATATTTATTATTTCCAATTGCATTTTTTTTATAAATTACTAGCGGTCCCGGCAGACGTTGTTCTGCCCACAAGCGGGATTTAGTAAAAATAAAAATTACCCTACTCTACCCTACTCTACCCTACTCGTTAAAATGTATATGTCCGTCTCCTGGTTCTAAGCTACCTCCCCACCAATTTTCAGCCAAATCGGTTCAGCCGTTCTTGAGTTATAAACAGTGTAACTAACACGACTTTCTTTTATATATATAGATTACTCAAAAATACTGAAGTTATATTTTAATAAAATAAGTTAATACAAAATAATTATCCGATAAATAAAAAGAAAAAGAAACTAGTTAAACCATGATTTTAATTTTGCCATGCGCCATGCTATTTACACGGAATAATTATGATTCTGCTAAAAAATAAATTAAGTATGATTCGGCTAATTTGTGTAACCATTTTGTGAATATTAGAAGAATTGCATAAAGATCATAAGTAGGCAGGAATTCAGATTTAGATGAATTGCCTTTTGTGACCTTTTTAGGCCCTCAGAAGCTATGTAACATTGTAGCCTGATATTGCGAGCAGTTAATTGCGCAACTATTTGTTTATTTCCAATGAATGTGTGGCTACAGTATTCCTGTTTACGTAACGCTGCGTACAAGTTACCAAGAAAACTTTGTCATCGTTTCCAGGGCAACATAACAGCCCAAGGCAAGCTTCTGATCCAAGAGTACATGGTCGTGTCGGACGTGCTGGGAGGCAACGACAAAGGCAAGGAGCTGCAGGTGTTCCTGTTTGAGCAGTGCGTCATCTTCAGCGAAGCCGTCGGCAAGAAGAGCCAATACAGCAGCCCCACCTACAACTACAAGGCTCACATCCAGGTTTGTTGACTATGCTTAATACAGGGGAATATTTTAAAAGTAATGGCCTTTGTCTTTACTCAGGATTGAAGCTATCTTTATACCGGTTTAACGGTGTAACCTTGATAACGTAACAAACAGACAGGTACACTTTTCTACTTATACAATTGATAGATTTGTTGGATATAATTGACCTGGTGTATCACATCAAACAGGTAAATAAGATGGAGATGGAAGAAGTGGAGGCTCACGCCGCCTTCATAGTGCGCACAGACGAAGCTACCAAACCCAAGATGTCATTCATGTGCCGACCGTCAGAGGCCACACGCGCCAACTGGGTGTCCACCCTCACCAGCATCCTCACACTACAGAAGAACTTTGGCGCCGCGCTCGAGAACCCGGGCGCCTATCTGCGCGAACAGTTGACACGCGATCCGACGCGTGACCCCGCCGCGTAAGTAACGAACCCGGACAAAGACGGCACCCGGACTCTTCAATACCCGATAGTTGACTACTAACTCGCCTCTACTATCGTTACTAACACCAACAACCACATGTTATTGCATGACATGTCTATACTAACTTATATCTAACATCAGTTTGTAAACTGTAAAAATTACCCACCACCGACCTGTGTTTGCTGGTTTCAGTAACAAAATCTCTAGACTAACAACTGTATTTATGTATCAATTGCGACTCTGTTATCCATCCAATAAATCTCAACACTGACTTTCGAATAACTTTAAACTGTACTTATAAAACCACGTATGAAAAAAATATCTCATATGTCGTCGGCGCACTGCCAACTAGGAAATATGAAGGTGCCGACAAACTACTTCGACATGAAATCAAAAGCTTTACAACTGTCGTTCTAACCGTAAGCAATATCGTCTAGTTTATGGGCGTCATTTAGCTGTCATCGTGTATCTCTTTTTAGGATAACTTTTAGAATAGGCCGGAGTGGTATTCCACCAAATTCAATGTGAACGATAAGTTAGATCTGTAGGAAACTGACAGTGTTACGAATGTGTTTATAACAGTTTGACTCGAATAAGGAGACGTATGAGCACGGTGACGGGTAGAACACAATCGCATGAGTGGGTATCACAGCACAATGCACGTAGTCGCAGGAATTACGCACTTCATAGAAACACACGTCTAACGGACGACTAGAGCTGCACCACAATCACAAATCGTGATCACTTCGAGTGACACGCGAATAGTTGCACGATTTAACGTAATAGCGTTTTTTAGAACCTAGACGTGTGATAGTGCTTGATCTTAAATAAAATAAAATGGTAAGTAATGTGGAGATGAATGCGTTAATAAATAACATAATATGGTCGATTGTGTACGAAGCCAGTGGGCGGACTCACGAGCGCGATAGGCGTCACACGACGTCGACTAGCGAATATTATATTGTCCATGTTAGATTAACAAACACTGGAATTGATATTTAAATATACATTTATTTAGACATTTTTTAATGTTGATATAGGTACCTAATTATGTTTAAAGTGTAGCAATAATTAAAGTGTTAATCGATTTGAGATAGCTGCGGTCGTGACGACATTATTACTGCAATCTCTGACTGATATAGCAGTGATAACTCGTCGTTATCAATGGACCGTGTTGAACAAAGGGAGACAAGCGTGTTGTAAGTAATGCCTTGCACTGACACGGTCCCACCTAGCAGTAACGTGCTGCTATAAACAAGTTGCATTTAGTGATCACTGCCCAAATATGTGAGAAGCTGTGTAGTTTTTAGTAAATTGAATAGATTTAGGAGTAGGTAAGCGTCTGCCAATGACGTTAGCGAAACTGCCCATGTTATATACACTGTGCGTCATCACGTACTAATATACACGCGTTATCAAATAACGTGGCTAAGTAAACGCACAGCAACGAGGCCAGCAGGTAGCAGAGGAGTGTTGGTAGGCACTACGTCGTAGATTATAATTGCTGCGGAACAGTAGTGGCGTTGTATATTGTACAGTACTGCTGCCTTGGCTTGGCCCACCAGCCCAGACTCCTGACTTGACTTGTTTACTAGGAGAGAGCGTTCTGCACTGTCTTCGAGTACACTGCTTAGTATTTCGTACCATTATTGAAGGGTACTCATCTAACAATCTCAAATACTACTCAGTAAATAATATACTCATTGGGTACCGTAATTGATAATATTTTTAATGAATATAGAGACACTGACACCTTCAGAAGTAAGAACAGTAAAGGCAGAAAGTAGTTTTTTAGCTAGGCAGATATCGTACCCACATTCTGTATCCGGAGTTGAGAGAGCATGTGATGTTCACAATATATTCGTGAAGGATACGCTTTTCAACTCGGACTTCCTTCGTTACGTTGTTAGTGGCAGACTGTTCGCGTGAGCGTCACGCTCTATGCCTGAAGCTCACTGACTGGGGGAGTGCTGCATCGTTTTGTATCGCACCGAAGAAACGATTATTATTTAACTTATCGCTTAGTTGTTAAGTAGGAATCGAAGAAGACTGGATATAAAGGAGTGAACGATATTTTGAATGGTCGGACTTAGAAAGTATTGCATGCTTAGGTAAGTCACATAATATAGGTACATTTCTCATACCTAAATATTATACAGTGCGCGGTAGGGATAGTTATAGACGCCCGACGTTCACTCGAATATTCAAGCCTTGTCACCACTACCAATGACACGTTATCGACGGGAGGTTGCTCCCGCACTAACTCTTTCTTTCACGAAAGTGACATTGTATTAGGTGTTTAACGTATTTACAGTAATATTAGCTCCCAATCAATGATATTAAATGTTTACTAGATATAATTAAATAATAATAACCGCAGTTTAATCGTTACTACATAAATGAATTAACACGAAGGAAACAGTAATATGAATATGTCACACTCAAACCACAGCCCGATATAAATTCCCGATGTTATACAAAATAAAAACAAACCCTTTGGTTAGATAGTTTCTATTAAAATTATTCACGTATAGGGGCCAACAATTGCGTTTGTTTGGTTTGTCCATACATAGGTTATATTTCATCCCAATCATGTACTTAAGAACATAAATCCCACGTAGTATGTAAGAAATAACGATAATATTAACATGAAATGCTTAATGAAATCAGCTTTGGATGTTATAATATTAGTGTGTAAGGTGCAGATTGAGTTATGTATTGTATATTGTTTGCTGAATTATGCTACGCTACCGAGGATGGAGGAGACTAACAATTGATGTACTGGAACTGCTAACGCATTTCGCTTGAGAGCAGGGAGGCACGGACGTATGTCTGTACGCAGAATGCGCGTGCTTCCCCGCGGAAGGTATTATGTTAACTAACCATTGTTACGCTGAGGGCACAGTATAGATATGGAACAGTACGGAAACTACCTATAAATTTCGAAACCGCTCACTCACACAAACATACGCATTGACGAGACTCCCAAGCGGCATTCGCTACTGACAGGACCGCGAGAAACGCTTGAGTGCGTATGTTTGTGTGAGTGTGCCGTTTCGAATATTTGTAGGTAGTTTCCGTACTGTTCCATATATCTATACTGTGCTGAGGGGGACCTCGCTTGTAGAGAGGAGCTAACCACGCTTCATTATCGCTACCTAGTTAATTACTCACTTAATTTTAGACTGTATTATGGTTTAGATTTAATATTATTTGAGACGCGGCTTACTTGTCGACGATTCTTCTGTTATTACGTATTCTTGCATTATATTTTCTGCTAGACTAACACAACCTATGTAAACCATAATTATTCATATTAATAATAAATAAAATGTGTAGTTTCAATTCCACGATATTTATACGATCGTGGCTATCATGATCTGTACTAGTATATATATTAGTATCTACGAAAGTGTATCTACTTTTGCTATCCAAATTTCGACCAAAAAGTTTTAATTTCGACGAGTGTCGCGGCACTTGGGTATTATAGTTTTGTAACTGTTCGTATGTATATATCGCCTGTCGTATCCTAAGTTATGTATATAATACTAACATCTAATAATCACTGTAATACTTGACTATTATGTTACATGAGTAACCATTAAATGTCAATAAAAATTGCTTGTGGTTTTCTGCTTTTAGTCCCGCATGCTTTTTATGTTTCGTTTCGTTATAATTTGGGGCCCAGCTTTGGCTAACAGGCGCTGATAGACGATCACTGAGCCTAGCGCTGTAGTTACTAACACAAACGTAATAACCAACTGACAATACCCTTGCTATAGCGCATTCTAATATTAAGTGCAATAGAAATATATTAGTAATTAGTCAACGTCTGAATACTAACAAAGTAAGAACTTACAAAAGAATGGTTGGACACACTAATATTTTTGAGATTTTATCCCTTTTTATTTTCATCCGTATTACGAGTACTTTCTTCTTGAATAACATGAATTCGAAAAGTAAACTGATAAAAATCTGAGCATTCTCTACAAATGTTAAAAATAATCACATAAATGGTAAGAAAAGTAAACACAATCACATAAATAAATCGTACTTTGACTCACTGGTAGTCGTACACCAACATTGCAAAACTACAAACTATTCAGTACAACGAAGTAGAAAGTACTCGCCCACACAGTGAAACAAAAAAGCTGGTGCACCCGTTTTTGTTTTGTTTTATTTTGATTTTAACGTTCCTATTCCCGTCCCGATAGTGTAGGTGAGGGTTGGTGCGGGCTTCGCAAGACGGAGAGTGTTCCACCGTCTTTAGGCGGACGGCTGGCCCCCGAACTGCGGCAACGGGCCCAGCGGCCCCACGCCAAGGCGAACACTATCAACCTACCGACGACAACTATACGCGCCGATGAGCGGAAAAAGGGTGGCGGCAGCTCTGCCGTCAGCCCCACCTCGCCGCCGCAAGCTAATGTAAGTATACGGCACTAAGACTGTATAGTCTGCGGAGAATATATGTTTACATGGAAAAGGTACATAAAACCAATTCAATAATAGGAAACGGTGGAAAATGATAAAACTGATTGATGGAACTTAAAATCGTAATATTTACAATTCTGTTTGTAGACACCGATTGATCCAAATGCCTTTTACGTTACAAATTATCTACTTCCAGTGCGTAGAACATAAAGGCACACATAATTATCAAAATATCTCTCTGCTTCTAACATGTTCCGCCTAAAATTTGTACCTGTACAAAGAACGATAAGAACAACATGTAAACCCATCGTCAGCTCTAAACATGTTTCCAAAGGGCGTCATGTGATATGGTGGTAAGCCATAAAGCCAGGACCTGGACCTGGTGTGATGGAAAGTGATATGTGAACCTAACACTCCAAATGTAAACACATTTAACCGACAGATTACAAGTCTAACAATATGCTACTGCTTGAAAATACAATGGGAAATGGGGCTTGATAAAATTCTGCATAATGTATACATATATAGTTGCCACCGTACAAATACTAAAACTACTTACGACATAGCGCACTTTCTTGAAGAATAGAGTACCTGGGATTGATCGCCGCTTTTGTCTGATAACAATGACCCTCTTTTCAGTACTCTTTAGCAAGCTTAATAAAGTGCGCTGCCTTACCGCTACTAATGCTTATACGAGCTATTTTTATATCTGACAATATTGATTCTACAAAGCGATTCAGGCAATGCTGACCGTTACGGACAACGAGGGATCATTCTAACATAGGCCCAAACCAAAGAGTAAGAGCTACACAAAAAAGTGGACAATACTCTTAAACTTAATAACTGCAAAGACGTGTAACTTTGAAGTCGCATCTTATTGCATGGTCTGAAACTTCTGAAACAAAAACTTTCAAAACTTCTTCATACTTTTAAAGGTGCTGTAACGCTTTTCTGGGTAATGGGCCTGGCTTGCTGCCCTAAATATTCATATAACTGACATGGAAATCACAGTAACTGTATAATTAAGGAATACAATACAAGTTTTCTCAATAATTAAATCATAGTACACGAAGTCATCGCGCCGCAGCGTACCCTTTTTTTGAGTGGCCACTCGTAACCGGCCTATGACGGCCTTAATAAATAAAAGCCTCCAGCCAGGGATAGCAAAAACTTAAAACTAAGCGACTACGCGCAAAGGTGACTGGTAAAATTGGGCAATTACATATCTATACTCTTTGAAAGAAACTTGTGTACAACCAGTATTCTGATAGAGGAACACAAAAAACAGGACTGTCAGAATGTTATTATCAATATACTTTTTTAAAACCTACTGGAAGTGGGAAATGAAATCATCAGGGGCTCTTTTTTCATGTCATTAACAATAATGTGGAACTGTGCTATAACCTACATGGAGTAGTATATTGTAACAAAACCTTCATGGAGTTATTTCTGTTGAGATGGAAGTGACCAGGTCTGGCTGTTTTTAAGTAGCTTAACCTTCAAAAACACTGGAAGAAAGTGGGGTGACAACAGTCGCCATAGTACCCATGGATTTAAATATATTATGCGTATTTTTTTCGTGTACAATAAAGTCCAAGAATGTCAAAATTTCGTCTGAACGTTATTTTTTGAATAGCATTCTAACTGTCAGCATTCAATTATTAGATTATGATCAGTATCAAAGTACTTAAAGATTAAAGAATCTAATTAGATTTGTCAGGATCGCTAATCAGTTGTGTGAACTGATTGTAATGATCACCAAGTGAACAACAATAATCTTGTAGGTACTTTATATATACCTTATCTGCCAGCCGTTAGTAACTACACTCAAGCTCAGAAAATTAAATCCTACCTAGATATAAAGGTATATAGCTTGCCTAGGTATGTTACATATATGTACAATACGGCCGTCGAATCTTGGCGAGTCCGAATTTTGTGCAGAAGGTTGCGCAAGAGCGTTTTTTAGAACCAAATGGTGACGTGCACGGGGCGGAGGTCTAGGCTAGAGATTGGCCCTATGTAAACACAATCGACCCTTTATTCAATCAAATATCGAAATCTATTTCTATTGATTTAGAATTGATTGGTTCTAGTTTATATAAGATATCAAACGAAATAGATTTTCAAATATACTGAATTCTGTCTTTAGTAAACGAGATTTTGACTTAAATAAAAAATAAACGAATAAAATTTTATTTTCTTGCTTGATAGACATGATTTAGTTAAATATCAGTTCTCTATTTAGACTACTTGAAAAAGGATTGTTTGTAAATATTTTAAACCTTCTTTTAAAATTGAATATAAATATATTTTTATGACTTAATTTCCATCGTTTTTAATTAAAAATAATTAAAATCGATTAAACAACATTCTCAGACATACGTCTTGAACATCCCTCTTTGGTTACTTCGTAAGGTTTCGTATTTATTCGGCAATGCTCGGTACGCTGTAATATGTCGCATTCACACTTTTTATTGGTGTCATTTTCGTGTCGCTATCTCTGTCTTGAGCGCAGGCGGTGACAAAACTTTTCGTTGGTTGTTATTATTATATTGTTAGTTTTTTTGTGTAGTGTTAAATTAGTTTCTTTAATACGTAAGTTATTTTTGTAGCTTTCTTTCTCAAAGTATTTTGATATTTATTTGTACTTGCTCCCAGTATTACTAAATTATTATTTGTATGTTGGTTTTAAAAAAATAATTTCAATAACAGTTTTTTTTTTTACGATCGATATGCATCCACGATATGGAAGTAATTCCTAGCGCGGGGTAGAGTTATTTTTTTTTAAAAAAAAGAAGATGCTTTTTTTTAGATAAATTAGAAGCTTTTTTTACATAATTTACGCTTAACATCTGCGAATTATTTCATTTGAGTATAAATAATCCTTGACAGAGAGCAGGTTTTGCCAAAGGTCTATGCTTAGGGAATAGCGATTGATAGTAGTAATGACACTTCTGAAGATTGTTGGGATACAGTTTTTTAGTTAAAAACAGTTACTATACTCCATTTAGAAATACTTACCCACAGGTATACTTAGAGTCTGTTTAAATATCCTATAATTATGAGTGTTTGTTGCTGCTTGTACATCGATCAACTGAGATGGTTTGTATGACGAGATTCAGTGTCTTTAATGTACTGAAACTCATATGTTTAGTGTACCTATGGGGGTATCGCTATATTACACATATATTATGAGCTTTGGTCACTTTTCACTTATATTTTATTTCACTTTTATAATCTTTGGGTTGAAGCTTTCCTTCTTGTTTGCATGTCTTATTTTAACGCTTGTCTATATTTCTTTTGTTGTAGGTATGATATACACGGGAATGCATTTCTAACATAGACTGTGATAGCGGCCCGTTTGACTGACGCGCAACTTATGTGCTAAGTGATTAGGAATAACCGCCATTGACATAAAGTTTTAATTTGTTGATTGTAAATAGTAGTTGTAAAGTACCTAAACCGGACGATGCCGACGAAGTGGAGCGCGGGTGAGCA
The DNA here is from genome assembly GCA_961205895.1 of Mythimna pallens. Classification (NCBI taxonomy): domain Eukaryota; kingdom Metazoa; phylum Arthropoda; class Insecta; order Lepidoptera; family Noctuidae; genus Mythimna; species Mythimna pallens. Next base: position 31,206,673 of record OY540824.1, read on the forward strand.
TGCATGCGACGCTTATGATGTAGAGCGCTCCCGTCGGCAGCGCGTGTTCAACGTGTGCACACGACAGGGCCTGTCCAAGCGGCCGTGGGGCCTAAAGCTGAGACGTGCTGCGGGGGCGGCCACGGGCGCCGCCAGTGAGCCCGGCGCCGACGGCGTGGTCACCGAACTGCGCGCGCCCGAGCTGTCCGAACCGGCCGCCGACGTCACGGTAGCGCCCGGTGCCACCGCCACTATGTCATGCCGCGCCGTCGCTACGCGTGCCTCTGCCTCTTGGCGCAAGACGGCGCCCGAGACGCGCGCGCTGCGTCATGGCGGCCGGTTCGCCATCTCGCTGAGTCCGGACGGGCTCGCAACCTTAACTATCCACGCATGCCGTGCGTCCGATGCCGGCGTGTATTGCTGCCTCGTCAGCAATGAGCTAGGTGGTGTGCAGAGCTCTGCGCGGCTGACAGTGGGCGCGGGCGGTGCGCCAAGCGTGCCCGCCGTACGCGCGCATCCGGGCGGCGGGCTGGTGGTGCAGTGGGACGAGCCTGCGCCTGCGCATCTGGAGTACTGCCGTGTGGGCGAAGGCGAATGGCGTCGCGCCACTGAGACGCCCGCCGCCGCCAACACTTTGGCGCTGGAAGAGCTCCCTGCTGGACAATATAGTTTCCGGCTGATCTGTACGCGCAGCGGCGCGGCCGGGGCGGCGTCAGGGCCGGCGGCATGCGGCGGCGGCGGCGCGTGGCAGCGTGAGCAGTTTGCGCGCCGCTACAGCGTGGAAGAAGAGATCGGACGCGGACGCACCGCGCGCGTGCTGGCCGCTAGAGATACCGGAACCGGCCAACGAGTGGCATTGAAACAAGTGAGCGAAAATTCACTTGATTTGAACTCGTTTAACTTGTTGAAATAAGCATATAAATAACATGAACATTGATACGCGCAGGTGCTGGCGGGGCGCGGCGCGGACGCCATGCGCGAGTACCGCATACTGTCGCGCGGCGCGCACGGCGGCGTGGTGCGCGCGCTGGCGCTGTTCGCCGAGGTGCCGCGCGCGGGTGCGCACTCGCTGGTGTTGGAGCTGGTATCGGGCGGGCCGCTGCTGGACTGGGCGGCAGGCACGCCGCATCTCTATACGCAACACATGGTGGCGCACCACACGCGCCAGCTACTCTCCGCGCTCGACTGGCTGCACACCATCAATGTTGCTCATCTTGACGTCAGGGTGAGCTTATCTTGTTTATTATTTCTTTACTTTTGGCGGGCATACCTTGAGAAATATAGTTGAAAATTGTATGTAAAAATAGTTGTGGGAGCTGTTTTGTTGCTCAATATGTTTCGATATTAAGCGATCAACACCCAACCTTGTATTACGCAGAAGAAATGATAAACCCTAGCAAATTAAAATAAGTGTGTGTCAACATGCTTACTTCAGATAACGTGAAAAAAAGCAGGTTTCATTATATACTTTCGTCAGGATTTTATACTTTTTTGAGAATCGATCGAGATCGACTTTGAAAGCAATCGCGATCGACCGTTCATTTACGATCCACGCCATCGACGATTTGAGCACCTTTTTACTTAATTCTTTATACACACAGAGAGAAACAGTCATCATCATTCTGCCCTTGTCTCGTTTTATTTTTAGGGTACCTCAAAAGGGAAAAACGAAACCCTTATAGGATCACTTTGTTGAAAACACACACACAAAACCCTTTATGTCGAGAGCGCGTGGAGGTATCGAGTTGATATTAAAACCATAAACTCAGGTCTGCAGTCCCTTGAAGCTATGAAAAAAATCAAACTTCTAAGTTAACGAAAAAAAAGACACGGCGGTTTATGTCGCAAAAAACGTGTATTTCGACACTCAAGGGAATCAAAATTCATAGGGACCCTACCTACCCTATGAATTTTTATTCCCTTGACCTAGAATCCTGAAATTTGATATGGACAACATCGATTCGGAAAAATTTTCGTTACTCAATTCAGGAATTGAACTATTTTCGTTGGTAAGTTTGTACGGAACCCTCAGTGCGCGAGTCCGACTCGCACTTGCTCGCTTATTTTTGTAAAGAAATAATACAGAGGCGGAATTAATGCTTTAGGCGTTTGTTCCCAGTTAACCTTTTGGTAATGCAGAAACCAGTAGTGGTATGTACAATATTAAGAAAAATAAACTATAAATACAATATTAATCAAGTATATACCCAAACGTATAGTGAGTATGTGTAGTATGTATGTTAACTTTGACTGTAATGTTTCCAGCCTGAGAACATCTTAGTGGAACTAGGCGGACCCGTGCCTCAGCTGAAGCTGGTCGACCTGGGGTCGGCGGTGGAGACAGGTGAGGGTGGGGCGGGCACGGCAGGGCGCGAGGTGCTACCGCCTGCGCCCGCGCAGTTGGAGTTCGCCCCGCCAGAGTGCGTGCTGGGCCGGCCGCCTGCCGCAGCCTGGGACGCCTGGGCCGCCGGCGTCTTCCTTTACGTGTTTTTAACAGGAGTGAGTATCATTATTCCACGATTTGGGGTTCATTTTCTTCTTCCATACATCTCTATTTTATCGCTATCTCAATTTTTTTCCTTCTAGTCATATATTGTATCTATATGACTAGAAAGAAAGAAATATATAATAATTTTTCACACATCTATTGTTTTTTTTTGGTCATCCTTTGATCTTATGATCATCCGCAATCATTCAAAACTTTTTCACGACATATTTCTCATTCTGCTGCATGCTGGGACGGACATAACTAGCGTGATTGTTTGTTTGTTCCCCGCCTTAACTACTCCATCGAGTATGATAAAATTTCGCATACTCGTCAGGTTACGGATGCCTTTTATCCAAATATAAAGTACTGTTCCCAAGAAAGCTAGCAAATGCTACTATGGAATAAATACTCGCTTCAGCTTTTGTTTAATCACCATATTTTGTAAAATAATTTTTCTATCAACGTTTCCCTCACCAGTGCTCTATTGGCATATAAATATAGTTTTCTTTTTAACTTAAATATATTTTTTTTATTAATCACTTACATCCATGGAAAACTACCATCTTATTTAATGTCAAAGTGAAACATAGTCATTATTCCGCAGCTATCGCCATTCCTAGACGAGTCCATAGAGGAGACAACGGCCAACATCATCAAATGCGACTACTGCTTCCCACCCGAGCACTGGGCCGGCGTGGCGGAGCGTGCGCAGACTATGATCCGCGGCCTGCTGGAGCCCGCGCCTGCCCGCCGACTGGCGCCGCGCAACGCGCTGCAAGACTCCTGGTTTGACGAGGTCGGTACAAGTACAGTCAAAGTTTATGGCGGCTCGGATCAATGTGCGAGTCACTGCACAGTAGAAGAATCTATTCAGCCGTTGGGATCCATCGATTTATAAGGAATACCACAAAAAGGGCACGCCTGAAGTCTACGACGGCTCATACAAAATGTACGAAAGTGGTTATTAATTTCCTGCACTGCTAAGCTAATCTGCAATTTTCCAAAATTAACATTTCAATCGATAGATTTAAAAAGTTTATTTTTAATACTATCATCTATGGTGTTGTGATTGAATATTGTCCTTCTGTCAAAATGGTCTTTTGACAACACCTTGAACACTGTTTATCTTTGATACTTCCAGGCACCGACAACAGCATTATCGGCAACACAACTAAAGACGTTCCTAGACCGGCGGCGGCCGGCCGGGCACAGCAACGCGCTGCACTCGTTGCGCTCGCCCAACGACACCTGACGCTGCGACGACGCCGCTCACACCGACCCCGCCCCGGGACCACTCTAGCCGCACCACTCGATGCATATGTGCTAGCTACACATTCGCTCATCACTTACAAGCAGACAACTCTGCTACGTAAACCGACCAGTTTTCATGTGATTAAGTACCATGTGTTAAATCATAACCACCCATTCGACTACGTTAGACATTATTCTTGAATATCATGTCATAGCGTGTATGCATCGACGTGTCGAATGACACGACAAGTGAAGCGTCGCTTCTCGAACTGATACCAACTGAAGCGATATGAAAACGTTGCTTTAATCAATGTTTTCAGATAATAACCATTCTTCTTGTAGCCAACATGTTATGTGCAAGTAATTAAGGAACAAAGGCACTAGCCAAATGTAGATCTTATTCAATATTCACTCAATAGGATTACGTTATTTTCTCTTAAGCTGTAGTTTACTGTAATTGTTCTATATAGTCAATGTGCCCACCTATTGAGTTTGGTATTTTTAGTTATTTGAAATTTGTTCGCAACTTGTTTGACGACTTTTATCATGTTTTATTTGGAAGATACACCAAAATTTCTGGCGCCGTCAGCAATACTAGTCGCAACCTCGACATTGACTGGCCGCGTATTGTAAAACAAATGAACCAAGCGAAAACTGTTGGCGGTTTGTAAAGTTTTATTAATATTCCTAAAGTGGCCGATTTTAAAGAAAAGTGTCTGTGATTTATGTTAAAAATGAATTTTTCATGCTTATTCTTAATTTTATCATATATACTTGTTAAATTAAAATAATAATAAATTGATAATACATACACTAACGAATTGTATATAGAATTAAGTTTTATTGCGTCATTTTTATCCTAATTTGTGACCAAAATGCAAATTATTTATCGTGTATGTCTGATGTATAACGACGCATTATAGTGTATACGTGAGATATTATGTAGGACCTATATAATAGTTTTAACGATGGAGTGTACGCTGCTACACTGCCGTTGTGCGCTCTGCTGATCAACAGACGCCTTTCCAATGAAATGAGAGTAACTTGTAACCTTAGATATTGTAAGTAAAGTATTACTTTGGACAATTGTAAGCTTTTAAACTCAGTCGATATCAATACAGAAACATCTATTATAAAGGAAACACTAAAATAGGCTTATTCATTCTAAACGAAAAAATGACATAGAAGTGGGGTGCATTCAGAATATAAATATGAGAAATACTTGTAGATGTTCCAACTTGAAATTATTCACACATTCAGTTCCTTTTATTTTGCTCAATCGCATTTTGACGTTTGTATTGCATGTATTACGTCACTGATTTCGAATTTCTATAAGATCTTGTACATTCAGAAAAGTTGAAACATGAAAGTCGCCTTAATGAGCTGTGATCATATGAACAAGTTTAATGGATTGAAATGGTTTCATATCAGTTTGGACGGTTTCTACTTTATTTTTTACCTGTCTTACGGCACGCACAAATGTAACGCATTGACGCAACACTTTAAGCAAATTGCTATTTTTTAACTGAAGAGATCAGACCAAAGTTTTACGATCTCAGTCCGGAGTGTGAAGGAACGTTTGTGAAACAAATCAGTACTCTCGTTGATTGTAGCGTGGCTTTACTTCGCCTGCGCTATGCTGCGTCAATGTTACCCGTATGTTATCCACGCTTTCTTTCATTTTCCTTCCACTGTATCTCCAATCTGTATAAATAAGTAGCAAGCTACCCGCCAGTGTCATTTATAGATATCATATTGTCTAAAGCTGATGTATATTATAAAATCGTATTACACAATTTTGAAAAAAAAAAAGGCTTTTTTGTCAACCCTTAATTCCACTCACTTTTTAGCAGCACCTTCTCGCTCTTGTAAGTTGAAAATCACACGAACGTGCTACCGATATAAATACTATCGTCGATGCCCAAGGTAATCATGTCTTGGACACTCGTGTAAGTATACTTGTGTATCAAATTATCTAAATCCGTTCCGATTCACAATATACTTCAGGATTCTAAATGAAAAGAATGGTTTACATTGCAACGTTTATTTATTCATAAAGAAGTGCTATCTTACATAAAAATAGGCGAATAAAAACGATAAAGTCGTTTCACTGTCATGTTGGTGTAACTCATTAGCGAGTTGTTAACTTCGTTTTGGACACTTATCTTCTTATCTCACAGTTTGTCATGAAGATAAATTCCGATAATTTATATAAAGGTTTACAAAAATAGAAAACGTATAAACCACATGTACAAGTCGATAAAAAATATGAACGTCTCGTATTTTATTATCAGAGTTATCTGAATAAGAATTTATCTAAAAGTAAATTCGACAACAGTATATTATAATTTTTTTTATGGTGGACTATTAAGAATAAAACAACGTCTAATGTTAAAATAAGTAGACGTAGCTGGAGGCAAGTTCGAACGACCTCCGTACCTTCACAAGACACGGAATCTTTATTTCGCCCATTTATTTAATGCTAGATATTATTAAAATAAATTATAACTTTATATTATTAAAAATTCACTTGTAAGTGAATGTTATAAGTTATGAGAGATGAGACTAATCACTTAACAATACTACACACATACCTACATCATGTAACAATTAAAAATTAAACGATCCAAGTAGTAGAAATATCATACATAAAACGACGAAGAATAACACATCACATGGAACAATATAATAACATATCAAATGCAATTTAGATACTTTAAATAAACATTAATTTTGCGTAAATAAGTACAAACAAGAGGCGTCACGCTGAACTTGTTAGTTCCCATCACAATAATTATGATATTAGGAACTTAACAATCGCCAGTAATGGACGCGCGTCCATTGCAGGTGGGTTTAGAACTTAATTTTGGCTTGGAGTTCGGCCATGAGGGTCGCGGACTGGAAGACCTGCTGCCTCTCGGTATCGGTGAGGGGCTGGCGGATGATGTCCAGCACACCATTGCGGCCTAGCACACAAGGTAGCGACAGGAACACCTCATCCGTGATACCGTGCTCACCCTGAAACAGTAAAGAAATGAGTTTTATGACTGCGGTAGGTTCTAAAAGGTGTATGATACTATTAACTGGGACAGTATGAGGAAAACCGAATCCATAGATAAGGACGCTAACAACATATGTACCTATTTTGTGGGAGCGTCCACATCGTGGGGAATCCCATTGGGAAATAATAATCATTTCCTCCCAAAGGGAAATAATAATCAATTTCGGTGGTAATAATGTACAGTACCTACCGATATATTTTACCTCACGCAAGCAAAACAGGTTCTTACTATACTATTGTTGAAAGTGTGGTGTTTCGTTTCTTTTGAATTCATTTAATACTAGCGGTCCTGACAGACGCTGTCCTGCCCGAAAGCTGGCATTTTGTCAGAAGTAAAATTAAAATAAGAACCAAAGATCACTCAAATACATACACAAAATTACTTTCAAATCTGTCAAACCGTTTAGGAGTTAGGTGACAAACACACGTACCTACAGAAGAATTATTTAGAGATTACTAGCTGACCCGGCAAACGTTGTTTTGCCATATAAATAATTTATTTTGTCTAAAAAATAAAAAAAAATTTTAGGGGTGGACTACCCCTAACATTTAGGGGGATGAAAAATAGATGTTGGCCGATTCTCATAGATACCGGATAAGCACAAAAAATTTCATCAAAATCGGTCAAGCCGTTTCGGAGGAGTATGGCAACGAAAACTGTGACACGAGAATTTTATATATTAGATATAAAAAAGATTCAAGTAACTTTTGTTTTGGTCTGTGCTCATGTCGTCAATAATCGGGGCGATACTTAGATCGCCGACCCTGCGGTCAGTCTCCCAGGTGTCGCATCGCTACATCCGTGCACTTTTATACATATTTCTATTTTTTCGTAGAATTGATGTGAGTAACAAACTAGTTAAGGAGACTAAAGTTGTCATGATTGTAATGTAAAAATATTAATAGTAATTAGTACACTACCTATCTTCTGAAAGCTTGAATTTTTTATTCTACATTAGGATAAATATTTCGTTGTAGAGTAGAATGATGTTGGTAGTAGGTCGATGTTTCTGTGTATTGTTTCCAATTCGAGATGGCCTCTAATTATATCATTATAACCATCGTCGTTAAGTTTATTCAAGAATCGAACGCTTTTGTCAAGTCTGGGTTAGAGGAAAACGTAGAATGAAAAGATTGCAAATATTTTGACGCGACTTTTAATTTTATTTGCAACGCCCCCGGCGTTCCCAATAAAAATATTGTTGTTATTGTTTCAATATAGACACATAGGTACACTCGCAATGACGGAAGAAATAAACTGATAAATGTTTGAAATCCGATCAAATGCGAGTATTCATTTAAACTTCTTTTGAAAATAGAGTAAGTACCTATATGATATTATGATTAATGTTTTTACCTGTACACAAGAAGTGACCGCGTGCACACTGGTCGCGTTGGTGAGAACAGCCTTTATGATCTGTGTGAGGGAGAGTCCAATGGCCCAGGAGGTGTATCCCTTCAGCTTGATGACCTCGTACGCGCTCTGGACAACCTGGGCGTGTGTCTCCTTCCAGTTCTCATCATCGGACTCCAGACCAATGTCCTTGTTTAAGTCCCGAAGCCTCACGCCAGCGATGTTCACGCTAGACCAGACCGGCACTGTGGCAATGTACAAATTTAATCGGTTACATAATAGTACAGAATATATAATGCTCTACCTGTAGTCGGCATGGAAGGAAATTAAACATTGAGACCTGTTTAGGAAGGAATACGCTAGACGAGCTATGAGAAGGCCGTATTCCCAGGAAATATTGTAGCACTAAGTGGCCCATAGGCGCATTTACGAGAGGGGACGGCTTACACGCCGTATGCCCCCCGCCCACCAAGACGTAGGGCTGCCGATTCGAAATATTATTATTTTTACACAACTCCCTGAAAAATAACTTAGATACGTCAATGAAGGGCCCATATTGTGCATTTTACTCCCAATCTATCAGCCTACTCTTCTCATTGCTACTGATAACTTACCGCTGCTGTCTCCATGTTCTCCAATGATGTAGGCGTGGCAGGACGCGGGTGCGATCGTCAGTTTCTGTGACAGCAGGTAGCGGAATCGGCCGGAGTCCAGGTTGGTACCCGAGCCTATGACCCGGTGCTTGGGCAGGCCACTAAGCTTCCACGTCACGTAAGTAAGGACATCTACTGGATTGCTCGCGATTAAAAGAATCGCGTTCGGACTGTATTTTATTAGCTGTGGAAGTAGGTAATTATGGCTTTAAAAGTAAGTTTTAAACTAGAAAATTATGAATATGCATGCATTTTTTGTTTGCTAGATAAAATAATTTTTAGCTTTGATAAACAAATATGAAAGATTTTTTTTAAATATCCTCATCATTTTTTCCGTGCGAGAATCGAACACGCGATCCGCAACGCAGGAGCGAATCGCTCAACCGCTGCTTCAACCGTACCTATGGTTATTTAAATACAAGGTCTATTAAGAACCTTTATTTGGTTTTTAGGGTTCTGTACCTCAAAAGGAAAAAAAACGGAACCCTTATAGGATCACTTTGTTGTCCGTCCGTCTGTCTGTCTGTCTGTCTGTCAAGACCCTTTATCTCGGGGATGTGTGAAGGCATCGAAATTGAAATTAAAACCATATACTCAGGTCTGCGGTCCCTTGAAACTGTGGAAAAATCAAACTTCTAAGTTAACGAAAAAAAAAAGATACGGTCGTTTATATCGCATAAAACGTATATTTTGACACTCTCAAGGAAATCAAAATTCATAGAGTAGTTCCCTTTGACCTAGAATCCTGAAATTTGGCATCAAGCAAGGTCGCATAGCACAAGTATAGGAAAAAATCTGAAAACTGAAAATTTGTAGTTACTTCACAAAAAAATAGCTTTTTTTTGTGATTCAGAAAAATCTTCGTAAACCCTCAGTGCGCGAGTCCGACTCGCATACCGAGACAAAAAAATCTTGGGCGATCGAGCAACCAGAAATACCGACCGAATACGTAAACAATAATAAAAGTTCAAATTAAATTAGCTGACTAAACTTGTCACGACGTTATGTGTCTACTTACTTTAGGAACAATTCCTTTTAGGACTTCCACGTTCCTCTGCACCAGATTTCTTCTGTCTTCTCCTTCCTGTTGTCTCACGCCGGCTGCGATCACGCAGATCTGCGAATTCTCCGTTATTGCGTAATCTGTGACATAAAACCAATGATTTATTTAAATAAGCTGACGGATATGAGGACATTATTGTGAGCATCATAAGACGGACATCGAATGCCCCGGGCTTCTCGCTTACAGTGCCGAGATCAACACGTTTATGACGATCAACATATCAACATATCAACGATAACAAATTAGTCTTCGTTTGTGGGGACTTAAATATCAATTTACTGGTAAATTCACCAGAAAAATGTAAACTTCTCTCACTGTTTAGTTCTTTTAATCTTAAATGTATTTTTCATGAAGCAACAAGAATAACACCTACCTCAGCTTCATGCATAGATAATATATTTACTAATTGTAATATAAAAAACTCGTCCATAATTAGTGGCGCGAGGTCTGACCACACTGGTCAACTCGTATCTTTCGAGTTAGTCAAAACGTTACAATTAGATTCACCTGCAGAGTTTAGACCGCTTACTAAAAATAAATTAAATTATTTTAATCATAATGTTTTTAGTAGTCTCTCAACAGCCAATTTTGATTCCCAAGACCCCAATGTAAACTATGATACATTATTCTCTACAGTATGCCGAGAATTTAATAAGGCGTGCCCAGTTAAAAAAGTTAAAATCAATAATAAATCCAAATTTAATGAATGGGCTACTGCTGGAATAAGAAAAAGCAGAGATACTTTATATCAGCTATATCATGAAAAATCCTTGTCATCTGATCTTAACTTGCATAACCACGTTAGAATGTATTCAAAGTTATTCAAAAGAGTCTGCGCCCAAGCTAAATCTAAATCAATAAGTAAGTTAATTGAAAATTCTAATAATAAAATAAAAGCTGTCTGGAAGGTGATAAGCAGGGAAACTGGAAAGACAAACCAACGAGATCGGAATGAATTGTCGCTAAAAATTGATAACAAAATTATCTCAGATAGGTCAGAAGTGGCTGAGACGTTAGAAAACTTTTTCACCAACATCCCAATAGAAGTTACGAAATCTCTCCCTTCCTCGTCTTTGTTAGCTGAATCTTTTTTGAAAGAACATTTCACTAAGGATATACCAACCTTTGAATTTAAGCGTATCTCTGTTGATACAATTATAAAAACATTCAAAAGTCTTAATATAAAAAACACTGAAGACTTATGGGGTATATCCGTTAAGGTTCTTGGAGATATTATTGATACTATTGCTCCTGTCCTAACAGGCATATTTAATCAATGCTTAGACAGCGGAATGTTCCCTGATTTAATGAAACATAGTAAAGTAGTACCAATTTTCAAATCAGGTAGTAAGAGTGATCCCTCTAATTATAGACCTATATCTGTGCTTCCAGCATTGAGTAAAATCTATGAAAAAATCATGCTCGACCAGATGTTGTCTCATTTCAATTCAAATAGGATTTTGCATAGTCATCAGTTTGGCTTCACGAAAGGAAGGTCAACGACGGATGCAGGAGTGAAACTCATCAGTCACATTTTGGAATCCTGGGAGAAGTCCCAGGATGCTATTGGCATATTCTGTGACCTCTCAAAAGCATTTGACTGTGTTGACCATAATACTCTGATCCGTAAATTACATCATTACGGAATTCGTGGACGAGCTGCTGATCTTGTTTTTTCCTATTTATCTTACAGGCAGCAAAAAGTATCCATTAATGGGGCGACGTCTTCGGGGTCTTTAATAAAGATGGGCGTGCCCCAGGGTTCAATTCTTGGCCCTTTTCTTTTTCTAGTTTATATTAATGACCTTCCTTATATGATGGCTAATTTATCCGATATAATTCTGTTTGCTGATGACACTTCTCTTATTTTTAAAGTGGATAGAAAAGATACGGATGTCTTGCAAGTCAATGAAAGTCTGACTGTTCTTTCGAAATGGTTCGCAGCTAATAATCTCTTATTAAATGCGAATAAAACTAAATGTATGAAATTTTCATTACCAAATGTCCCTCAAGTTGGCGTTAATCTAATTCTAGACGGCAACAAACTTGATGTTACTACGGAAACTGTGTTTTTAGGTATAACTATCGATTCTAAACTGCAGTGGGGCGCTCATATTAGAACTCTTTCAGGTAGATTAAGCTCAGCCGCATATGCAGTACGAAAAATAAGGCAATTGACAGATGTAGCCACCGCTAGGTTAGTTTACTATGCTTATTTCCACAGTATTATGTCTTATGGCATTTTACTGTGGGGATCTGCAGCTGATGTGGACTCAATTTTCATATTGCAAAAGAGAGCAATCCGGGCTATTTATAAAATGGGTCCTCGCGAGTCCCTCAGAAATAAATTCAAAGAAATCGATATACTTACTCTGCCTTCTCTTTATATCTTGGAAAGTATTTTGTACGTTCGTAAAAACCTAGGACTTTTCAAAATTAGAAGCGATTTTCATAACATAAATACGCACAGTAAACACGAAATTGTATTACCCAAATGGAGATTAGCTAAGACCAGCAAGTCATTTTTAGTAAACAGCATACGCTTTTATAACAAGCTACCAAAGGCGGTGACTGAACTTAGCGAGGGCAAGTTCAAAACCCATATTAAGCGTGTCCTAACTAAAAAAGCGTATTACAAGGTTAAAGACTATGTCGAAGACACGCGTGTTTGGCAATGACTGCTTCTGCACATGTGGCCCCCTGGTAACTCATAATATTGTGTACATCTATCTATTAACTGCTCCACATTTGTTGTAATATATACATTTTTTCTTTTCTTCCTACACATTGCTTTTGCAATATTTTTTATATTAGTAGACGCCAACCACCATAAATTCGTTAGTAATTTTCTTTTTGTTGACATGTCATTTATTGATAATTGTAATTACTTATTGTTCTTTTTTTTTTTTTTATATAGCTTCTTTTTTTTTAATGTGAATGTGAGAACACCGTGGACTTCGCGAATTCTTAGGTTACTTCCTATTACGACTCACTCTTTTTTTTTTAAATATTATTATTTTTATTGTGCTTTTGGGTACAATATCGACTGGTCTACACTGTTCTTACATAATGTCTATTAATACTGTAATATGAAAATATTGTAAACAATCATTTTTTTAAAAGAGTAACCATGGAGTTTCTTGCCGGTTCTTCTCCATAGGAAACGACCAATTTGGAACCGTGCACTAGCTTCTGACGTTTTATAAGTGCCCATGTAGGCCTATGTGAAATAAAAAATTTTTGACTTTGACTTTGATCGGCGCTCCGAATGGCCAGCTCAAAGCTCTGAATCTATCAGAGAGCCAAACTCAGTCAATGCTTTGTAAAATAAAATCGCACTCAGCGTCAGGCAGTAACCGTAGAGTCATCGGTCTACCTTGTGGAAGCGTTTACATCCATCTATTTTGTTCTCACGATTGGCCAAGTGACTAAGTTTAGCCTGCTAGCTAGCTAGTGTTTTGCGGAGTTATTCGTTACGACCTAAACAGGAATCCTGATAAATAGGTGCCGTAAAAAAATAACGTTTGTTCGAAGATTGTTATGTATAGTTAGTGTTCCGTACCTGTGCTAGCCTGTATGTTGGCGTTGAACAGAAAGGCGGACCCATGCTGCAGGTCCATCATCTCTCCCTTCAGCTTGTTCGGGTTCATGTCTACCATCGCTATGTTGTTGGTCACGCCCTGTAACATCAGAAATTGATATTTTTTTAATTACACTTATATAAAATAAATATACATAGATAACTAAAGATTATTATGATTGATTATATCACGGCTTGATCACGTTATCACAAATATCATCATCATCTTTTCAGACGAGGGACAGGATTGTTATTTTATGTTGTTTTATTGACCAAGATAAATCAATTTTAATGGGCTTTTTCAGTGGAGCATAATTACGTAGGAACATAATATAAAATAAACTGCATTATGCGAGCGTATCTTTTGTCAGAAAGAGTTAAATAATATGTGTATTGTTTTATTGATAAATATATTTTGTATTTTTCAGCGTCTATAGCCATTATCAGAGTTAATAGCTCGAGAATAAATGCACAGAATAAAGATTAAGATAATAATAATGATAAGAATTTGATTTATTTTATAAGCCTTACATAGCAGGACAGGACAACAATTGGCTCTAAGATAAATCGCCCACAGAATCAAGGCGTACAGGCCAGCAGGTAAATCTACACTAATATTATAAAGAGGTAAAGTTTGTTTTTTGTTTGTTAGAGGTAATCTCTAAAAACACTGGTCCAAATTTTAAAATTCTTTCAATTATTAATAATAATAGTTATGTCAGCAATCGTATAATGTGTGGGGCGTCATTTTTATAATCACAAATTTCCGAGTAGTGACTGATAAGATTAAAGGGATTGCACCGTTCACGTTGGGTACGAGTAGCTGACAAGGCTAATGCTGCTTAGGCACATGACTGCATAACTACTCTACCACTTGTGCACACACATTTTGCAATTCCAAACTTTGTACTCGACTGACTACCATACCTACTTTATGGTAAAAAAAAAAGACGGGTTGCACTCCGGGAGTGCCGGCAGAAGTGAAAACTTGATTATTAACGTTGAGCATGTTTGATATTTTGGAATGGTTAGGGAATAATTTTGCACCAATTGGTTTATCAGTATAAAAGTACTATCATTTATGTGGTAGAATACAATATTCATTTATTGCGCTATCGTACACAAACATGACAATTTATATTACATTAAAAATTTAACACTTTAAAACTATTACAATTATTTTACATTAAAAAGTTTATCTCTCCGAAATCCGTCTTACGCTTTTTCGATCAGGTCACGTGTCCTGACGCGAGTTTAAGATTTTATACCCATTACAGAAAAAGTGCTCAACGCCGCTAAAGAAGTTTTCACTTCAAAAATGTAGGCTATTGTTGTAAACACATGTTGCTGAATTAACTTCAATAATAATTTAAACCTACTGCATATTCATTTATGTATTACAAAAAAGAAAATATATATATAATATATATATATATATATGTATTATTTTACGCTTAGGTGCACCTTGTGTTGCTCTACATCGATGCCACTGTGGCGAAGGTGTCGACAGCCTCGGACACCATGGCCTGGCTGTCCAGCTGCAGAAGCGCAGGCTGCATAACACGGCACGCTAGCATCAACGACATTATTCGTCAAGCTCTCGTCACCACCGGCCGGCGGATCTGCCGTATTAGAACCTAGCGGCTTGGTACGTCACGATGGGAAGAGATCAGATGGTATGACGTTGGTGCCGTGGAAGGTGGGTAGGTCTCTGATGTGAGACGCAACCTGTGTAGACACCCTTTTGCCATCTCATGTTCTTAGTTCGGCGGGCTGTGCCAGCGTTGCCGCTGCGGCTGCTGAGACCTTCAAACAGCGCCAATACTGTAACCTTATTGGTAATTACAGTTTTGAGCCGTTTGGGGTCGAAACGCTTGGGTGATAGAGTCCGAGTGCGCGTCTCCTTTTCAAGGAAATTTCACTCCGTCTGATCAACATTGCGTGACCAGTACCCTTACCATGAGTTACTATCGAAAAACTACACCATCTTACTGTGATCGATATCGAGTAAACGTGCTTCGAATAGATTACAATTAAACTCGTACCATGAGTCAAACGTACTCGCTAGCGACAACTCGATAGGTATACACGGTGTCGAGCGTTTACGTTGGTACAAAAACCGCGTCGTATCTAACTTCACACTTAAGTTTGCTCTCTTTCTAGCTACAGTAAAAGACAGAGTAAGGCAGATAGACCTAAAAACTCTATCAATTTGAAACGCCATCTCGCTCGCGTTCTCTATAACCCGACCTATTGAAAATGTAATATTGTAGTTGAACAAATATTTTGATGGTTTAGTGTTTTTGTGTTTGTGAATTCTTGAATGGGAAAAATGGAGAGCTTTGCCAGTAATACGTTCAATAACAATGCGCATACTGAAAAGTGGTATTTCTATTATGAAGTGCGTGTATAAAAGTAAGTTATTATAACATACCTACTTATTTCTAATTTACTTTCGATTCAAATGCATTTTGCTCTTTGTGTAAATTTTAAATCTGTATAAACCCTTAGCAGACCACACAAATACTTGAACGCACCTTTATTGAGCCTATATTCGTCGATATCGAGAAGCGACGAATACTATTGCTTTAAACTCATGGTAGAGGTACAGAGGGCTGGCTCGTTCTTCGCCCAAAGAATTAGCGTTGCCATTCAACGTGGCAATGCAAGCAGCCTTCTGGGCCCATTTCCGGATGACAGCGATGTACTTCAACACCTGAGTGTATTTATTTGTATTATATTTACATAGTCAGGTTTAGTATACTTAAAAGTATTTATAGTTAATATTTAAGTCTCCACTATGACTATAAAAATAAAATCTCCCTTTTTACATATATAAGTATAATTATATATTCATTTTCATTAGAGTGCCTGAGTGCAGTGGGTGGATTCAAGCCATTACTTAGTATATGCCTTAACCGTTCCACCATATATACGTCTGCGGTGTCAATGAAACAAATTTTGTGCCTGACCGGATTTGTTTACTAAATAACATAGCTATAGGCCTTCTCTCTAGGACATGGAATGGGCCGTAATCTGCCAAGATGTTACGTGGTTCTAGAACATGGTTTTCTTACAATGTTTTCCTTACCGTTTTGAGAGCAGTGGTGCAATAAATTACACAAATAATGCGCCAATGCAAAATACGGACCTACAACTCGTAAGTCGGGGCCGTTGATACTCGGCCACCACTGCTCTCTAAATGAAATAATCATACTTTTTTAGATACAGTAAGTTAATGAAAGATAAGTCAAAAGAATGTCAGCATTATCTACCGAATTTTGAATCATTTCACTTTCGCACTGCAGTCAACAGCAGTATCAAATCAAATCCTTATCGAGGGCTTTACAATTTAATCTGTGTTATGCTCTGCGGCCAGCCTCTGTTGTAAAATGAAATGGACTATATCAGAGCCATACAATATGACATCATTTTTATATGGTGACGTTCAACTGTGCGAGATGCGAGTCGTGAGCGAGGAGATCAAGCTCTATATACTGCTTTTGTGTGAAGAACGTTGTCCCATCGCTCGCTGCTGCATTTTATAGTCGCATCCTGCCTGTCTGTGAAGGCTTTTAGCATAAAATGTTGAGAAACATTACTTGTAGTCATTATTGTCTCTCTAGTCCAAAAAAGACTTCTTTCATTATTCAACGAGTTCAAAAAGATATTCTAACTGAGGAACAGGTCCGTCAGAATGTCATGCTCATCGAACAATGAATTAAACATTAACTATTATACAAATTTACTGTTTTTATGCTACAATCATCGATCGCTAGAGATCGATGGTTAGGTACAATTAACAATGCGCAAACGCGCAGTATCACTCGAGCACGAGTCATGGATGGCTACCCCCAACAGGCTTCTGAGGATTATAGCTGAAGGAGTGGACCGTCCATAGGTACATTGTTCACTGCTATAGTTTATATGTGCCAAGTGCCGTGCTTATAATTTTAATTACTAAGACTTAAGTTTATTGTTACGCATTTAAAATACGCGACTATCGTCAGTCACCAACTCAGAAGTCAGAAAGTCAGCATTCGTAATATTTATAGCTTATAGACTTTACCGCGCGAGCACGCCTTTTACTATTTATTGCATTGTTTCATTTCACTGTGAATCACTAGCTGTCCTTATTTCTGGCTGGCTGCAGTAGGTAAGTAATGACTGTTCAGTTGAAGCTTATTCTGGACTTTATTAAGATGTAACTTTGTTTCCAGTGACTTCGCCCCCCCCTGGCATAAAGAGATATTTATACATATAAAATGCTTTGTCCTGAATGACTGACGGATCAACGCACAGCCTAAACCGCTGATCGTAAAGACATGAAACTTGAATGGTATATTCTTTGTATGACGTAGGCATCCGATAAGAAAGGATTTTTCGAAATTCTACCCCTAAGGGGGTGAAAAAGAAGGGCAAAGTTTGTATGAGCAAACTTGATTCCTTGGTCCAATCTATTTCAAATTTAACGTAAACATTCTTTAACAGAACTGATGATATTTTATTGAAATTCAAAAAAACAAATAAAACTCCTATTGGAACCATTTTCGACTTCTAAGCGGACGAAGTCGCGGGCAAAAGCTAGTTTAAGATAAAAGCATAGGTCCAGCTATAAAGTAGCTTCTTCCGCTAATCGAAACTGAAAGAATTTTACCAGACATAGCCGATAAGTACCGTAAGTAGTGGTGCTAGTTTAAATTGTTGGTGAGTTAACTACACCCGTATGACAGGTACCTACTACAATAAGAAACTCAGGGTTTTCATAATGTACGTAAAAGTGGACAAATGGGAATTTCGCCTCATGGTTGGCAGTGATATTTATGGTCATATAGTTATTTGTTTACATTCTAATTAGATCTAAATATTAATTTATACTGGATTGACGTCATAACGAAAACGTGAAGTGTTGCTCCATAATCTAAATATATCACTAAACATCTGGTCAAGTGCGCTTATTTTCACGATGCAGGATGACTCACAGCTGTATCTCTTAAATTTTTATTAACACAGACATACAAATTTTGAATCGACACAGACAGAGAATGATGGATGCCTTTAGTTTAGATAGGTAGGTACCTACAAAGATATATTTTGCTGAAAAAAAAATGATATTAGAAACCTCAATATCATTTTTAAAGACCTATCCTAATATTTTTTGAGTTTCAGTTCTAAGTATGGGGAAAACCCCAAATTTTTTTTTTTTTTTTAAATCTTAATGGGGTTCACAGAATACCTACACCTACTTACAAAGTTTCAACAGTATAGTTCTTATAGTTTCGGAAAAACGTGGCTATGACATACATACGGACGGACAGACAGACAGACATGACGAATCCATAATGGTTCCGTTTTTTGCCATTGGCTACGGAACCCTAAAAAAACGATTACCAAACCTCTACTAATTCAAACCTCAGTGTTGACTCAGGAAAGTGATTATACGGGATAGAGCATAGATATCCGGGAGTTATCTATAAAATTTTTGACATACAAATAAAATGTCTAATAAGTTTATGTTTGTAATATCAAAATAACATTTAAAGTATGTTCGATACCTATAACAATTTTTTTTAACAGTACTTTCACTTTTAAACTCACGCGAACAAAGTCGCCGGTAACAGCTAGTATTTTTATATATTAGTTACATTCTTTTAGAGCATTTTCGATAGATTCCATACTTTTACTTTAGAAGAACCGTTTTTTAGGATAACTTCCGAATTTTCTCTACTTTTTTATTTGTTTAGAAACAATTAAAAATGGTCATTGTTAACTTATTTCTGTTGTTAGTTATTATGGCGAGTTACTTTTTTTGTTATTTGGTTGTTTGTCTTGTGCGAGTACAAATAATCTTTTTTTTATTAGCTGTGCTTGACCTACATATCAGTACCTATCGATTCACTAGCGACAAGCGGATTCAATTAATTCCATGGTTGCGAACGGTCAACTTACATTAATCAGCACCTACTGACATGAAATGCTGAGCATTTATGAACCTAAATACAATGTAAATAGACGCACAGGACTGTTCATTGTGGCAACACTTGGGGGAGGCCTATGTCCGACAGTGGAGTCTTTCGTCTGAAATGATGATGCCTACGATGATGAAGGTACCTACTAGAAGTTGGTGGGTTTATGTGTAGGTACAAGTTTGCGGCTAACAATAAACAAATAAACTTAGTAAACACCTAGGATTAGCTCGGCGAGGGAATTACTTGTTTTCAGTTAAACAATGATAAAATTATTCTCAGTTTCGTACTCGGACAGCGTTTTGCTTCAGCTAAGCTATTGTGCTTCGAACAATAATAATTAATATACACAATGCTGCGTGCCAATTAGTTGGCAAATTGAATTATTATTTTGGTTGCTTCTTAGTTTTGTAGTAGTACTTAGGTATTAATTATTTCGTAAATATTTCAATCCAAGTCAAACAACTACATAAATAATTATGTAAAAGGATGTTAACTTATATCTGGTACATAAACCAAGGAAGGTACTAAATGCGGTGATTAGTAGACGATAACTAAGTAACTTATTTAACTGTCTCTACGCGAAAACTTAAGTAAATGTCGGTTTGAACGCATTTCTTATTTAATTAAACATTGTTTATCCACCTCCCATATCCACCACTAGGCCCATAAAGTGACATTATATTCGCTATAAACAAGTTTGCCGGAAAATTGTACAAATAAAATCGCACAATCATACAAGGAAAACCGAGTCATATTTGCTTCTGGATGAGCCTTTATGAGCAGCTGACGCAATCAAAGCGAAACTGTGCGCTAGTATGTGTTCAATAAGCATAGTAACAATCACTTGTAATTGCAATACTTGAAATCATGTGGAAATAGTGATACATTATGTTAAGAACATAAACAGTTATTACAGGGTATTGCCAGTGATTAAAAAAATACCTTTCATGTACCTAAAACAACAGGTAGCGGAAAATACGAGTACATTCGCATAATAACAAAGTTCAGACCAAAAAAGCATAATCAGCCTTACAATGTTACGTCTACTGGGACTCAGGGCTCCTCTCTAGGAGAGGAAATGGGGCGTAATTCACCACTCGGGCCCAGAGCGGTTCGTGGATTTTTTGTGTGGAATTTTTGGTTCTAGTTCATCATCCACTACCATCAAATCTGGTTATGTAATATTTTTACAAATTTCTGCATATATATATATCTATTCAAGACCAGAGAGAGCACAGACCACCCACATATCTAGACCGGAGATATGTGTGTGGTCTGTGCTAATACATCTTAGGGCTATAATATGTACAGAGATTTGATCAACAGTGTCTAGCTAGACTAAACAAGCACAAAACATTTAGGACGTTCGCAAAGCTATCTGATAATAAAATGCAATGTTACCTGTGTCAGCAAGGAGAAGACAGTAGCCATGCCGACTTGCCCCACTCCGACCACACTCACTTTGTTCCCGGTGTCCACAACCTTCTCCTGACGGGACTGCAGCAGCTTCCTGATCGTCGCCATCTTACCTAGCAAGACGTTAAGGTGTGAGGTTAATATAGACTCCTTTTGTCGAGATCTCTTCAGATTATTTATCAGCAAATTCTGCGCCAAGCGTCGCATAGTCCGAACACGGCTAAAGCTAGGTTGAATCTGTCTGAGCGCCGGGTTTTTTGTTTGACCGTGGGTTTACACTATGTATTTAACTATCAACGTATTACATCATTTTTATATCAGAGTTTATCCCATGAGTATTTCCTTAATCACTATAGCGCTGGTTTGGTTTAGGTTGGATAGGATACATTTCGTAAAAGTTAAGCGTTTGAGTCCTCGTGTTACAGTTTTGTAAGTGTCAGCACGGATATATTCCCACCAGTCCTACAGTGCCGACTGCGCTGATGCACGTATCTGCATACGTACTTCACAGTCCTACTTGTCCACAAGGTTCACATAGGTAGGTTCTCTGAATTGCTACCTTTTAAGTCGTAACTCGTCGCATTGTAGGGAACAGCTATATATTTTTTGATGTTTTAGAATCATTTTTTTGTTTACCGTTATTTTTTCCAATATCTGAATGCAGTTATATAGGTATAGGTATAGGTAGTTATATTAAAAATTTATGGATGATCTAGAAACATTTCCTTGTAGCTAGAACAGTTAAGGTGTTATAGGTCAGTTCTTGCCCTCACTGACCCGCCCGTCTCAAAATTCAGTATCCTTTAAAGAGTACCTTTCGTGGATTTTCAACAAACGTGATGAAATAATTAAAATTGCATAAAATGTAGGCGTACTCTATATTAAATAACAGTAACAGAGGACGGACGCTAAAATACTCTTTTGTTAGTAGTAGTAGTGATGATTACCGACCATAAAAAAAAAAACTACTAGTACACTTATAATTATGATGCATACCTAATATGTATACCTAGTCATTGTATTACCGTAACCAAAAAAGTCAACTATTTTCATGAACGTCAAGTGGCGGAAAGAGCTTCATTGAATTGATTAAAATTGAGCTTCTGATCTTTGTAAATTATTAGAGTTAAAACA
Organism: Mythimna pallens; assembly: GCA_961205895.1. Taxonomy (NCBI): domain Eukaryota; kingdom Metazoa; phylum Arthropoda; class Insecta; order Lepidoptera; family Noctuidae; genus Mythimna; species Mythimna pallens. Next base: position 31,228,621 of record OY540824.1, read on the forward strand.
ATGAAAAATTTTTATGTGCTGCAAAATTACCGCCTTTGAAATCAGATAAACTCTATTTCTTCTAATAAAAGTCGGCAACCCTAGATGAAGCACTGACCTTTATCAAAAATATTATAAACTGAGCATTATTTTATAAATCCCTAACACAAACATAACTTGTGTCGACAATTTTTATAGAGTTGAGGAGAGTCTTTAAAAACACCTAAAAAGGAACTTACTGTTTTCAAAATTTCTTAAAATACACCGCACTGAATTACTAATTTTCTTAACTTATTGTTAATTTTGAGAAAAAAAATGTCTTCAATTTTTCATTACTCATATATTATGTACTCGGAAAGTAGGTCTGAAGTTGCCTGAACAGCGGGTTGAAAGTAATACTTTTCAGAGAACTGCTTTTAACCGACAGCTGTCAAATTATTTATAATAAAACTAGTTCTATTTTCACATTTCTATTGAACCATGTCCACAATTTCTATACAGCCGCCACTCAATTACAGCGCGATGTACGATTGAAAAACATCTATGATAAGTATAAATTTAAAAAATCATTTTTTTAAATGACTATTGTTTATTTCTAGTAAGAAACACTGTAAAAAGGCCGACTTAATGCCTTAGCAGCTTAGGCATATTCTACCAGTCGACCTTAGGTATACCATAGATTTCGACCATAGATTTGGGAAAATATTTATCATTTTTTTAATGATGAAAATGAAAAATAATGTTTGAATAGTCGGCCGGCCACAGAATAAAAAAAAAAAACAAACAAAATAGGCGGGAAAGCGGCAATTGAATCCTCATTTGTTTTTTCGAGTTGTAGAGTTTTGTTACTTTATTAAATCTCTATGTTTTATGAGATTTGTATTAAAGCGATAATTTCATCAGATTCAGGTGTGGATTTAACACCTGATTCAGAGGCTAAAGCAGAAGTCGAAAACCTTTTACCGCCTAAATAAAAAAAAGATAACGCCTAAATCAAAAGAAAGATACCTACCTCAAATCAAATGACGACACAGGTTTTTATTTTTATTTTCCATAGATTCATAATGAAAAACAGTTCACATTGGGCATATTATTATTAGCCTTATTTAGTCCCGAGCGTAGCGAGGTCGCCAATAGTTCGAGTTACTTTCACCCCTAGAGTAACAATGTACTATAATAATTATGTAAATAGAAAAGGTCGATTTAGCTGTTTTTGAGAGATTTGACATTTTTTTTCTCAAAATTTAGGATACCTACACACCAAGCGGACGGCCGGCGTCCGCATAGATTATAAATTGAGCGTTTTATTTATAGTGTATTTATCCAAAAATGTAATTATGAAGTTCGTTATAAAGTAGTCTGTAAATATCGTAAATAAGCAAACCTTTCCGTTATTACCTATATATATACCTACCGCTTCTTGTGGATTGAAAAGTTAAGGACTCTCCTCTTCGTCTTACAAGATACACCTGTATAAGGTTTTAAGAAATTAGAGGAGCGACCGAATAGGTCATAGACCGTGTTTAGTTAGAATGATGTCACCGTTAGCAATTCTCAAAAGGCCGCATGCGTACAAACCAGGGGCGCCGACTTTTAGAAAACCTCATGGGTGCTCATGCTCATTTGATGGACTCGAAAAGATGGCGAAGTGTGAGAAGAGAAATGCACACTGATCGACCGACAAATAATTAAATGTCCTTCTTACATACTGCTTACTTGTAATGCGTTATAATAATAAATTGAGACAACATCACATACATTGTCCTGATCCCAAACCAGGGTTGTTGCTGATGCAGGATTTTGTCACATCAGCGGATGCTGATTTTTTGAAATTAACGTCAGCTGATGCTGATTTTAAGTTTTTTTTATTTTTTAAATACTGAATTTCATAGTGTTTAGGTAAATATTATAATAAAAGATATATTTTAATGATTCTGTCTGTAAAATATTTTCTTCATTTCTGTTTTTGAGTAATACAGGTACGTAAACCGCTTACAGATTTTGCACCATTAAATTAAGTTCAATCGCCAACGAGAAAAATGACTGTGACAAAAAGACTGATAGACAAATTCGTGTATCGAACCCTACAAAACTACACTATGGTAAGTAAATTTACTAAAACAAAACAATGCGCTCTGCATACACTTTGCTTGCAATATTGACTAAATCACAGAGAATATTATTGTCGATTTGTTTTGAAATGTACGTATTTTGATTGGCCAAAACTCAGAAGCGACAACGGCACGTGCCATTAACTCCGCCCTCCGTCGGTCATGTCGCGACACGAACTTTGAACATCAGCATCTAACATCAGCAACAATCAATGCGGATGCTGATGCGGAAAATAATGCTGATTTTCCGCTGATGCTGATGCTGATATTCGCAACAACCCTGTCCGAAACTAAGGTTTTCCCTTTTACTATAGAAACCAGAAACAACGAAGGTATTACAAACACCCAGACCCAACATAAATATCTGTTTTATCAACAAACATTTGTGTTGGTGCGGGAATCGAACCCGCGACCCTGGCGTCTCAACCGGCGCAGGTAATGAAAAAACGCCCATCCCTAAAAGTCGATTACTGATCTGTTTCTTGACGTCTATTCTCATGGGTGCTCGAGCCCCCGAGCACCCACGGAGTCGGCGCCCCTGGTACAAACTACGTGAAAGTCCGTATGTTTGCACTGGACTTTTCGGAAACAAGCTTTTATTTATACATCTAATAATAAGCAAGCTAAAACAAACTGCTCGGATCAAAATCCGAAGTGATGATGAAGAGAAGAGATATTTCTATTCAAACTTCAAAATAATGTCCAGTTCATTCACACCATAATTAGAGACACAATAGAAAGATAATGAGAGAGCGAAAGCCGGCGCTCGCTTTGGGTTAATGAATTAAAGGAAAGGTTTTTATTTGTAGTAGATATAGAGTGTATATATTCAGCTAATAAATTTACTGGAAAACAAATTTAAAAAAAAAATCTAAATAGTATATAAAAAAAAAAAATATAATTTGTAACTTACTCCCATTGAAATTTAACTGTTCCCAAAGTTATTGTACTACACTATGGTATTTATAATCCAAACTTAACTACCTGCACATCACAATATACATAAAACTGCCGCCAAAGTTGATGGCGTTCCAGGAATTAAAAGTACTTACATTTTGCATTACTATGCACCGTAAGCTGGACTTGCGTGCAAGTTGTACAATACAAATAAATAAATTAGACTTACTGTTGCCATTCTCGTTGCTGTGGTTGTTAGAATTATTCTCAGCCATCTCCTAAATATTTTATCAAAACAGTTTATTTAAAAAAATATTAAATACTAAGTTATCTTCGCGTCTATACAATACGATATTGTATTCTAATCAGAGATAGGGACAACACACCTCTCTGCCGTCAAGGACTGACTGAATGAGTGGATTAAACCGGTCTTCTTTTATATATGTGTTTATTGAATGAGTGAATGACCGAACGAGTGAGTTTTGCCATGTGATTGCGTGTGCGTGAAAAGGGAAGGAGAGCCCGTTACGCGCATGCTCATTGCAGGAAATGTGTTATGTTGGGCGAGTCAAGGTCAAAAAAGGACACAGGACACGGGGGTTAACGGCCAAAGAGAAAAAAATATTGTATTAATCGATAACATAAACATTTTTTAGAATTTATAAAAGTAATTAAGTAATTAGCATAAAAGTAATGTATACAAATTACGAAAAATTTATAACAAAATTAAACGGGCAAAACAAATGACTCTGCAAGGGAAAATATTTTGGAAAACTTTTTAATGTCATCCGTGTAAAAATAACGAGGAAAATTTTGAAAAGTTGGCATGCTTTCTGCACATAAATTAAAATGTTTCATGTTGTAATTACTTAAAAGAACTGTGTCATCAGTAGGCATCATCAATGAGCTTTCAATGTGTGTAATTATTTTCCAAGTAGGTAAATATCTTATCTCATTATGTTTACTAGCTGATCCGAAAGACAGTCCTGTCTCAGCAATGAGCTGTGTATAGTCGAACCCCCGCTTAGACATGACATGCACAAACATTTTTGAAATTAGTTTGTGTACTATGCCCTAAATGATAAAAGATATTTAGTTTGCAAAAAAGTTTTTAAAAAAAAAACCAGGCAAGTGCGAGTCGGACTCGCGCACTCGGGTTCCGTTCCGGTTCAATTCCCGAATTAAGTTAAAAAGATTTTTCCGAATCAATCATCGTATTTTTTTGCTACAAATTTACAGTTTTCAGATTTTTTTCCTATACTTGTGGTATGATACCTTGCTTCATACCAAATTTCAGGATATAGGTCAACAGGAAGTATGAATTTTTATAATATTCCTTTGAAAGTCTCGAAATACACGGTTTTTGCGACATAAACTGCAGTTTCTTTTTTTTTCGTTAACTTCGAAATTGATTTTTTTCACAGCTTCAAGGGACTGCAGACCTGAGTATATAGTTTTAATTTCAATTCGATACCTCCACGCGTTATTCAGATAAAGGGTCTTAACAGATAGACAGACGGATGGACAACAAATTGATCCTTAGATAAGGATTCCATTTTTTCCTTTTCCTTTTTACCCTAAAAACACTTTTACACGTCAATTTTTTCGTCAGTTTAAACTAGATGAGGTCGGTGTTTCCTAGCTGACTACCCTGAGAAGATACACCGAAACATATGTTTGTTTCGGTGTATGTGGTCAAAGTCTCTTTTAAAATCCATTCATTAAACATGTAATGGTCAAATCATATGAGAACCATGCAGATAAGTGTATCAGATGGTCTTTTGAAGAAAGAACCACACAGATTTGAATGGACCTGTCCAGTCAGTGCAAGCATTTGTCAGTATTCGTATAGCACAAACTTGGGACTATTAAGAAGCTCAATGACTTGACGAACAATTCCAAAGAAAGAAAATTTGGGTAGGCCACAGACAGACAGACATCATGTTAAAATTAGAGAAAAGAAAAAGTAATCTACATAGTTACCACATTCACAATAAAAAATAAAATTTACAAAACTATAACACTTTATAAAGTACCTAGCTTATTCCAAGTCGTAAAATATAAAAGAAAGAAATAAATTAAATAAGAAATATCAATTTCAAATGGTAAAATAAAATATTATTATAGATAGATATAAATTTATATATAAAATATACAGTACTTACCTTCTAAGTTCTAAGTATGATAATTAATCAAATAGTATGATATTTTTTTAAAAAAAAAACATCAAATTCAAAATGTACCTAAAATTTAAAATAATCATCAATGTCAAATTCGAGAAAAAATAATAATAAAAAGGATTATTAAATAAACTCAAAATTATAAAAAATAAAATTATACCTAAGTATAGTATACAATTCATACATTTCTAGTCAGTACTGAAGCAGGTCTCTATTTATTTAAAATTCTAACTACACTTTGTATTGTCGCAGCTCTGCGACGGTAGACTTCGGTAGGGGGGATCTTCTACTTGAATAAAACTTTAGGGAGGCTATCATGTTTTACTTATATTATTCTTCAGGATCCAATATCAGTCCAAAAACTAGACATTTCTTTCGGGACGGTTAGTAGTTTTATAAAATCAAAGAGTTTCAATACGTTTAACACGGATCTCTGTGACGTTTACAAAGAAATAATGACTCGACACTTTCCCCGGTGGAGCTGGTAGAGATGGAAAGTATTACAGATACGGTGTAGTGGTATCATACCGTGAGTCAGGTCACGTAGCTCATAGGAGACGGCAGCACGCCGGTCGCGCGTTGGTTTCGCGCTCAAGGTGACCTTCAACAGCACTTTTGGATGCTACGCCATTGCGCATGCCCGAATTAACACCAATCCCCTACAAAAACACACCATAAGCCCCGCACGTACGATCGCTTTTGCGTCAACCACACGTTTTTATTACAGGGCTTCAATTTACGAAACAGCTTTATTTGCATCCCACCCAAAATTGGGCTTTATAGTTCTACGTCATAAGACCTGAGGTTGAATAAAACTAGTCTAGAATCTAGATCGTTATGGTTGATACTGTGATAATAAATAATTTGGCTGCGTTGAGTGTTTGAGACTGAGGTCAGTCACCTTCACTAGTATCCAGTTTGATTTCAAGAATAAATTGGAAACTTTTATGTGCTGAACTCTTTGTGTCTTAGCAATTACTTTGTGAACCCTTCACGTCTGTAAAGCTTAAACAAAAAACTGATTTTCTAACACAGCAAGAAGTAATCCGATTAGAAACAGGGCAAATACTTCTACGGTCCGCACTAAGCGTTTTGCCTCGTCGTTTATACCGCGTAAATCGAAGGACTGGAACAATTTGCCTGCTGCGGTTTTTTCTTTAATCTATGTTTGGGTGGCTTCAAGGCTAGAGTGAATAGGCCCATAATAAACTATTGCGTCTCACCATCAACGATTGCATCACCGTGCACGAAATGAACTCATTTTGAACCTTTTTGATCATGGTTTGTGAGAAAAGTATGAAGAATTAAAAACCTTCTTTTTTAGAGTATGAAAGTTAAGTTCTTATTCTCTCAGTTGGCTTAAGGATTTTTTAAAATAATGTGTGTATTAATGGCAATTACCCATATTCAAAACCCTTTTCTCGCAAAAGTAGCGACCGTGTTTGGCTACGTTTTGCAAAAAACTACAAATAATTTATGACATTAAAAAAATATATCAGTAACATCATTATACGGTCTACTCTCAGATAAAAACATTGTCATCAATAGGAAATATAGCAGAAAACAATGTTGCAAAACATAATTCTTGGAAAACATCGGGACAAATAAGTATTTTTTCTATACCTTAGCAACACTTTAAAAAAAATTCACATTAATGTTAAGAAATCCCTATAATAGAATCTAAATATTTTATAAATAAACAATAAGTTCATTTCGTAAATTACAAGCAAATTGAACTATATTATCGACCGCGCAAACTCGATCGCGAGTTTCAGCTGTATTTTTTAAATTTTATTTTAAGGTATAAAAAGAAGTTACACGGTGCCAGATCAGGACTGTAAGGAGGGTGCGCCAAGACTCTGACCGGTGTGGTGTCCAGGAAGTCCCTCGTTTTGAGCGCTGAGTGCGCGGGACGCGTTGTCATGGTGGAGCAGTACCCCGCGGAGCCCGGTTTCGGTCGCTTGTGGCTCATTGCAGACAAAACTTCAGGCAGGCATTTTGTGGTATACGTTGATGCTGCTTTGGTCTTATAATGGAATTGAAATCAGACACCCCGTCAAAGTGAAGAAACTGTCGATCAAAATCTTCTTTGCGGTTCTCGATCGCTTCACTTTCGTAGGCGTTTGTTTCTTTTTGAAACAGCCAAAATGTCGACTGACGCTTTGTTTCTGGATCGTATTGATAAATCCAGGATTTTTTCATTCATTGATTTCAAAACAAGGTACTATGGGTAATTATAAAAGCATACAATATGCCTCTATAATTATCCATAGTACCTAATAACCATTGGCGTATACAAAAAGGGTAATATTATTAAATTACCCTTAATTAATTATTTAAGGGTAATTTATTATTATTATTCTTTATTTATTTTTATACACATATCATTTACATTTTTAAATATTTCTTTAAAGAACAAGTAATAAAAAAAAAAACATTTAAAAATATAAAAAATAGTTATCCGCCGGTGTCGGGAACAGGGTCCAAGCTACCGGTGGTTAGGGCTCCAGAGACAGAAACCTCCTCACAATGCGAGCCGTGTCTAGGAGTACTGCTTTCTGTATCAGGCCCTTGATCCAACCGCGCAACGACAGCTTCGACAGATGGTCGTCGAAGCTTTTGGCTATAAGACCATTGGCGGTCACGACAATCGGCACAATGATAGCCGAGTCCACATTCCACATGTCGACAACCTCGTGTGCTAAGTCGAGATATTTGATTTGTTTCTCTTTCTCAGCTTTCACGAGATTCTCGTCATGCGGGATGGTGACGTCGACTATCACTGCGCGGCGCGCTAATCGGTCTATCACCACTATATCCGGCTTATTCGCTACAATAGTCCGGTCAGTAATGATAGACCGATCCCAGTACAACGTGACATGGTCATTTTCGAGAACTGGGTCGGGCACATACCTGTAGTATGGTACCTCAGATTCCACTAGGTTGTATTTTAAAGCAAGTTGCTGGTGAATAATCCTGGCTACTTGGTTATGCCTATGCAAGTACTCGCCGTTAGCCAGACGAGAACAACCTGAGATTATATGTCTGATGGACTCACCCGGACGATGGCATGCCCGACACATGTCAACCGTCTCGTCCTTCATAATATGTCTCCGGTAGCTGTTCGTCAAAATAACTTCGTCCATAATGGCACAGACAAAACCTTCAGTTTCTCCGAAGAGGTTGCTGAAACGTAACCAGGCCACGGACGCCAAAAAATCTACATCAGGCTCATGAAGAGCCCGATAAAAGCGCCCGTGGAGCTCCTTGCCTTTCCATACTTCCTTGCGGTCATCAGTAGTAAGTACCACAGGTTTGCGCCAGTTCTCTTTAGCCATGGACAACAGGGTGAGTCCCTTGTCCATTGCGACCACATCGCGGTGCATACCCACATCGGTTTTGAGGAAATATTCTCTGAGGCTGCACACCTCGCGGTTGTGTAGAGTCTTTGCATTCAAAAAGCTGCGACCTCCACACTTCCTCGGGATGTACAGTCTCATCACCGAAGATCGTGGGTGATGCATCCGGTTTGCGGTCAGCAATGTACGGACCCGTCTATCCAGAGCGTCTAGCTCGGTCTGAGTCCATTTGAGTATGCCGAAAGAGTACATTAAAACCGGCATGACCCAACCATTGAAGGCGCGCACCTTATTTCCGCCTGACAGAAGGCTGTTTAAAACCTTCTTCAGGCGGTTAAAGAAGCGCTCCTTCAACGTTTGCTTCATGTCAGCGACGTTAATGCCTAACGCTTCCGACATACCCAAATACTTGTAAGTTTCGGTCGGGGAGAGGGTTCTAAGGTGTATGGAATCCGAGAGTTGAATTCTCTCGGATTCCACAATCTCCCCTCGCTTTACATGCATAACTGCACATTTGTCCACTCCAAATTCCATCCTGATGGCACTACTGAAAGTTTCAGTTACCTTCAGTAGTTCCATTAGTTGCAAATTGTTGTGGGCAAAGAGTTTCAAATCATCCATGTAAAGCAGGTGAGATAGGACCTGACCACCTCTTCTCAACCGATAGCCTTGACCTGAATCCTCCAGCAACGTGCTTAGAGGATTCAGGGCTAAGCAGAACCAAAGTGGACTCAAACTGTCGCCCTGAAATATTCCCCGTTTAATCCATATTGGTTCATCATTCCCCTGGATCGGTCGACATCCTGGATAGCGAAGGACTGTTTTCCATTGCCTCATACATGACTCAAGGAAGGTGCGTAAAGTTGCATCTATTTTATACAACTCCAGCACCCTCATGAGCCATGTATGTGGAACAGAGTCGTAGGCCTTCTTATAATCTATCCAACATGTCGACAGATCCTTGCGAGATCAACGAACCTGTTGGCTTATGGCCATGTCAATGAGGAGTAGCTCCTTAGTACCACGGGACCCATTCCTACACCCGTTCTGAGAGGCAGACATTATAAAATTTTTCTCTATATGTACATTAATTTTTGCTCTCAGAATGGATGTAAGAAGTTTATAGACCGTCGACAAACATGTAATCGGCCTATAATTCTTGGGTTCCGAGGGACTACCTGTCTTATGGAGCAGATGGGTGATACCAGTTGTGAGAAACTGAGGTAGCGACCCAGAATCTAAAGATGACTGGAATTGCAATGCCAGAAGCGCATGTGAGCTGCTGTACCATTTTAACCAGAAGTTGTGCAGTCCGTCCGTACCTGGAGACTTCCAATTAGGTAATGGACGAACTGCTCTGGCTACGTCTAGTGGCGTAATTTCAACTTTTTCCATTTCTGGTACAGCTGCGCACACGCGCTCGACATCACGCATCCAGCCACCCTCAGTGTGACAGACGGGCACCGACCAAATGCTGCGCCAGAATGCATTCGTGGCGGCATCATCCGGGCGGACCACGTCAATCACACTATGTTCAGGTCGCTCCCAAGCTCTGTACACCCACCTCTCATCGCTCTGGAATATGCGATTCTGCGAGTATCGATCGACCCGACGCTTATACCGCCGGATACGATTGGCCCATGCACAAACTTTCTGCTTCAGGAAGTCGATGCGCTCCGTGACACGGGACATGTATTCTCGGGGGGTAATTCCAGTTCCCGAAAATGCCCGTCTCACGAATCGCATCACACGTGGACGTGTATTGCCCTCCCTGAAGCAGTATAGCTTGCCAATGAGTGCTCTGGCCTCATCAATACGTCCCTCGATCCTGCACTGCCAGGCTGGTACAGCAGGCTTTGGTCGATTAGCTACATCACAACTTGAAAACTTTATGTTAGCTAAACGACATGCCGCAACAGCCCCACAATACAGGATGGAGTGCGTATCAACGAGGTCCTCGCTGCTCTCAAAAACATTCTTAAGCAGCGAGTCCAGAGCACACACTAGCGCCATATTTCGTTTGCACATAGGTAGCCGCGGCAACCGGGGTCTAAATTCGGCTGGAGTGGACCTATACTCGCGAAGCGCATCCTCCAGTGCGCTCCTCAGTCTTTCATTGCACTGGCTACTTACTGTGTCAACCCTATCATCTAACTCATTCTCAACAGCATTGGACCGCGGCGGGATTGCGTCAGCGGCCGGCAGTACCCCTGGCTGTGTTGGAGTCGAGACGATATGGTTGTTCAGTACTTCTGAGCGCAGCCTATCAAGTACGGCGTCGTCCAACCTATGACTGTGTTGGATTACCCGCACCTGATCCGACAATCGTTGCGCCGAGACGTCTACGGTTGGTTCAATTATTATTATTATTATTAGAGGCATATTGTATGCCTTTATAATTACCCATAGTACCTAATTTAATAATATTACCCTTTTTGTATACGCCAATGGCATATACAGTAAGTTATGATCTCCATTGAGAACTAAAAGTCGAGTTCACGGACAAAGTTATTAAAAAATCAGCAGGAGCTCACAGACTTCATCAGCATGTGAATATCGAGGCAATTCAGATTTTAGCCACATAAATTATGTATAGTGAAAAATATAAAAAGAAAAAACTGGGCAAATGCGAGTCGGACTCGCGCACTGAGGGTACCGTGTAAACTTACTTATGTAGCTCAATTCCCGAATTTTTCGGAATCGCAAAAAAAGTTTTTTTTTTTGTGACGGAACAGAAAATTTACTGTTTTCAAATTGATTCCCTATTACCTGTGCTATAAGACCTTGCTTTACATGATTCTTGGTCAACGGGAAGTACTCTACGAAATATTTATTTGCGACATACAACGGCCGTATCTTTTTTCTTCGATAACTTATAAGTTTAATTTTATCACAATGGCATCAAGGGCCCGCAAATCTGATTATAGGTATATATGGTTTTAATTTTAACTTGATACCTTCAAGCGTTCTCGAGATAAAGGGTCTTGACCGCCAGACAAGTGATCCTATAAGGCGTCCATTACACGATAGGTTTTGCTGTCAGTTTTACCACAGTCAAATATTTTGATTGACGAAAAACCTACCATCTAATGCGATGACTGACGTTTGCATGACGAAAACATAATAGCGATAACATTCCGTCATTCAAACATCATTCATAATTGATGGTTTTGATTGACGCTTGCATGACCGTGTAATGGACACATATGGGTTCTGTTTTTCCTTTTGAAGTACGGAACCCTAAAAACTGTCGATAATGTAATTTAGCTTTAGAGCTATCTACTTAATAAACGAACGAAACGTATTTGCCTTAATAGAGACAATAAAAAAAAATATAAATTGTATTATAAATATATATTATAAATTGTATTTACTAAAGTTATGCCCATGTCTTTAGTAAAGACAATTTATGAGTTTAGAGTATAATAGACAAAGAAATATGAGTACTAACATTATAATTTTTAATCTGTTATTATTTCACGACTAAGTATCGTTCCTGAAACTCCTCTGCGTTTCAGGAACGAAACTGATTTTTAAATAATTTTTACTTTTGCTTTGTCAACATTTTTAGGGATTATTATTTACGCAAAATTTATTAATGAACAGGATAGTTAATTTTCGCATCAAGTGGAAACGACCATCTAAACAAAAAAAAAACTAGAAAAAATATTTTACTTCAGTTCATTCCATAAAGCGTTTCAACTTCGCTATGATTTTAATTCATATGAATAATTTTTTAAAGTGCAATAAATAGATTTGTTCACATTAATTAACAACATTTATTTCTTCATAAACGAATAAACATTCTAGTTAGTATATGAAAAATGCAATTCTAAAATTCATAAAAAGGTATTACAAAAATAAAATACGTACAAACCATGTAAAACACTATAAAAATACGAATATTGAGCTACTGTATATTTTGATATTAGATTAATATTTTTTTATTCTTTTCTGATTAACAAAAGTGACACAAAACCACGACTAAACCTGGTAAATATGTATATGAAGACTCTCACGGAGGTAAGTACTTTCATATACCTATCTTCCTTCGCCAATTTATTGAATACCTACTGCAAATGATTAAAATTAAATTCAACATCATATTTTATAATATCCACCTGGATGATAAGAGGACTGATAACCAGAAATTGATTACAAATAATACAAAGCTGTAGAGGCCTACGTACAAAATCACAAATAACAGTTTTATGATCCCAAATGTAAATATAATAGATATTAATTTCGTGTAGCATACAAAGTTACCAAAGTGGGTGCCACAAGATGAACGACGCTGCTGAGATAATAAGAACCTGGACGTCTACCACAAAGGCCGATTCCAGGTGGCTCGAAAAAATAACACGTAGAAAAATTTAGGGCAAGCCTTTGCGCAGCAGGAGGTAAGTACAGGCTAAAGAAATTAAAAAATAAAATATAAACAGGAGACGGTACACCGAACCTGCTTTGAATTATCTTCACACGCTGCTGGTCTTGGTTCCTAGTACAATAATTATAACACAAGGATCCATAGATTTTTGCTAGAAGCTCTCAACATTTGCTATTAATGGACTCGCGAAGATTGGCTTATAACTTAAGTCGCGATTGAATGTCGGCCATGATGGATGCAGATTTGTTAAACAGCTTCCTCTCCGAGTCGGTGAGGGGTTGGCGAATGATGTCCATCACACCGTTGCGGCCTATTACGCACGGCAACGAGAGAAACACTTCATCTTTAATACCGTGCTCACCCTGAAACAATAAACATAGTAAATAAAACCTAATTTACTCATTAACCTTTTCACTAATACGTCAAAAAAGCAAATGTCATGTGTTCGTGACCCTGGCGTGTGGGACACATTTTGCTTTGACATGCATCACAGAACGAGGAATTCGACTAGGTTAAAAAAATACCATTAACGATAACACTAGTGTTAAGATTATTACGGGTTCGGGAAAGGTGCCAATAAAATTATTGTTGCCATCATTTAGTGAATGGGGACTCGAACCGTTTTTATATGACAGCTGGCTGTGGCTTCGTCATTTCTTTCATATGGGTCGAGAACACTTAAACCAATAAATTACTAAAGTGACTGACTTATTGGGTTATAAAGTTATGATATAAGATTTTACCTTCAAATATCTCGGTAACCTACCACTTTGTTTTTGTATTTGGTTAAATGTTCTTTACCCGTAAATAGTAGTACTACAATGCCTTGGGCAGATATGTCTGAGGTTCAGGTGAAACACGATTTATTATACAGGGTGTTTGGTGCATCGTGTGCCAAATTGAAATGGTCGACGAGAGGGGTCATCTGCTATCCTCTCTAACCCCTAAACACTTCTGCTGCCTGCCCTGTGGATATTTTTTCATCGACTTTTTATTGTTTTTTGAAAATAAGACCCAAATTTTTCATTCTAATACAAATTTAAAAAAATATATAAGGCGTAGATTCTAAATTTAAATTTTATTTAGATGTGTATTATTAGAGTACTTCTAATTTTAAAATTAGTGACATTAGCCATCTAGTGTTTTTTTTTAAATTTACTTGCAAAGTTTTGGACTTGAATTAAAGCTGTCCATGTTACAACTATTTACTAGGCGATAAAAAAAAAACCGAAAGCGACCGGATTCTTCCAACTTCCTCAAAAATTCTCTAGTTTATCCTCTTGCTAGTGATGTGCCACATGCCATAAGAATCTTTTTATAACTTTGTGAATTCGCTATAATTGTGAATCGAGTCACATAAGACTAATATTCAAAATAATGAATTAAAAAGAATTTTTTTGCTTAAATGATACTTAAAAAACCTATTAAAAATGTTATCTCACTCTTATAAGGTAAAATCTGTCTCGTATCTTTTTTTTCGTCGGTTTTACTAGAAATCAAAAAAAAAAAGAAATTTAATTTTTAACATTTATTTTATAATTTTTACAAATCCTGCTCAAATTGTTGGCCTCTGTTGTAAATCCAGGCCCAACATCTGTTTCGTATTTCGACAGTTGTTGTACAAGCCGTATTTCCTCCTTAATTGTATTGAAAGCCGTTTCAATGCGTTGTTGCAAGTTACTCTTAAGTGACTCATTCACAATTCTAGCGAATTTACAAATTTGTAGCAGTTATTATGCAGTAATGATAGTTGGAAACAAAGGAGGTACTAGTTCGACGCATTGAACACAATTTTTTTTATTAAAATTGGTCCAGACGAACAATTAAGGAGGAAATACGACTTCTTACAACAACTGTCAAAATACGAAACAGATGTTGGGCCTGCATTTACAACAGAGGCCAACAATTTGAGCAGGATTTGTAAAAATCATGAAATAAATGTTAGATTTTTTTTTTTTTTTTTTTAATTTCTAGTAATACCCACGAAAAGAGAGATGCGAGACAGATTTTACCTTATAAGAGTGAGATATCATTTTTAATACGTTTTTCAGGTATTATTTAAGCAAAAATATTTTTTTAATCATAATTTTGAACATGTCAATAAGTCTTATGTGACTCGATTCACAATTATAGCGAATTCACAAAGTTATAAAAAGATTTTTATGGCATGTGGCACATCACTAGAGAATTTTTGACGAAGTTGGAAGTTTTCGGTCGCTTTTGGTTTTCTTATGTCCAAAACTTTGCTAGTAAATTTAAAAAAAAACTAGATAGCTAATGTCACTAATATTTAAATTTAATATTACTCTAATACAATACACATCTAAGAGTCTACGCCTTATATATATTTTAAAATTTGTATTTAAATGTAAAATTTGGACCTTATTTTCATAAAACAATAAAAAGTCGATGAAAAAAAACCACAGGGCATGAGAAGTGTTTAGGGGTCTGAAAGGATAGCAGATGACCCCTCCCGTCGACCATTTCAATTTGACACACGATGCACCAAACACCCTGTACTTTATATACTTTCTAAAATATAATATTTATAACTGACTTTGTAAACTTTGTTCTGTCATATAAAATATCAAAGAAAATAATGGGGGTGGGAGTAGAAGAGTAAAACGAAGAAGTAGCCTACGACCTCATCATCATTAGCTTCCTAACCTTGGCTCGTTTTATTTGGGGTCGGCGCAAATAGCCTACGATCTATTCTAAAAAAAAACAAAAATTGGTGGACCCCTTTTTTGGAGGAGTTCGAGTTATTAAAGGGGTAACCAGACGATTGCAAACTAGCGTTCCAACCAAGGTGACCTTAGTCGTTAGTGTGTGTTTGGTTTGTGTTGCGACTACATGGATTTAAACCACGCGCCAACAAGTTCGGTGGTTGGGAAAACGCACCTCCCAACCAAGGGCGTTGAAGGTCATGGATTGCAACTGCGACATGTCTGCACGGATTGAAACCAGCAAGGTCATATTGGTTGGGACGTTGGTTTGCAACCGTCTGGTCATCCCTTAACAAGTAGGTACAATACAGTGTTTGTTAACGAACTCCTGTGAAACGAGATACCTACTTATATATTAGAAGATGTAAAAAGATTATAACATTCTTACCTGAACACAAGTAGTGACTGCATGAACACTGGTCGTGTTGGTGAGGATAGCCTTGATGATCTGTGAGAGTGACAGGCCGATGGCCCAGGAGGTGTATCCTTTGAGCTTGATGACCTCGTACGCGCTCTGGACGACCTGCGCGTGGATGTCCTTCCAGTTCTCATCATCACCGTCGTTGCCTATATTTTTGTTGAGGTCCCGTAGCCTCACGCCAGCAATGTTCACGCTAGACCAGACGGGCACTGTGGAAAGATAACTATAATGTTTTTTTTTTTAAATTTAGTAGGTAAATAACATCTTAGCCCCAATCTTTGTTTTTTTAACCATGGCAAGAGCAAGACCCAGCAGGTCTCTGATACTTTCAGAGTCTGACCATGATATATGTAGTTTTTACTCAGACTAGAGTCCACATGAAACAAAATGGAGAGTTATAATAACCGTTTGGTAGCGAACCTAATATACTAAGATCCCAGAGATGTCAGACATAACTTATATTCACATGGATGAAACCTTAGGTTCTCAGTAGCGTCTCATGTGCTTTGAATACCTGTGTACTTGTGGAGCTACCCTTTGGGAAACTTTGGCAGGTACGAGGTGAGAAAGGGAACTAAAAATAAGAGTTACTTAACTTAAAAAAAATTGTATGGCTCAACTGACTGCGCCCGTTCACGAACATGACGCTAATATTAGCACCACTCATTTTGAAGGGAACCGAATGATCCAACACATGCGCCACCATCAGTGAGACATTTAAGTGAGCATGACAAACTCTCAACTGCCGTGCTCATTTATGTCAACCAAGTCCAATAGTAACATAAAAAACCATAAAATAGCTCCATGGTACTCACATTTACAAACTTTGAAAATAAATGCTTCTACATTATACAATATTTATAATATTTTACAATTCCAAAAAAAAAAAAGCGTTGTAGTCCGCCGGTGTCGGGACAGGGTCCAAGCTACAGGTGGTTAGGGCTCCAGAGCCGTATTGGAGTACTGCCTTCTGTATCAGGCCCTTGATCCAACCGCGCAACGACAGTTTCGACAGATGATCTAGACTTTTGGCCATCAGGCCGTTGGCGGTAACAACAATCGGCACAATGACAGGCGAGTCCAAATTCCACATGACGACAACCTCGTGTGCTAAGTCGAGAATTTGGTTTGTTTCTCTTTCTCAGCTTTCACGAGATTCTCGTCATGTGGGATCGTGACATCGACTATAATTGCGGTCCATCACCACTATATCCGGCTTATTGGCTACAATAGTCCGGTCAGTAATGATAGACCTATCCCAGTACAACGTGACATGGTCATTTTCGAGAACTGGGTTGGCCACATAGGTACCTGTAATACGGCACCTCTGAATACACTAGGTTGTATTCCAAAGCAAGTTGATGGTGAATACTCCTGGCTACTTGGATATGCCTGTGCAAGTATTCGCCCTTAGCCAGACGAGAACAACCAGAGATAATATGTCTGATAGACGACTCACCCGGACGATGACATGCCCGACACACCACAACCGTCCCATCCTTCTTTATTAAATTCCTCCGGTAGTTATTCGTCAAGATGACTTCGTCTATAATTGCACAGGTAAAACCATTAGTTTCCCCGAAGAAGTTGCAGAAACGTAGCCAGGCCACGGACGCTACAAAATCTACTTCAGACTCATGAAGAGCCCGATAAAAGCGCCCGTGGAGCTCCTTACTTTTCCATACTTCCTTGCAGTCATCAGTTTTAAGTACCACAGGTTTGCGCCAGTTCTCTTTAGCCATGAACAACGGGGTGAGTCCCTTGTCCACTGCGACCACATCGCGGTGCATACCCACTTCGGAGTCTGTCAGACTGTCGCCCTAGTTTAATCGCATATAGGCTCATCGTCCCTCCAGATTGATCGACAACCTGGATAGCGAAGGACAGTGTTCCATTGTCCCATACATGACTCAAGGAAGGTGCGTAGAGTTGCATCTATTTTATACAATTCCAACACCCTCATGAGCAATGTATGTGGCACAGAGTCATAGGCCTTCCAATAAGCCATCCAGCATGTCGACAAATCCTTGCGGGATCGACGAACCTGTTGGCTTATGGTCATGTCGATGAGGAGTAGCTCCATAGTACCACGAGACCCGTTCTTACACCATTCTGGCAGACATAATTGAGTTACTATTAATGTGCTGGTTAATTTCCGTTCTCAGAATGGATGTAAGAAGTTTATAGACCGTCGATAAGCATGCTATCGGTCTACAATTCTTGGGTTGCAGTACTACCTGTCTTATGGAGCAGAGAGGGTAACGCCAGTTGTTAGAAATTGAGGTAGCGACCCAGACTCTAAGGATGACTGGAATTGAGATGCCAGGAGCGCATGTGAGCTGCTATACAATTTGAGCCATAAGTTTTGCAGTCCGTCCGGTCCTGGAGACTTCCAATTTGGTAACGGACGGACAGCTCTGGCTTTATCTATTGGGCTAATGATTACTTTTTCCATTTCTGGTACAGCTTCGCACACGCGCTCGATTTCACGCATCCAGCCATCCTCAGTGTGACAGACGGGCACCAACCAAATATTGCGCCAGAAAGTATTCGTGGCGACAGCATCAGGGCGGGTCACGTCGGTCACATTTTGTTCAGGTCGCTCCCAAGCTCTGTATACCCATCTCTCATCGCTCTGGAACATGCGGTTCTGCGAGTACCGGTCGACTCGTCGCATACGGTTGCACAAACTTTCTGCTTCAGGAAGTCGATGCGCTCCGTGATACGAGATAAGTATTCTCGAGGGCTGATTCCAGTCCTAGAAAACGCTCGCCTTACGTAGCGCATCACACGTGGTTGTGTATTGCCCTCCCTGAAGCAGTATAGTTTACCAATGAGCGCTCTGGCCCCATCAATACGCTTCTCAATCCTGCATTGCCAGGCAGGTGTGACAGGCTTTGTTCGAGTAGCTCCGTCACAACTTGGTAGTTTTACGTTAGCTAAACGGCATGCCGCAATAGCCCCGCAATAGAGAATCGAGTACGTATCAGCGAGGTTTACTCTGCTCTCGAACACATTCTCAAGCAGCGAGTCCAGAGCACACACCTAGCGCCCTATTTTTTTTGTGCATAGGTAACCGGGAAGGACGAGGTCTAAGAGCTATCGGAGTCGATCTGTACTCGCGGAGTGCATTCTCTAGTGCGCTCCTCAGTCGATCGTTGCACTGGCTACTTACTGTGACAACCCTATCATCTGCTTCATCATCAACATGATTAGGGCGCGGTAGAATTGCATCTGTAGCCCGTGGTGCCGCAGTCTGTGTCTGTATTGGAGTCGAGATGATACGGTTGCTCAGTACCTCTGAGCGCAGCCTATCAAGTGCGGCGTCATCCAAACTGTGATTTCGTTGGATAACCCGCACCTGATCCGATAATCGTTGGGTCGTGACGTTGACGTTTGGTTCCAGTTCCTGAAAAAGAGACAGCATCCTAACACGGTACGCAGTGAGGTTAGTTTCCCCCTCTATAGACCCGTAATATACGCGCATGACGTTCTCATTCATAGACTGAGTCCATCTCATGCGCTGCACACAACCACCGGCAGCGGGGACCCAGCTCGGGGCCGTTTGGCCCCTAGATCCCAAGCTCTTCGGTGGCGGCCTCTCCCTGGCCGACGTACAGGTGTTGGCGACGTCGGCGGAGAAAAATACTCGTCGTTCGAGCTCGACGCAACCACTTGAGTAAATAAACGGAACAGAGGCAAAGCTTCCTAAGAACGTGCAATATTGTTACCTATTTTGGTAGGGTTGTCACATTAGGTGAAAACAAATTAAAGAAAACATTTGTTAAATAGTTTTATTACTTCAGTATGATATTTTACATATGACCTATATAATTTTAGTTTTATAAATTTTGTTTTTTAATAATTTATTCTTTTAATAATGTGGTAAATTCTGAATCTAACAAAGTTTTTTCAAGAGATCTAATAGGAAACACTCATACGGCATATATAATTTACAATCTTCAATACGTTTAAGATTTTCGTTGCCAACATTGACAATATATATTTCAAGATCGAAATATTCGGAACTCGCTCGAGCAATTTAACAAATGCGATAAAATTATCAGTAGGTATAATTAATAAACCCAATTGTACATCACCATCATTAAAATAATTGTAATGGCTGAATAAAGAGTCTGCCCATATTTAAAGGTTGTTCAGATCTCTTAACGTACAGTTTTATTTTTAGTATGATATATTTTAACTTTTCTAGTATTGTTTATACACACAGTACAATAAACCACCATTATTTCTAATAAAATACCACGTTTTAACGTTAACATATTTAAATTTGAACAAACAAAACAAACAACGTGCATCGCATAGACCCTAGACGAGTCCACTGACTGAGCCTGCGTTAACCGGTTTTTTCCAGTGTCGTCGAGTACGCAACAAGCGGGCAGTGGACACGCACACATTCTACGTGTAGTTGCAGTAGTGCAACCGATTCGCGCGGTTGTATGAAGCTTTGTCTCTGTTCCGTTTATCTACTCATGTGACGCAACTGCAGCCGCCGGTGACACTGGTGATCTGAGGTCACCAGGTGACGCGAGTTCCGGCGAAGCGGAGCTGAGCGGCGAGTCCGGGGGTGGATGGCGTGCGCGACAGGCAGCTGCTCTAGTTAACATATTAATTCATTTCTTTCAATTCATTCCATTTCTTGTTGATTGTTTGACGTAATCAAGGTCGTCAATGACAAACGTCATTCGGTTTTTTTCCTCTTCTACTTTATTTATATGGTTGGTGCGGATTTTTACTGGTTTATTGTATTTTTATTAGGCTTCTTTATGGTAAATTGTATCACAGTTGATCACAGTTTTGGGTAAAAAGTATGAGTTTATTAAATTTAAAATGGAGTACAAAAAATATAACTTGTGTTGCTAGACAGTTATTATTATTATAACTTACCATCAGGTGATTGTGATCAAGCGCGTGCCTATCAATAATAAAAATCTCCCTCTCCTGGAGAGGAAATGGAGGCCTGAGTCAGTGCATTAAAAGACTGATAAGCGATAATGGTCTTTTAGGTATGAAGATAAAGTTTAGTAATTATTGCACGCTGAAAGTGTTTAAGCTTTGCTTTTTCGATCAGCATTCAAAATTTTCTCTCTCTCTCTCTCTCTCTCTCTGTCTCTCGATGTAATCTTAGTCTAACTCAATTTCTCAAGCTATATCTTACCGCTACTGTCTCCATGTTCCCCAATAATATATCCGTGACAGGAAAACGGTGCGATTTTTAGTTTCCGGGACAGCAGGTAGCGGAACCGGCCCGAGTCCAGGTTGGTACCCGACCCGATGACCCGGCTCTTCTTTAGATTACTGAGTTTCCACGTCACGTAAGTGAGCACATCTACCGGGTTGCTCGCGATTATAATTATCGTTCCCGGACTTTGCTTAACTAGCTGTGGAAATAATAGTTTTATTAAGTATAGTATATTATGTGACTAGGGGATAAAGCAGTGTCTAAGTCACGGGCGGCATGTTAAATTCTGAGCGAACGAAGGTTGCTAAGTTTTAATCCCGAGCGTTAGTGAGAGATTTATATAATTAATTCCCAAGCATGAGGGAGTTATATAGAAACCTGAGTGAAGTGAAGAATTCAAGCCACCTAAGACAAAGACAGCTTTATCCTAGTGTTGGATACTCTACATGTTACACCATCTGTGGGATCTTAATCTTAACTGTCACTCGACACGTTTTGAGATTTGAAATCAAATTCACTACTCAAGATTCTATACCTACTTTTAATTTTCAAAAGACGTTCCAAATTCAAATCGATTCCCAAGGGACCGCTCATACTACGTTATCTCCCTAGGGACAGAATTAGTTTAAGTGATGGTTGTATTGTATGACATATAAAAGGGCATTAGTGCGGAGTAAAAATTATTACTTATATATTTTTTAACTAACTAATATACCTAATATTAGTTAGTTTAAAAAAAAAACGGTTATGGTTCTATAGTCTGTGCCAGAGAGACTGCTTATTTGCAAAAATTGCGATTTTAGGTCAACAGCAAGAATACCACCCCATACTACCAATTTTTATGTTATGGTGAGGTAACGTGATTGTAAGAATTTTTGTTGTAAAATAGTACCTACGTCATATTTAAGTTTGTATTTATATGACGTACTGTTTCCATTGTACCACGGGAGGGGCCGGCCGGGGGGGGGGGGGGGGGGAAACAGTATCCCCAAGCTAAATCATAGGGGTGACAAGACTGAAAAGGTTAACCAGCACAACCGACACTACTGGGGGCTAGGAACGTGAACTTTACGGATTGAAAAGGAGATATTTCGTTTGTACTACAAAATCTAATTCCATGTAATAATGTACTTCAAATAGGTTACTATTCGTGCTAAAATAGTTTAAGTAAATGTAATAAGTAGTTAAATAATAAAGGTTGTCTTTGTTTTCAACTACCCTCAATAGAATAATTTTGTGGGGTTTCAAAGTATGCGATTCTTACTTGAAAGTTTTCCAAAAAACTAACAATGACTAACTACCCTCAAAATAGGGGTGCATTAAAGTTTTGAAAAATCATTATTATTATTCATTATTAAATTATGTAGCTTTTCCATTTATCATAATTTATTTCCACACTTATCAGTTATTTCACTGACATTAGGAACAATTTTCTTCAGTGCGTCCACGTTTCTCTGCACCAAGCTGAGTCTGTCTTCCCCCACTTTCTGTCTCACACCGGCTGCTATCACACAAATTGAAGAGTCTTTCGTTTTTGAGTAATCTGGGGACAAAATAATATATATCCTTACATAACATAATAATATAATTAAACAAAGACCACCCCCACCTCACCCCCATAAATTAAAAAAAAACTACTGAATGGATTTTCTTGCCTTGCCTTTGTTTTGTTGCCTTGTTATTGAGGGTTGGTGGATGTCACGTCTTCGAATTTTGGTTCTAGGACATGCCGGTTTATTCACGATGTTTTCCTTCACCGTTTTGAGAGCAGTGGTGATGAAAATAAATTACACAAAGTAATGCGCTTGGCTGGGTTTGAAACCGCGACCTAATAACTCGTAAGTCGGGGCCGTTACCACTAGACCACCACTGCTCTGGATTTTCAAGTAATTTTCACCAACAGACGGCTCGCTAGTCATCATCATCACACTAGCGTTTCCCCAACTAGTATGGGGTCGGCTTCCAGTCTAACTGGATGCGGTGGAATAACCTGTTCTTCATGGAGTGACTGCATATCAAACCTCCACGAACGTTGTAACACGATACTCTGGATAGACAGTCAGACGCCGGAACGTCTGACCATCTAGACGTTCCGGCATCTGACTACAAGTAACTGCTGTCAAAAATCTACGAATGACAACTGGCACTAAAGGCTACGTTCTTTCTGCAGGCGGGGTGTGTCATAGTCAGAAAAGTACAAAATTTACATTGGTACTTGTCCGGTTCTGAACCCGCAACCTTATGCATGAGAGGCGGGTGCCATATCAATTGATCCATCACGACATACATACACATACATAGGCCCTTACATAGGTAGGTAGCTAGTTTAGAAATTAAAATAATTGTTGCACAGAAACGCCACAATATCAACAATCACAAAGTAAAAGAGTTCAATAGTACATAATACAATAACTTTGCGCTGAGCGTGCCCGTACCGATTACCATCTCAGCATTTGCTGGGCGTCAGTCACCCAGCGCTGCTTTTCTGCTGGCATTCTGTAAACTAGACTGGTCTAGTTTACGTACTATTTGATACAAATAATAAAATGACGTGAGTCAAGTAGGTACCCATTTACCTTTTCTTAGTCACCTTAGTAATATATTATTTGAAATGGGTACCTACTAATGTCGTTTACCTGTGCAGGTCTCTATGCTGGCGTTACCGTTGTACAAGAAGCTGGAAGCGTGCTGAAGGTCCATCGCTTCTCCCTTCATCTTGCCCTCATTGCTGTCCACCATCACTATGTTGCCTGACACATCCTGTAATATCAGACAAAAACTTTAAATTCTTAGCAGGGGCAGAACCGCAGAAGGCGTTCACAGTAATCCTCCATCGCATACAGTCTTGAGCCTCACGCTTCATCGCGCGCCACGTCAATCAAGAGCTTGTAACGTAACATTGTTACCAAGAATCCGTTGTAAAAAAAGGGATAGTGTTACTTTAAAGCGCATTCTTAACTTACACCAAAATCATGGTGATTCAAAACTGTCATGTCATAATAGGACCTGCTGCTTTTCGCTTCTGACGAAATGTGTATTTTATTTATTTATTATATACTTTATTGTAGGTACATAAAAAACTTACTTATATCTAAAACAAACAAAGTGTAGGATATCACGTTATGTCAAGTTTTTATTTTTTATTTTTTTATTCGGTATAAACCAGTGCTTGACTGCGATCCTACCTGATGGTAAGCAGTGATGCAATCGTTGATGGTGAGGCGCACTAGTTTATTAAGAGCCTATTCACTCTAGCCTTGAAGGCACCTAAATTATAGTTGGACGGGAGGACCGCAGCAGGCAAATTGTTCCAGTCCCTCGATGTACGCGGTATTAACGACGAAGCAAATCGCTTAGTTCGGACCGTTGGTGTTTCAACAACGTGAGGGTGGATCCTCGCCGTACGTCGGGTTGTCCGATGGTAGAAAGGAGATGGCGGAATCAAGTCATGCAATTCCCGCGCACTCTCCAAAATGCAACCTGTAAGTTATCGACTTAACAGTGTACATTTTACTGCTTGCTATTGATTTCTAGTCCAAGCTGTCGCATACAAAGTTCATGCTATTCTAGCAAATAGGGTATTAGAGTATTGCCTATACCAATTTTTGAAAATTGTCTCAAACTACAAAAAAAAAAAGAAATCTTTATTCAATTGATATCTTTCATAAATGCCATAAAAATGCATTTAAATTTTTCATTTTATATTTTTGCAAGTAATTTGACCAAAATGCTGGTCATGGCGTGTCGTCGATGCTCTATTGCCATGGCATCAGAAGTTTATGTAAACAAATACACGAACATTAAAGTAACACATTGACAGGACTCTTTTACAATTTTTACTCGCTCTTAGGTAAACTAGTCGCAACACATCAACATTACGCGTACGCACACAGCACGCACACATAAAAACCATTGTTCGCTCAATTTTATACTTTGACCGGACTTGTCTTAATACTTGAACGTATTATTTTATTTTTTCTAGTATTGATTGAGTGAAGTTTGTATTTTTGGTATAAGTGATTACTGATTATAGTGAAATACGTTAACAATTTCAAATGCTGGCCGTAAGTGAAAAATAAGTAGGTACCATATCGTTACCGAGAAATATCGAATAGATTTCTTTGTATTGTTTTGTATTTACAAAGCCTTATTTATTGATTTGTTTTTTTTTTCTAATCAGTAAATAAGGCTTTGGATATAATCAGGCTTTAAACCTAGTTTGGGGACTAGAAGATAATACTCCATGCAAACTATATTGTATCCTATTACTGAACCATTGTAAGCAACTTAATTAAAATAAACTTATTAATATTTCGTTTATTCATGCGTATATAAAAAAAATAACATTTAGAAATATAAATAAAAAACTTTTCCAAAAGAAATACAACCGACTTCAAAATAAATAAAAAAACACAGAAAAGTGCAAAATAACTTTAATTTCGGAAGTCAGTGTTAAATAAAGAAGAGACAAAGAAACACCGACTTCCGAAATATAAAGTTATTTTGCATTTTTCAGTGTTTTTTTTTTACTTTGAAGTCACGTATAAACAAAGCAATTTTACTTGTTACGACGGTTCTGCTGTGATCCTATGAGGAGTTCTGTTCCATATCTTCGAAGTTCATGATCAGATCATAACAATATTTCTATGGGACCAACTCGGAAGCATAACCTATCAATCGAAAAAAATAATTCTAAATCGATCCACAATTGACCGAGAAATCGGTGAACATACATAAAAAAAAACAACATACATTCAACCGAACATATAACATCCTCCTTTTTGAAGTCTGTTAAAAGTAGTGTTTCACCGGTATCGGGAACAGGGCCCAAGCTACCGGCGGTCAGGGCTCCAGAGAAAGGTATCTCCTAACAAATAGAGCCGTGTCTCGGAGTATCGCCCTCTGAATCAAGCCCTTGATCCAGCCGCCCAACGCGAGCATCCTAAGGTGTTGGTCAAGGCTCTTTGCTATTAAGCCTTTGGCTGACATAACTATCGGTAAATGATCGCTGAGTCCACATCCCACATGAGATAACCTGGCGAGGCAAGTCAATATACTTGATTTATTTATCTTTCTCGGCTTTCACGAGGTCCTTGTCATGCGGAACGGATATATCAACAATCATTGCACGCCTCTCGCTTCGGTCCACCACCTCTATATTAGCCTTCTTGGCTACAATAGTTCTGTCAGTGATGATAGACCGATTCCATTACAAAGTGATATGACCATTATCAAGAACTGGGTCGGGCTCATACCTGTAGTATGGCACTTTCGATTCCACAAGAGAGTATTTCAGAGCAAGTTGCTGATGGATAATCCTGGCTACAAGGTTCTGTCTATGCAAGTAGGTACTCTCCGTTAGTTAGACGAGAACAACCACAGATAATATTATTATTATTACTTGAATGTAATTTATCCGACAACAAAACCCCCTTTGATATGAATAGTCTTCAAACTATGTATGAAGGAAGTAGGTAAAATTAAATACTGGATCTGTTCGTTAAAAATAACCTTAAAAATATAATATATATTATGCTATATAAAGTATGATTCCTTATTATTTTAAAATAAAATATAAAACCAAGCTCGATAAAGTAACACTTATAGGCATTTCTCTACGTAATACCTTCCTAGTATGTTTGAATTTTTCAGTACATTTGCTAATACTATCTTTGTCTTGGACGGCTTGATATTCTCACTTTACTAAGATTTCTATGTGCTGCGCTCGTGGGTTAATTATATAAATCCCTCGCTACGTACGGAATTTAACTTTATCAAACTTTTTTATGCTTATTATATATTATATTACGAAATATATATAGATATATAACCTAACCCTCTGTTACACCATCTGTAATTTTATACACGTGCCAAATTATAGCGTTCTATTATATTCTTAGGGTCAACATAAAAACGTTACTTATTTTACGTGATTCAGCACGTCGTTTATTTATTTCAGTAAAATTGTCTCGCGAGTTTCGCCGGAGACTGACAAACAAACAGACCGTCATGGCTATTATGGTTGTTGACTACGAAACCCATAGAGGGAGGATCGCTACTCCATCTATGACGGGATCCTAAAAATAAATGACAGTATAATGTCATTCAGTCTCCTCCTAACACCGTCATAATTGACAACCATGACATTAACCATCCAATATTAACCATCAAGTTCAACTGTATCAATCGAAGAATTTTGGTCTACAGTTACTGTCCCTTACCATTTTCTGAAATAATAATATACACGCTTGCTTTTCCAATTTACTTTGAACATTGCCAGAATAGTCGACATCGGCTCTACTTGCCATTATTATAGAATAGAACAGAATAGAAACAACAACAAAAAACACTAAAATTATCAAAATGTATAACGTTTTTTTAACAAAAACTAATTGTTAGATAGTTTTTGTTACAAAAAGGAACTGTCAGTTTTGTTTCATCATCATCATTTCAGCCGATAGACGTCCACGGCTGGACATAAGCCTCCCCCAAATGTCGCCACAACGAACGGTCCCGTGCGTCTCGCATCCATCGGATTCCCGCAACCCTCACCAGGTCATCGGTCCACCTTGTAGGGGGCCTTCCAACACTGCGTCTTCCAGTACGTGGTTGCCACTCCAGAACCTTTCGGCCCCAACGGCCATCTGTTCTGCGAGCAATGTGCCCTGCCCATTGCCACTTAAGTTTGGCGATTCTTCGTGCTATGTCGGCAACCCAACCAGGGTTGGCCCTCTCTGAACTCTTAACCAATCAGAGAGATAAACGCGCTAAACATTTCGATCACGTACAAGCCGTAAACGTAAAAGCCACTCGCACTCAGCGCACAGTTGACAGTAGACACTTTTTAACCGACTTCAAAAAGGAGGAGGTTCTATGTTCGGCTGAATGTATTTTTATTTTATGTATGTACACCGATTTCTCGGTCAATTGTGGAACGATTTTGTAATATTTTTTTTTTTTATTGAAAAGTTATGCTTCCAATTTAGTCCCATAGAAATATTGTTATGATCTGATCATGAACTTCGAAGATATGGAACAGGACTTCTCATAGGATCACAGCAGAACTGTCGTAACAAATAAAATTGCTTTATTTAGACGTACAGTCGATGACTGACTGAAAGAAGAGGGGGAATATATAGAACTGATCTGATGATGTACCCTGAAGTTAAGTACCGGAACTCTGTAATAAATTATGTAATCTAATCGTGTTTGGAATTATTAGAATTGTCATGAGATGCACTCAGGCATTTATGTATGGTGGTGGTACCTCTAAACAAGTGCGAGTCGGACTCGCGCACTTAGAGTTTCGTAGAAACTTACCTTTGAAAACAATTCCGAATTACGAAGATTTTTCCGAATCGCAAAAAGTTTTTTTTTTGTGAAGTAACTACAAATTTACAATTTTTAAGATTTTTTTCTATAGTTACTATACCTTGCTTCATGCCATATTTCAGGATTCTAGGTCAATGGGAAGTACCCTATGAATTTTGATTCCCTTGAGAGTGTTGAAATACAAGTTTTTTGCGACATAAACGGCCGTATCTTTATTTCTCGTCTCTCTTACAGCTTCAAGGGACCGCAGACCTCAGTATATGGTTTTAATTTCAACTCAATACCTCCACGCGTTCCCAAGATAAAGGCTCTTGACAGATAGACACAGAGGACGGACAACAAAGTGATCCTATAAGGGTTTCCTTTTGAGGTACGGAACCCTAAAAGTGTAAAATAAAAAAAATATACATAAATAATACAACCGAGTTAAATATAAAAAAAAAACTCAAAATGGCAAAATAACTTTAATTTCGGAAGTCAGTGTTTCTAATTCTAATTTTGCACTTTTGTGTTTTATTTATGTTGAAGTCGGTTGTATATTTTTTGTAAAAACGTTTATTTTATTAGTTTACATGACGCTATGACGTAATATCATGGGTCATGGCGGCTACTGTTTTGCTTCTTACAAAACCGACTAAAGTGAAACTTTGAAATTAATTATAAAATTTTATTTAGTAGTTTTTGCCTTTAGTGTATTTATAGTTTTAATTAGTTAAGTGTTTTTATTGAATTATACAAATGAATTTTAAATATTTTAAAATAAATTCGTTATTTTATGAAATGATCGTTTCATTTCATCATCATCATTTCAGCCGAAAGACGTCCACTGTTGGCCATAGGCCTCCCCCAAATGACCAGTCCTGTGCGTCTCGCATCCATCGGATTCCCGCGACCCTCACCAGGTCATCGGTCCACCTCCTTGTGGGAGGCCTTCCAACGCTGCGTCTTCCGGTATGTCATAATTATGTGGTCGCCATTCCAGAACCTTTCGTCCCCATCGACCATCTGTTCTGCTAGCAATGTGCCCTGCCCACTGCCACTTAAGTTTGGCGATTCTTCGGGCTATGTCTGTAACCTTGGTCCTCCTGCGGATATATTCATTTCTGATGCGATCACGCAAGGAAACTCCGAGCATAGCCCTTTCCATTGCCCTTTAAGTGACTTTAAGCCTTCTGATGAGGGCCATTGTAAGCGACCACGTTTCGGAGCCATACCTATGTCATCACTGGCAACTCGCACTGGTCATAGACTTTCGTCTTGAGACACTGTGGTATATTGAACGAGAAGACACCGCGCAGCTTCCCAAACGCTGTCCAACCGAGTCGGATTCGACGATTGACCTCTTTCTCGAAGTTACCCAACTGGACCTACCCAACTGGACCGTCTGTCCCAGGTAAACGTAGTCGTCCACAACTTTGACTGTAGTCTCCGATCTTGATAGGAGTGGGTGCTACATGGATGTTTACCATGACTTTAGTTTTGTCCATGTTCATTTTAAGTCCCACTCTTTCGGAAGCTTTACTGAGGTCACCGAGCATTGTACTGAGCTCCTCCATAGTCTCAGCCATGACTACTGTGTCATCGGAAAATCGAAGGTGAGTGATGTACTCGCCATTGACATTACCGCAACGATCATTTACCGACTGCTTATTAAGCTGCCTAAAGCCATAGGCCATATGCCAAAGTCCATAAGTAGGTATACAATTGAGATAAAGCTATCTCAATTGTATACCTACTTATGGACTTTTTTCACAAAGGTAAGTACTTAGACGATAAAATACCGTATTGAAGGTCAGTCGTGTGGCCTGATACTGTAAATACTTAAAGTGTATATAGTCAATACGTCACTGCATAACTTAAACACGATTTAAAATATAATAGAATATTTATATTATCAGGATTGTTTTTTTATTGACCAAGATCAATAAAAAGAATAAATGGACTTTTTCAGCGTAACAAGTGCATTATACATTATAGATAGGTACGTAGTTAGGTACCGTCAGCGAATAAAAGTTGAAGTGGAAAAATAATTATAAAGATATCTGTAACTGTAGTGCTTAAGTTTAACGAATACGTGTGACTGGCGAATTTAGATCGATTTTGAGGCCATAATTTAACAATGTTCAATATCCATTGCCATTTTCTTTCTTTTTTAATTACATATAAAATGGGGCTCTATCCGTACCCGTTACTGATCATATTTGTGAAGTCACCAGTAAAAAAAAAAACGAAATACCAAAATTGTCCACGAACATTTTTCATAATTGCTGAATCAATCATTCATAGCAATTGCTACTAGAAAATACTACGTGCAGCGTTTTTTCATTTTTATCGCCATTCATTCACTAAAATCGCCTGTACAATATTTTCATAAATTGCTTGACATTTTGGGATATACACAAATTTATGAATATTGTTTACTTAAATAATAACAAGACCTTTTCTAATAAGCCCTTTATACTAATTAAAACTTAGTGGTCTATTTAATCCAACACACTAATAAAAATAAACTAAAAATGTCGAGATCAACGCCACCTAGCAATAGTACATTTTGATACAAGTGCAGAAAGTTTGTCATTGCGATCGAGGCGGAATTCACACGAGCCGTAGGCCAGTGTGTTATGGAGCCGAGGGCTACAGTGCCAAATTTGCACGTGTTTCAAACGACTTTTTTTTTAATACACTTACGAAGAAATGAATCAACGGGGGTTGACCGGCGACTTGCTGGGGTCGACGCGCGCCCAGTCTGATACGATAAATGTAATAACATAGTGGTGGGGGAGAGCACAAGCTATTTCTGCACTAGTGCGGAAAGCAGTCTATTGCGTGCCTAAAAGCGGTGGGATAAGAGCGGGTTTTCGAATAAATGTATTGAAAAAACATGACCACGTTCCTGCCACCTAACTTTCGCCCTAGCAGGGCCTTAGCGCCCGAGTAGTGCCACAAAACAGTGACATTCTGAAGCCTACTCGTCGTTAACGGCTAGGTCAATAGGTTTAAAAAGTTATGTTTATTATTAACTCGTGTACAACATTATCAACATATATTATGATTTTTTTCGTATGACTTAATACCTTTAATATTTAGCCAAAAAACAAAATTTACGACATGATATTTATTCACTTGTTTTCCCTACTCCTTTCAAACTGCTTTGATCTTTAGAAATATGTTTATTACACAAAAAAATTACTGGTTAAGTGTTCTTAAGAATATACATAGCATATTTAAATCAATCAATATTTCGCAAAGAAAATGGATTTAAAGTTCAGCGGGGCTCTATCCGGGCGCAGCTGGCTGGAATTAAATGCACACTACATTACATGTATGTGTCCATTTAACTCCGGCCAGATGTTCAAGGGACTATACGCCTTAAGGTTGAAGCTACACAAATATAATTATTTAGCTCTTAAGTATACCGCTATACTTAAGCGCGTCTAGATTGAAAAAGTTACCTGTGTCAGTAAAGCGAAGACAGTAGCCATGCCGACTTGTCCAACTCCAACCACTGTCACTTTGTTCGATCTGTCAATAAACTTCTTTTGGCAGGACCGGAACAGCTTCTTGATGGTCGAGTATCGACGGATGGGTAGGAACACGGAGGGAAGTCTACCCCATCCTACACCCTGGCGTATTGCTGAAATTAACTTACAATAAATAAAGATTTAATTATTTAAATTCAAAAATACACTTTAACGCCCAGACTTATTTTTGGTTTTATGCACAGTTATCTATAGTATCTTGGGTCTCGGTTATATATTCTGCAAAATCTCACTAGATAATTTGATTATATTTTATTAGCCTCTTATTGCACCTACCACTATTTTTTTCTGCATCACGTGGTTGACTGGTAGAAAAGTATTAAGTCTGCCTCTGTAATTTTTTATGCATGAAAGATTCAATAAATGAGTAGGTACCTACATACCTACAGTTATTGACTGAAAGTATTATTAGCGTATTAAAAAGAAAATGCATTGATTTTATAAATTATAAATAATATATTTATTTATTAAGAACTATTCTTCACACATTATCAACAATAATGACATAGGGGCAAAACTTACAAAAGCTCTTAAAATAACAAACTTCAATATAAACACAAACCAAAAATAACTTTAAGAGAAAACAAAAACATAAGTACTTAATTATGATAAATAAACGGGGTTACTATGAAAGTTGTGGCGAACTATGAAACTAATAATTACATAGGTCGAGGAAATTAAAAAAGTACCTTGTTTTATCACAAGTAGATAATTATCCTAAGTGTCTTATATAATTTAAAAATGTCGCATTGCCGAAATAATTATTTTGATGCCTTATGAGAGTAGGATTTAATTTCAAATATCTCGGCAACGTGACATTGAAGACTAAGTTTATATCCTTGACATTTTTGGTATTTTCACGTGTCTTTACGGCAATGCGGCATTTCATTTGCGTCCTCAACAAACATGACAGTAGATAACATCGTGCGCCATAGTTAACTTTTAACGGAAAATCAAAATGCCAATGTTCTTCACATTGATTTATCTCAATTTTACGTAAACTAATCACATTTTTATTTTATTAATTAACTCCTGGTTAATCCTGATATTAGTCGCGCCCTTGCGCAGTTGTGAAGCCTCATGATGAGTAAGTTTCTGGCGAATAACGTTGGTAACTCCCTCACTGCCTACCACACAGGGTAACGAGAGGAAAATATCGTCTCTTATTGAGTGCTCACCCTGAAAATTGAAAAAATACCTAGCTCAAAAAAATCCTATCTCAAGGTTACGCTAGGGTTCACAGATCGGATCACATGTTTTAGTCACAGTTGATCAAATTTAGGAGATCGGATCGGAATAGTTTTGCTAACCGAGCTTGTTAAAATATTTTTCTGAAATTCGCTAAGCGTAGTCCAGCATAGATCTGTCCACAGGTTTTATTCTTATTTTGATCGCATAATCAGTGATTAAAAGATAATCGAACATACCTTAACATGAGTAGATACTGGGAGCACAGAGTATGTGTTTAAAAAGATCGCATTGCAAATTTCAGCAACAGCCAGCCCTACGGACCACGACACGGTCCCTTTCAGTTGACGCACCGTCTCATCAGTGTTCACAGCTTCTTGGTACAAATTCTGCCACATCTCAGGGTCCTCGTCTAAACCAATCTGTGGGTTCAGGTCCAAGAGGCGAACACCAGCTACGTTCACGTTTGACCACACGGGAACTATGGAGAAAGCACAACGTTAAAATGATTACTTATGAAATTCTCGTAAGTATGCTTGTTTCGGAACATGGCTACTTCTTCTTCTTTTCGTGTCGACGCATCATCGAATTATACTGTTTGGGTCGGCAGGTGGCAAACATTTTTGGTGCGCCAGAGCTGCGTTATTCAGATCATCAAGAGTGCAGGTGAACATTAGGGAAACTCCAAGCAAGTGGGACATAGTCTGATCAGGAACGCCGCAATCGCAATTTTGTGTTGGATGGATCCATCTCGCTACTGTATTTGCAATGGCTACGCAATAGATTCAGCGCTTTCAATATTAGGCCACTTCTTTTCACCTGGAGGCTAGTGTTCTCTGGGCTTTGTGAAGCCTTAAATTGGTGGATACCATTTGTTACATATTATACTACTCTCCTTAGGTGTCCTGTCTTGGATCGCTTGTGTAGATTGTAGCAAACACTTTTAGTCTATTCGGAGTTGATGTGAAGTCGTAGAGAGAGGATGTCGGGAATCAGGTTCGTGATTCTTTTTTTTCTACCGCGTCGGCGACATACTTCGTACGGCAGGTGATGCCATACCTCCTGGCGTGTAGCGCTTATTAAGTGGAGTCGGTTTTAAACATTCGTCAGTAAGAAAAATAGGGACATGATATTTGTGCGGAGACCATCAGTTGCCACTCCCTGGGGAGTGGTAGAAATATGGTGACATAGCAAGTTATTTTGGGTAAAGACCTTCTGTTTTATTGTGTAGCAGTGTGACTTAATACGTTAAAGATCTATCTAACTTCACAATTAGATATATAAAGTTCGGGCAGTGTTTGGCCTTGGTTCCTCGCTAAATGAAGTTGTGTCCGATTTGCTTGCCTGTTGCGGAAAAGGAACGCGCATGACTATCTTGGACGGGTTCGGGTGCAAAGCATTACTGTCATAATAACATTCTCTCAGAAAATCGAGTGTTATTATCAATTTGTTCTCCACGTCTTTGAAACTCACCGATTGTATCACTAGTAAAGACAGAAAGATCTGAATTTTATTTATAAACATCACGTTCAAATTCGGATTAACTGTTTTTTTTTTAATTCTGGTAAAATAAATAAACTATTTTTTT
The DNA here is from genome assembly GCA_961205895.1 of Mythimna pallens. Taxonomy (NCBI): domain Eukaryota; kingdom Metazoa; phylum Arthropoda; class Insecta; order Lepidoptera; family Noctuidae; genus Mythimna; species Mythimna pallens. The sequence continues at coordinate 31,263,531 of OY540824.1, forward strand.
GCACACATCTTATTTTATGTCTAATGAATAAATATTTTTTGAATAAAATTTGTTTTGTATTTTTTCACACTTCTTCTCGAACAAAAGTTAAATTTAACAGCAAAATATCTTTGCGCAATCCAGTTATTCCAGTAGCTTCTAAAAATGGACTACTTCAGGGCAGTGTGCTGACTGTGCCACTGTTCAACATATACTTTATCGTAAACCGGATGCCCATACACAGCCCGCTATCTGCCTGCGGATGACCTAGCAGTAACTTCTCAAGATGCTAACTTTAAAGAGATCAAGGCTGAAAATTGCACAGCACTTACTTACTGATCACATTCATTATTATGATGATAATGCTTTGAAATCGAATCCTTCAAAAATACAACGATGACTTCTTCGCAACAGGTAAGCGAATCTTAACTGAACATCTCATGGCGGGGGATGATTGGTTATCCCTGCCTACAATACTCGCCTGAAATACCTCGGCATTGCATTACGTTAGATAGTGCGCTTTCTAATGACATGAACTTGCAGTTTTTTTTTAAAATTTAAAGCTCAAGTTTATGCCCGAACTAACTCGCTACGCCGCTCAATATCTACCAGTGATAGGGGTGTCTTGCAAACAAGACTTGGAACAGCTTGCAAACTAAAGCTTTGCATTCCTACTGGCGAATAGATAACTATGTCCAATATGGAACTGTCATGTTTATTTTAACCTAGTGGATATAATATGGCTCTTCTTAATAGGACTTCTTACAGCGGTCGACTTAAAAATTTCTAAAGAGGCTCATAACTCAACTCGGCAAAGACAAATGGGGGATCTTGACGCCTCATAGTTAGTCCTGAAGTGGATATGCGGCATCTTTCCACAGACAATGACCCACCTTCTATCTTGAGTCGTATGCGTTATCGCCTGTACACCAGAGGATCATGACTGCGTAAGAGAGACTTCACGTGATTTTTAGGCCAATCATAATTTTATTATTTTAACTATGTAAGACCTGTATCTGCCATCGACACGCTAAGAAGAAGAATGCTATTGAATTTAGATTTGGAAAATCTTTTCCAGTTCTATTTCTGATCTTTTATATTATAAAAGATCAAAAATAAAACTGGTGAATGTAGGTTTATTTCAAGAAAATCAATTTTATATTTAATCACCAAAAACCCTTTGCTTTTATGCTACCTAACCCTTTGAAACTAACTTGGAAGGAATATCTTCCTCGATATTATATAAATACTACGGATTTTTTCGATAGGCCCTTAAATCCGGAATGAATATTTTTGGAGAATCCGGATTGCAATCCCAAATCGCGAAGTCATCCGCGTACAGGGAGTACTCAGTGTGTTGGATTATAAACTGGCCGTTTCTGATGTAGATGTTATATAGTTTTGGCGCCAAAACTGCCCTGAATGAGACCATGCTTTGATATCACCATCTGCACTTGATGGACTGGAAGCATACCTGGAACGGCCGGTTGCGCAAGAGTTCTCTCAACAGTGCTTACCTTGCGAAGTAGTCAGATTATGAGTCAGACGATGTTTATGTTGTCGTAAGCTGCCCAGAAATCAACAAATACGACACTTACGATTCTGATAGACTTCGACCCATCTTTGATACAGAGTGGATAGTTGAAAAGGCCCTTGAGAGGAAGTTTCCAGCTCAGACAAGCAGCTTTTTCCATAATGTTTGACAGCAATGGGTAATTCCCCTTCAGAAAAATGGGAATTTCCATTAAGTAAAAATTGGTGGGCTGGTGTTTAAGGAACCTTCATTCCAGAGCCTTCTTTAACTTTTATTCACCCTGTATACTCTGACAATAAGGCTAACGGGTAGAGTAAGACTTGGAAGATGAAAGTCAGCTGGCAATTGGCCAGTGTCTATCTTACTGACCGCGATCGGGAGCTCGAGAAATTGATTACGTTAGTGGAAGCAACGAACATATAAACAAAATATATTGTCGTACCGCTGTTTTTCGGGCCATGTTCTCCAATAATATACGCGTTACAGCTCTCGGGCGCTACTCCTAACTTGTTGGACAGTAGGTACTGGAAACGTGCCGTGTCGACTAATGTGCCAGTTCCTATTATCCGTTGCTTCGGAAAGCCCGTGAGTCGCCATGCGACATTGGCCAACACATCGACTGGATCACTCGCCACTATGAATATGGCGTCAGGGCTGTGCTTCGCTAGCTGGTGAAGGAGAAAAATAGTAAATTCAACTTTGCATGAAAGTAGTGCCTGAAACTATTGTGTGATTTCATGTTAAAATATCATTAAGTGTGTGTATCAAGAATGTGTGCGGTATAGAATTCCATGTGAAATTCTGGAGAGGTAGACTGATACTGCGAAAGCGAACATGCTCCACCCTCCACTGCACTGCGTAGGATATTGGAAAGCAGCA